>OW388303.1:40023870-40747620 GCA_936450465.1 Gibbula magus
TTGTGTATTCTACTTCTAAATGCTTGATTATGATCCTTTGTAAATAATTTATCATGGTGATCAGTAATCACAACTTATATCTGTTGATGTTATAAACCTATATGTCCTTCTTGTCTTTATGGGGGGGGGATGGATAGCGCAGTGGTTAGGGCGTTCGGCTTCGGTTCAAGAGGTCTGGGGTTCGAATCCCTCCAGGGGCATGGCAACTTTGCCTGTAGTAGAGAACTGTTCTACATGCAGTAAGGTTTGGGTGCAATGCTACACTGAATTTCAGCGCAGTACCACCCATGGTTCGCTAGTTATAAGTTCCTGGCACTGCTCGCAGGTTTCACCGCAGTGCATAGCCACATGGCGTTGCATGCTTTCTCCCTGCCATAATACTAGCCGTGATATAAGTACACTCTTGAAAGCGGCGTTAAACTCCAACCCAACTCACCTCACCTGTTGTCTTTGTGTTTGCCCCTACTTCTGTAACTATTACAGATCATCAATTCAACATTCATATCACAAAGATGCAGGGAAAACAATATTTGTCAAAATGATTGACATGGAGTTGATGTTCTTAGTTGTAATCAGAGGATAATTTACATACTGTACCAGTGATTAATCTACAAATATGACTTTTAGAGTACAAGGACTCACTATCACAAGCTTTTATGAGTCCCAGAAAATAAAAGCGATTCCCTCCATAGTAATCCTATTAGTATAAATAAAAACCTTGCATCTCAGGGACTAGCAGTTTAAGTCCTTTTTCAAAGTTTGTGAGTAAATGAAGCAGGTAAATTTATCCCTGCTGTACTGAGGTCAGGCAAAATGAAAATGTCTCCAAAATAATACTAATAAATAATGGTGAGAAAACGTAGCAACATTTTTAATGACAGGAATTTGTTTTCTTTAAAATTTTTCAATCATGGTTAAAGATACAGTTTTACATAAAACAATTAACGTATTCAACGTAATTAGCGCCCTCTTCATATAAGTATTTTTTAACACATTTTTAACACAAGAAAAATTTAGCGCCCCCTTCTGTAGACAACCTTTCGTGATAAAGCTATGAAATATGCCAATATCTGAATTATGTTACATCATATATCTCTTAAATAAGCGCCCCCTTCTTCAAATGTTCTATGCACCCAGGGCTCTTTATATGTCAAATACGGTAAATAAAAGTTTTCGCCTGAGGGCAGTTAATGATTCGTTTAAAGGAACATTTTTCATTCCATTTTTAGCTCATCAGGCCTGAAAGGCCCGATGGGCTTATGGCATGGGATGTCGTCCGTCCATCCGTCCGTCCGTTCGTAAACTTTTCGCTTTTTCGACTTCTTCTCCAGAACCACTGGGTCAAGGTAGCTGAAATTTTGTATACAGACTCCTTGGGCAATAGTCCGGTCAAATTAGAGTAAAAAATAGCCTAACCCACCACAAATTGCAACAGAAATGATTTTAATGGTTTTCAAAAGGTCAAGTATTCTTTTATAACATATCAAAAGTTTAGGAATTTCAGAGTGGGGGAACATTTTGAAAATTTGAGTCAAAGTTTAGAGGGGAAATACAGATTTTCGCCGAAAAACTGAAAACCTAAAAAAATTTTTTTTATGTAATCTTACTGTGTGACCACTTAAATTAAAGCTAACTGTGACAGCATTACATACATGACAGTACAAATTAAGAAAATATTGTCTGATAAAATATATTACCATAAATGGGGATTCTAAATTGTAGATTTAGTGATCCAGTGACCCCAAATAAGGGCCTCACAGGCCATAACCTAAAAACCTATTTTCATCTTCTTCTCCAGAACGAAAAGACCTAGAAGACTGAAATGTTGTGTAAAGACTCTTTAGCCAATGAAAATTCTAAATTGTAGATTTGGTGACCCTGTGGCCCCAAATAAGGGCCTCACAGGCCATTACCTAAAATCCTAGTTTCATCTTCTTCTCCAGAAAGAAAAGACCTAGAAGACTGAAATGTTGTGTAAAGAGTCTTTAGCCAATGGAGATTCTAAATTGTAGATTTGGTGACCCTGTGGCCCCATATAAGGGCCTCACAGGCCATTACTTAAAATCCTAGTTTCATCTTCTTCTCCAGAATGAAAAGACCTAAAAGGCTGTCATGTTGTGTAAAGAGTCTTCAGCCAATGGAGATTCTAAATTGTAGATTTGGTGACCCTGTGGCCCCATATAAGGGCCTCACAGGCCATTACCTAAAATCCTGTTTTTATCTGTTTCTCCAGAACAAAACGACCTAGAAGGCTGTAATATTGTGTGCAAACTATTTAGCCAATGGGGATTCTAACTTGTAAATTTGGTGACCCTATGACTCCAAATATGGGCCACAGCCTAAAAAAACCTTTGAAATTGAATTTTGAACTGATATATTATAGCACTTCAACCAGTCTTCAATTTATCCCTAATAAAATACCTGAGGGAGAGTCATCTCATCTTTTAGATATGTGAGTCCTAACTTGGGTTTGAGAAATGCAGAATTGAGAAAAAAAAGTAACTTTGAAGTTAATCTTATTCAGTAGGAATGTGAAATATATGTGGACTTAAGATTACAATCTGCATTGTGGACATGTTTCTCAAATTGATGTAATCGATGTGAAATGAGAACTATTGAATAGCCTATGAACTAAATATTGTGGCTAGCCACAAAGGAATAAATTGAAGAGGATTTAAGAATTCTTTTATTTTACATGAGATATGTGAACTGCATATGACTGGTATTGAAATGATAAGATAAGACTATTTTCATCTTCTTCTCCAGAACGAAAAGACCTAGAAGGCTGTCATGTTGTGTAAAGAGTCTTTAGCCAATGGAGATTCTAAATTGTAGATTTGGTGACCCTGTGGCCCCAAATAAGGGCCTTACAGGCCATTACCTAAAAGCATGTTTTGATCTTTTTCTCCGGAACAAAAAGACCTAGAAGTAATATGAGACTATTAAAACTTGTTACATGAGTTTATGATACCACATCTTCTTTTCCAATAAAGAAAAATAAATAAAGATGGGGAAAACAAAATTTAAAATGTATAATTCACTGGCTGTGAGTCCAGGGTCTGCATGTTGTGTAATTGCAGGTGTTGACCTGGGGAGTGACCACTCCCTGGCAGCTAATACACGGAGGTTTCAGGTTACTTCTCTGCTGTGTTACGGATTTAGCCTTACACTCAGATGCTTAATAGAATTTATTAATTAAATATTGAAAAGGAGCCTATGAAACAATGAGCCTATGAGAAACAGGATTTTTAGAAACAAATAGGGGGTCTTTTTCATTATGTAATAAATGTTGATAATAATGTAGAATAAAAATAAGAAGTAAAACAATAAACTGCAAAGGTCATTTATAATGAATATGGATTAATGTGTAACCAATTTTGATAATAACTTGAAAATTTGATGACTAGGCGATGACTTATTATGTGATATCTTAATCTTTTCCTTAGAGATAATTAATAACATGATTCCTGATGAGCTTCAGAGCCAGTGGCTCTATTTTTATCAACTGATTTCCATCTCTTGATTTATAATTCGGTCCTCATGAACATCACAGTCTCTCATAAAAATAAAGGAATAAAACCAAAATGTACTCAAACTGTTGTTTCATTCAGTCCATTTATTTTGGAATTAGATTTCACAGGAGCGAGCCAAAAAGCTGTTCAAAGTAAATCTGATAGAAGAGGGTTGGCAGTGTAATATATTTGATTTCAATAGCAGAGCTCTCTAATTCAATAGCTCTTATTCAATCAAGACAATAATTTGAAGTTAAGGAAAGCTGTTTAGCCCAAGTGCATCGTTTAAGAATATTTCAAGGAGAATTAATCGATATTTCGGGTTCTGAGATTGAGATGTGGAATGCCTGGTTGCAGATAGGATCTGTGGAGTGCGTTTAATAGCGTTGAGTCGACCTCCTGTCAGCATCAAACCGCTTTTATGCTTTGATAATTTATCCTATTTGTCAAATTGATGACAAATGGATTTCCTATTTCATGAAACATCAATAAAATGTCAAGGAGGCAGCCAATAGCGCTAGCTAGAGTGGTCGCAGTGTACTGCAAATACTCAAATACTGAGATTACGTTTTCTTCATTGAAAGATTAGTTTGGTTTCTTTCATTTAATTTATCATTTGAATTGGAGTGTTTGTGAGGAAATGAGATTTTTCCACTGTTAATTGATGAAATTGAATACAAATTTATATATTACCATAAAAAAGGGTTAAAAGGTTTATTCGTTTTAAGAACTTGAATTATTCTGGAATGCATTTTTAATGCGGATTGTTCTTTTATGACCAAAAGTTTCATTGTTTCATGTAATCGTGTATGTGTGAATGTTTCCGTGTGTATGTATATGTGTATGTCTGTATGTATATAAATGTGTGTGTGAATGTGAGTATGTATATGTATGTCTGTCTTTCATGAAGGGGGGTGGGATAGCCACGGTGGTTAGCGCGTTCAGCTTCGAAACAAGAGCTCTGGGGTTCGAATCCCGCCAGGGGCACAACAACTTTGTCTGCAGTAGAGAACTGTTCTACAGCAGTTAAGTTTGGATGCAATGCTACACTGAAATTTCACCGTAATACCACCCATGGTTCGCTAGTTTCAGGCAATGCTCGCAGGTTTCACCTCAATACATAGCCACATGGCGTTGCAGTTTCTCCCTGCCATAATACTAGCAGCTGTAATATTAGTGAAATACTCTTGAAAGCGGCGTAAACCCCAACTCACCGCTTTCATTACCATAATCATCAAAAGATGTTTCAACTTTGTGAACTTCCCTAGTTTAAGTTTAAGTTTAAATTTAAGAACTATCTGAAATTTGAATATCTTGAATATTTGATTTCTTTCAGATCCTGTTAGTTCAAAAGAACACTTTCCAGATTCATTCAAGATTTTTATCTTGCTGTTTTAGCAATGACATTTTTTCTCATGTTGTGATGTTTCCTGGAAGTTAGCATATAAAAAGTGATAGAGCCATCCCTTTTTCACATCAATATTTCTTTTTATGATGTTGCAAAGGAAAGTGTTTTGACAGGCTTTCTCTCATGAAATTTGTTTTGATAACTCTTTTGACAGGCAAAGTTGACATTTTTTATTCAGAGCCATATTTATAATGTATTTCGGATTAACTTGTTACTTTTTGTCGCAAAACTTTGTTTGTGTAGAGGTATATGTCCCTCAAACATTTCACAATAAAAGGATTACATTCTACTTGTCATAAAGTTACTTTATCATATTTTTTACAATGTTTTTAAATGGTTTCGTGAAATTTGTTAGTCGAAAACTTTCCAAACTATTTTTTGTAACAAACTTTTTGTCTCAACTTTGTAAGTTTGTTATAAGCAATGTCAAAGAAAACTTCCTTTAGCTCATCAGGCCTGAATGTCAAGGCATCTGACATCCATATGTCTGTCTATCAATCAATCAATCCGTCACAGCTACCACTAGCAAAAAGAAAAGATACGTTTAAATTATAAATTGTAGATTTGATGACTATCCAACCCCAAAAGAAGTCTCAGAAGCTTTGCTCTAAAAAAATCCCCAAGGTCAAGCTGAATCTATGGTCTCTCATATGTAATGGATACACCAACTTCCCAGTCTTGCCAGTCTCCATTACTGGCACATTTAGGCCTTGCAGCATTTCCTTTAGATCTCTGTGCTTGGAAATCCGGGCCCAATATGCATTTCAGGTGCAGCGATCCACTGTCTTGGCACAGCAAAGCGAGGGAAAAACTGCAAGGCTTAAATTGGCCAGTAATGGAGACTGGCAAGAGTTATGCCTTGCATTGGGAAGTTGTGAATACAACCGAATGAGAGGGCCTTCTAGCGAAGAGAGGCCTTTGTCCTGAGGGTCTTCCCGTAGGCAAAGGCCTCTCTTTGCCAGAACTTAATCGTACCATGTACATTCATTTTAGAGCTCTTTTTATTGAAATAGGAGTAGTATTTAGCCATTGATAACACTTATTTATATCTTTGTCTGAGTACTTTATTTCAAAATATCATGCTACCTTTAATGTAAAAAGATGTGTAACCTTCCTTCTGCAGTGAAGACAATTCTCAAATCAAATTATGTCTCTTATCCGATTGACAATCTAATGTATGAAATGACTTGTTTCAGATTATGGTTCAACATCGGAGCAGTGCTGATGTCTGTGAATTTCTCCATCGCCGGGTTCTTGATCGTGTATCTTTCGTGTATCAAGAAGCTCAGTACTGACGACTGGGACAAAAAATATCCAGCACTCATACCCATAGCAACAGCAGCTTTCCTCTCGGGAGGAGTGTGGTCAGTCTATTGGCTTTATATACTTCCTTATGTACCATATAGGGTTTATTCAGCTCAGTGCCGACCTGTCCCGGGTACCTCATCCTCGGTTACCCAGGGTTTTATATATGCTCCGTTTCACTCCACTATATCACCCATGGGAAATTTCATCAGAGAAAGCTGTACTCAAATTACCCGCCCTTGGCCGGCATGAGCCAATCAAACCGCTACGCAGCTTGGACCTGCGAGCCAATGACAATTCATATCACTTCGTTGCAAAGCACGCAAGGTCATTTTGTTAGCCATCTGTCACCAGTTATCTCCCTTGACCATTTTCGTCTTATCGTATTGAGTATTTTCTTTGGTTACTGACTTTGTCAAGCCAGCCAAGGGCGGGTAATTTTAGTACAGATTTCGCTGACAGACTTTCCCATGGGTGATATAGTGGAGAGTAACGGAGCATATATAAAACCCTGGGTAACCGAGGATGCGGGTACCTGGCCCATGTACCATATCCATAGCAACAGCAGCCTTCCTCTCGGGGGCAGTGTGGTCAGTCTATTGGCCTTATACACCTGGCTTATGTACCATATACAGTAGGTTTATTCAGTGTCCACCTGTCCCGGGTATCTGTCCCAGCCCATGTACCATATCCATAGAAACATCAGCCTTCCTCTCGGGTCATTCTTCTTCCTTATGTACCATACCAACAACATTTTATTGACCACTGGTTCAATTCTTTGTCATTGGTTGATCCCCAAAATTTTAAGGCAAGATTTTTACAAAAAATGAATGAGTTGAGCTCTGACGTCATACATAAGTTCACTATAGCGGCAATCCGCTAATGTCGTAGTTTCAGTGTCTATTGCAACTAATTTTTCGCACAATTTCGCGGTCACATTTCTGAACTTTACATCTCACATGCATATGACATTTCATTAAAAGTTTAGCTGTTCTTCATTAAACGTTTTCTTTTGGAAAATACAATACAGAAGTTATCACAGCATTATTCACATGATAATACAAACAAAGCCAGGATAACAGTCAACTTCGTGAACACCTCGATTCCTCGCCATGTGCTTTCATTTATCCATTTTATTGCAAGGGAGGGGACATAACTCTTCGTTTACAACATCATTGTACCAATCACTAAAACATTTCTAGCTGATACATGACAACCGCTACATTCATGTCATGTTGTTGAAGCAACAGGTTCTTTCTGGAGCTGACTCAAGGAACTGTGATGCTATAATCTATCATAAATGTACAACAATTGGATTGTAGAATGAGGGGATGTACTATCCAAATATAGAGAAAAACCAAGGGCCAAATTCTTCAAAGAACAGCTTTAATAACATTTAACCACCCATTGGGTTGACTTCATCAGACCCTGAAATGTTACTGTATTAGTATACCGCCCAGTGGATCCATGTAGTTTACCAAGAAAGCCTCCTCAAACCTCACCATGGAAAAGCTCCTCCCTTATTAAATATTGTAACATGATTTCAGTGTATCCTTGATTCTGATTGGTTGATTTGCCTATGTTGAATGACAATGAATACCCGCAAATTACTTGGGGCGAATCACCGCGAACATATACATCATGTTCACAAGATTCGTCCCGACTCAAAATTTAATTTTTCTATTTCTCTTAATATGTGCTCCTTACTCAAATTTGACAGGTGGCATTGTCATTTTCTAACTTGTGTATAGCAGTATAGGTCACAAATAACTCTCAAAATTAATTAGTTTCAAGTAACTAAAATGTTTTCAACTAGTAAGATTTGTCCAAGTTTGACGCCTTCTTCCATGCGGCTGTGTTTACCGAATGCCGTTGCCATGGCATGACGTCATAGTGATCAACCGTTTTGACGTCACAATGCTAGCGTCATTGTCACAATGGGTTAGGGCAAGTTTAAGAGTTTTGTTCCTAGGTATTTTACTGTGTTGATGTCGTAGATAAATGTTTATAGCCATCTAAAAGGATACGTAAATATTGTGAAGTGACCATGATTGAGTGACACTGTTTGATCTTATGTGTAAATTGTTGCTAATGTACATATATCGCCGAGTATTTACATTCGTTTTGACCTGACCACACCTCTTACAAAAATGGAACAGTCGCAAAGTCCTTTCCACTCAGAGATAGGTACGCAAAAAGAGAGTTCGTTTTAAAACGCCTGATAACTAAGGGTCATGTTACAATATCGATAAATAGTTGCGTTTGTAAAATTTCCGGGATTCATTGCTATTCAACACCCGGAAATTTTACAAACGCAACTATTTATCTTATAATTGGATCATATGATAGATAGAGATTATTACCCGAGGAAGTGTGTCATATGACTTTTACGAAACGAGTGTGAATGTTTGTATTGCCCGAGCGAGAGCGAGGGTTATACATAAATTTGCACAAGTTTCGTAAAAGTAATATGGCAAACTTTTGAGTGTAATAATTTCTTTATTACTCATTGTATTCCATTTGATACATATTAAATTAGCCAGGAAATGGCCCACTTTCTTTGAGACGGCAAGCTACAGTGACGTCACGAACAATCGTTTTATGACGTCACAGACAGGACGAAATACGGGCAGCCAGGGTGAAACAATCGTTGCTAGGCAAACGTGATATGTGCACATGTGCTCATATCAATAATATTAACTCTGTTATTTTCAACCATATGGGTAATAAATGAAAATGTCCTTCTTGTCAAACACCATGTTTATCTGAACTCATGAGTTAGAAAAGTTGAATATTGCCACTAGTGGCTGTGTCACTCATGATATTATAAACTTTCCACCTCACTCAATGAGAAAAACATGGTATTTGTCAAGAAGACGGATATGCTCTGTGTCATATATGGAGGTGGTGAAGTCATTTGACTCTTATTTCATCAATATCATCTTGAATTGTTTTGGATTTTATGGTTATTATGGTCATTGATGATAATACAGTGATATCTGATCTTGATCGAATTAATATTGGTATCTAAATAATCTGTCAGCAATATATTCAGAGTAAAATGGAATGTTTCACTCTCCGTCTTCATTTGGTTTCCAATTTCCAATTTCAATCTTCTGAGAGATGACTTTTTGCTTTGAAAGAACTGTCTCAGATTAGATGTTCACTCACATTCTGTGAAGTGTTGCTGTCACAACTTCTCTCAGCTTGTCAGTTGGAGACACACTTGGCAATTCTTATAGGGAGGGCTATATTGGAGAATCCACCATTTTGTTTTGTGCATAACTTGAAATTAGAAAAATGATGCTTACTAGTTTTACAACTTTATGGCATGGGCAGACGTCGGATGTATGTCTTGGGTTTGTCTGGCACTCATAAACTTTTCACATGGTCGATTTCTCCTAGAGAATCACTGTACCCCGAAGCTTAAATTTGTGAGAAAGTGTCAGTGACCTTATTCTGAGGAGTTTGTTCATTTGGTCCTGGCCGACCACAAATAAGGGCGATGCAGGCATTTCCCCCAAAACCATTAAATGACCTCTTCTCTTAATTCCTCTAGCACTTCTCAAATGAAACAAAGCTTTGCCTTTAGTCATCTTGTAAACACTTTTTTCAGCATCAATTAACTACCAAACATGCTGCTTCAAAGGACAATTTTAATGGGATCTTTCTGTCTCTGTGAATTATGCTCATCAAATTTCTTTACTATCCAATATGTTTTAAATAGACTGTTATCCCACAACAAATCTTACAAGAACTGTATTCGGTATTGAAATATGTTATCGTATAGTCATTGTATCCATTGCCACATTGCTACACCAAGTTATGGAGTGGGCGGGCAGGTTTCTGTTTCATAGAGAAATACAGAGAAAAAGTAGAAGAAATACAAGTTTAGTAGATTTACAACTTCTTTATTGCAGTGAGACGCATTGTTAAATTTAAATCCATAAATAATAATTATACCCCCGACCTAAAAAAAAAAGGTCGGGGGTATACAGTAATACAATGAGTCCGTCTGTCCGTCCTTCCGTCCGTCCGAAGACAATTTTTGTCCGATCGATTACAGAAAAACTATTCATCTCATCCTTTTCAAATTTGGTACATGCCTTCTTCACCACTAGGAGAGGTGCAGGGCGAAGTTTAAACCGATTTGGTGAATTTTTTAATATTTGGCAAATTTTTTTACTTTTTAACTTTGTCAAATTCTGAGCATTTTTTGTCCGATCGATAACAGAAAAACTATTCATCTCATCCTTTTCAAATGTGGCACATGTCTTCTTCACCACTAAGAGAGGAGCATTGTGAAATGTAACACGATTTGGTTAATTTTTGAATTTTTGGCGGTTTTTAAATTTTTTTACTTCATCATATTCGAAGCTGGAATGAATGAAGCTACTTCTGTGTTGTGATTTGTTGACTTCATCATTTTCTTTTTCATGTAACATTCATCAAAAGCTACTTCTGTGTTCTTGTTGATTTCACTATTTTATGTTTCCACTGGTTATATTTTGGGAAAAGTTAAATTTTCTTTCCTTTCAGCCATAAACTGCTGTATATCTCTCACTGTGCCTTCAGGGGTGTGCTTCCATGTACCTGTTGTTTAAAGTCACTCGAATGAATCATTATGATGGATTAATTTCCAAAATAAAGTTGAAATCAGTGGTAATAGCAGTAGTGTATTATGTTACCCATACCTTTTCAAGTTACTATTATTCCTATTTTTACCTAAACCACCTTATTTACATGAAGAACGAGACTTGTCCTACCTTTTGCACAAACAGTTTAATCTTAGCAATTACATTTCATAGCTTATCAATCCTTAGGTGTGCAGACACCTCTCTCTTTAAGTAATATAAAAATGTCAAACTTTAACATTCGGGGTATTAGTGAGCCACGCTCACTTTTTTGCTTGTTCCATATTTGTATTTCTTCATCTTACCTAAATGCCTCAAAGAAGAGGAAAAGTAAGCCATAGAATGATATCAGAGGAAATTACAGATTATTCTTGTTTAGCTTACAGCTATAAACAATTACTTTTCTTCCAATTTCTTTTGTAATTGATACCTAGAGGTAGCGAAAGGCATTTATGTGGGTATTTTAATTGAATAGATATTCTTATGACTATAAGGCACAATTATAGATACTGAAATGAGATATGATTTGTTGCAATTTTTAGGTAAAATATATTTCATTATTTCCTTGCTCCTGATAATATCTTGGTTTGTTCCATGGTTCAGAGTAATATAAGCGTTATAAAGGGAGTTACTGTTAGTGTTAAAGGGGCTGTCGCACGTTTTTTTTTTTCAAAATTTATTTTTTTAAATTTCCCATTTATTATGATAGTTTATGTCATTTAAATTTACTTTAGAGGGTAAAACATCTTATTACACAAACCAATTATCCGTAGTGGTAATAACGATGTTGTGTATAAAGCAAAAATTGCATGGCGGCCATTTTATTGTGAACACATTTTATTATTTCGATTGACAAAAACTATTCCCATGGCTTAACCGAACCATGTACACTCATTTTTAGCTCATCAGGCCTGAAAGGCCCGATGGGCTTATGGCATGGCATGACGTCCGCCGTCCGCCGTCCTTCTGTCCATCCGTTCGTAAACTTTTCGCTTTTTCGACTTCTTCTCCAGAACCAATGACTCCACAGAGCTGAAATTTTACTCCTTGGCCAATGGGGATTCTAAATTGTAGATTTCTTGACCCCATGACCCCAAATGGGGTCACAGGAGTCACATCCTTAAAAACCTATTTTCATCTTCTTCTCCAGTTCCAAAAGGTCTAGAGAGCTGAAAAGTTGTGTGCAGACTCCTTGGCCCATGGGGATTCTAAATTGTAGATTTTGTGACCCTGTGTCCCCAAATGGGGTCACAGGGGTCACATCCTTAAAAACCTATTTTCATCTTCTTCTCCAGTTCCAAAAGGTCCAGAGAGCTGAAAAGTTGTGTGCAGACTCCTTGGCCAATGGGAATTCTTAATTGTAGATTGTGTGACCCCGTGACCCCAAATGGGGTCACAGGGGTCACATCCTTAAAAACCTATGTTCATCTTCTTCTCCAGTTCCAAAAGGATAAGAGAGCTGAAAACTTGTGTGCAGACTCCTTGGCCAATGGGGATTCTAAATTGTAGATTTCGTGACCCTGTGACCCCAAATGGGGTCACTGGGGTCACATTGTTAAAAACCTATTTTCATCTTCTTCTCCAGTTCCAAAAGGTCTAGAGACATGAAAAGTTGTATGCAGACTCCTTGGCCAATGGGGATTCTAAATTGTAGATTGTGTGACCCCGTGACCCCAAATGGGGTCACAGGGGTCACATCCTTAAAAACCTATTTTCATCTTCTTCTCCAGTTCCAAAAGGTCCAGAGAGCTGAAAAGTTGTGTGCAGACTCCTTGGCCAATGGGAATTCTTAATTGTAGATTGTGTGACCCCGTGACCCCAAATGGGGTCACAGGGGTCACATCCTTAAAAACCTATTTTCATCTTCTTCTCCAGTTCCAAAAGGATAAGAGAGCTGAAAACTTGTGTGCAGACTCCTTGGCCAATGGGGATTCTAAATTGTAGATTTCGTGACCCTGTGACCCCAAATGGGGTCACTGGGGTCACATTGTTAAAAACCTATTTTCATCTTCTTCTCCAGTTCCAAAAGGTCTAGAGACATGAAAAGTTGTATGCAGACTCCTTGGCCAATGGGGATTCTAAATTGTAGATCTTGTGACCCCATGACCCCAAATGGGGTCACAGGGGTCACATCGTTAAAAACCTATTTTCATCTTCTTCTCCACTTCCAAAAGGTCTAGAGACATGAAAAGTTGTATGCAGACTCCTTGGCCAATGGGGATTCTAAATTGTAGATCTTGTGACCCCATGACCCCAAATGATGTCACAGGGGTCACATCCTTAAAAACCTATTTTCATCTTCTTCTCCAGTTCCAAAAGGTCTAGAGACATGAAAAAGTGTATGCAGACTCCTTGGCCAATGGGGATTATAAATTGTAGATCTTGTGACCCCATGAACCCAAATGGGGTCACAGGGGTCACATCGTTTAAAACCTATTTTCATCTTCTTCTCCAGTTCCAAAAGGTCTAGAGAGCTGAAAAGTTGTGTGCAGACTCCTTAGCCAATGGGGATTCTAAATTGTAGATTTCGTGACCCCATTTATTATGATAGTTTATGTCATTTAAATTTACTTTAGAGGGTAAAACATCTTATTACACAAACCAATTATCCGTAGTGGTAATAACGATGTTGTGTATAAAGCAAAAATTGCATGGCGGCCATTTTATTGTGAACACATTTTATTATTTCGATTGACAAAAACTATTCCCATGGCTTAACCGAACCATGTACACTCATTTTTAGCTCATCAGGCCTGAAAGGCCCGATGGGCTTATGGCATGGCATGACGTCCGCCGTCCGCCGTCCTTCTGTCCATCCGTTCGTAAACTTTTCGCTTTTTCGACTTCTTCTCCAGAACCAATGACTCCACAGAGCTGAAATTTTACTCCTTGGCCAATGGGGATTCTAAATTGTAGATTTCTTGACCCCATGACCCCAAATGGGGTCACAGGAGTCACATCCTTAAAAACCTATTTTCATCTTCTTCTCCAGTTCCAAAAGGTCTAGAGAGCTGAAAAGTTGTGTGCAGACTCCTTGGCCCATGGGGATTCTAAATTGTAGATTTTGTGACCCTGTGTCCCCAAATGGGGTCACAGGGGTCACATCCTTAAAAACCTATTTTCATCTTCTTCTCCAGTTCCAAAAGGTCCAGAGAGCTGAAAAGTTGTGTGCAGACTCCTTGGCCAATGGGAATTCTTAATTGTAGATTGTGTGACCCCATGACCCCAAATGGGGTCACAGGGGTCACATCGTTAAAAACATATTTTCATCTTCTTCTCCACTTCCAAAAGGTCTAGAGACATGAAAAGTTGTATGCAGACTCCTTGGCCAATGGGGATTCTAAATTGTAGATCTTGTGACCCCATGACCCCAAATGATGTCACAGGGGTCACATCCTTAAAAACCTATTTTCATCTTCTTCTCCAGTTCCAAAAGGTCTAGAGACATGAAAAAGTGTATGCAGACTCCTTGGCCAATGGGGATTATAAATTGTAGATCTTGTGACCCCATGACCCCAAATGGGGTCACAGGGGTCACATCGTTTAAAACCTATTTTCATCTTCTTCTCCAGTTCCAAAAGGTCTAGAGAGCTGAAAAGTTGTGTGCAGACTCCTTAGCCAATGGGGATTCTAAATTGTAGATTTAGTGACCCCATTTATTATGATAGTTTATGTCATTTAAATTTACTTTAGAGGGTAAAACATCTTATTACACAAACCAATTATCCGTAGTGGTAATAACGATGGGGATTCTAAATTGTAGATTTCGTGACCCCATGACCACAAATGGGGTCACAGGGGTCACATCCTTAAAAACCTATTTTCATCTTCTCCAGTTCTAAAAGGTCTAGAGAGCTGAAAAATGTGAACAGACTCCTTAGCCAATGGGGATTCTAAAAATCTATTTCAGTCTTCATCATTAAACAATATAAACCCTGATGAGCTACAGAGCCCATGGCTCTATTTTTAACTTGATTTTCCGAATTGAGAAGGGTGTTTTATTATTAGGTTCTATTGGAGTATCCGTGATTTTGTTTTTGAGTTTATGTGAAATGAGAAAAAATTACATCACATTGAATTTTACATCTTGTTAATGATAAAACATATACAGAGAGACCGCGTTTAACCGGACCCGTATACCCAGAAACCCAGCATCCGCATGGTAGTATTTCAAATATTATCTGTGAATTTCTATGCATAATCTTTGATTCGCTTATCCGCATGACTTGCTATCCGGGCAATTTTCAACTGTAACCAAATTGTGCGGATAAACAGAGTGTGACTGTATATTGATAGAATATCCACAAAGTAAAAAATAATTAATCATTAGACAGATCAACATTTTCATGCTTAGCCGTAGCGCTGATGAATGGCTTGGTTTCTCATTGTTTTTCTTAGTGATTGCATTTGGCTTCGTATCAAGAGGTCCGGGGTTCAAATCCTGTCAGGGGCTTGGCAACTTTGTCTGCTGTAGAGAACTGTTCTATGTGCAGTAAGGTTTGGGTGCAATGCTTCACTGAATTTCAGTGAATTTAAACGCTACACTCAATTTCAGTGGTTCGCTAGTTCCAGCCAATTCTCGCAGGTTTCACCACAATGCATATAGCCACATGGCGTTGCGGGCTTTCTCCCTGAGATAATACTTACAATCTTGATATAAGTGAAATACTCTTGAAAGTGGTGTTAAGCCCCAAGTGACCTCACCTCACCCCAGACTGAAAAGCACAATCAATATGCTCACCATTGTTTTGTTTGCTTTATTAATGTAGCACATTTTGTTATTTCCTTACATTCCACCTGATGAAGGAGTGAATATATACTCTGAAACGTGTATTTTCACATTAAAGAAGTTGTTATACAGAAAATCTTCATTTTCTTATGTATGCCATTTCTAAATGCCATTCAAAGACCTAATGTTGACACAATTTGTCATTCTTTCTTTCAGCCTTACAGTTGGTTTGTGGCCAGTTTGGGGCTTCCTGACGTTTCCTATCTTGTTCACGCTGTTCATGAGTTTCATCGTCATCGTCGCCATGTTCGGATGAAAGTGTTCATGAGAGAGATGTCTTCATCATTATGTGAAGACAGGCAACATTTGCCAAATTAAACACTCCAGAAATTAAATTATTTTTTCATAAATATTTCGTCATATGTTATGACTGTATAATTATCATATCATCCTGTTTATTTCTATTTTTGTCTGCTTTGTATATTTGTTGATCTTGAGAATTAGTAATTAAAAATAATATCTGTATGATGTAGATTTGAAATTGGTTTATCCAAATAAAGAGATGATGAAAATATTTATGCCATGCACACTTCAGATTGTCAAAATGATTGATATTATGTCAGAAAAATGTAAAAGTCACCATAGATTTGTCATTAATATTCAGGTAAAACATTAAATAAAATGTCACTAGTCATCACAGATTATGTCAAATACACTTTTAAAACATGAAAATTAAATTAAAGTTAGATGCAACTTAACATTTCTGTGGAACGAAATCATTGGCTTCACTATTCTTTTTAAAATGAAGTAAATTTAAAACAATTTATAAAACAAATTCATGATTGACAAAGATGGTCAATGAGAATTATTTTGGGGTTCCACTCTTATGAAATGTGATCACTCACTGTTGTTTATATTCCTCCGCGTATCATGTTTCTTCTATAGGTTAATATTGTGGAAATAATACCTAAAGAAATTTTAATCTTTTTATTTTGCAATTAATGTTATAATAGACAAACTTTATGTCATTTAAAAATGTTCATTGTATAATGAATTTAGTCAACATATTCCAAAGGAAATACATTCAGTTCAACTTCCACAAGTTCTCCTTAGTTAACTTTTCTGTGCTGGCATAACAGAGCCCATTATGAAGTTAGTCTTATCACGACTCTACACTAGCACAGGAAAATTAAGGAAATGCAGCAAGGCTTAAATTACCAAATGATGCAGGAGTTATGACTTGTGAGAGAAGTTGTGAGAATACTTTAACTTTGAAATGTCAGACACTTAAACCAAACCTATTCTGAACTTGTCCAAATTTGGTAAACATACCATTTCTTTTAGAACTGAAAGAAGGTAAAAACATTATGAACCATAGTATTATTACCCATATGGTTGAAAATAACCGAGTTAATATTATTGATATGAGCACATGTGCACATATCACTTTTGCCTAGCAACGATTGTTTCACCGCGGCTTACCGTATTTCGTCGACTGTGACGTCATAAAACGATTGTTCGTGACGTCACTGTAGCTTGCCGTCGCAATGGAAGTGAGCCGTTTCCTGACTATTTTTACGCGAATGAAATGGAATAGAATGGGTAATAAAGAAATTATTACACTCGAAAGTGTATCATATGACTTTTACGAAACTTGTGAGAATTTGTGTAAAACCCTTGCTCTCGCTCAGGCAATAAAAAAATTCACACTCGTTTCGTAAAAGTCATATGACACACTTCCTCGGGTAATAATCTCTATTTATCATTCATATATGTTAAATTTCTGTTTCCAAAGCATATATGTATGGGATTATGTTTATTTGTATATGGGCCTAGGCTATGAATATATTAAAACTAAACTGTATTTTACATGTGAGAGATCTGAAAAAAACTATGTTCAATATATTTTGCATTCGCTCCAGTCAGATTAAAAAAGATGGTGTTCTGAGAAAAGTTGTAAATTAATGCATCTTATGGGGTACATGAAACTCCTATTTGTCGGAGCAGGGTCGATTTTAATCAGACTGCATTTTGTCAATGTGTTTTACCTTCTGGTTGATATTTAGATTATGCAATATTGAATTTCATCTGATGTTTTTAAAAATTATGTTGATTATTTTTTGTTTTTTTGGGACAGTACACAAATATTGATAAATATATGAATGTATCTAAATAATTCACGTGTTCAGTATTATCTGTTGTACATTTGATTTGTTATTTATGATTTTATGTTTTTCAGAAGAATATGCAAACAAATTTGTCTGTATGCCTGAATGAATGTTCTCTGAATTTTAAATGTCTTTCCTTTACTTTTAATAAAAAAAATTACAACCATCATCTCTTTCATTTCAATTTTTGCAATTTTTCAGAATTGGCAGAGATATTGTCAATATCAATAACTCATTCGTTCAAATCTTGATAAATTTGAACTACAACATTTTAACTTATAACATATTGTCGTCAATGCAAGGACACAAGTAAATATCAGAATCTACTGAAAGTTGGTCCAAATATACCAAGACCTCATCAAGTATTCTAATAGTGTGTGGAACAGTCTGGATGTACAGTCTACATCAGTAGGTTTCCTCCTGGTGTTTTTCTTCTTTCCCAAATGATGATTGACTCTGGTAATTGAGTCAACAAAACAATCTTCTTGAGCAAATGTAGGATGACTGAGATGATTAGAGGCAGGCATTAGGTTCCCCAATGTACACACCATGTTGATGGCTCTGAAAGATTTGTTGACGTGTTCCTGCAGTTGTTAGAACCTAGGCTTCGGATCAAAAGGTCCGGGGTTCGAATCCCACCTGGGGCTTGGCAACTTTATCTGTTGTAAAAAAACTGCTCTACATGCAGTAAGGTTTTGGTGCAATGCTACACTGAATTTCAGATCTGCACCAGAAGTCCAGGGCTCAGCAATTTTGTCTGCTGTAAAGAACTGTTCTACATCCTGTAAGGTTTGGGTACAATGTTGAATTTCAGCACAGTACAATCAATGGTTTACTAGTTTCAGCAATGATCGGGTGCATCGAAAGTTAGTTGTGCATTCGGTGGCGTTGTTTTAAACTGAGCATTCCGTAACTATCGAAATGACCAAAGATGCTTCATTTGTGTGATGCACGCATATCATTTACGAGACATAAATTGGTCACCGATTTACAACAATGTTTGATTAGACAGAAACAAGGATGTTGCAAACTGTCAGGGGATTATGCGAAAATCATGAAATATGGCCAATACACAGAATAGAGGTTAAGATAAAGGAACCGTGAAGAGTTACCTCTGTGGGAAGAGAAGGAAAGAACGATTCAGGAAGAGCGCTCCTTTCCACCAGGTTGCCTGGGATCTGAGGTCTTGAGATCTACATGTCTAGAGTAAAGTCCTCATATTTCGTCCACTTCAAAGGTTGACCTCGCTCGCTGGCATTCTAACCCTCACTGGCCTCACTCAGCACCTTTCGTTCAACAGTCAGTCCAAAGCGAAGAGTCTTTGTTATAAAAAAAATGATTGGATGATATTCTAAGGGGGATAACTCTTATGAATGAAATAGCGTTAACGTAAGGGTATGCGTCCGGTAATTTCGTCCACCATCTCGTAATTTTGTCCACACAGTTTTAAGTATAGGAGACACTGTATTATAATTTCGTCCACTTGTTTATGTCGTTTTCAAGTCTCCCGGGAGGGAGGGTCGTAACGTAACAGCTTCGTCATGTTGTATCAATCATTCAACATTGCTGTATGTATCATGTGACTAATATCATGTCACTGCTATTCCTAGCAAGAAAAATAACAACCAAAACAACCATTTGAGGGTAGGACAGGCTGTAAATTCACCTTTATTTGATAGTGGACGAAATATCAGGACTGGACGTAATTATAGGACTTTACTCTACCATCCACATGTCGGATCCAAATTCAGTGAAGGGGAAAGCATGGCTCCGAGGTCTTCTGCTCTATGAAAAACGAAAGGAAAAGGATTAAACCCTGTCTCCGTCACTAGTGTTATATTGAGGTGAAGATTAGACTATAAATAGAGGAATTTAAGCCCGATCTTTTAGCTCATGTCTCAGTAGTATTTTGGTAGAGCGTTCAGTTTAAAGAAGGAAGGATTTCAAGTTCGAATCCCACCATCTCAATTATGAACATTTAAACTTGATATACGTTTCATAATATTTTGTGTGATAAGAGTTTTTTTTTCAAAAGTAAAACTCCTATCAGGTCTTACTTTCAATTGAAAACCTCTTAGGTGATTATGCTCAGTAGACAGAAACGCATAAGATGTTATTCCAAGAAGGAAAGTGACCCACAAAGCAATAGGCGAAATCCGACCTAGCTTTATAAAATACTGTAATTTCAGTGTAATTATGACAAATTATTAGTTTATTGATATATCGATAGAGTAAGAGGGGACATGATAAAACTTGGTAGAGTAATAAAGCAAAGAGTTCTGTTGGATAATGAGGAGGATTCATATAAAACGTCGCAATCAATGACTACAGAAGAAGACCATCTGTATATTCTGTGAATTTATTGTAAAGTTAAGAGATATGAATCATATTTATGTGACAAACATTGCTCACTGCCAACCAAATAAAAAACCTGGGTTGTAAATCGTGGAACATTGGCATTAAGCATGTACATATTAATCTGTAGTAAAAAATAATTGATCTTTTATCAATGGAATAAAACGTATTTGGAAACTACATAGTACATTGCTTTCACTCGTCCACGAGTCCTTCTTATATATTGTCTTGTATCCAGGGCCCATATTTTCGAAGCTGTCTTAGTGCTAAGATAGTCCTAGGTCAATGTTAATGTATGGCACTTACGAGTATCTTAGTGCTAAGAGAGCTTCGAAAATATGGGTCCAGATATGTATGAGTAGAACACCAAGCTCATGTCCTCATCGAAGATTGGTCTAAACTATGTTGTGACGAAGGAAATTGGTTTTACATCATCCGTGAACATAAGTCAGATATATAATGTATACATATATAAGCATGTAAATATGATTAAGCAGTAAATATAATTGATATATTATCTTCTTGAGGCATGGTTAGAATTCCTTTCTAACACCAAACATTTTAGGGTAATCGACATATATAGTGCATTGCCTGTCACTCGTCCTTCTGATTGTCTTTGGAGTGCAATTAGGACGGCGACATCAGGCCGTTTATAGACATGTAGAAGAATCAAATAATCAAAGATACCGTATTGCCTCTAATAGGAGCCGTAGCCCTTATTAAAATTAAAGGGTTCTTACATGAGGTCTGGCCATTATTTCATATCTAGGTTTAACAAATACAGTAACAACTGACTCAAATCTCTGAGAATAACACAAAGCATTTGTCATTTGATGTAAACCTCATTTACTGTGGTAGTTTAACCCTTTCAGTACCTGGGAACATTTAAACAGACATGGTAGGGAGTAATCATTGATGTGATATAAACCGGGATCCTATTAGAGGCCCAGCCCTTATTGGAGGCCCAGCCCTTATTGGAGGCCCAGCCCTTATTGGAGACCCATCCCTTATTGGAGGCCAGCCCTTATTGGAGGCCCAGCCCTTATTGGAGGCCCATCCCTTATTGGAGAACCATCCCTTATTGGAGGCCCGGCCCTTATTAGATACCTTTACCCCCGGGTGCTATTAGAGTCCCAGCACCTATATAAGACCCGGCCCCTGTTAGAGGAAATACAGTAGGTAAAACTATCCGCAAACATCACTCAGAAATATGTTTACATTATTAAATAAACATTGAATAAAAACTCATAACTCAGGATTTAAAAACCCGACATTATACAACAGAGCAGATTTTGAAGATTTTTTAGTTGTAATTCTCTATTTACAGTTAGTATATTTATCTCCATGATTCTTGTTTGACATAAAATGGATTTGAATATCATGCAAAACGAAAACGGGTTTCAAATCAAATCTGTTTCCAATCTGAATTGATGGCATTGTGGCGTGCAGCGAGACAACCGCTGCTGAGAAATGTGTGCTACATGGAAGAAAATCACTTTGATTGAATTGTTGTTTATCGACTGTTTGACTCTTGGTAAATGCATATACTTGGGTTTTATCCCAGCAAATTACAGACAAACTACAGACTACAAAGACAAGGAACAATCATTTATTTATATTTCTCTGAATTATCAATGCAGAGAACATACATTTGAATAATCTCCAGTTATGGTCTAGAAACAAAGGTCCCAGCTTCCCTCGTGCCAGTCTCCATCACTGGCTAATTTAAGCATGGCTTCATTTCCTTTCCTGTGCCATCACAGCGTCGCAGTGCACATGAACTGCATCGGGGCTATGATTCGCTAGCACAGAAAAGTAAAGGAAATACGGAAAGGCTTGATTAGCCAGAGATTAAGTTATGCCTTGCGGAGGGTAGTTACAAGTGTCCATGTAATACAGCATTCTTTTCTCACAGAGGTTACTCCCTACAGAGTTTCCATTGTAACGATAGACAATCTGAATGAAGTAACCACTGTGGGAAGAGAGTGGTTATATATACAACATAAGAATGATGGTTTACTATTAACATGAACTAAAATCGCCTTCGTTTAAAAGAACATTGGCGTGAGAAAAAATTTGAAATAATTTATTATCATAACATGTATACTTTGAATAAACAGCATTTATATTGAAAAAAGCAAATATTTCAACATAAAAAAGAAAATAAATTTTTGCAACATCAACATGTTAGAAAATGAATACCATTGTTTGCTTGTGTGTCCATTCTATGATAAATACCTTAAAGAATTCTATTACTCCATAAAATCTCATCTTTATAACTGGAAAAATCATGATGTATGTTTATATACAATGTAATGGACATCAGAACTGACTAGATCATTACCTATTAACCCATCACCAATAACATGCATATGTATATATTCTAGGGTATAATAGGTCAGTGGCCTATGCGTATTAAATAACGATTGATTGATATAGACTTCCTCTGTTTGACAACATTCAGTGTCGTTTATGGAATGGTAAGGGGATAGAGTGTGTGTTACTTTTATTGTTTATTCTTCACTTTATTTATCTACAACAAAATGAAATAACGAATCCCAAGACTTGTTTCTAATATGTTCTAAATCTGAATTGATTGTTTTCTTGCGTGCAGAGAGACAGGACCCAAGTGAAACAAACTCAACAGTAACGGATGGTAATTGAATTCTTGTTTATCCACTAAGACATTTAGACTATTAATGGGCGTATAAACTTACTTTATGCCACCTTAAAGGGTTTTGTTGTTGCGATCTTCTTAATACTTGATTTACGCTGCTGCACTTTTAACTGATTTATGTATTTTTTGCTTGCTTACGTTTTATAGGGAAACAAATCTTCATGGGCCACTTCAGTAAGTAGAAGTCTTAGTATTACTGGTATGAGGATCGTGACATGGGTTCTTAAAGGTGCATCCATTGTGTTTCATAAAATTTTATTTGACTTTAATACGTTCCAACACATTATATGTGCTGTTTACAATATAAATAAAATCACTCAGCTTGCATATTCACCCCCAATCGCCAAATATATCATAATTAATAGTTTCCAATTAAAATCGAGTAACACAATTATGCATGTGCAGAAACCGAAAGTGCACGTCCTATTTACATGAGCAGTAGTTATATGACCTATTAAACATTATCAACCCAAATTTGTTATTTTGTCTGGTTTAAATAAGATTCCAAAATTACGTTTGACTCATTGACGCGCGCCACACGCGGTGCATTGTCCGGTTTTCGATCAGAAATCGACACTTTTACCTTCATATCGTCAATATACTAAGTCGAGTATCATCAAAATGGTATGTTTCGGTTACAGTTGGTACTTCTCGATAAAGTAAAACAATTTATAACGTTTGGCATATTTGACCCCCAACAACAGAATGGATGTACATTTAAATACTTCTAAATCTAATATCGGGGTCCTATTTCTAGTGTCTTTTGATCTGCGACATTGCCTATATCTCTAACGGATAGGAATTTTGAAAGAGGGGGGGGGGGGGGGGGGGGGGGGGGGGGGGTGTCCACCGATTGAAACAAGTTTGTCTTAGCAAGTACATTCTCCCGTTTCTCTTGTGATAGTATCTTACTCCAAAATGACTTCCAAACGATTGAACTTCCAATGTAGTAGGTTCAGCGATAGGCTCTTTCTGCACACTCGTGTAAGTCGACCAGCGACATCAACAAAATGTGGTGACAACTTACGTTTGTGAATCTGGCTTTGAACTTTTTGAGGGCCCCCCGTAAAGAATTCAGACTATCAAAGTCACAAATCAACACTTTCTTGCATTGAAGAGAAACTCGCTTATATTTAAAAATGAGATAGATAATACGACACTTGGATATATGAGAATTAGTACTGTCACACTCACTGAGGTAAAACCTGAAGAGGATTCATCAAAATATAATGTCTTAGATTTCATCGACATACGTATCAATCTTCTTTTCGTTATACATCAAACTACCATGTAAAACAGATCAGAATAAAAATAATACATACATTTACGAAATCTTCAGATTTTTTCTTTTATAAAGTCCAATGTAAAGTTGACATCCAGATGTAAAGTACTTTACCATGACTCGCTGTTGTTTTTAATTCACTCAACTGCAAAAGTTGTTCATTAAAGGATGGATGAAATGACATATGGTCCAAATCGGATTCATTAAAATGGGATGTCAATTTGACAATTGCTCGATTTTAAATTTCTGAAATCGGTCCATAAATTACTTATATACGGCTTTTTAAAAAACCGCCTGATTTAGCCCCGGCGACCAGAATGAAAGTCTGCGGGGGTGTGACCCGTGAAGGGATGACTTCTGTGACGATTGTTAATTTCACAAAGATATCTTCAATAAACCAACTTAAATTTCCCATATATCGAATGTTTAGATATCCAACTAGGTAATTCCGCAGATGACAATTACACAATTATTACATAAACATGTCTTTTTGGCGATGTAATACACCTCATAAATTCATTTAGCGGCAGTGATAATTATCATTAATTAATTAACGAGACATCGGCGGAGAAGCTATCTAGCCGCCCCGTCTATCGCTTATCATAGTCACGCCTCAGTGAGCATTTTCAAAAGGTTTCGCCGAACAAATTGCGATAGTGTTAACATGGGTGAATTAAAATCGTCTTAATTATCAATTGCAAATGTATATTGTCTCGATTTTATGCTCAATTGATTCCGATATACAATATACGCAGAGGTAATCATCTGTCATTCTTGAGAAAAATGCATTTCATCTATCCTTTAAGTATATATATATGCAATAAAAGCTGGACCAGGTATATCATACATCGTAAACTTTGTTGGAAGAGATTAATTTCACAGGGGAAGAGAAGGGAAAACGTGGATGTATAAGAGTGACGTAGACTATTTATATGCAGTAACTCTAAAGAATGTAAGAATATTTGTAACCACAGTTAACGCTGAGGTGTTAAAAATAATTAGTCAAAAAGAATGTTAAAATGAAGAAGATAACCCAACCAGAATTACATTCCATTATTAACTTCTTATAATAACATTAAGTACCAACACAAACCATTTATTAAGTTTTTCTTTTATTTTGACATTTCTAATCTGAATTGAGAACCAAAAAGATATTTCCGAAATCCATCAAGTTATTGCCCGATGCTTCTGGGCATTATGAACCGGAAGGTGAGAACAAATTGTTCACAAATTGACATTATCTGTAATCAAATCTGTGGTTTTTACCGAAAATTCCTTTAAATAATCAAGAAAGGTTGTTGAACCGACTTGCATCAGCTCAAATTTCCTTTTGAAAAATGTATTTTTTATGTGGTTTATTAGCTAAAATCCCACCTCGAATAATTGATTCCCGAGTTCACTGACATTTCTCTCTCTCTCTCTCTCTCTCTCTCTCTCTCTCTCTCTCTCTCTCTCTCTCTCTCTCTCTCTCTCTCTCTCTCTCTCTCTCTCTCTCTCTCTCTCTCTCTCTCTCTCTCTCTCTCTCTCTCTCTCTCTCTCTCTCTCTCTCTACATATATATAAACACACATTTCTTGAAAAGGATTCTAAATAGAGAACTTGGCAGATATCCCCTCAATCAAATGATATTTGATATAAATCAATATAGAAAGTTTTAGATATTTTTCAAATGATTGAATTAATCCTGCAGTCACAAAGTTAAGCCAATTAAACGTAGAAGATACTTTATCTTCTCTGTAGGTGATAGTTTTCATTATGACATTTATACACTTCCGTACTCAACAGTTGAATAGTGCACTATGCACATTGATCGTCCTTTAATGATGCTTCATGAAAATCATTTAATTGATTGAAATATGATACTTGTCTTTTTCACCTAAATTTGTTATTTATTACTTCTGTTTCAATTTCAAATGACAAATTTCCTAAATCAATCAAACTACATGTATTTTCTGTCGCCTGATGCGGACAAGGGTCAATTATTCACAATTATTGGAATTGTGTAATCGGATATGAAGACGTTTTCTAATGCAATATGTTTTTAACAATAATAAAGTATCTAATTGTTCACGAACTTTAATAGAATCGACATAAAAAAATGATATTATTACCTGTTCTTCATTAAAATATTATTTAAGTTTAATTGGACGTCATACATCACTACTTATTTTTATCATTAACATGAATTTAACATTCGATAGCAATAGTAAAACGTTTGTAATTTTATATTTCATTTAAAGTGAAACATATAAATTTCAAAACAAACCAAATTGACCATTTATACCTTGTTCCCTTGTTCATTGGAATTGTAATACAAATGATTGTACGATTCACTGTTTTGATACATTTACACATTGAACACCTGCAATATTTAAACATAATATAGTATGTTTTAAATATTTTAGTTTATTGGTGTACAAATTTTAAATGTAGTTTCCATTAACACATTTTCAATTTCTGTTTTGAACGCATCACGCGAACATAACCGGAATTGCATGATATTCATGGTAGCTACGGATTCCAGAAAAAAACACTTCCAATATGGCATGGCCAAGCGCGATTTTTCTCAACCAATGAAAACATTTGTTACATTTTCGGTTTGAGAGTTAGCAGAGGTGTCCGAACCATCGCGCTGTCTGAATGATCCCCATTCTCCCCTACAATTCACTCTTTCGGATATATATATATATATTAGTTATACCAGCTTAATATTAAAGTCAACTTCACATGCATATGCATATATAATACATTAAAGGGGCAGAAGCACGTTTTTTGCAAAATTTATTTTTTCAAATTTCCCATTTATAATGATAGTTTATGTAATTTAAACTAACTTTAGAGGGTAAAACATCTTTTTACACAAACCAATTATCTGTAGTGGTGAAAACTATGTTGCGTATAAACCAAAAATTGCATGGCGGCCATTTTATTGTGAACACAATTTATTATTTTGTATTACAAAAACAATTCCCATGGCTTTACCGAAACATGTACACTCATTTTAAACTTTATTTTCCGAAGAGGGAAGGATGTTTTACTATTGGTAAAATTATTTTTTAAAAACATTTCATCAACTTATTTGAACGAAAAAACGTGCTACTGTCCCTTTAAATCACCATAGCTAAAAATAAACAAACAAAGGAATCATCTCTATTCAGCTTACTGAAAAATCGCTCCAAAAATATAACTCCTTGAATAATCAGTTGCCATTTATAACCTTCTAGTCTAATACCTCGCTGAAATGAATATTCGCCTGTCTTGAGCAATTGATGGGTTAGATTTAGCAACTGTTAAAAAAATTAGGGATTATCTTTTATCTTCACCGCATCAGCCATAATCATGTAACCTTTCATCTCAATGCAAACACTCCTATAATAGCAGCTGATGGCAACGTATGTCATGTAACATATGACAAATAAACATTTACTCCTGCGGACAAGTATAAACAAACAGCGTCATGCTTCAGTATGTGAATATGTCATTGTTTCATTTTGGATAACACTGCCATCCAGTTCTTGTACCTCTTCGGGCCGAGTCCCTTGCGGGATTCGAACACACAACCTCAAAGTAAGGCAACTTTCGTCAGCACTGACCTTACCCACAGCTTACCCATCCTCGGTTACCCATGGTTTTATATATGCTCCTTTACTCTCCACTATATCACCCATGGGAAACCTTATCAGAAAAATCTGTACACTAATTACCCGCCCTTGGCCGGCGTGAGCTATGCAGTTTGGACCTGCGAGCCAATGACAATTCATATCACTTCAAAGCAAGCGAGGTCATTGTGTTAGCCATCCGTCACTGATTATCTCCCTTGACCATTTCCGTTTTATCCATTTTCTTTTGTTATTGACTTCGTCACGCCGGCCAAGGGCAGGTAATTTGAGTACAGATTTTTCTGATAAGGTTTCCCATGGGTGATATAGTGGAGAGTAACGGAGCATAGATAAAACCATGGGTAACCGAGGATGCAGCTTACCACACGACCACCAAGTCTTGACAGTATGTGAAGTTAGTGTAACATAACTCTAATTAGTCAAAGAAAGCCCTGACAGCTATAGCTGAATATTGAGCTAATATATCGAATTCACTTTCAGACATGGCTAATCGTAACATGATTGTACAGCGAAGTTATTACACTGTCTCCCTGCCAGCTACAGATACCAGTCAGTCCTTATTACTAGCTGGTACAAGTGCGAGACAATACTTGACTTCTTTTATAAATACCTGGTGTATATTGAGCTAATATACGAAATACGCACAACTCTAAAAACTGATAAAATAAGCTAATGCCATCGTCTGTCGAAGGAGACATACATATCAGCATCGACTCTACCCTCAAATTATCGCCATGTCTAGGATGAAGGTGTTGGTGAAAAAACAAGACCATATGCTTAATGTTTCCAAATTTGCTTCCATAGTAGATATAGCGTGTGTCAGATTTATAGAGAATCTCAGACAAGTGTCTTCTGATATAAAGTATATTAACACTAGTTTATAAGTTACAAATATCCGAGGTTTGAATGTAAGTGAAATACAGTGCTTCGAGCAGTGGTTAGCGTGTTCGGCTTCCGATCAAGAGGTCCGTGTAGTGAATCCGGCAAGGGGCTCTGCAACTGTAGAGAACTGTTCTACAGGCAGTAAGGTTTGGGTGCAATGCTACATTGAATGTCAGTGCAGTACCACCCATGGCTCACTAATCCCAGCCGATGCTCGACAGGTTTCACTGCAATACATATCTACAGTGGTCTTGCGGTTCTCACTGAAATAATACTAGCAGTCCGATGAAATACCCATCTCACCTCAATAATATATTTACAAAAATAAATGAGATCAAAATGATTCTTATTATCCTTACATTCGACTCGAAGTATTTCTCTCTACTAGTTAGATATTACTAAGCCACATAAAATTTAATGAAGCTTGACAAATGAAGTGTCATTCTGTAATATCTTTGTCAGACATTTGAACAGAAAAGTAATGATTATGATTAGATGTAAGTGACACAGGTGTAAGAATTCGAACCTTCGCTGCAGCTTCTTGTACGGTTGTTCAATCACCAATGGCTATTTACTGTAGAATTTGACAACTTTATAACTAAGTTTAACTATTGTTTGATATTTTAAAACTTATAAGACATGAAGTCTGAACTTTTTTTGACGAAAATAAACTCAATATACATGACGTCTGTAAAAAGAGTTGTGTGTTTACTTTGTGTCTATCGTGATAGAATGCTATTCTCAATAAAGTGTGAAACACTCCTTCAGTGTTTGTTGACGTCAAGAGCTGTCACTAGTTTTTAAATTCTACATTGAGAAACAATTCTCTCAAACAAGGTGTCACATTGTCATATAAAATGTACAATCATAAAATATATAAAATAAATAATTGATAGCGGAGGGGGCTATATTTAAACATTACAAAACAATATACCGTAAACAATTGAAATACATGATTATTTAAAAAGAAACTCATCTAAATGGTTTGAAATTCTTTTAAAAGTCTGTATCTGTAAACCTTTGAGATACCTTGGTAGCAAACAGACTCTGCCTGACATGCAAACATTTAGATGTTGAATATAATATGTAGAAATAAAGATATTTTGTTCTAAAATATTATTATGGATAAAAATTACTATCGTAGATACGTTTGCATGACAGTCTGACATAATAAAGTAACGATGATTATGTGTTTAAAAAGGAGGGTGAAGACCCTTAAATGGGCAGTAGCCCGTTTTTTGCTAAATTTATTTTTTCAAATTTCCTATTTATAATGCCATTTAAATGTACTGGAGAGGGTAAAACATCCTATAACACAAACCAATTATCCGTAGTAGTGATAACGGTGTTCCGTATAAAGCAAAAATTGCATGGCGGCCATTTTATTGAGAACACATTTTATTATTTCGAATGACAAAAACGATCCCCATGGCTTTACTGAGCCATGTACACTCATTTTTAACTTGATTTTCTGAAGAGAGAAGGGTGTTTTACGATTGGTGAAATTATTTTTCAAATACATTTTATCGACTTATTTGAGCAAAAAAAACGTGCTACTGCCCCTTAAATTATAACCCGCCCACGGCACCGCCACATCCCCACTGGATCCACCACTGGTAAATATATATCCTGTCTGATTTCAGCACAGTAAGATTAAACAGAGACATCGATCAGCAGAACGGGGGTGGTCATCATTGAATCTTATCCGACTTAACCAGCTGAAGGTAACTACAGGCTGACCTCGTCTTGATTAAACACCACTCATTGTTTGATGGATTTGCCAACTTGACCTAGACAAATGTTCCCTCGACAAAGTCACAAAGTCTTTTCTATGGTAAAATAGATTATCCTCCAAGTGACTGAACAACATCTGAATCCCCTTGTGTCGTTTCTTGAGTAGGATAGAGATGATGATAAAGTCAAACGTGATTTGAGAAAATCCTAAATAGGCAGTGACATGCATAACACATTTGCAATATATTGCGGTGCAACATCTCAGCAGACCCAGTTGGTAACGGGTAAGGAAACGTTAAATGAAAAAGTTGCTAACTTCACATTGCTGTTCCACTAAATCTCTGCGAATACTGATGACCCTGGTATTTTGTTAATGAACTTGAAATCAAAACTTGATTTTAATATTTGTGATCCTTTTGTGTTTACTCTTATTAATCCATGGTGATGACGTCACTCTATTGTGTTAACAGTGGATTATTTTTAAGAATCTACTGGTCATTGACTAATCCAGCCAGGAGGGGTGTCAGGTTTTGACATTTTCGTAATGGCTCACAAAGTAATTTGTTCAAGAATGATGTATTTTGTCTTAGTATATCTGATTAGAATCTTAAAATATCTGATTATTTTTGTAATGTCTGACCCGGGAATCGAACATGTAACCCTTCGACTGTTACCCAGCGCCCTAACCTATTAGGCTACCAGGCCTGCTGGTAATCATTTGATTGTTTGTCAGTAAGATCCCTGCATTTTAAACAAGACTGGTAAAGTGTGAAACGCATGGGGATCGTGCTAAAACCCATGAAATGCAGGAGTTTGGCTGTCAGTCAAATCGCTTTGCGTGGAAGATTTGCGCCATGCACGTGCGTGGAAGAATCCATTTCATAAGAGTCGAAGCTACGTGTACCATATCCGATGAATGGGCACCGAAATTTGCAAAATACTATTTTTTTAGGTTACATAATTGAAATGTATTGTCTATAATGCTAGATAATCACATATGTATGTTTCGTGACGTCATACATGGATTAAGATGGAGAATGCATTCGGAGCCGTGGATTCGTTAAAAATAATCAACTCGCCTCTGACCTTTGGTTTAATGTAACATATGTATCAGTGAGGTATGTATGAACCAGTTGTTTGGGAGTCAGTTTCGTGCATGTCATTTACACATGTTCTATATCTATATGACATGACGAAGTGCAACTAATTACAGACTGATTTTAATGTACCTTGTACCTAAGTTTCTTGGAGACATATTATTATTGAAGTATCATTGGTGCTACATTATTGTCAGTTGATAAAAAGAAAAGAGACAATATTTAGTTTCATTTGTTCACAAAAGTGAACAGAACATATAATTATTGTTTTCCTTTATCAAATCTGAAATATGCAAATGACAATAGTTAACGTACATTTTGTCATTTGGGTTTGAGGTATACGAAAAGCTGAATAAATGGTGATCAGGACATTTAGTCCCACATTATTGGGAATGCTTTATAAATTCTATTCCATGAATACATACAGACAGGTGCCCGAGTTCTTCTAGAACGATGTTAGATAACATTACCATAAGACACTCACTTCCATCTATTTCTGTGCTGCACTAATACACCCACACTAGGACGAGGCAAGTAAGAACTAAATACTATACATTAACGTAAGTGCCGAGAGTGCGTGGGTGTAGTGTATATTGTATATATGTAAGCGGTGACATTTCTGTTAGACTGCTTACCACGAGGGATGGAACAAGATCCTCAGGTTGCATCTCAAGACTTATTGGATCACAGAGGCATTGAAAGAATTGATATATCTGCAATATCTGCTGTCAAATGGCTAGAAGATACCACTTTAGATTTCTAGAGTGGCGTCATCCTAGTGTTCTCTCACTCAATTATTTTTAGCGTCATCCTATTGTTCTCTCACTCAATTATTTTTAGTAATGGAGAGTCGAACACCATATCAACATTTTAAAGTAAAACTGTTATTTCTTTAATTGTGTAAGGTAATGTTTTTTAAACAGCAATATTTTGAGTGTAAATTAATATGGGCCTTGCTTCAAATATTTTAAAGTTACAAGAACAGAAACCTAAAATGAAGCGATATCTTCTGTCGAAAACAGTTTTAGATAATACAATTATTTATTGTCCAACTTCATGGCATTTCCTGTGATACTTTTATCTCTTTTGAGGCTGAAAGACAAACTGTAGGCATTTTTAAAATAGATTTTTAATTTGATATTACATGTCGATTTCAGTCATTTTCGACAGGTTGATCATCTCTCGCTCAGGTAATCAATTACATACTGACTAAATATCTTTTTGAGTAATCAGTTATCTACTGACCATTATCTCATCTTAGGTAATCCATTACCTACTGACCGCGATCCCTTCTTGGGTAATCAGTTATGTGCTGACTGCGATCAATTCTTGGGTAACTAATCATCTACTGACAGCTCTCTCTTCTAGGGTAATCAATTATCTACTGACTGCTATCTCTTCTCAGGTAATTAATTATTGGGTAACTAATTATCTACGGACAGCTCTCTCTTCTCAGGTAATCAATTATCTACTGAGCGCTATCTCTTCTAGGGTTATCAATTTTATACAGCTTGCTATCTCTTCTAGGGTAATCAATTATCTACTGACCACCATTTCGGGGATGATATATTGAGGAGGAAGTGACACTTATGTCCACTAACGTACATTGTATTTGTATAGGATATTGTTGGTTTAACTGTTTACTGATGTTGATGAAGTTGGATTATAAAATTAAGCTCTTCACAGTGATCCTGTGATCTTTTTTAATATTCAAGACTTAATTAAAATCTTAAATATCCTTTTATGAGATTTTTTGTTTATTTAAAGAAAATCAAAACTATTTCAAACAGATAATTGAATCACAATTCTAATACAGAACCACCAACACGTCTTTTAATTTAAGAAACTTTGAATAGAATATCCAAGTAATGCTTTGTTTTGTCTATGACCAATTCTCTGATATAAATGTTACATATTCTTGTTTAAATTCTAATGGAATAATTTTCTTCTCAACTCAAACTTTAAAAAACTATGGTGTGCAATATCATTCGCTTGTCAGTTCACTCCAGAATCATCAACCGTGTGTGTACACGTGTAACCTAATAATTTGTCCTAATAATCCATCATACTAAATTTACTGAAGAAGATTGTTTGTAGACTCAATGCCCGGACCAAATCACTGGTTGGGAAGGAAAGACTTGACCGTGCCACTAGGGACTTAATCTGGCTGCCCAGACAATGCCGCAAACCTCATGAATACCGGAAGAGGTCTTCGTTTATTTGAAGGACTTTTGATATTTTTGATATTTTACATGCAGCAAATGATGGTGCTTTACTTGCAGTAGATTATGATATTTTTATGCAGCAAATTCTTTATTACTGTTCTTTAACATTGAATCACAATTTCACAAAATAAGTTTTGCTTTCATCAGACAGTGTAACCATTCATTCAAACAAGCAACTAGCATATCATTAAAGTCAGGATTGTCAGACAGTGTAACCATTCATTCAAACAAGCAACTAGCATATCATTAAAGTCAGGATTGTCAACAAAGCCTAAACCTGTCAACATATTCCCTGCTGACCCCAAGCACCTATCACTGCTGAAACCCTACGAAACAGCTACGAATTATTTACGAATTGTTTACGAATTATGTACGAATTGTGCCAAATAATTAAGAAACATTTGCGAATACACTACGAATTTTTTTCATTAATTCGGGACATTCGTAAATGATTCGTAAGTAATTCGAGGTGAGACCATCAAAATTATCAACCACGAATTTCCAAGAACTGTTTACGAACTTGTTACGAACTACACGAATTAGTTACGAATAGATTACGAAGCAAATACGAATTAAAAATTCGTAGTTGATTCGTGAAAATTTTAGAACAAATCAAAATTTGTTCACGAATGCCACGAATTGGAGGAATGTTGCCGAATCAACCACGAATCATTAACGAATTCCAAGAATTAATGACGAATTGTCTACGAATGTTCACGAATGTGAAAATATTCTCTTTCACCACTTTGATGGATTTGCCAACTTGACGTAGAAAATTTCCAGCACCTGTTCTGGCTTAGACTTAGTATTTGAGTACGAATTTATATACAAATCAAAAGACACGAGATGTTTATTGTATTTGGAGTTAATATAAGAGCTATTATAGAGCTATTTTTTTATAAGTTAAAATGTTAATTTTTGCATTACATTGTATTGGAATTTCAAGAAAAACATTGAAACAGCTTGTTCAAGAAAATTTCAACAAAGGAATATAAGAATTTTAGAAATGTTGTCAATGTAAAGAAAAGTGACAACACACAGTTATTTCTCGTTTAGACTGCTGCATGTAGTTTGCTCCGAACTAACTGAGACCTTTGCAGACTGATAAGGAAGATCACTCTCCTTCTCAACTGTATTCTATAACTGCGGACACATATTTATTCTAGCGAAGAAGTCTCGTTCTCGTTTTAGTCTTAATCTCCAGCAAGGCGAGAATAGTAGCGAATACTGCAAACAAAACAAACAGTAACAAACTAATTCACTAGATCATCACGCATTATGTCTGATTCCCTTGGTCATGATTACAGATCAATGAAAGATAAGCAGTCTCATTCAGTCATCAAGTTGGATGGTTATTTCCTGGACACCGTGCTAGGATTAACATGTGCTGTCTTGATTAAGAGTTTCCAGGACTGCTCTGCTCCTTCTATGAGTAAAGAGATTCAGCATTGGTCTCCTGGCATTTACTTTTATTGAAAGTTTCCTAAAGTGGTATTTAGGGTTGTCTGTAAGGGTTTCATGGACTGTTCTATTTGCTCTTTGAGTTCCAGCATTGATTCTGAAGTTCTGTGACTATAGCCCAAAGTGCCAACTGTGCTGTCTTTCCAGAATAGGTCTCTTTCATTTGTTTTTTATCAAAGTTTCCAGAATAGACCTCTTTGATTGGCCTTTCATTAAAAGTTTCCAAAATCGGTTATTTTGATTTTTTTGTTGTCAAGAGTGTCCAGAACAAATCTCTTTCATTTAACGTTTCCAGAATACGTCATTTTGATTTGTCTTTTATCAATGGTTTTCAGAATATATATTTTGGTTTTGTCTTTAAATTAATTTAATAAATTTAATTTAAAACTTTCCAGAATATATCTAAATGATTTCTATTGGATTATGAGTTTTCAAAATAAATACCTTGGATTTATCTTTCAGTAATGTTTTTCAGAATATTATTTTTCTTTTATCTTCCCTGAACCGCTCACTTGACTCCTTTTATAACTGTGGAAACGACTAGAATTGCTTCATCTGCTTGATGCTCACATATTATTACAAGACAGAAGTTTAACGATGTTTGATTGGTCAAGAACAAGGACGTTACGGGCGTTACAAACTAGGCCAAATGAAAAAGAAGGATGGAAGAAATGAATGGAGGAACCTCTGTTGAAGAAAATGAAAAGCAAAGTCCTCAGGAAAAACACAGTCCTGTACTTTCTACCAAGGAATGCCTGGCATCAGGTCTTGAGGTCTACATGAGCTACCGTCCTCATGTTAGATCCAAATTAAGTAAAGGAAAAATCGTAGCTCCGAGGTTTTCTGCTCCAAGAAAAAGCTATAGGGAGGGATAAATCCCCAAAGGGCATTTCTCCGTCACCGTCGATATATTAACATATTATGTTTCAGTAGTCCTTTGGTAGAGCGTTCATGGGAGTAGTTATCCTGACCTTGAGATTTTTCTTAGAGCAGGAGGCCAAGGATCCTCCAATTCATCAATTACCATTTTCATGTGTAAATGTTTTATTCCAAAATTCTGCATTATAAAGAGTATATGTCCTCTCACTAGTATTACATTGAGTCAGCCTGCTCAGTTGAAGCTCCATTCTCTTCCCACAGAGGTTACTCCCTTCAGATTTCCCATCCTAACCTCTGTTTTATGCTTGAAATCGAGAGCAGAAGCAAAATGCTCTAGCGGTGGAAAACGGAATCTCATTCTGTATTACTGCTTCTTAACCAATGAAAACTCATCTTTCAGTGGCCAGTCGACCGAGTGACTTCAAAGATCTACGCATTTTACTCTCAAGGGTCTTACTCATTATGTCTGATGTAAATAACACAAATAAACTAGTTTGAGGTATTTGTCTCTGATTTGGTCTTCTTTATTTATAAGCATGTTAATGATCAATAGTTTTCACAAAATCAATAGCATATTTCGAGGAAAACACATTAAACGAGAAAACGTTTGTCTTATGTTTATTTTATCATTATGACATGTCATTGGCAAATGTCACTTTTACAACGGCGTCGAAGGGTGTAATCTCTGTGGGCAGAGAATGTTGAAGCTCAAGCCTTCAGTTCATTCCTCAGTAGTGGTGAGGTAGACGTTAAGTTTATAGAGCAAAGGGTTTCAAGTTCGAATCTCAACATTTCAAATGTAGAAAATTTCAACTTATTCAATAATATTTGATGTGATTAGAGTTGTTATACAAATGGGTTCTCCTTGCAGGTCTTACTTCCAAGATATAAACGCCATATGGGGTTATTCTAAAAAAACTTCATTAGTGTTTATTGTTAGAGAAAGTGACCTAGAAATCAAATGGCGAAATCAATCTTGGTAAATAATATACTGTAAAGTATACATGATGGGGCATCATATCAGTGTAATTATGACACATTATTATTTATTGATATATCGATAATAGAACAAGAGGTGACATGATCAAACTTGTAAGAGTAATAAAGCAAAGATTTATGTTGGATAACGATCTCACGATAACTATAAGACGTCAAAACCAATGACTACAGAAGAAGACCATTGGTATCCTCTTGGTTTATATTGTGGAGTTAGGAGAGATGAATCATATTTATGTGACAAACATTGCTCACTGTCAACCAAATAAAACATCTGGGTCGTAAATCGTGGAATATGATAAAGTAGTAAAGATAATTGATCTTTTATCTTTTAGAGGTATGGTTAGAATTCCTTTCTAACACTAAACATTTGGGGGAATTCGACATACATAGTTTATTTCCTGTCACTCGGCCTTCTGATTGTCCTGTAAGTTGGATTGACACAAGTAGATGTGCGCAAATAGGAGGGCAACATCAGACCTTTTATTATCAATGTAGAAGAATCAAAGATACCATATTTCCTTATTTCCAGCCCTTATTTGAGGCCCAGCCCTTATTGGATTACCTGGATTACTGCAATGCGTTGCTGATAGGTCTGCCACAATACCTGATTCTACGTCTTCAGCTATGTCAGAATGCTGCGGCGAAGATAATTACAAGATCCAAGAAGTTTGATCATGTGAAACAGAATAAAATTTAAAGTCTTGGTGCTTGTCTATAGGTCACTTCACGGACAAGCACCTAGTTATCTCCAGGAAATCATACAAGAGTACAGCCCTGTGCGTACTTTGCGATCTAGTCAGCAAAACCTCCTGGAAGTACCAAGGGTCAAATCTTCAACCTACGGTCAAAGATGTTTTGCTAGAGCAGGCCCTGAACTGTGGAACAATCTGCCACAGGAAATCAGAGACAGTGACTGTGTCTCCATGTTCAGATCAACGCTGAAAACTCATCTGTTCAGACAAGCATATGACTAGAAATCTACGTTGTTTTTAGAGCTCAAGCAGCGCATTTGAGCAGTGACTCTGTTTTGCTGGATACAAGCGCTTTATAAATTCTCAGTTTATTTATTCATTTTATTATTATTGGAGGTCCAGCCCTTATTGGAGGCCCAGCCCTTATTGGAGACCTGGCCCTTATTGGAGACCTGGCCCTTATTGGAGGCCCGGCCCTTATTGGAGGCCCGCCCGGCCCTTATTTGAGGCCCAGCTCTTATTTGAGGCCCAGCCCTTATTGGAGACCTGGCCCTTATTGGAGGCCCAGCCCTTATTGGAGGCCCATCTCTTATTGGAGGCCCAGCCCTTATTTACCTTTAGATACCTTTACCCCCGGCTGCTATTATAGGCCCAGCTCCTATATAAGACCCGGCCCCTATTAGAGGAAATACGGTAGGTAAAACTATCCAAAACATCACTCATAAATATGTTTTCATTATAAAATAAACATTGAATAAAAACTCAAAACTCAGGATTTAAAACCCCCACTAAAAGCATCATTATACTAGCGACGCATATGTTTTTTAGTTCATGTTTTTCTCCAGGTGGTGGAGGTGGCTTTAAAAACCGCCTAAAAGCATCATTATACTACAGCGCATATGTTTTTGTAGTTGCAATTCTCTATCAACAGCTTGTATGTTTTTCTCCATGATTCTTGTTTAATAGAGAATAGACTTGAATATCATGCAAAACTAAAATGGTTTACGAAGCTGTTTTCAATCTGAATTGATGGCCTTGTGGCGTGCAGCGAGATAAACGCTGCTGAGAAATGTGTGCTACATGGGAGAAGATCACTTTGATTGAATTGTTGTTTATCGACTGTTTGACTCTTAGTAAGTTTATATAATTGGAGTTTATAACTGCAAATTATAGACAAACTACAGACTAGATGAGGAACAATCGTTTATTTAGATTTCTTTGAATTATCATTGCAGAGAACATACCTTTGAATAATCTGGCTGGAAAGAAAGGTCCCAGCTTCCCACTGCTGGACATTACTCGTGCCAGTCTCAATCACTGGCTAATTTAAGCCTTGCTGCATTTCCTTTGGAAACTTGCAAGTGTCCATGTACTGCAGCATTCTCTTCACACAGAGGTTACCTTAGATTTCCCATGGTAACGATAGAAAATCTGAAGGTAGTAACCTCTGTAGAAAGAGAGCGGTGACAGAGTTCCGATATGAGAATGACTTTTAACTATTAACATGAACTAAAATCGTATGTTTCAAATACATTGTCATGAGAATGACTTTTAACTATTAACATGAACTAAAATCGTATGTTTCAAATACATTGTCATGGGAGAAAAACAAATCAAAATAATAAACAGCATTTATGACAATCTTTCCTAGGAATTTGATATATCGTAATTAGAATGTAGGTAAAACGAAGGTAAAAAAATCCTACATCATAAAAACAAATAGCCTATTTTATATTGGAAACAGCAAATAATTCAACATAAAAAGAGAAGATAGATTATATAAATTGAAATATCAACGTATTAGAAAATGAATACCATTTTTTGCCCGGTGTCCATTATATAATAAATTACGGTGAGAATACCTTTATACCTTCTCATATTTATTAAACTGTAAAAATCAGGATGTATGTTTATATACCATGTGAAATGACTAGATCATTGCCTATTAACCATCAACAACGACATGCATATGTAAATTCAAGCGTATAATAGGCCTGGGGCCTATGAGTATTACATAAAGATTGATGGATTGATATATGCTTCCTCTGATTTCTTGACAGCATTCAGTGTTGTTTGTCGAATGCTTTATAGTTTGAGAGTGTGTTACTTGTTCATACTACACTGTATTTATCCACAGCATAATGGAATAACGGATCACAAAGCCATGTTTTCTAGTATGTTCTAAATCTGAACTGATTGTTTTCTTACGTGCAGAGAGACAGGACCCAAGTGAAACATAAACTCTGCAGTAACGGATGATAATTGAATTCTTGTTTATCCACTGCGACCTTTAGACTGAACTATTAACTTTCTTTATGCCACCTTAAAGAGTTTTATGGTTGTGGTTTTCCAAGTATTTGATTTACGCCCCTGCACTTTTAAATTATTTGTGTAATATTTGCTTGCTGAAGTTTACAGAGAACCCAATCGATATGGACCACTTCAGTAAGTATACGTTTAAGTAATACTGGTATAAGGATCGTGGCATGGGTTCCTAAATACTTCAAAATCTGATACTTTTAGCTTCTTACATTTATCGTTTGATCTGCGACATCGACTTTATCTCTAACGGCCTGGTCGGGGGTCATCTTCTCTTCGCTCTTTCTACCATGCTTAAATTCTGATACCGTCTTCTTGACATAGGCATAAGAACGGGAATCAAACAAAAAATGTTTTGATCAAATCTTCGGGTATCTTTTGTCATGTGCAAGTACATTCTCCCGTTTCTCAACTTGTGGTAGTAAATTACCCCCACTTGACTTTCAAACGATTTAACTTTCAATGTAAACTGACGGGCAAAAGAAAGTATAACACTCACTTGTTTTCGATTAATTCAATATTTTAAAGAAATGAAATGCATGATACAATAACACCTCTCGGCATTAGTTTGAATGACTTAATTGGTGACTGATTCATTTTTAACTAAAATATCAATATTTAAAGTAGACAGGGGTAAGTAATGAAATTTACACCAACATGACCTCTACCATGTTCAAAATGTTGTAAACGTGTGCAGGACGAAGCACATTTATTGATTTTCACACAGGGTATGTATTATATGTCGATGAACAGTTGTGTTTTATCAAAATTAATATGGGGGAATTTCAAAATTTAAAAAGAATCAAACCGCGTAGAGATATTTTTTGACTGATTTAATGTTTTGGACTAATTTCACAAACTTTGAAAATTATACATATGATAAATACAACTGAGCCATTGAAGAGAAAATCGCTTACATTTTAAAAAATGAGATAGATAATGCGACACTTGGATATATGAGAATTAGTACTGTCACACTCACTGAGGTATAACCTGAAGAGGATTCATCAACATATAATGTCTTAGATTTCATAGAGATGCGTATCAATCTTCTTTTTGTTACACATCAAAACTTACAGAAGAGCTACCATGTAAAACAGACCAGAATACAAATAATACATACATTTACAAAATCTTCAGATTTTTTCATTTATAAAGTCTAATGTAAAGTTGACATCCAGATGTAAAGTACTTTACCATGACTCGCTGTTGTTGGAATTCACTCAACAGTAAAAATTGTTCATTAAGTCAACGAGTCCTGTGTCACAAATTTATATATATATATATATATATATATATATATATATATATATATATATATATATATATATATATATATATATATATATATCATCCAAAATCGTAAACTCTGTTGGAAGAGATTAATTTCACAGGGGAAGAGAAGGAGAACGTGAGTGTATAAGAGTGACGTAGACTGTTTATATGCAGTAACTCTAAAGAATGTCAGAATCTTTGTAACCACAGTTTAAGCTGAGGAGTTAAAAATAATTATGCAAAAAGAATGTTAAAATGAAGAAGATAACCCAACCAGAATTACATTCCATTATTAACTTCTTATAATAACATTAAGTACCAACACAAACCATTTATTAAGTTTTTCTATTATTTTGATATTTCTAATCTGAATTGAGAACCAAAAAGATATTTCCGAAATCCATCAAGTTATTGCCCGATGCTTCTGGGCATTATGAACCGGAAGGTGAGAACAAATTGTTCACAAATTGACATTATCTGCAATCGGATCTGTGTTTTTTTACCGAAAATTCCTTTCAATAATCAAGAAAGGTTGTTGAACCGACTTGCATCGGCTCAAATTTCCTTTTGAAAAATGTATTTTTCACTAAAATTTCAGTGTGGTTTATTAGCTAAAATCCAACATCGAATAATTGATTCTCGAAATTTCACTGTGTGTTTTTAGCTCAAATTCCACCTTTTAGTCCATGATACTCTGGTATTCTGTAATACTTAGATTGTTCCTCTATAGCCACGTGTAAGTTGTTTGACGCCTTTGTGCCATCAACAATGAACTATAGGTGTTAATTTTTTCAGTGTATCAAAGCAAGGGAATAGAGAGAATACATTGGCAGATATCCCCTTTATATGATGATTGAATTAATCCTGCAGTCACAAAATTAAGCCAATACGCAGCAGATACTTTATCTTCTCTGTAGGTGACAGTTTTCATTATGACATTTATACACTTCCGTACTCAACAGTTGAATAGTGCACTATCCACATTGATCGTCCTTTAATGATGCTTCATGAAAATCATTTAATTGATTGAAATATGATACTTGTCTTTTTCACCTAAATTTGTTATTTATTACTTCTGTTTCAATTTCAAATGAAAGGTTTCCTAAATCGATCAAACTACATGTATTTTCTGTCGCCTAAGGTGGACAAGGGTCAATTATTCACAATTATTGGAATTGTGTAATCGGATATGAAGGCGTTTTCTAATGTAATATGTCTTTAACAATAATTAAGTGTCTGATTTTTCACGAACTTTAATATAATCGACATCAAAAATTATATTATTACCTGTTCTTCATTAAAATATTATTTAAGTTTAATTTGACGTCATACATCACTGCTTATTTTTATCATTAACATGAAATAAACATTCGATAGCAATAGTAAAACGTTTGTAATTTAATATTTCATTTAAAGTGAAACATATAATTTCAAAACAAACCAAATTGATTATTTTATACCTTGTTCCCTTGTTCATTGGAATTGTAATACAAATGATTGTACAATTCACTGTTTTGATACATTTAGGCACATTGAACATGTGAAACGTTTAAACATAATTTAGTATGTTTCAAATATATTTTGGTTTATTGGTGTAAAAATTTAAAATGTAGTTTCCATTAACACATTTTGAATTTCTGTTTTGAGCGCATCACGCGAAAATAACAGGAATTGCATGATATTCATGGTAGCTACGGATTCCAGAAAAAACACTTCCAATATGGCATGGCCAAGCGCGATTTTTCTCAACCAATGAAAACATCTGTTACATTTTCGGTTTGAGAGTTAGCAGGAGTGTCCGAACCATCGCGCTGTCTGAATGATCCCCATTCTCCACTACAATTCACTCTTTCGGATATATATATATTAGTTATACCAGCTTAATATTAAAGTCAACTTCACATGCATATGCAGATATAATACATTAAAGGGGCAGTAGTACGTTTTTTGCAAAATTTATTTGTTCAAATTTCCCATTTATAATGATAGTTTATGTAATTTAAACTAACTTTAGAGGGTAAACATCTTATTACACAAACCAATTATCTGTAGTGGTGAAAACTATGTTGCGTATAAACCAAAAATTGCATGGCGGCCATTTTATTGTGAACACAATTTATTATTTTGTATTACAAAAACGATTCCCATGGCTTTACCGAAACATGTACACTCATTTTAAACTTTATTTTCCGAAGAGGGAAGACTGTTTTACTATTGGTAACATTATTTTTTAAAAACATTACATCAACTTATTTGAACGAAAAACGTGCTACTGTCCCTTTAAATCACAATTGCTAAAAATAAACAAACTAAGGAATCATTTCTATTCAGCTTACTGAAAAATCGCTCCAAAATATAACTCCTTGAATAATCAGTTGCCATTTATAACCTTCTCGTCTAATACCTCGCTGAAATAAATATTCGCCTGTCTTGAGCAATTGATGGGTTGGATTTAGCAAATGTAAAAAATTAGGGATTAATTTCTTTTAAAATATCACCGCATCAGCCATAATCATGTAACCTTTCATCTCAATGCAAAAACTCCTATAATAGCAGCCGATGCAACGTATGTCATGTAACATATGACAAATAAACATTTACTCCTGCGGACAAGTATAAACAAACAGCGTCATGCTTCAGTATGTGAATATGACATTGTCCCATTTTGGATAACACTGCCATCCAATTCTTGTACTTCTTAGGGCCGAGTCCTTTGCGGGATTCGAACACACAACCTCAAAGTAAGGCAACTTTCGTCAGGACTGACCTTACCCACAGCTTACCCATCCTCGGTTACCCATGGTTTTATATATGCCCCGTTACTCTCCACTATATCACCCATGGGAAACCTTATCAGAAAAATCTGTACTCAAATTATCTGCCCTTGGCCGACGTGAGCCAATCAAACTGCTATGCAGTTTGGACCTGCGAACCAATGACAATTCATATCACTTTGTTGCAAAGCAAGCGAGGTCATTAGCCATCCGTCACCGATTATCTCCCTTGACCATTTCCGTCTTATCCATTTTCTTTGGTTACTGACTTCGTCACGCCGGCCAAGGGCAGGTAATTTGAGTACAGATTTTTCTGATAAGGTTTCCCATGGGTGATATAGTGGAGAGTAACGGAGCATATATAAAACCATGGGTAACCGAGGATGCAGCTTACCACACGACCACCAGGTCTCGACAGTGTGAGAAGTTAGTGTATCATAACTCTAATTAGTCAAAGAAAGCCCTGACAGCAATAGCTAAATATTGAGCTAATATATCGAATTCACTTTCAGACATGGCTAATAGTAACATGGTGGTACAATGAGGTGATTAGATTGTCTCCATGCCAGCTACAGATACCAGTCTGTCCTTATTACTATAATGTTATTAATTAAGTATTTCCGTATTGGCTCAGTTACAGGTCCGAGGTTCGTTGTATTGGCCCGAGACGAAGTCAAGGGCCAATACAACGGACCGAGGACCTGTAACTCGGCCAATACGGAAATACTTAATTAATGACAATTTTGTTAATTGCCCTCTTTTCATTCTATTTGCACAACACTAAACATTTCATTTATATTGAAAAAATAAGTACAAACAAGATTGGTGAACAGATACCATGGATCAAAGTTGTGAAGCGACAACTTCGGGCTTTCACCAAATGTGCGACTGCGCATGCTCAAACCCATATTGGCCCAGTTTATCCCGTATTGGCCCAGTTTGTCTCGTATTGGCCCAGTTTGTCCGTATTGGCCCAGTTGTCGAATCATATGGTCTAGGCCGTAAATACCGTATACGGTCCATAACATTGATAGTTAATAAATAATAGCTGATACAAGTGCGAGACAGTACTTGACTTCTTTTATAAATACCTGGTGTATATTGAGCTAATATACGAAATACGCATAACTCTAAAAACTAATAACATAAGCTAATGCCATCGTCTGTCGAAGGAGACATACATATCAGCATCGACTCTACCCTCAAATTATCGCCATGTCTAGGATGAAGGTGCTTGGTGAGAAAACAAGACTATATGCTTAATGTTTCCAAATTAACTTCCATAGTAGATATAGCGTGTGTAAGATTTATAGAGAATCTCACCCAAGTGTCTTCTGATATAAAGTATATTAACACCAGTTTATAAGTTACAAATATCCGAGGCTTGAATGTCAGTGAAATACAGTGCTTCGAACAGTGGTTAGCGTGTTCGGCTTCCTATCAAGAGGTCCGGGTAGTGAATCCGACAAGGGGCTCTGAAACTGTAGAGAACTGTTCTACAGGCAGTAAGGTTTGGGTGCAATGCTACACTGAATTTCAGTGCAGTACCACCCATTGCTCACTAGTTCCAGTCGATGCTCGACAGGTTTCACTGCAATACATATCTACAGTGGTCTTGCGGTTCTCACTGAAATAATACTAGCAGTCACAATGAAATACCCATCTCACCTCAATAATATATTTACAAAAATAAATGAGATCAAAATGATTATTATTATCCTTACATTCGACTCGAAGTATTTCTCTCTACTAGTTAGATATTACTAAGCCACATAAAGTTTAATGAAGCTTGACAAATGAAGTGTCATTCTGTAATATCTTTGTCAGACATTTGAACAGAAAAGTAATGATTATGATTAGATGTAAGTGACACAGGTGTAAGAATTCGAACCTTCGCTGCAGCTTGGTGTACGGCTGGTTCAATCACCACTGGTTATTTACTGTAGAATTGACAACTTTATAACTAAGTTTAGCTATTGTTTGATATTTTAAAACTTATAAGGTATGAAGTTTGAACTTTTTTGGACGAAAATAAACTCAATATACATGACGTCTATAAAAAGAGTTGTGTGTTTACATTGTGTCTATCGTGATAGAATGCTATTCTCAATAAAGTGTGAAACACTCCTTCAGTGTTTGGTTGACGTCAAGAGCTGTCACTAGTTTTTAAATTCTACATTGAGAAACAATTCTCTCAAACAAGGTGTCACATTGTCATATAAAATGTACGATCATAAAATATATAAAATAAATAATTGATTAGCGGAGGTGGCTATATTTAAACATTACAAAACAATATACCGAAAACAATTGAAATACATGATTATTTAAAATGCTTTGAATTTTTTTTAAAAGTCTGTATCTGTAAACCTTTGAGATACCTTTGTAGCAAACAGACTCTGCCTGACATGCAAACATTTAGATGTTGAATATAATATGTAGAAATAAAGATATTTTGTTCTAAAATATTATTATGGATAAAAATTACTATCGTAGATACGTTTGCATGACAGTCTGACATAATAAAGTAACTATGATTATGTGTTTAAAATTGAGGGTAAAGACCCTTACATGGGCAGTAGCACGTTTTTAGCTAAATTTATTTTTTCAAATTTCCTATTTATAATGCCATTTTAATTTACTGGAGAGGGTAAAACATCCTATAACACAAACCAATTATCCGTAGTAGTGATAATGGTGTTGCGTATAAAGCAAAACTTGCATGGCGGCCATTTTATTGAGAACACATTTTATTATTTCGAATGACAAAAACGATCCCCATGGCTTTACTGAGCCATGTACACGCATTTTTAACTTGATTTTCTGAAGAGAGAAGGGTGTTTTACGATTGGTGAAATTATTTTTCAAATACATTTTATCGACTTATTTGAGCACAAAAAAACGTGCTACTGCCCCTTTAAATTATAACCCGCCCACGGCACCGCCACATCCCCACTGGATCTACCACTGGTAAATATATATCCTGTCTGATTTCAGCACAGTAAGATTAAACAGAGACATCGATCAGCAGAACGGGGGTGGTCATCATTGAATCTTATCCGACTTAACCAGCTGAAGGTAACTACAGGCTGACCTCGTCTTGATTAAACACCACTCATTGTTTGATGGATTTGCCAACTTGACCTAGACAAATGTTCCCTCGACAAAGTCACAAAGTCTTTTCTATGGTAAAATAGATTATCCTCCAAGTGACTGAACAACATCTGAATCCCCTTGTGTCGTTTCTTGAGTAGGATAGAGATGATGATAAAGTCAAACGTGATTTGAGAAAATCCTAAATAGGCAGTGACATGCATAACACATTTGCAATATATAGCGGTGCAACATCTCAGCAGACCCAGTTGGTAACGGGTAAGGAAACGTTAAATGAAAAAACTTGCTAACTTCACATATCTGTTCCACTAAATCTCTGCGAATACTGATGACCCTGGTATTTTGTTAATGAACTTGAAATCAAAACTTGATTTTAATATTTGTGATCCCTTTGTGTTTACTCTGATTAATCCAAGGTGATGACGTCACTCTATTGTGTTAACAGTGGATTATTTTTAAGAATCTACTGGTCATTGACTCATCCAGTCAGGAGGGATGTCAGGTTTTGACATTTTCGTAATGGCTCACAAAGTAATTTGTTCAAGAATGATGTATTTTGTCTTAGTATATCTGATTAGAATCTTAAAATATCTGATTATTTTTGTAATGTCTGACCCGGGAATCGAACATGTAACCCTTCGACTGTTACGCAGCGCCCTAACCTTTTAGGCTACCAGGCCTGCTGGTAATCATTTGATTGTTTGTCAGTAAGATCCCTGCATTTTAAACAAGACTGGTAAAGTGTGAAACGCATGGGGATCGTGCTGAAACCCATTAAAATGCAGGAATTTGGCTGTCAGTCAAATCGCTTTGCGTGGAAGATTTGCGCCATGCACGTGCGTGGAAGAATCCATTTCATAAGAGTCGAAGCTACGTGTACCATATCCGATGAATGGGCACCGAAATTTGCAAAATACTATTTTTTTAGGTTACATAATTGAAATGTATTGTCTTTAATGCTAGATAATCGTTTCGTGACGTCATACATGGATTAATATGGAGAATGCATTCGGAGCCGTGGATTCGTTAAAAATAATCACCTCGCCCCTTAGGGGCTCGTTGATTATTTTTAACGAATCCACGGCTCCGAATGCATTCTCCATTACATAATATCTCTGACCTTTGGTTTCATGTAACATATGTATCAGTGAGGTATGTATGAACCAGTTGTTTGGGAGTCAGTTTCGTGCATGTCATTTACACATGTTCTATATCTATATGACATAACGAAGTGCAACTAATTACAGGCTGATTTTAATGTACCTTGTACCTAAGTTTCTTGGAGACATATTATTATTGAAGTATCATTGGTGCTACATTATTGTCAGTTGATAAAAAGAAAAGAGACAATATTTAGTTTCATTTGTTCACAACATTGAACAGAAAATATAATTATTGTTTTCCTTTATCAAATCTGAAATATGCAAATGACGATAGTTAACGTACATTTTGTCATTTGGGTTTGAGGTATACGAAAAGCTGAATAAATGGTGTTCAGGACATATAGTCCCACATTACTGGGAATGCTTTATAAATTCTATTCCATGAATACATACAGACAGGTGCCCGAGTTCTTCTAGAACGATGTTAGATAACATTACCATAAGACACTCACTTCCATCTATTTCTGAGCTGCACCAATACACCCACGTTAGGACGAGGCAAGTTAGAACTAAATACTATACATTAACGTAAGTACCGGGAGTGCGTGGGTGTAGTGTATATTGTATGTGGAAGCGGTGACATTTCTGTTAGACTGCTTACCACGAGGGATGGAACAATATCCTCAGGTTGCATCTCAAGACTTATTGGATCACAGAGGCGTTGAAAGAATTGATATATCTGCAAACTCTGCTGTCAAATGGCTAGAAGATATCACTTTAGATAACTAGAGCGGCGTCATCCTATTGTTCTCTCACTCAATTATTTTTTAGTAATGGAGAGTCGAACACCATATCAACATTTTAAAGTAAAACTGTTATTTCTTTAATTTTGTAAGGTAATGTTTTTTAAACAGCAATATTGTGAGTGTAAATTAATATGGGCCTTGCTTCAAATATTTTAAAGTTACAAGAACAGAAACCTAAAATGAAGCGGTATCTTCTGGCGAAAACAGTTTTAGATAATACAATTATTTATTGTCCAACTTCATGGCATTTCCTGTGATACTTTTATCTCTTTTGAGGCTAAAAGACAAACTGTAGGCATTTTTAAAATAGATTTTTAATTTGATATTACATGTCGATTTCAGTCATTTTCGACAGGTTGATCATCTCTCGCTCAGGTAATCAATTACATACTGACTAAATATCTTTTTGGGTAATCAGTTATCTACTGACCATTATCTCATCTTAGGTAATCCATTACCTACTGACCGCGATCCCTTCTTGGGTAATCAGTTATGTACTGACTGCGATCAATTCTTGGGTAACTAATTATCTACTGACAGCTCTCTCTTCTAGGGTAATCAATTATCTACTGACTGCTATCTCTTCTCAGGTAATCAATTATCTACTGAATGATATCTCTTCTAGGGTAATCAATTATCTACTGACTGCTATCTCTTCTCAGGTAATCAATTTTATACAGCTTGCTATCTCTTCTAGGGTAATCAATTTTATACAGCTTGCTATCTCTTCTAGGGTAATCAATTATCTACTGACCACCATTTCGGGGATGATATATTGAGGAGGAAGTGACACTTATGTCCACTGACGTACATTGTATTTGTATAGGATATTGTTGGTTTAACTGTTTACTGATGTTGATGAAGTTGGATTATAAAATTAAGCTCTTCACAGTGATCCTGTGATCTTTTTTAATATTCAAGACTTAATTAAAATCTTAAAATACTTTTATGTGATTTTTTGTTTATCTAAAGAAAATCAAAACTATTTCAAACAGATAATTGAATCACAATTCTAATACAGAACCACCAACACGTCTTTTAATTTAAGAAACTTTGCATAGAATATCCAAGTAATGCTTTGTTTTGTCTATGACCAATTCTCTGATATGTTACATATTCTTGTTTAAATTCTAATGGAATAATTTTCTTCTCAACTCAGACTTTAAAAAACTATGGTGTGCAATATCATTCGCTCGTCAGTTCACTCCAGAATCAACAACCGTGTGTGTACACCGTGTAACCTAATGATTTGTCCTAATAATCCATCATACTAAATTTACTGAAGAAGATTGTTTGTAGACTCAATGCCCGGACCAAATCACTGGTTGGGAAGGAAAGACTTGACCGTGCCACTAGGGACTTAATCTGGCTGCCCAGACAATGCCGCAAACCTCATGAATACCGGAAGAGGTCTTCGTTTATTTGAAGGACTTTTGATATTTTTGATATTTTTCATGCAGCAAATGCTGGTGCTTTACTTGCAGTAGATTATGATATTTTTATGCAGCAGATTCTTTATTACTGTTCTTTAACATTGAATCACAATTTCACAAAATAAGTTTTGCTTTCATCAGACAGTGTAACCATTCATTCAAACAAGCAACTAGCATATCATTAAAGTCAGGATTGTCAACAAAGCCTAAACCTGTCAACATATTCCATGCTGACCCCAAGCACCTATCACTGCTGAAACCCTACGAAACAGATACGAATTATTTACGAATTGTTTACTAATTATGTACGAATTGTGCCAAATAATTAAGAAACATTTGCGAATACACTACGAATTTTTGTCATTAATTCGGGACATTCGTAAATGATTCGTAAGTAATTCGAGGTGAGACCATCAAAATTATCAACCACGAATTTCCAAGAACTGTTTACGAACTTGTTACGAACTACACAAATTAGTTACGAAAAATTACGAAGCAAATACGAATTAAAAATTCGTAGTTGATTCGTGAAAATTTTAGAACAAATCAAAATTTGTTCACGAATGCCACGAATTGGAGGAATGTTGCCGAATCAACCACGAATCATTAACGAATTACAAGAATTAATGACGAATTGTCTACGAATGTTCACGAATGTGAAAATATTCTCTTTCGTGATGTTCGTGACAATTCGGCTCGTAGTGAAATAGGGGCATTAAACAGCTGAAGGTAACTACAGGCTGACCTCGTCTTGAATAAACACCACTTTGATGGATTTGCCAACTTGACCTAGACAAATGTCCAGCCCCTGTTCTGGCTTAGACTTAGTATTTGAATACGAATTTATATACAAATCAAAAGACACGAGATGTTTATTGTATTTGGAGTTAATATAAGAGCTATTATAGAGCTATTTTTTTATTAGTTAAAATGTTAATTTTTGCATTACATTGTATTGGAATTTCAAGAAAAACATTGAAACAGCTTGTTCAAGAAAATTTCAACAAAGGAATATAAGAATTTTAGAAATGTTGTCAATGTAAAGAAAAGTGACAACACACAGTTATTTCTCTTCTAGACTGCTGCATGTAGTTTGCTCCGAACTAACTGAGACCTTTGCAGACTGATAAGGAAGATCACCCTCCTTCTCAACTATATTCTATAACTGCGGACAAATATTTATTCTAGCCAGGAAGTCTCGTTCTCGTTTTAGTCTCAATCACCAGCAAGGCGAGAATAATAGATAATACTACAAACAAAACAAACAGTAACAAACTAATTCACTAGATCATCAAGCATTATGTCTGATTCCCTTGGTCATGATTACAGATCAATTAAAGATAAGCAGTCTCATTCAGTCATCAAGTTGGATGGTTCTTTCCTAGACACCGTGCTAGGATTAACATGTGCTGTCTTGATTAAGAGTTTCCAGGACTGCTCTGCTCCTTCTATGAGTAAAGAGATTCAGCATTGGTCTCCTGGCATTTACTTTGATTGAAAGTTTCCTAAAGTGGTATTTAGGTTCTGTCTTTAAGGGTTTCATGGGCTGGTCTTCTTGCTCTTTGAGTTCCAGCATTGATTCTGACGTTCTGTGACTATAGCCCAAAGTGCCAACTGTGCTGTCTTTCCAGAATAGGTCTCTTTCATTTGTCTTTTATCAAAAGTTTCCAGAATAGACCTCTTTGATTGGCCTTTCATTAAAAGTTTCTCCAAAATCGGTTATTTTGATTTTGTTGTTGTCAAGGGTGTCCAGAACAGATCTCTTTCATTTAAAGTTTCCAGAATACGTCATTTTGATTTGTCTTTTATCAATGGTTTTCAGAATATATATTTTGGTTTTGTCTTTAAATTAATTTAATAAATTTAATTTAAAACTTTCCAGAAGAGATCTAAATGATTTCTATTTGATTATGAGTTTTCCAAATAAATACCTTGGATTTATCTTTCAGTAATGTTTTTCAGAATATTTTTTTTCTTTTATCTTCCCTTAACCGCTCACTTGACTTCTTTTATAACTGTGGAAACGACTAGAATTGCTTCATCTGCTTGATGCTCACATATTATTACAAGACAGAAGTTTAACGATGTTTGATTGGTCAAGAACAAGGACATTACGGGCGTTACAAACCACCACTGCCAGGGGATGTTACAAGAATCGTGAAATATAGGCCAAATAAAAAAGAGGATAGGACGGAAGAGATGAATTGAGGAACCTCTGTTGAAGAAAATGAAAAGCAAAGTTACTAGAGTTGCTTCATCTGCTTGATGCTCACATATTATTACAAGACAGAAGTCGTTTTCAGATGTATAACGATGTTTGATTGGTCAAGAACAAGGACGTTACGTCAGGGAATGTTGCAAGAATCGTGAAATATAGGGCAAATGAAAAAGAAGTTAGGATGGAAGAGAAGAATGGAGTAACCTCTGTTTGAAGAAAATGAAAAGCAAAGTCCTCAGGAAAAACACAGTCCTGTACTTTCTACCAAGGATTGCCTGGCATCAGGTCTTAAGGTCTAAACGAGCTACCATCCTCATGTTAGATCCAAATTAAGTAAAGGAAAAATCGTAGCTCCGAGGTTTTCTGCTCCAAGAAAAAGCTATAGGGAGGGATAAATCCCCAAAGGGCATTTCTCCGTCACTGTCGATATATTGCCATATTATGTCTCGGTAGTCCTTTGGTAGAGTGTCATGGGAGGAGTTATCCTGACCTTGAGATATTTCTTAGAGCAGGAGTCAAAGGAGTATTGTCTCCTCCAATTCATCAATTACTATTTTCATGTGAAAATGTTTTATTCCAAAATTCTGCATTATAAAGAGTATGTCCTCTCACTAGTATTACATTGAGGCAGCCTGCTCAGTTGAAGCTCCATTCTCTTCCCACAGAGGTTACTCCCTTCAGATTTCCCATCCTAACCCCTGTTTTATGCTTGAAATCGAGAGCAGAAGCAAAATGCTCTAGCGGTGGAAAACGGAATCTCATTTTGTAGTCCTGCTTCTTAACCAATGAAAACTCATTTTTCAGTGGCCATGTCGACCGAGTGACTTCAAAGATCTACGCATTTTACTCTCTTGCTCATTAGCATATGTCCTTCGAATATGTCTGATGTAAATAACACAAATAAACTATTTTTGGTATTTGTCTCTGATTTGGTCTTCTTTATTTATAAGCATGTTTATGATCAATAGTTTTCACAAAATCAATGGCATATTTCAAGGAAAACACATTAAACGAGAAAACGTTTGTCTTATGTTTATTTTATCATTATGACATGTCATTTGCAAATGCCACTTTTACAACGGCGTCGAAGGGCGTAATCTCTGTGGGCAGAGAATGTTGAAGCTCAAGCCTTCTGTTCATTCCTCAGTAGTCGTGAGGTAGACGTTAAGTTTAAAGAGCAAAGGGTTTCAAGTTCGAATCTCAACATTTCAAATGTAGAAAATTTCAACTTTATATACATGTACAGCTGTACTATTCAATAATATTTGATGTGATTAGAGTTGTTATACAAATGGGTTCTCCTTGCAGGTCTTACTTCCAAGATATAAACGCCATATGGGGTTATTCTAAAAAAACTTCATTAGTGTTTATTGTTAGAGAAAGTGACCTAGAAATCAAATGGCGAAATCAATCTTGGTAAATAATATCTGTAAAGTAAACATGATGGGTCATCATATCAGCGTAATTATGACACATTATTATTTATTGATATATCGATAATAGAACAAGAGGTGGCATGATAAAACTTGTTAGAGTAATAAAGCAAAGATTTATGTTGGATAACGACCTCACGATTACTATAAGACGTCAAAACCAATGACTACAGAAGAAGACCATTGGTATCCCCTTGGGTTATATTGTGGAGTTAGGAGAGATGAATGATATTTATGTGACAAACATTGCTCACTGTCAACCAAATAAAAAATCTGGGTCTGAATCGTGGAATATGATAAAGTAGTAAAGATAACTGATCTTTTATCTTTTAGAGGTATGGTTAGAATTCCTCTCTGGGGGAATTCGACATACATTTCCTGTCACTCGGCCTTCTGATTGTCTTGGAAGTTTGATTGACACAAGTAGATGTGTGCAAATAGGACGGCTACATCAGGCTCTTTGTAGTTAATGTAGAAGTATCAAAGATACCATATTTCCTCTGATACGGGCCCGGGTCCTTATTAACGTATAAGGGTTCTTACCCCCGACACTTACTGGAGGCCAGGCTCTTATTTCAGGCCCAGCCCTTATTTTTTCATATTTAGGTTTAACCACTACACTATCAACCTCTGACAACTGACAATCTCTGAGAATAACACAAACCACTTGCCATTTGACGTAAACCTCATTTACTGTGGTAGTTTAACCCTTTCAGTACCTGGGAACATTTAAACAGACATATGGTAGGGAGTAATTATTGATGTGATATAAACCGGGATCCTCTTGGAGGCCCAGCCCTTATTGGAGGCCCAGCCCTTATTGGAGACCTGGCCCTTATTGGAGGCCCAGCCCTTATTGGAGGCCTGGCCCTTATTGGAGGCCCAGCCCTTATTGGAGGCCTGGCCCTTATTGGAGGCCCAGCCCTTATTGGAGGCCTGGCCCTTATTGGAGGCCCAGCCCTTATTGGAGGCCACTCTCTTATTGGAGGCCCAGCCCTTATTCAGCTTTAGATACCTTTACCCCCGGCTGCTATTAGAGGCCCAGCTCCTATATAAGACCCGGTCCCTAATAGAGGAAATACGGTAGGTAAAACTATACAGAAACATCACTCAGAAGTAGGTTTACATTATAAAATAAACATTGAATAAAAACTCAAAACTCAGGATTTAAAAAACCCACTAAAAGCATCATTATACTACAGCGCATATGTTTTTTAGCTCTTGTATGTTTTTCTCCATGATTCTTGTTTGACATGGAATAGATTTATAAGATAAATAGTTGCGTTTGTAAAATTTCCGGGATTCATTGCTATTCAACACCCGCAAATTTAGTTTAAAACTGACGGCAACTATTTATCGATATTGTAACATGGCCGTTAGTTATCAGGCGTTTTGAAACGAACTCTCTTTTTGCGTACCCATCTCTGAGTGGAAAGGACTTTGCGACTGTTCCATTTTTGTAAGAGGTGTGGTCAGGTTAGTAGGTAATAAATGCTAGGTGAATCGACCATCCGTTGGTTCAAACCAAACAAACCATCCACGAACTCTGACCCCGACACCGACCTACGACCCCGGCACCTACGTCAGAGACCTTATCTGTACATGTATATGTAGGTCATAGAATCGATTTTGGATTTGACAGTATTTACTTTGCAATTAAGGTTGAGATATGACACGAGACCAACAGATTAAAATGGAAATAGGTCGATTCATTTTTGCCTATGTGAATATTATATTATGTGTTGAATAGCAATGTGCAATATGCAATGTGCAATGTGCAATGTGCAATCTCGGAACCCGGAAATAATGTAAATAGCTAGATGACGTCACATGGAAATAGATCGATTCATTTTTGCCTATGTGAATATTATATTCTGTGTTGAATATCTGGCCATAACAATGAGTTTATTATCCCAAGGAAATAAATTGTTTATAAAGTAGCAGTATAGTGATGATCATCTCATGCTCCTTGTGCAATGTGCAATGTGCAATATCGGAAACGGGAAATGATGTAAATAGATGGATGACGTCACAAATCATCATGCTCCTTGTGCAATGTGCAATGTGCAAAATCGGAAACCGGAAATGATGTTAATAGATGGATGACGTCACAAATTAGATATACTGATGAGATTATGACATCACATACTTTAATTAAAATATTCATAATGGAATGGCAAGACGATAACTGTGATAAACTATTAATAATGATGATAATAAAAATAATGATAATTATCCGAGGTGATTTAATTTGTAGACTTGCTCAAGATAGTGAACTGAATGAATCAAGGGGTTATACAGGCTTGAATATATTTCGCCTTCAAAATAAATTGTGTAGCCTTCAACTTCATCCCTGAATAATCTAGACTTAACTGGTATTAGTAATCCCTAAACATTATTTATAGCATGACTGTCTCTGGAAAATGAGTGTCAAGTTTATATCCAAAACGTATTTGTTAAAGGCTGAAAGTTTACCAGATAGAAGAGAGGGGTTTGTTGGTTTAACCAAGTAAGCGAAAGTCCAACTCGGCTTGTCAATTTAATGTTTGCTTGACTAGATTCATTCATGGCTGTATGTTTGTCACTCAGAGAGGTATTTAATTTATTCAGTGAATGACTTTTGATAGGTCGCTGTTCTGCTTTTATTGTCATAGCTTACCTTTGAGCGAGATGCTATGTATTGATTGTAAAGCATTCATGAGCAAGTCTAGGTACTTCCATTTCGCCCTCTATATACCGCTTCGCTTTCATAGAATAGGTGTATTCGACTTACACCTTGGGTCTATGCACTATATCGTGGTGTATACCCCCTCTCCATACATTATGAAGGTGTTTTATCATTTCGTCATGAATCATTGAGATAGTTCCAATTTATATCATGACATATATTACTAGCGTAAATGCTTTATGTTAGATCTATCATGAATATTCACTATGACAAGCAAGAGATAAGACTAATGGATAGAACGTATAAAAATAATATGAAAGTAATCATTTTAAAGTAATCATTTTAAAGTATGTTGATGCTATGTCATGCGTGAACAATTCATCAACGTTTCCATAATAAGTACTGTTATGTTCCATGATGATTAAGACTGTTATACATGTATAGGTGTATTGCTTTTTGCAAGAACATGTCCCGATCACTCGGTGGCACACACACACACTATCTAGCAGACATAAACTCAATATTCTCGTGTTGTTTCCATAGTAATGGACAGTGTTACCATAGAGTTGGGAGATCTATGGGTAGCAGATACCGACCCTATTATCGATACAAACACGACTCAACAAATTGATCTTCTTCTATGAAAATAGGCAGAAAGCTGACTCTTCCTTCATTTTCGACAGAGACTCTCAACGTATCAGTCGTGTTGAGTTTATGCTTAAAAACGTACGATGGGAAGGAAAGTGTACGTTCCGGATAGCCAGAAGTTTATAGACTTTCTACATCGCAGAAGTAAAGGTGAAAAAATGGTGAAAGCTCGCCCGGGTTCGGGTCTCATCCTCATCACATCACCACCACCACCATCACCACCAACACCACCCAATGAGGACGTGGTCCAGAAAGCAGAGACGAAAGGACAGAAGCGTACTTCGAAACGCAAACGAGAGGACGACCTATCTCCTCCACTCGAGGGACATGGTTCTGTCAAACGAAGGGAGATAACTCTCAATCCGAGAGATATATTTGTATAGTAACTATATAGTGTCCCTACAGCGCATGCGCCTCATTTTAACATATAAGCATCGGTTAGAGACTGGTCGTTACTCAGGAGAGACTAAGATGTCCTATTAGTGAGCCACGTGTCGAGGCCTGTTGCCTGTAGATGCTCACGGGGAAGATGGGAGACTAAATTGAAATACACGTATCACCGTTTCATAGTACATAGCGACAAGTGTACGGTGAGAAGAAAATTAGCTATCCACTTTCCTTCATGCTCTTGTGACGACAACAAGATACTATAAAACGCCAGCGCAGAAGGAACAGAATGACATTTTCCCTCTTACCAGCACACGGATAAGACGTTTTTTAAAATGAAGACGAGAACTTTAGAAGATAGTGTTGTTCCGAGAGATATATTCTCAACGTTTGGCAAAACGACCCAACCTAGGAAATCCAAGATTTCTAAAGCAAAGTCTTCGGTGAAGAGGCGACAGGTTACCTCTCAGAAGAAACCTGTTACCCATCAGAAAAAGAAGAACAAGAACTCGAAACGGACTGCATCTAAAGGGAGGGAGCATAGGAAACCGACTGTAGTGAACATACAACACATCTCGACGACACAAGGCGTTGTGGACAGGGCTCTAGCTGCGCTTAAGAGACAGAGGCTAGAAAAGTATAAAAAGACTTCTTCTCAACCTCTCCTCACATATCTGTATTAGATCAGAATGGAGCGGGTCGCCTGTCCAGATTGTGGGAAGAGTTTTACACGAAATGACAACCTATTGAGACATCAGAAGCAGAGGCATGGGTGGACTCCTAACACACCTCCACCTCCACCTCCTCCTCCTCCTAAGAGTGGCCAGTGGAGCAGTCAGTCTCCACTTCCTCCTCCTCCCCCTCCTCCTCCTCCTCAGAGTGGCCAGTGGAGCGGTCAGTCTCCGCCTCCTCCTCCTCCACCTCCTCCTCTACCTCAGAGTGACCAGTATCAGCCTCCTCCTCCTCCTCCTCCTCCTCCGCCTCCTCATGACGAGCGATTCCAGCTCGAGATTCCCTCCAACGCTCTCGTGGTCGGGCCAAGCGGTTCGGGGAAGAGTGTATTCGTCTTCAACCTATTACGACATGGTTTGATTCGACCATTACCAGATTCTATCGTTTGGTGTTATTCCGTGTGGCAACCTCTATACGAGAGCATTCGTCAAGTCTTACCCCAGGTCCAGTTTGTGAAAGGACTACCCTATAACCTGGAGGAGGACAACTACTTCGATGCCCGTAAGCAGAACGTGTTGGTTCTAGACGATTTTCTGGCCGAAGCCAAGAATGATAAGCGGATATCCCGTCTGTTTACTCAAACTTCCCATCACAAAAATGTATTGATCTTTCTCCTATTGCAAAACCTGTTCCCGAGAGGCAAGGAATCTCGAGACATTGCTCTCAATTCGCATTACGTGACCCTGTTCAACTCGCCTGTAGACAGACAACAGGTGAAGGTATTTGCGAGAAGAATATTCCCTGATGATATAGGTAGATTCATGAGTGTTTACGAGAGAGCTGTTGAAACACCTTATGGAAACCTAACGGTGGATCTCAAACCTTCTACGACTGAAACGAATAGACTACATCTCAACGTCCTGTCACAACGGAATACAACCAACCGTCAGCAGGGCGGTGGTGGTTCGCAACACCACCAAGAGATAAAAGAAGTCTCACCTAACTCAGATTTTCAGACAGGTCGTTACGTTCGAGCTGAACACACGTCCCATTCCCTTCTAGACGACACTGCATCCCTTTCGAGCGAAGAGTCTGGACCTTTCACCATGGCAACGGCTTGTACATCCTGCGGCACGTTGCTGAGTGATGTTGATTCGTTGCAACACCATATACGATCTTGGTGCCCGGCAGATCATCAAGGCGCTTTCAAATCCAACAAGAGGAAACGCGTCATCTACGACAGTGACACCGAGGATGAGGGACTACAGCAGAAAGGTCAGAAAGGTGGTTGAAGTAGTGATCCCACTGTCCAACCTGCTCCTCCGCCTCCACGCCACTGGCCAGTCACCGACACGGAAGCAGAGGAATGGCAAAACGTAGGCTTGCAACGTATCTGGAAACGGGTCTATACCCTTTATCAAGACGTGATGAGAGTCAAACGACAAAAATACCAGCGACTCGGTCGGACGGCAGAATGGATAGACAGAAAAATGAAACAGCTTTGGGAAATTAAATTGGCCGAAAGTCTCAACAGTATCCTAGAGTTTACCCAATACTTTAAAGAGGCTCCCATGTTTCTACCCCTTCTCGTCAGTCTGGGCGACATGGATCCGTCAACGGACCAGTCCACCCTCAAAAGTAAGGTCCGTCGTTACACGAAACCTAAACTGAGTGACATTCTGACTCACCTGGATATGCCTGAAATTGAGAGCGACTCTGACTCGGATATGGCTACCGAAAACGGCGGGGCTAATGCAGATGACGAGCAGAGTGAGTAGGAATAACAAACGCTTCCAGTGATATCATTATCAGTCGACTCTTGGCGTTCAGGGAGACAGGATGCGTTCTAAATTAGCCAATTCCAAAACGGTTCACATCATTAAAACATTACATGATCCTATCAACAAGAAGAAGAAGAAGGGTGATAAGAAGCGTCCAATTTCCCTCTATGTGAAAGGAGTCGTGAATTTGGGACCTCCTGGGCGGCGAATAAACACCAAGGATAAGACTTAAGGACGTTCCCTATCCTATGGAATAAGCCATAAGAGAACAGAGACTTTAAATTGTATCAGAGACATTTTTCATATTTCTTATACCGAGTGTCGATTGTGTACTTGTAGAACGTCTTGCTGTGTACATGTCACAAATCAGTTATATATTATGTTTCCAATACTATATGCAGAAAATGTCTGTTGAACCCCTTGCTATGTATCACTGACTATCTGTCATGAATAAATAAGAGAGTCTTAACTATAGCTATGTGTTTGTATTCTGTACCAGTTAAGTCTAGATTATTCAGGGATGAAGTTGAAGGCTACACAATTTATTTTGAAGGCGAAATATATTCAAGCCTGTATAACCCCTTGATTCATTCAGTTCACTATCTTGAGCAAGTCTACGAATGAATTCACCTCGGATAATTATCATCATTATAATAGTTTATCACATTTATCGTCTTGCCATTCCATTATGAATATTTTAATTAAAGTATGTGATGTCATAATCTCATCAGTATATCTAATTTGTGACGTCATCCATCTATTAACATCATTTCCGGTTTCCGATTTTGCACATTGCACATTGCACAAGGAGCATGATGATTTGTGACGTCATCCATCTATTTACATCATTTCCGGTTTCCGATATTGCACATTGCACATTGCACAAGGAGCATGAGATGATCATCACTATACTGCTACTTTATAAACAATTTATTTCCTTGGGATAATAAACTCATTGTTATGTCCAGATATTCAACACAGAATATAATATTCACATAGGCAAAAATGAATCGACCTATTTCCATGTGACGTCATCTATCTATTTACATTATTTCCGGGTTCCGAGATTGCACATTGCACATTGCACATTGCATATTGCACATTGCTATTTAACACAGAAATAATATTTCACATAGTCCAAAATATTCAACACATAATATAATATTCACATCGGCAAAAATGAATCGACCTATTTCCATTTAATCTGTTGGTCTCGTGTCATATCTCAACCTTAATTGCAAAGTAAATACTGTCAAATCCAAAATCGATTCTATGACCTACATATACATGTATAGATAAGGTCTCTGACGTAGGTGCCGGGGGTCGTAGGTCGGTGTCGGGGTCAGAGTTCGTGGATGGTTTGTTTGGTTTGAACCAACGGATGGTCGATTCACCTAGCATTTATTACCTACTCAGGTTAAAACAATTGTAAATACTCGGCGTAATATGTACATAAGCAACAATTTACACATAAGCTCAAATAGTGTCACTCAACTATGTTCACTTCACAATTTTCACTTATCCTTTTAGATGGCGATAAACATTTATCTGCGACATGAACACAGTAAAAGACCTAGGAACAAAAATCGTAAACTTGCCCTAACCCATTGTGACAATGACGCTAGCATTGTGACGTCAAAACGGTTGATCACTATGACGTCATGCCATGGCAACGGCATTCGGTAAACACAACCGCATGGAAGAAGGCGTCAAACTTAGACAAATCTTACTAGTTGAAAACATTTAAGTTACTTGACTCTAATTAATTTTGAGAGTTATTTGTTACCTATACTGCTATACACAAGTTAGAAAATGACAATGCCACCTGTCAAATTTGAGAAAGGGGCACATATTAAGAGAAATAGAAAAATAAAATATTGAGTCGGGCCGGATCTTGTGAACATGATGTATATGTTCGCGGTGATTCGCCCCAAGTAATTTGAGGGTATTCATTGTCATTCAACATAGGCAAATCAACCAATCAGAATCAAGGATACACCGAAATCATGTTACAATTGAATATCAAGCAAAACTAAAATGGTTTACGAAGCATTTTCCAATCTGAATTGATGGCCTTGTGGCGTGCAGCGAGACAACCGCTGCTGAGAAATGTGTGTACATGGGAAAATATCACCTTGTCTGAATTGTTCTTTATCGACTGTTTGACTCTTAGTAAATGTATATAATTGGAGTTTATAACTGCAAATTATAGACAAACTACAGACTAGATGAGGAACAATCGTTTATTTAGATTTCTTTGAATTATCATTGCAGAGAACATACCTTTGGATAATCTGGCTGGAAACAAAGGTCCCAGCTTCCCTCTGCTAGGCATTACTCGTGCCAGTCTCCATCACTGACTAATGTAAGCCTTGCTGCATCTCCTTTGGGAAATTGCAAGTGTCCATGTACTGCAGCATTCTCTCCACACAGAGGTTACCTTAGATGTTCCATGGTAACGATAGAAAATCTGAAGGTAGTAACCTTTGTAGGAAGAGAGTTGTGACACTGTTCCCATATGAGAATGACTTTTAACTACTAACATGAACAAAAATCATATCTCTCAAATACACTGTCATGAGAGAAAAAAAAATCAAAATAATAAACAGCATTTATGACAATCTTGCATAGGAATTTGATATATCGTAATTAGAATGTAGGTAAAACGTAGGTAAAAAAAATCCTACATCATATAAACAAATAGTCTATTCCATATTGGAAAAAGCAAATAATTCAACATAAAAAGAGAAAATAGATTATATAAATCTTGAAATATCAACGTATTAGAAAATGAATACCATTGTTTGCTTGTGTGTCCATTATATAATAATTTACGGTGAGAATACCTTTTAAAAAGTATACTGTTACGTCTATAAATTCTCATCTTTATTAAACTGTAAAAAACAGGATGTATGTTTATACACCATGTGAAATGACTAGATCATTGCCTATTAACCCATCATCAAATACATGCATATGTATATTCAAGCGTATAATAGGTCTGTGGCCTATGAGTATTAAATAAAGATTGATGGATTGATATATACTTCCTCTGATTTCTTGACAGCATTCAGTGTTGCTTGTCGAAAGCTTTATAGATTGAGAGTGTGTTACTTGTTTATACTACACTGTATTTATCCACAGCATAATTGAATAACGGATCCCAAAGCCATGTTTTCTTATATGTTCTAAATCTGAACTGATTGTTTTCTTGCGTGCAGAGAGACAGGACCCAAGTGAAACATAAACTCTGCAGTAACGGATGATAATTGAATTCTTGTTTATCCACAGCGACCTTTAGACTGAACTATTAACTTTCTTTATGCCACCTTAAAGAGATGGTTAAAGATGGTTGTGGTTTTCCAAGTATTTGATTTACGCCCCTGCACTTTTAACTCATTTGTGTAATATTTGCTTGCTGAAGTTTACAGAGAAACAAATCGATATGAACCACTTCAGTAAGTAGAAGTTTAAGTAATACTGGTATAAGGATCGTGACATGGGTTCCTAAATACTTCGAAATCTGATACTTTTAGCTTCTTACATTTGTCGTTTGATCTGCGACATCGACTATATCTCTAACGGCCTGGTTGGGGGTCATCTTCTCTTCTCTCTTTCTACCATGCTTAAAATATGATACCATCTTCTTGACATAGGCATAAGAAGAGGAATCTTACCAAAATATTTTGATCAAATCTCCGTGTATATTTTGTAATGTGCAAGTACATTCTCCCGTTTCTCAACTTGTGGTACTATATTACCCCCACTTGACTTAGTAGGTTCAGCGGTAGGCTCTTTCTGCACACCCCTGTAAGTCCGCCAGGGACATCAACAAAATGTGGTGACTACTTACGTTTGTGAATCTGAACTCCTCTAAGAAGGCCCTCGTAAAGAATTCAGACTATCAAACTCACAAATCAGAAATTTCTTGCATAGAAAATCATTAACATTTGCAAATGAGAGATAGAGAATACGACACATGGATATTTAGACATGTAACACTCACTGAGATACAAGAAGAACAGGTATCACTAAAATAAAATGTCTTAGATTTAATCGAGATACGTTCAATCTTCTTCGTTTACACATCAAACTTACAGAAGAAATACCATGTACAGCAGATCAGAATAAAAATAATTCATACATTTACAAAATCTTCAGATTTTTTTCTTTCATAAAATCTTATGTTAATTTGACATTCAGATGTAAAACACTTTAGCATGACTCGCTGTTGTTGGAATACACTCAACTGCAAAAGAAACATCACCATAAGAAATACAATATCATTCAATCCATGACTGATAAACATGACTGGAACAGGAATACGACAGACGTTCAGAAGCCAACTAATCTCAATTTGTAATGTCAAAACATTATATTTGTGACAAACACGTTTTTAGAAATTTTCGTTTTCGCATCTAATTAGACAGGATAGTCAAAAATTACTTTTTTGGCTTGTCTTATGACAACGTCCTACAGTAAAGACGCGTCAATAAATCTAAGTCCAAGAAGGTTACTTATGTCGAAGACATCTTCTGCTAATTAACATTCTACATTTGATGATTTTTTTAGTTAAATGCCAAAGATTCTGCCCCCCCCCCCCCCCCCCCCCCCCCCCCCAACAAAAAAACCCCCGCTTAAAGCGATTTAAACACTCCAAGCGTACTTCTAGAGATATACAAATTAAAAAATCATATTCTTTTGTACCTCTTTTCAAACCATGTCGATATAAAAACATTTAAAGTTGAGTTTTGCATTTGCTTTTAACACTGCTGAAAATGTGGTGACGTTTCTTTTGCGGTTGAATGTAACTAGTTGTTCGTATACAGTATATTATACATACATTGTCTTTTATAGAACATTAACGCATTACTAGTCATATTATACTTGTTTCACGCATTATCTTTCCAAACAGGTTAAGCCATTCAGTTCTTCGACGATCACAAACATGAGTGGAGTAAAATCTGTTGGAAGAGAAAAATTTCACATTGGAAGAGAAGGAAAACGTGGGCGTATAAAAGTGACGTAGGCTATTTATATGCAGAGCCTTCAAAGAATGCATGAATCTTTGTAACCACATTTAACGCGGAGGTGTTTAAAATATTTACGCAAACTGAATGTTAAAATGAAAAAGAAAACCAATCAGAATTACGTTCCATTATTAACTTCTTATACACACCTTATGATAACATTAATTACCAGCACAAACCTTATATTTAGTTTTCTTATCATTTTGAAATTTCTAATCTGACTTGAGAACAAAAAGATATTTCCGACATCAATCAAGTTAATGGTGACAACTTCACACGATGGACGTTATGAAGCTGGAGGCGAGAACAAACTGTTCACAAATCTGATCTGAAAGTGTTTTTACAGAGCAATTCCTTTCAATAATCAAGAGAGGCTGTTTATCTCACCTCGAGTAAATACATAATTCTCTTTTTCACTGCTTTTCTTAAATTTATCGATTTTACTGCTAAAACTAAGTGTCATTTGTTTGATGCCTTTTATTTGACCTAAGAGAGAATACATCTCAAGTTCTCAAAAGGTTCTAAAAGTTAATTGAAACCCCAGTAACGCAGCTGTGTATTGAGAACATGGCAGATATCCCTCTATAATAATATTGTAAGGTGTACAAATGGTTGAAGCAATCTATAGTCAAAAGCTTAAGCCAATTAAATGAAGAATATACTTTATCTCTACATAAGGACAACATTCGTTTTCAGCATGACACTCATACATTTCCATAGTAAAATATTGGAAATTGCTTGTCCTGTATAAGACAATTTGTAAAAATGATTTATTGATTGAAATAAAATATTAGCCTTTTTCGCCGAAATTTGTTATTTATTTCTTCTGTTTAAATTACAAATGACAAATTTCCTAAATCAATCAAGCTACATGTATTTATGGGGTCAATTATTCACAATTTTCGAAATTCTATAATTGGATATGAAGATATTTTCAAATGTAATGTTTTAAACAATAATAAAGTACCTAATTCTTCAATAAATGAGAATCAGTATTTAAAATGATATAAATACCTGTGATTCATTTAAATATTCTTCAGATAAAAAGTTCACCTCATAGCAAGAACACCTCTTACAATATTCACAATAAAAACATCCGATAATAATGATTTTGAATAATGTTTTTAAAAAAATGCTTAAAAAAGTGTTGGCTTCAAATAAAACATTCACTTGTCTTGTACTAGGCTTATTAAATGTATACCTTGAATTGAAAAGCGCCAGGCGAATATTTAAGGAACTATGGTAGTGATATAAACTATGTATTAGCGAAATCAAAATCTTTATGGTATTAATATACACGAGTCCTAACAAAAGTTTATGGTATATGAGAAACTTGATAAATTCCGTAAATTGGTGTTGTTTTGCAATGATGAATTGGCGACTAATGTAATTTAACATATGACAAATATACGTCTACTATTGCAGGCAAATATGAAAAATAGCGTTATGCTTCAATGTGTTTAGTTCGTGTAATATTACTAGTAACATTACCACTAAATGAAAACCCTGACAGCTATAGCTGAATATTGAACTAATTTATTGAATTCACTTTCAGACATCTCTAGTAAGGCAATAGTACCAAGACAGTACAATTAGGTAATTACACCGTTTCTCTGCAATCTACAGACACCAACGAGCCAATGAAGTATTTGATACATTACGTACGAGACGTATTGTCTTCTATAATTTACGAAATACACACCCTTAAAAAGTAATAATCTAATATTTATCTAATTCGAAGAATGCGAAACATCATCTTCAACTCTCCTTTCCCAATTTCTCCATGTCTAAGATGGCTTGTGTGTGTTGGGAAAGTATCTAAAAGTATTATTCTGTGTATACATATACATGTATACAAGTTACTTATGTAGATGCGTTTACACAACATCCTGAGATAATATCAATAAGGTAAATACATGTAAGTATGATTATGATATTTACATCTCATGTTTATCTGTTTTGGTTTTTTTGGAAAACACAATCACAGTATTTCGATTGTTCTTGTCTGGGTCATATTTTTTTTAACTTATATAACTGAAACGTGATTTGATAATATATGGCAAGGCTATATACTTGAGGAAGCATTAGTGACAAAGATGAATGATGTTATAGATAAATGTTAAATATATATTAATACTTGTACATCTTTATATGAGAAAATCGCCTGGAAAAAGGGCCACGAAGTCCAGTACATGTTATTTCTAAATCGAGTCATTCTTAAGTGATTACCTTTTTTTAGATAAATAGATAAAATGTTTACAAAATGATGATGCGAATAAACGTGACCGCATGAACGTGGAATCATATCCAGCACATATATTAAGTATATCAGTTAAATTCATTGAAGTTTCCAATAATTTGCATTGAAAGAATTGAAGGTTTCATGAAAACCCGTGTAAATATATCCTGTCTAATTCCAGCACAGTAACATCAATCACAGACATCGATCAGGAGAACAGGGGTGATCATCGTATCTGACTACACCAGCTGAAGGTAACTACAGGCTGACCTCGTCTTGATTAAACACCATTCAGTGCTTGATGATTTGCCAAATTGACCTAGACAAATGTCCACTGGACGAAGTAATAAATCCTGTAATTTTGCTATGGTACAAGAGATTATCTACCAACGTATTGAACAAGATCTGAATCCACTTATGTCGTTTCTTGAGTAGAATAGTGATGAAGATGATGATGATAAAGTCAAACGGATTTGAGAGAGTCCTTAATAGGCAGTGACATGCATATCACATTTGTAATACAATTACCTCTTCAACACCAAAGCAGACCCAGTTGGAAATGGGCATGGAAACCTTAAATAAGATGTTGCTAACTTTACGGACCCGTTGGTAACTCGTCATTGTTGTTCAACCGAATCTCTGTGAATACAAGTGCCTAAACACTTGGTGTTTCTCAAACACTGATGGACTTGGTATTTGCTTATGAACTCGATATCCAAAATTGATTTTAATATACTCGCGGACAAAAGAAAGTATAGGTATAACAACGCAAGAAATTTTATCAACGAGTAATGAACACCACTGGAACTTAGTTATACCATGTCTCTAAATTTGCAATTTTTTAAACATTATCTTTTCTTTTCTCGTTTTAAAAAATCGTTTTAAAATCTCCTTAAACAGTTGAGATATGGTTTTCTGGCTTGTTGTATGAAATCCTACAGCAACGATTCGTAATCTATACAGTACTATCTCGTACAGTCTGCCAACAACATCTTATACTAGCATAATTTTTATATTTCATTAATGTTTTACGGTAAATGAGAAACATTAAGTCCAAAAATCTTTTGAAATAGCAATTTCACCACCCCATGCACGAACAGATATAAAATATAAGGTATCATACTCTCATGTATGAACTTGTGTATAAGCTCTCTAGGAGATATATCCTCATCACAAACATTAAAAATAAAGTTATTCGGCAACAATTTTTTTGTGTTTGGCATAAGGTATACTTTCTTTTGTCCGCGAATGAAATTTGTGATCTATTTGTGCTTACCCTCAACAGTCTCTCTGATCTTTGGTTTCGTGTGACATGTGTATTAGTGAGGTATGTATGAACCGCTTGTTTGGGAGTCAGTTGGGAAATAAACATAATGAAGATAGAGTTTCTGATGTGTCGTCATTTACACATGTTCTTTGTCTATATGACATAACAAGGTGCAACTAATTTCGGACAGATTTAATGTGACTGTGATTTCGTGAAGAACCATGAAGACGGTTTATTAATGTAGTAATATTGGTGCTACATTATTGTCAGTTGTTAAAAAAGAGACAATTTTTTAGTTTTATTCAATTTTAGCAACATTCAACACAAAATATAATTATGTTTGCTGTATCAAATCTTGAACAAATGCAGCTGATCATATAGTTAAAGTACGTATTGGATTTGTGGCATAATAAAAGCCTCATTAGGTAGATGGTAGGTAAGTTGAATATAACATTTTCTGTGAAAAACATATAGTCCAACATTACTGAGAATGGTTGACAAATAGTATTCCAATAATATGTACAGACAGGTACCCGAATTCCTCTTGACCGATGTTGGATAACATTTCAATAACACACTCACTTCCACCTATTTCTGCACCAATACACCAACACTAGTACGAGGCAGGTAAGAACATAAATATTTTACACTAACGTAAGTACCGAGAGTGCGTAGGTGTAGTGTAGTGTATGACGTTTCTGTTAGACTGCTTACCACGAGGGATGGAACAATATCCTCAGGTTGCATTTTGAGACTAATTGGATCACAGAGGCATTGAAAGAATTGATACATCTGCTAAATCTGCTGTCAAATAGCTAGAAGATATAACTTTAATTTACACTTGTGGCGTCATTTTGTTCTCTCCCTCAATCATGTTGTAGTAATGGACAGTTGCACACCACATTTGAAAGTGAAAATTGAATTTCTTGAACTTTGTAAAGCAAAGTTTTAAACAGCAATACTTTGAGTGTAATTTTAGGAGAGACGAGACCCAGAAATCGAACTCACTTATGGTATCATTTACATACTAGCTATTTTTCTCTGTTTAACAGAATGCTTCCAAATTAACTTCCCGATAACTTTTCAATTTTTAACTTACTTACATTAGAAAAAAATATGGGGATACACTGATGCCTCTACATGCATGAACTATGCTTACATGGAAGTAATCATTTGTTTGTGTGGAGACATTTATATATTTCATCAAACGATACACTAACGTCCGTAATCTCCGATCACTGCATCTCTCGCTGTACAAAATCACTATCACTGCAACCCTACAGTGCAGTATCAGCTGAAATGCCACGTCTAACTCTATGATACTCTGGTATTCTTTAATATCTAGATTTTTCTTCTTAAACCATGTTGTTTGACGCCTTGCAGGTAAATCAAAGCAAGGAAATAGAAAGAATGCTTCTCTGTTTCTTTGGAAGGTTTCTAAATGGAGAACGTGACAGCAATCCCCCCTATAAAAATATTTTAAGATATAAATCAAAATAGTAAGATATTTTCAAATGATTGAATCAATCCTTTGGTCACAAAATTAAGCCAATCAAACGTAGGTGATACTAGGTCTCCGACTTAGGAGATAGTTTGACAGTATTTATTTTCTTCATGACACTAATACGGTACACTTCCTTGCGTAAAAGTGGAATATTGGAATTTGCTCCTGTTGAAGACGGTTCGTGAAAATCTTTTATGATTGAAATATAATACTGGTCTTTTTCACCTTAATTTGATATTTATTACTTTTATTTCAATTTCAAATGACAAATTTCCTAAATCAATCAAACTACATTTATTTTCTGTCGCCTGTGGTGGACAAGGGTCAATTATTCACAATGATTGGATTTCTGTTATCGGATATGAAAACGTTTTCTAATGTGATGTTTAAACAATAGTAAAGTGTCTAATTTTTCAAGAAATGTTAATATGATCGCCATGAAATTGATATAAATACCTGTTCTTCATTGAAATATTGATTAAGTTTAAATTTATGTCATAAATCCACTGCTTACTTTTATCAGGAACTTGAAATTAACTGTGATATATTTAAGAACAACAATAACTACAATAATACTTTTGTTCCATGTGAATTGGATCCATCATTTTTGAGGAATTCGAATTGAAATCTATCATTTAAAGTAAAAATTTCAATTAAATATTCTACCCAGATATTCATTTCCCCTTGTTCAGTTAGAACAAATTATTCCAAACTTTTGTACTAAGTTCAATGACCTTGAATTTGACAAGTCAAATGATTAGAATTGCAATACAAATAATTTATACAATTCAATGTTTGGATATATTTACACATGGAAATAATTAAGTGACAACTGAAACATTTTTAAATAATTTAATAATATTTAAAATCATAATTGAGTAATGACGATTTTCAATTCCGGTATTAAGCACATCCCATGAACACAACAGGAATTGTATGATATTAATGGTAGGTACAGATTCCAGAAAAAAACACTACTAATGAGATGTGACAAAAGATGTACAATGATAAGAATTCTTGATAATTTTATGACAATTTAACAGTACTTGAGCAAGGAGATGGGCTTGCCAAATCCAGGAATGTTCGCAAGATCGATCGGTCTTCAGTTGAACAGGCATTATTTTATCAAATTATGTGCCACCAAACATGTGAATAATCTCCCAAGACCAGACCAACCAAGAAAGACTACCAGAGTGGAATATAATGCCCTGGCACGGCTTGTGGGACATCAACTCTTCACAACAAGTAGCGTTTTGAAACACCTTTGGTTACCAAATATTGCTGTGAGCAAAGGAACAGTGAGAAACCAAGGGCACGATGGATAATTAAGTGTTCATCATTTACTAATCTCCATAAAAGAGCCTTGTACTTGGAATGACACGACGTCAATGGCATATAGTGTCATAGAGTAGGGTGCATTGGTTGGTTGACAGTCGCTTCCTTTTAGACGCCATAGATGACCCTCAACGTGTTTTGGAGGACCAAAAATATGCATATGTGCCTCAAAACATTTAGTTCTGTTTGGTTGGGGTCGGTCATGGTCTGGGGATGTATTCCCCATGGCTGTAAGAGGGACCTTGTCAGGGTATGGGGAACTATCAATGACGAACATCCAGAACATCCTTTTTCCCCCTTCCTTGAAGCTCATTTTGACACTCATGCTTTAGTGACTCGCCCTTAATACATGGATGGCAACACTTGGTCTAACCATTCCCGTGGGGTGGAGATGTATGTTCAGAACAGCCATCAACTTTCCTGGCCTACTGTGAGTCCAGATTTGAAACCCTTGCAACCTATATGGGACATCACTGGACGTGGAATCCAGATATTAGAACCTCGTCAACATGATCTTACCGATTTGGAAGCTGCATTGCAGAAAGAGTGGCAGCAGCTGCCTGTAATAACGAATCTATAGACTCATGGGAAGAAAGGATCGACGCTGTCATCCAGGCTCGTGGCGGTTACACTCACTACTGGCACTTTGTTGGTTTATTTCAGAAAACCCTGTACATAGGCGTCTATTCGAAGCTAAATAAACCATAGCTTCAACATAAACCAACTTAGGAATCAGTTCGGGCATGTGACTCCTAGAACCAACGATTGCCATTTATAACCGTCTAATAACTCACTGAAATATATATTTGCCTGCTTTGAGCAATTGATGGGTTAGATTAGGCAAATGTTAAAACAGCAGGTAATATCTTCTTTGTAAAAAATCACCGCATCAGCCATATTTATGCAATCTTTCACCTCATTGCAAGAACATCATTAACATCAGCTGATAGCAACGTATGCCATGTAACATATGACAAATATACATTTACTCCTGTGGGCAAATAGCGTTATGCTTCAGTATATGAAGTTCATGTAACATAACTCTAATTATTCAATGAAAGCCCTGACAGCTATAGCTGAATATTGAGCTTATATATCGAATTAATTTTCAGACATAGCTAATAGTAACATGATGGTACAACGAGGTTATTACACTGTCATCCTGCCAGCTATAGATACCAGTCTGTCCCTTTTTAACTAGATGGTATATTACGTGCGAGACAGTACTTGGCTTCTTTATAAATACGTTGTGTATATTGAGCTAATATATCGAATTCATTTTCAGACATAGCTAATAGTAACACGATGGTAAAACGAGGTGATTACACTGTCTCCCTGCCAGCTACAGATACCAGTTAGTCTCTTTAACTAGATGGTATATTACGTGCGAGACAATACTTGGCTTCTTTATAAATACCCTGTGTATATTTAGCTAATATACGAAATACGCAACATGGAGACAACATATCAGATGTGGTGTCACTACTTACGTACCTACCATATACGAACTACGCAACCCTTTAAACCGTAATATAATAAGGAGCTATATGCCGTCGTCTGACGAAGGAGACATATATATCAGCATCGACTCTACTCTCAAACTGTCACCATGTCTAAGATGGAAAGTGCATGGTGAGAAAACTCACAATAGACTATGTGCTTAATGTTTCAAAATTGGCTTCCATAGAAGATACAGCGTGTGTAAGATTTATAGAGAATCTCAGAGAAGTGTCTTCTGATATCAAGTATATTAACACCAGCTTATAAGTATAAGTATAAGTATCCGAGGCTTGAATGTAAGTGAAATACAGTGCTTCGAGTTAGTGTTCGGGTGTGAATCCCACGAGGGGATCTGCAACTGTGGAGATCTGTTCTACGTACAGTAATGCTTGGGTGCAATGCTACACTGGATGTCAGTGTAATACCTCCACGGTTCACTAGTTCTAGCTTTTGCTTGACAGGTTTCACTGCAATACATATCAACAGTGGTGTTGCAGGATTTTCCTTGCAATGATACCATCAGGCATAATGAAATACTCACCTCACCTAAATAATCATTCACAAAAATAAATCCAAATGATTATTATTATCCTTACATTCGACTCGAAGTATTTCTCTCTACTAGTTAGATATTACTAAGCGTACATAACGTTAAATGTAGCTGGAGAAATGAAGTGTCATTATGTACATGTCTTTATCAGATTTGAACAGAAAAGTAAGAATATGATTAGATGCAAGTGATCACATGTGTTTGAATTCGAGCCTTTCCTGAACTGCTGGCGTGGTTTGATTAATCACCATTAGTTATTTACTGTAGAATATGTCGACAACTTGATGACACAGTTTAGCTATTGTTTGATTTTTTAAACTTATTATGAGACATGAGTGGTGACACATATAACATGGTCAAGTCTGACCTTTTTTTGACAAAAATAAACTCAATACACATAATGTCTATAAAAGAGTTTACTTATCAAAGAGTTTACTTATCGTGTGTGTTTACTTCGTGTCTATCGTTATAGAATGCTATATAGTGTGAAACGCTCGTTCACTGTTTGGTTGACGTCAAGAACTGTCACAAGTTTTTAAGTTCTACATGGAGAAACAATTCTCTCAAACATTGTGTCATATTCTCATTGTATACATATAATATGTATAACCATAAACTATATATAATAAATAATTTATCAGTGGAGGTATAATCTTGTCTATTTAATTAAACATTGCAGCACAAATATACCGTAACCATTGAAATACATGATAATTAAAAAAAATAACATCTACAGTTTTTGAAAAGTCCAAGAGAGTCTCATCACTTTACCCTTTAGGAGAGGACTCCCCCTGAAATGCAGATATTGAGATGTTGAATTTAATATGCAGAAATAAAGATATTTTTATCTCTTATTTTGTATATAAGCTACTTAAAGGGACAGAAGCACGTTTTTTTTAAATTTTATTTTTTCAAATTTCCTATATATATTGATAGTTTATGTCATTTATATTAACTTTAGAGGGTAAAACATCTTATTACACAAACCAATTATCCGTAGTGGTAATAACTGTGTTGTGTATAAAGCAAAAATTGCATGGCGGCCATTTTATTGTGAACACAATTTAATCATTTCGCATTACAAAAACGATTCCCATGGCATTATCGAACCATGTACAATCATTTTAAACTTGATTTTCCGAAGAGAGAATGGTCTTTTACTATTGTTGACATTATTTTTCAAATACATTTCAAAGACTTATTTGAGCGCAAAAACGTGCTACTGCCCCTTTAAGTATATAAGTTATGGAGATGCGTTTACATAGTAGTCTGACATAACTGAGTAACTATGATTATGTGATGCCGACTTGTTCAAAATTGGGGGTCAACCCCCTGAGATAACAAACTGCCCCGGCACCCACACCCCACACCCCACACCCCCTCTGGACTCACCACTAGTAAATACATATATCCTGTCTAATTCCAGCACAGTAAAGTCGATCAGAGACATCGATCAGGAGAACAGGGGTGGTCAGCATGGAATCTGATCTGATTTAACGAGCTGAAGGTAACTACAGGTTGACCTCGTCTTGATTAAACACCACTCAGTGCTTGATGGATATGTCAACTTGACCTTGACAAATGTCCGCTGGACGAAGTCCAAAATCTCTGTAAAGACAGGTGCCTATACACTGATGGCCCTGTTGTTTATGAACTTGAAATCAAAAGTTGATTTAAATAATATATGTTATATTTGTGTTTACCCTTAAATGCACTGTAGCAGTTTTTTTGCATATTTTGTTCTCTCAAATTAGCTATTTATCATTAAAGTTTATACAATATATTGTTATGTTAGAGGGTTAAACATCTCATTACGCGACCTAATAAGCCTTATCCATAGAAAACAGTTAGTCGTATTGAGAGCAATGATGCGACATAAAAGCGACAGTGGTGTGGAACTCTTCAGTGTGAGAGGTAGATTTGTAGGTCTCGTTTTTCTAGAATTTGAGAATTAAGACAGCAAGCTAATTGACCATTCTATCACGGTACCATATTCCAAACTCTACTTTGAGAGTTTAGGTATAGCTACAGCGGTCAAATCACTTGAACCTCCCTCGAGCCGACATTTTATTGTGAACACATTAAACTGGCCCTCGATGGAACATGGCCTCACATGGCCTAACCATGTACATTCGTTTTAGAACTCCTTTTATTGGTTGTGGAGTATTATTTAACCATTGCTAACACTTTTTTTTACCTTTTTGTGAGATTACTTTATTTGAGTAAGAAAAATGTGCTAAAGTGCCTTTAACAGTCTCTCTGATCTATGGTTTCATGTAACATATGTATCAGTGTATGTATGAACCGCTTGTTTGGGAGTCAGTTGGGAAATAAACAAAACAACGCTTATGAAGCTGGAGTTTCTGCTATGTCATCATTTACACCATCCTCGGTTACCAAGGGTTTTATATATGCTCCGTTACTCTCCACTATATCACCCATGGGAAACTCTGTCAGCGAAATCTGTACTAAAATATCCCGCCCTTGCCCGGCGTGACGAAGTCAGTAACCAAAGAAAATACTCAATACAATAAGACGGAAATGGTCAAGGGAGGTAACCGGTGACGGATGGCTAACAAAATGACCTCGCGTGCTTTGCAACGTAGTTATATGAATTGACATTGGCTCGCAGGTCCAAGCTGCGTAGCGGTTTGATTGGTTCACGCCGGTCAAGGGCGGGTAATTTGAGTACAGATTTCTCTGATGAAATTTCCCATGGGTGATATAGTGGAGATAAACGGAGCATATATAAAACCCTGGGTAACCCAGGATGCATTTACACATGTCCTATGTCTATATGCTATAACGAAGTTCAACTATTTACGAACTGATTTTAATGTGACTTGTTTTCGTGAAGTACCTTGGAGACGGTTTATTATTGTAGTATCATTGGTGCTACATTACTGTCAGGTTACAGAAAAGAGACAATATTTTGGTTCATTTGTTAGCAACATTGAACACAAAATATAATTATTTGTTGCTTTACCAAATGCAGATTATGATAGTTAACGTACATTTTGTCTTGTGGGTTTGAATCATAAGAAAAGCTGAGTAAATGATAGGGAATGTTGAATATAACGTTTCTGTGAAAAACATATAGTCCCAAACCACTGGGAATGCCTTATAAATGCTATTACAATAATGTGTACAGACAGGTGCCCGAATTCTTCTTGAACGATGTTGGATAACATTACAGTATGACACTCACTTCCACCTATTTCTGTGCTGCACCAATACACCCACACTAGGAACAATATCCTAAGGTCGCATTTCGGGGCTAATTGGATCACAGAGGCGTTGAAAGAATTGATACCTCAGGAAAATCTACTGTCAAATGGCACTTTAAATTCACTTATGGCGTCATCCTATTATTCTCTCCCTCAATTAGTTTTAGTAACGGACAGTTGCACACCACATCCAAATTTAACTAAAATTTAATGCTATTTTTTTAAAAACAGCAATACTTTGAGTGTAATTTACTATGAGCCTTGTCTCCATTTTTTAAGAGTTATGTACCTATAATGAAGCGATATACCGTTTGTTAGTTCAAAATAAAGTAGGTTTTGTACTTTTTAAGCGTTATGATAAATTGTTGAGTGTTATCATTAAGTACTATTCATTACCTTTCAAACGCATATATGTTGTATCTGTGACTAAACAAATAACTGAAATAAAGCTTATATTGTTTTCCCCTTGCAATATCCCATATAAACGCCAGTCACTCAAACTGTATGGTCCAGCATAAGCATTGAGTGAAGTTGAAACAACATGTAATCAGAGCTATATGTTTTATAATGATCTCATGTTCCACAGAGCCTCTGTTACACCTAGACTTTATCAAAGGCTCTTATTTTACACACAGTCATGCACTGCATAGCAGCTAGTACAAGTGGGGAACAAGGATAAGTGAGCTCGTTAGACCTAGACTGTATTAAAGGCTCTTATGGGGCTTGACAAGTAAGGGCTGATTTGGAAGGATGCTTGGTTTAACTTGAAGAGGGAAGAGGTCAGGATATGATTAATGGCTTTGTGTTAGTTCTCTATATGTAGTCAGGACACCTTTACGCGTAGTAATTTAGAAGAAAGAATGTTTTCTCAAATATGTCTTAGTGACACCATTTGAATTGGAAGAGTCACCTTCTCTCCAAGATAATTTCAGTATTTGTGATACTTGTATAACCAATTTCCTTAAAATTTAGTTTCTTTATGCACTGACACTGAACAAGTTTGGTGTCCATGGTATTGTCAAGGGATTATACTCTTTCTGGAGAAGAATCTATATCAGACTTGAACATAGAAAAGTGTATACCCTTATGAGCTACAGAGCCCATGGTTCTTTTTTTATAAACTATTTCAAAGAAAGTATTGGTTCAAAAGTATTATTCAGAACCATCAACACGCCTTTTAATCTAAGGAACCTTGCATTTTCCTATCTACTTTATTACTAAAATACGGTTTATTGTGTCTAGGAACAGTTCTCTGATATCATATTCTTGTTTAAATTCAAATGGAATAATTTTCTTCTCAACTCAAAGTTGAAAATACTTAGATGTGCAATTTCATTCGCTCGTCAGTTCACTTCAGAATCATCAACCATGTGTGTACACTGTATAACCTGATGATTCGTCCTAAGAATCCGTCATCCTATATTTAGATTGTATGTTGACTCAATCACCAGAACAAATCATCGGTTTGGAAGGAAAGACTTAACAGTGCCAATAGGGATTTAATCTAAATGTCCAGACAGTGCCACAAACCTTGTGAATACTGTATGAGGTATTAGATTCCGTTGAAGAACGTACAATACAGTAGATTCTATGTGCAGCAGATTCTGATATTTTTAAGTGCAGCAGATTCCAATAATTTACATGCAGCAGATTCTGATATTTTACATGCAGCTGATTTTGATATTTTATATGCAGCAGACTATACTATTTTGATTATCTTCATTTTCCTCACTAATAAATAATAAAATCAAAATGACAGTTCACATCTTGAAAAGCTCTATTGTAGCTCAACTGATATCATTATTACTTACAGAATATCATTTCGTTGATCGAGCTGATTTCACAAAGGTCAGAGAAGAAGGGGGGAATACTTTTATTAATGCTCTTATTATCTTAATATCAATTTCGACATCACCAGACAGTGAAGCCATCTATGGAAACAAGCAATTTGATTCAATAAATCATTACAAGTCAATGTTAATCAAAGACTAAACGTGTCAACATAGACTGTCCTATTCCATGCTGACCAAAGACATCCATCACAGGTGACAGAGACTCTTCCTCTTGGAATCTTAACTGAGTTAACCAGCTGAAGGTAACTACAGGCTGACCTCGTCTTGATTAAACACCACTCAGTACTTGACGGATTTGCCAACTTGACCCACACAAATATCCGGTCCTTTTTCTGGCGTAGTCTAAATATTCAAGTACGAAGAAAGAAATCAGACGACCCGAGATGTGTATTGTACTTTAAGAAAATTAGAAGTTTAGTATATATTGTAAGTACATTCTAGTAAAATGTAAGGATAATAATAATCATTTGGAGCTAATTTATTTTTGTAAATATATTATCGAGTTGAGATGAGTATTTCATTTTGTCTGCAATTATTATTGTAAGGAAAAGCCTGCAACACCAATGTACATATGTATTGCAGTGGAACCTGTCGAGCATCGCCTGGAACTAGTGAGCCATGGGTGGTAGTTCACTGAAATTCAGTGTAGCATTGCACCCAAACCTTACTGTACGTAGAACAGTTCTCTATAGTTGTGGCATTCACACCCGGACCTCTTGATCTGAAGCCGAACACGCTAACCACGGGTCGAAGCACTGTATTTCACTTACATTCAAGTCTCGGATATTTGTAACTATAAACTGGTGTTAATGTACTTGATATCAGAAGACACTTGGGTGAGATTCTCTACAAATCTTACACACACTTTATCTACTATGGAAGCCAATTTTGAAACATTAAGCATGAATTTTAGTTTTCTCACCATGCACCTTCCCTCTTAGACATGGAGATAGTTTGAAGGTATAATCGATGCTGATAAATAACGTTCGGATAGTGAAATGTTCGGACAAACTGAGTACTGAGGACTACTAAAGAGATTAGTTTGGTTACATCTTCCTACCGTTCGGAAACTGCGAGATTCGGATTATCGGTGGCCGGATTATCGCGGCTTGACTGTATAGATGTCTCCTTCGACAGACGATGGCATTAGCTCATTATTAAACTGAACGCCAAAAGAAACGTTACTCTGAATTTAAATAGCATAAAAAATGTTAAGTGCTCAGATGAACTGGGTTTATTGTGTTTTAACATCCCATAAGCGAAGCCTTTTGTGCTAAAATTACAGACTTGAGAATGTACTGATAATTATGTAATCGCCATAGTTTCATGGGTGGAGTCAGTTGTTCTATTTCCGATCTGAGAAACTGGGAAACTTGTAAAACAGGTCATAAAGTTAGCCAAAGTGTTATTGTTTACTTTGATAATTCATACACATTTATAAACAATGAAATCAGTTTTGTTTTGGATAAGATTTAATCGTTATTTTCTTACATTGACCCTATACTGAGATGTGTAATGTTTCTCTTCTAAACATAATCTCAAGGTTCTAAGATAATGTTTTTGGTTAAAATGTATTTCCATTGTTTTAGGAAGCTTTGGCACATGTTACACGACTAGATTTGACTCTGAATCTTATTAAATTAACTAAAATTTTACATATTTGTTACAAACATAACCCTGTTTTGTCGATGTCGGCGTGTCAGCTGCATTGCTTGCATTGGTCGGTATTGCCTCAGACCATATTTTTGGAACCTTCTTCTCTTCGTCTTGGGACTAATTCGGGGTGGTGTATTAGCCGTTGCTGTGGCTGTTTGAAATCTGTTCCTGAGGTGAAGTTGACCAAGGTACCCGTCTTCATTTGGGGTTGTAACCTGTGGCCTCGGCCTTCTAGGTGGGCCTCGTGTTTTTTTGTGCTATAAACGCCTCTGCAGCCTTAGAATTGTCAGTCGACCTAGTCTGCAGCATACCAATGTCCATTTCCCGCTCTTCTGCGGCTAATGTCGGCATTGTTATCGAATTATGGTATAAAATGATGAATACAGGAATATTTTATATCCGTTACCAACTGTTTTCACGTGCATTTCATGCGAGGTACGATTCCTATGGCTACCCTTAGGGAATATGATTCTCCAGATGAAAATATACATCAGTAAAATGTTCATGTGTTAGTAAGATTTAGAGACAAACCGTTTAACAGTCGTTTAACATATGCCAACACTTCCTAAAACAGTCAAAATACATAATCAAGACCTGCACCTGGAATTGTGTTTAGAAGAGAAAAATTGCAAATCTCAGTATTAGGTCAATGTTTTAAGAAAATAACGAATAAATATTATCCAAATCATAACCGATTTCATTGTTAATAAATGTGCATGCATTATCAAAGTAGACAATAATATTTTGGCTCACTTTATGACCCTTTTTACAATTTTCCCTTCCAATGTTCTATGATCGGAAATAGGACAATTAACCCCACCATGAAACTATGGCTTTTACATAATTATTCGTACATTCTCAAATCAATAATTACCGATCTCCTTGTTTCGAAATGTCGCCACTATGCCATACTGTTAAATTGAGATGAAATTATCAAGAATTATTTCTGATTGAAAGTGTTTTTTTCTTCTGGAATCCTAGGCTCCCAGTGAATTAAACAATGAATTGTATTGCGATTCCAATCATTTGACTTGTTAAAATCAAGCTAATTGAACTTACCTCCAATGTTTGGAATAATGTGTTGTAAGTGGAGAAGGGAAAATGATTACCGGTATGAAATAATTTATTTGATTTGTTTCGAAAATGTTGGATTTCATTTACTTTAAACTAAAGATTAAATTTCGATGAAAAATGCTGGATCAAATTTACATGGTTCAAACGTTTTACTATTGCCATGAAATGTATAACAGTTAATTAATCAAGTTATGATAAAAGTAAATCGTGGATTTATGACTTCAAATTAAACTTAAACACTATTTTAATGAAGAACAGGTAATTATATCATTTGTATGCCGATTCTATTGAAGTTCTTGAAAAACTTAGACACTTAAAAACATTACATTTAAAAACTTCTTCGATCACAGAATTCCAATAATTGTGAATAATTGACCCTTGTCCACCTCAGGCTACAGAAAATACATGTAGTTTGATTGATTTAGGAAATTTGTCATTTTAAATTGAATCAGAAATAATAAATAACAAGTTTAGGTGAAAAAGGACAAGTATCATATTTCAATCAATAAATGATTTTCACGAAACATCGTTAATCGGACGACCAATGTGCAATATTCGACTGTTGCGTACGGAAGTGTATAAATGTCACGACGAAAAAGAATCCTGTCAAACTATCACCTATCACCAAACTACAGAGGAGATATATATTACACTTAATTGCCCTAATTTTCTGACTGCAGGATAGCTTAAATCATTTGAACATTTTGTAATTTGATTTATTCCTTACATTATTTAGAAAGGGGATATATGCCACGTTCTCCATACACAGCTGTATTACAGGAGGTTGTCATTAGATTTTAATTAAGAATCCTTTTCAAGAAATAATTAGACGTATTCTCTCTATTTCCTGGCTTTGATATACCCATACATTGACCACCGATAGTTCATTATTGATTACATAAAGGTGTCAAACAACTTACACTTGGTTTTAAAAGGAAAATATTTATATTTAAGAATACCAGCAAACCCGAGAATCATGGCGTAAAAGGTGGAATATGAGTTAATAACCCACAGGGAAATATCAGTGAACTCGAGAATCATTTCTTCAAGGTGGGATATGAGCTAATGCAAGCCCGTTCTACAACCTTTCTTGATTATTGAAGGAATTGCTCAGTAAAATCACTTTCAAATTGGATTGTAGAAAATGTCAATTTGTGAACAATTTGTTCTCACCTTCCGGTTCATAAGTCCCACAAGCATCGTGTGAAGTTGTCAGCATTAACTTGATTGATCTCGGGGATATCGTTTTGTTCTTTATTCAGATTAGAAATGTAAACATGATAGAAAATTAAATAAATGTGCGTTTGCAATTAATGTTATTATAAGGTTTATACGAAATTAATTATTGACTGTAACTCTGTTTCCCTCGTTTTAAAATTCAGTTCAATTTTAAACACCTCGGTGTTAACTGTGCCACCACAAATTTTGACATTATTAAAGCACTGCACATGAATTGACAACATCACTGTGATTCACCCACGTATATCCTTCTCAAACCCTTGTATTGAAAAAGTATCATGAGAAACTTCCATCCCTTGTATTGAAAAAGTGTCATTAGAAAAGTAATGTTCTGTAAAAGATCATGTATTATATGATATACCTTGTCAAACAAAATGGTGAAAAGGGAGAATGTACTTGCACATGACAAAAGATACACGAAGATATGACCAAAACGTTGAGGGAAGATTCCCCTTCGTATGCCTATGTGAAGAAGTAGGCATCAGAATTTAGGTGCAGCAGAAAGAGAGCATTGAAGATGACCCCCTGGTCATGACCTTCTAAAAAAAAAGGCGATGTTGCAGATCAAACAACAAATTTAAGACGCTAAAAAATAGGACCAAAATATTAGATATTGAAGAATTTCAGAGGTCATATAATGATCCTTATATCTGTAATACTTAAATGTGTACTTACTGAAGTGGTCCATGTAGATTGGTTTCACTAATAAACACAAACAAGCAGATATTACACAAATCAGTTAATAGTGCAAGAGCATAAATCAAGTACTTAGTAAACCACAACAATAAAACTCTTTAAGGATGTCCGGTCCTTCCGGTTGAACTTCAAAAATGAAATATGATTAAATAAAGATTTTTTCTCAGCTTTATTTACTTCATGATATTCTACATCATCTAAATACTTTTAAAAAACATATGAAATAAAGAAAATGTGACTTTAGAACCTCTAAAAAGTGCTTAAACGGCATAAATAGCCTAATTTTGACTAAAAAAGGGGGTTTTCAGGTACATTTTGTGTCAAAGCTTAACAAAACCCACACTACCATATCTATTTTTCATCGATTTCGGTAGGGTAAAATGAACTTCGTAACATATCAAAAAAGGAAAAAAAGTATAATACTAGAAATGTACTATTTTAAAGTTTTTAGCAGTTTTTTTCTCATTTCCCCATAGACTCCCATGTTAAAATTGTACTTCACCCCACTATCTTACAGGCGTCATATCTCGAAAAAACCCACACTACCCCCTATTTTTAATGCTGATTTTCCAATCATCTACTTTGATCTTTTAAAAAATATAAGTTAGAAAAAAAGTTTAATACTATAAATTTGAGGAGCGAACATCCTTAAGGTGGCATCAAATAAGTAAATACCTTCATTCTAAAGTTCCCAGTAGATAAACAAGAATTAAATTATCATCCGTTACTGGAAAGTTTATGTTTCACTTGGATCCTGTAGCTCTGCACGCAAGAAAACAATCAATTCAGATTAAGAACATATTTAGAAAACATTCCCTTTGAGCTCGTTATCCATTTTGTTGTAGATGAACACAGTGCTGCATAAACAATACAAGTAACAGCCACTTAATCTATACAAACAGCACAGAATGCTGTCAAGAAACACAGTAAGGCGATATCAATCCATCAATCATTATTTAATATTGTTTATTCTCAAAGGACACAAGCCTAGTATACGCTTGAATATACATATGCATGTATTTGATGATAGGTATATAGGCAATGATCTAGTCATTTCTGAGGTTTATAACATGGCATATAAACATACATTCTGATTTTTACAGTTTAATAAAGATGAGAATGTATCGAAGTAATATAATTTTTTAAAGGTATTTTCTACGTAATTCATCATGTAATGGACAAAAAAGCCAATCATGTTAGTAAGCCAATTAGTTTTCTGCTACGTTGATATTGGACGATTAATTTAATCTATCTCCTGTTTTATGTTGAAATATCTGCTTTTTTCAATATAATAAAATATTTGTTTATAAAGTGTCGCATCCTACATTTACCTTCATTTTAATTGGGATATCGAAGTCCTGTCCAAGAAAGTTATAAATGCCGTTTTATTCATACTATACAATGTACATGTTATGATCATAATTTTTTTTATTCTTATGAATTTCTTCAGAACAATGTTCTTTAGTTCTTGTTATTACTTAAATAAATTACTCTAATATTGTAACTGTTTTACCATTCTCTACCTGCAGAGTTTATTGCCTTCAGATTTCCTATCATTATAATGAAAACTCTGAAGGGAGTAACTCGGGCCAGCCTCCATCACTGGCTAATTTCATCAGTTATGCATTTCCTGTACTTTTCTGTGCTAGCGAATCAGAGCTCACTATGCAGTTCAGGTGCAGCGCACTACTTTTGTAGAACAAGAAAGATAAGGAAATACACGAAAGTCAAAGCCATTAATGGAAACTGGTGTTAGTTATGTCTTGCCGATGGAAGATGGGACACCTGTTTCAAAACCATTACTGGAAATTATTCAAATGTATGTAATTATTCTCTGCAAAGATAAATCAAAGAAATTTAAATAAACAATTGTTCCTCATCTTCGTAATCACAGACGTAATTTGATGTAAACAATTCAAGTATATGTATTTACCAAGAGTTAAATAGTTAAATAAATCTTCTTCCATATAGCACACATTTCACAGCACGATATCTCGCTGCACGCCACAAAGCCATCAATTCAGATCGAAAACAGCTTCGAAAACAATTTTCGTTTTGCATTGAGCGCATGATATTCAATTTTTTTTTATGTCAAACACTGATCCTGGAGATAAACACACTAACTGTAAATAACGAATTACAACTAAAAAAAACTTCAACATATGCACTGTAGGATTCTCAATAATGATGCCTTTAGTGGTGAAAATGCATTTTTCTCAAGAATGACAGATGAGTATCTCTACCTATATTGTATATCGGAATCAAGTGAGCAAACAAATCGAGACAATATACACTTGCAATTGATTATTAAGACGATTTTAATTTACCCATTTTAACAATACCGTGATTTCTGCCGGGAAATGTTTTGAGAAGAATCATTGAGGCGTGACTGATTAACTTAGCTCCGTGCAGCCTCGTTAAGTAATTAATGATAATTATCACTGCCGCTAGATGAATTTATGAGGTGCGTTAAATCGCCAAAAACACATGTTTATGCAATAATTATGCAATTGTCATCTGCGGAATTAGTTAGTTGGATATCTAAACAATCGAAATATTGAAAATTTAAAAAAATTTAAATGTTGCGAAATTACGTTGAATTATGACTATCGCCGAAAATCAGGTTACTCCAGTAACGTCACAGAAGTCATTCCTTCAAGGTCCACAACCCCGCAGACTTTCATCCTGGTCCCCGGGGCTAAATTAGGTGGGTTTTTTAAAAAGCCGCATTTAAGTAATTTATGGACTGATTTCAGAAATTCATCTATCCTTTACCTCTCTTTCTTACTAGTATACATTGTCAAATCAAAACTTTAGAAGATCAATTATCTTTACTACTTTATCATATTTACAAGCCTGAAGTCGATATGCAACCATTTATGACCCAAATTGTTTATTGAGTTGGCGTGTTTGTCACATAAATATGAAACATCTCGCATAAGTTCACAATAAAATTAAAGAATATGTCAATGGTCTTTTTCTGTAACAATTGGTTGCGACGTTTTATATTAATCCTCATCCTCAATCCCTTTACTTTATTACTATAACAAGTTTATCATGTCATCTCTTGCTTTATGCACCAAATATCAATACATAATAATTTGTCATATTACACTGAAATCATGAAACCAGACAATCATGTATACTTAACAGTATAAACCTCGATCGATTTCGCGTTTTGTTTTGAATTTGACAAGTTTTTTTCATGCTAGAATAACCCTGTGTGAGGTTTTATAGTTGAGAGTGAGTCCTGAGAGGAGAACCAATTGAACCAGAACTCTTAACTCAAATATTATCGAAACGTACATACAGTTAAAATTTTCTCAGTTGAGATGGAGAGATTCGATATCCACTTTAAACTTAATGATCTACCAAAAGATTACTGAGACATGAGCTGATAGAGCAGGCTTGAATTACTCTTTTTATAGTTATATCTTATATACCTCAATAAACCGACAGTGACAGAGAAATGTCCTTTGTGGATTAATCCCTCCCTTTAGGTTTTTCTTGGAGCAGAACACCTCGGAGCTATGATTTTTCCTTCACTAAATTTGGATTTGGACGGTAGACTCTCTTGCTGAGAACCCTGCTTTTCTGTTTCTTCCCACAGACGTTACTACATGCATATCTTCCATCCCAACATCGTTTTCATTTGGCCTATATTTCTCGATTTTCCCTGGCAGTGGTATTGTGCATCCCCCGTAAAGTCATTGTCTTTGACTTATCAAACATCGTTATACATCTGCAAACGACTTCTGAGTTGTATGATATGTATGATGTATGATATGATAAGTAAATCCAAGGTACTTATTCTGAAACTCTTAATTAAATAGAAATCAATGAGGTCAATTAAGAAAATCTTAATTTTAAGACAATGCCAAAATATATATTCGGAAACCATTGATTAAAAGAAAAATCGAAGAAAGCTATTCTGGAAACTCTCAAATCAAAGATAAAGCAAAGACACTTTGGCACTTTGGGCTAAGTCAAAGAATGTCAGAATCAGTGCTGGAACTCAAAGAGCAAGAAGACCAGTCCGTGAAACTCTTAAAGACAAACCTTAAATACCACTTTATGGAACTTTCAATCAAAGCTAATGCCAGGAGACCAATGCTGAAAGCTCTTTATCCAAAGATAGAGCAGAGCAGTCCTGGAAACTCTTAATCAAGAGAGCACAGAAAATAAGCATCCAACTTGACGACTGAATGAGACTGTTCATTGAAATGTAATCATGACCGTTGGAATCAGACATAATGCATGCACATTTTTCTGAACAATTCTAACATTAACTACCAAATATTCGTGACTATTGCCTGGATCAATGTCAGGTCATGAATGTATAACACTCTTTATGAGGGACAATTACTGTAAGAGGTTTATGCTTTATATCATGTCACTATTATTATTGTACACAGTGCAAATATTTCAAATTGTTATTACCTCTGGTTGCACTAAATGAGAGATTTCAGAAAAATCATCAATTGCTAGTACTTCGTTATTACACTGATCTTGTAGTATCCATTCAACAGTTGACTGACTTTACTGACTTTTCAGTGTAGAATACACAACATCAATTAATATACTTTGGCATCAAATAGAAACAGAAAAAGAGATTGCCAACATGTTTGCCGCATTGTTTTGACTCTTCAACAAATTTGTGAAATATGAAGCAATCAAAATACATTGGAATCATATATTAACAGCATATATGTGTAAACGAGAATATGCTCTCGTATTTCTTTTCCACAAAAAAATACCCCGATAGAACCCTCCTTTTCATGGAAGTGCTTAATTGATACCTTTGTTGGCTTTGCTTAAAAGAACAAATCAGCGAACAAAAAAGTTGAATACCAATAAACTCCAGCAATTTCAAACAGTCTCACAGATACAGACCTCTTGAAGTGCAAGAAGTACATTATAAGCATTAGACACACAGTTGGCTACTTCTGTTCCATATAAGCTAAGCTTCCTGTGCATGTTATCAATTTTCAGTCTGTCATTCTTCCGGTTGTCAGATTTATTCTTCTCTTTAATCTAAATCTGCCAACTAGATTCCGTAGAGTGTTTCATATTGACCAGATAAAAAAATCGATCAACAGTCATATGCATGTACAGAAACAGGAACTTCACTTCATATTAACATGAACAGTAGTCATATGATATTTTTATCTTTACCAAATAAAATTTGTATTTTGCCTGTTATAGATAAGTTTCCAAAATTACAATTGACAAATTGATGTGTGGCAATCATGGCGTATACTATGGTTGTCTATCAGAAATCCCTGCAACTACCTTAAATCGTCACCATATTGAATCAAATAGATTGAAAAGGGTAATCTATGGCAACAGTCAGTATTTCTCGATGAAATAACACAATTTATAACGTTTGGGCACATGTGATCACACATCACAGTGGATGTCCTTTAACATGAAGGCCTAGAGTGTGCTTCCTTTCTATTGATATGATATATTGATAATGTAGCCTTCATTGATTTCCGCCAGGCTTACGATCTTATTGATAGGTAAAAACTGTTATATCTTCTGCTTGAAAAAATGTACACGGAAAGATGTATAATATCATAGAGAATATGTATTCAAATGTATGTGCCTCTGTTCGTTCTGGCAAATCTAAAACAGATTTCTTTACAACACATAATGGTGTTCGTCAGGGCTACATGCTCAGTCCGCTTCTTTTCATTTTATTTATCAATAAACTTGCAGACGATCTTTGTCAAAGTAATATTCATGGAATCTTCGTAAATGAATATATAGAAGTTGTTAAGATATTACTGTTCGCTGACGATGTTGCTCTTTTTGCAGATAGCATTGTTGATCTGCAAAGAAAATAAGACAATCTCGAAGACTTTGTAACAAATGGGGTTTCGATGTAAATCTTACTACAAATATTTAGGAATTGTATTTTCATCTCGTTTGGTATGGTCTAAAGCATGTGAAACTGTATCTTTACAAGTCAAACGTGCATGTTTCAAGCTGTTCACCAGACACCAAATATGTCTCTATCTATTGCTCAAAGTACATTCGTCAGTAAAATATTGCCGATTGTAACATATGGAAGTGAAATTTGGGGCTATAAAAAATGTATTGAAAAGGTCCATAGTGAGTATTTTAAAAGGTTTTTTGTTAGAATGCTATTGTTTACTACAGGATTTTCATATGTCTGGTCAGCCCAAGACTGTGGCAATATAAATCATTTCCTGTTAGCATTTTAATAGGGTTGTATAGATATTGATATACAACACTGGAATAGTAAAATAAGTAACTCATCATTTCTTGTAAATTACAGCTCTTTTAAGTCACTTTTACAACCTTAAATGCAAAGACTGTATAAGAATGTATTTCGATGTCAATCCAATATCTTGAATGTTCAAAAACAGCATTTCTCAAAGACATTGGTTCCATATTATGAATAAATTTGTAACAAATGTAATGCTTACATAATTTAATATTAATACCGATATGTCAATCATTTAAAAACTCTAGATCTGATTATATTCCAGCTTATTACAATAGCCCACTTTCAGTTGTCAAATTTCAATATATATATTCAATAATTTGTACAGTGGCGGATACAAAGGGGGTTTCATGATGATGGAACCCCCATCCAACCCCAAATCCCCTTTTAATATGGAAATCGAGCCCCCTGTAAATCTCTTGTTCGCTTTGAAATGAAACCACCTTACCACAGCTTTAATGTTAAACTTCCTCGCTAGAATACATATTTGTACACAGGTATAGAAGATAGTTAACACTGCCAGAAGGAGGATAACCTTCCTTACCAGTCTGCGAATATTGGACACGAATACTGGACACGGTTTCAGTTAGTTTGGAACAACTTACACAAGTCTGTGATGATTAATGATGAGAATAGAAAACTGTGTGTTTTCACTTTCTTTACATTGACAACAATTCAAAAACTTTTATGCGCCCATTCCTTCACTTTAATGTTCTTGAGCAAGCTGTTTTCATGTTTTTCTTGAAATTTGAACACCGTGTAATGAAACATTAACAATAAATTACAATAGAACAAAAAATAAACTCTATTATAATTAATATAATTAATATTAAGCTTTTAATTAACTCTAAGTATAATACACAGCTCGGGTCATTTGATTTGTTTTATAGAACCAAAACAGGGATCGGACTTTCGTGGAGGTCAAGTTGGCATATCCATCAAGCACTGAGTGATGTTTAATCAAGACGAGGTCAGCCTGTAGTTACCTTCAGCTGGTAAAGTAAGATAATATTCGATGTGGAAGAGTCTCTATCACCAATGATGGATGTCTGTGGTCAGCATAAAATCCAAAGTCTATGTTGACACGTTTAGTCTTTGATAACAATCATGACATTTAATAATTTACTAGGTGCTTGTTTGAATGAAAAGTCTGTCTGATAAAGCCAAAACATATTTTGTGAAATTGTGATTCAATTTTAAAGAACAGTAATAAAGAAATTGCTGCATTACAATATCCGAATATGCTGTATGTAAAATATCACTACACGTAAAGTGCCAGCAACTGCTGCATGTAAAATATCAAAATATATTACTGTGTAAGTCCTTCAAATAAACGAAGACCTCATCCAGTATTCACAAGGTTTGTTCCACTGTCTTGACAGCCACTACCCATTGGCATTGTTAAAGGGGCAGTAGCAATTGTTTTTGCTGAAATAAGTCGATGAAATGTATTTGAAAAATAATGTCAACAATAGTAAAGCAGCCTTCTCTTTTCGGAAAATCATGTTAAAAATGAGTACACATGGTTCCGTAAATCCATGGGAATGTTTTTTCTCATTTTAAATAATAAAATGTGTTGCTTTTTACGCAAAACCGTTATTACCACTACGGATAATTGGTAACCTCTAAAGTAAATATAAATGACATAAACTATCATTATAATTTTGAAATTTGAAAAAGTAAAATTTGCAAAAAACCTGCTACTGCCCCTTTAAGGAGAGATTGGACCCAGAAATCGAATTCTCCTACGGTAACATTTTGCGACAACAATGTATACTTGTAAATAAGTCTCAAATATGTGCATTACGTTTTTAGGAGTAGAGGCTTATCCTTACACTAATGGAAATCACTTAAGTTTACCGTAACACATTTTTAAAGGTCATTTTACGACATGTCGTATGAGGTTATCATCATCTATATTTGCGGTAAATATATTACTCTGTGTATTATTTCAATTTCATACATATCTCAAGCTAGTGATGAATTTAAATTGCCTTGTATGATTAACTGATGTTTTTTAATGTACTGTAAGATTGATAGTTTATTAAAAAAAATTACATGACAAGCCGTCAAAGTAACCCTTTAATTAATCAAAACTGCCGTGATGTCAGGTTTTTACGTTTATGTATGTAATTTAAAAAATGACGTTCAAGGGAGGAAAAACGTTTGGTGACCCGCCTATTATTATGTCTGAATTAGTTTTTTCATTCAACTGCGCATATCATATTACAATTTTAGCAATAACTAAATTATGTGTGTCAGTAACAAATCCTGTTGAATATGCGAAAAACGATTATAAAATTGCAGTTTTTATTTAAAGTGCTTAATTTAATTCTGTTTCCCTCAGCAGTGTCATTATTTTTAAAATAAAGACTTGCTATGTATTCAAGTATGTGATTAAATTGTATCTGAAAGGATTCAGAGTTTATTTGTTGAAAGCGCGTGCTTCATTTAAGTAGGTGAAATCGGTCAAAAATAGTGCAATTTGGTGACAAGGTATTACTATTAATACCCATAATGCCACACGTTTTCTTTCATTTTTGGATAAAAGACATACTAAACTTGTAAATTTGAAAAAAAGCTTATTCTAAAATATTTTATTTCATCGTCCCATCTCTCCTTAAGTATTTCTTTCCCAACTGATGATTCGGTAATCATGATCAATCTTCTTGAGTAAATTTAGTATGATGAATTATGAGGACAAATCATCAGGTTACACAGTGTACACACAGGATTGATGATTCTGAGGTATTGTCAACCCCAAGTTCAGGAGAAAATTGTTCCATTAGAATTTAAACAGGAATATGTAACAATGATATCAGAAAACTGACCATAGACAAAAAACAGTACTTGGACATTGTATGCAAGATTTCTTTCGTTCAAAGGCACGTTGTTGTTTCTGTATTAGAATTTGGGCAAAAATATATGTCTGAAATAGTTTTAATTTGTTTGAATTAACAAAAAGTCACATGTTATAAGCACATATTAACAAGGACATTAAAGATTTTAATTAAGTCTTGAAAAAATATCACAGGATCACTATGAAGAGCTGAATGTCATAATCCAACTTCATCCACATCAGGAAACAGTTAAACCAACAATAGCCTATCACATATACAATGTACGTTAGTGGACATAAGGGTCACTTTCTTCTCAATTAATAATCCCTGACATAGTGGTCAGTAGATAACTGATTACCGAGAAGAGATAGCACTCAGTCGATAACTGATTACCTGAGAAGAGAAAGAAATCAGTAGATAATTGATTACCAGAGAAGAGATAGCTGTCAGTAGATAATTGATTACCAGAGAAGAAATAGCTGTCAGTAGATAAGTGATTACCAGAGAAGAGATAGTGGTCGGTAGATAACTTATTACCCGAAAAGAGATAATAGTCATTGATCAACCTGTCGAAAATGACTGAAATCGAGATGCAATATCAAATTAAAAATGTACATAAAATGCCTACAGTTTGTAGTTTAGCCTCAAAACAGATAAAAATATCACAAGAAATGCCATGAAGTTTGGTAATAACTAATTTTATTATCTAAAACGGTTTTCCACAGGAGATATCGCTTCTTTATAGGGTAATGTTCTCGTAACTTAAAAAAATGGAGGCAAGTATTGCTTTTTAAAAAATTTACATTACAAAGTTTTACTTACAAATTTTGTTGTATGTAAATAATTAATGGAGTAAGTAACAATAGTATGACGCAAGTGTAATTTAAAGTGGTATCTTCCAGCTATTTGCAGAGGTATAAAATTTTTCAACACCTCTGTGATACAATTAGTCTCAAAATGCAACCTGAGGATATTGTTCCATCCCTCGTGGTAAGCAGTCTCACAGAAACGTCACCGCTTCCGCAAAGAATATACACTACACCCACGCACTCCCGGTACTTATGTTAATGTATAGTATTTAGCTCTAACTTGCCTGGTCCTAGTGTGGGTGTATTGGTGCAGCACAGAAATAGGTGGAAGTGAGTGTCTTATGGTAATGTAATCCAACATTGTTCAAGAAGAATTCGGGCACCTGTCTGTATATATTATTTTAATAGCATTTATTAAGCATTCCAAGTAATGTGGGACGATATGTTTTTAACAGAAACGTTATTTTCAACATTCCCTATCATGATTTACTCAGCTTTTTTTCTAATGCCTCAAACCAATAAGATTTTTTTCAGATTTGATGAAGCAAATAATAATCATATTTTGTGTTCAATGTTGCTAACAAATTAACTAAACTATTGTCTTTTTTCTGTCAACTAATGTAACACCAATGATGCAACAATAATAAACCGTCTCCAAGGTACTTCACGAAAACAACAGTCACATTAAAATCAGTACGTAAATAGTTGCACTTCGTTATGTTATATAGATAAAGAACATGTGTAGATGACAACATACCAGGGACTCCATCTTCATTAGGTCGTTATGTTTATTTCTCAACTGACTCCCAAACAATTGGTTCATACATACACTGTTAAATATGTCACACGAAACCAAAGATCATAGAGATTATTAAACCCAAAAAGATCACAAAATATCAAAATCAATTTTAGATTTAAATATCATTAACAAAATACCAGGGTCATCAGTGTTTGAGAAACACCAAGTGTTTAGGCACTTGTCATCACAGAGATTCAGTGAAACAGTAATGAGAAGTAAGCAAGGTTTCAATTTAACATGTCCTTACCCGTTACCAACTGGGTCTGCCAAGACTTTACACAGGCAATATCTTGCAAAATTCATGTGATATGTATGCCTCCCTATTTAGGATTTTCTCAAACCATTTAACTTTATCATCATCCCTATCCTACTCAATAAACGACACAAGTGGATTCAGATTGGTTCAATCAGTTGGAGGATAATCTGTTTTACCATAGCAAATCAAAGACTTTTTTACTTTGTACAGCGGACAATTGTCTACTAGGTCAAGTTGGCAAATCCATCGAGCACTGAGTTGTGTTTAATCATGACGAGGTCAGCCTGTAGTTACCTTCAGCTGGTTAAGTCGGATAAGATTTGATGATGACCACTCCTGTTCTCCTGATCGATGATGATCGACTTTACTGTGCTGGAGTTAGACAGGATATATTTAAACGGTTCTCATGTACATTGGTAGTGATAGCCCTTTCAATTTTTCCAAACGTAATTTAGGAACCTTTCATAACGTTGATAGGAAGACAGATTTGCTTCTTTAGCGTTTGATAAGTCTATATTTTATGCATTGATATATTAAGCATTTGGGGGTGAATATGAAAGTAGAGTAAGAAGATATAACTTAAACCAGCACCTACTGAAATATGTACATTTTAGAACCAAATAAAATATGCAAAACTATTCATGCATCTTTAAAGGAATACCTTTGCATATGACCACCTTTATTTAATTTAACTGATATACTTTAATATATACATGTATGTTGGATATGATTCAACCTTTATCTGGTCACTTTTATTCCCATCTACATAGCTATTTATTTTAAAAATATGTTTTATTTTTGTCTATCAAAAAATTAATCACTTAAGAATGACATGATTTTGGATATAGCCTGTACTTGACGACGTGGCTTGTTTTGAAGACTTTTCTCATATAATTTTGTACATATATTTATATTTATCATCTGATTGCAGGTGAAATACCGTGATCTATCAATGAAAATAAACTGTGTTATCAGTCACTAGTGAAAATAACAATGGAACGTGTTATCAGTCAATAGTGACTTATATAACAATGACCTGACGTCATAAAACAATGCTCCGACGTCATGACACGTTCATGACGTCACATTGTTGCTGAGGCGACAGGCTCATTCTGGAGCCGACTTAATGTAAATGCAAGTCGATTTCGGTGAATATGCAAGGATTTGGTCATATAATAAATAGAAAAATTGTCTTTTCTTGACAAATACCATGTTTATCTCATCTCGTGAGGTAAAACAGTTATATATTTTCACCCGTGGCTGCGCCACTCGTTAAAATATAACCTTTCTACCTCACTCGATGAGATAAACATGGTATTAGTCAAGAAAAGACAAATATCCTCTATATATTCAACATTCATCTTTAGCACAATTCATCTTTGTCACTAATGCTTCCTCAAGTATATAGTCTTGTCATATATTGTCAAATATATAGATATATATAAAAAAAATATAGTTATATAAGACAAACATTATTATCCAGATAAGAACACTCTAAAAAGTGTGATTGTATTTTCCAAAAGATGTAAACAGATAAACAAGAGATGTAAATTTCATAATCATAATTACATGTACTTACCGTGTTAATATTATCTCAGAATGTCATGTAAACGTATCTACATAAGTAACCTTTATATATGTAAATACATAAACATATTTTAGATATAACATCTTTATTTCTGCACATTAAATTCAACGTATCATTTTTTGGATTTCAGGGAGAGTCCTATGCTTGCTATAAAGGTTTACCATAGGGGTTACATGAAATAGACCTTTCTTGAACTTTGAAAAAAACATTCTCTCCCCATATAGGTTATTTTGCCTAGTTTTGCTATTTTAAAGTCTTTTAAAGTTCCACATTTGTTAAATTTCTGACAGCTTAGCCATTTGTGAATAAGGCTGGATATTGTGCAAAAATTCATATTGCGATATATTGCGATATACAGCACACATATTGCAATATTACTGCGATATATTGAATGACTTCTACATTGAACTTGTATACATCGTTATGCGATTTCAACATGAAATATTTGATAAAATGCCTTTCAGATCTTACAAACTATATACAACACGTAATTATGGTAAATATGTAAGCAAATTCTAATGATATTAACATTAAAAATTATTATTTGTCCAACACATATTCCTGCACATCAAACTTTTTTTGGAGAATTAAACCATGTGTCTGTGCCTAAAAGCAAGATTTTAAACTTAATTTTACTTGAAATGCATTGGTGCGATATATTGCGATATCACAAATCATATTGCAATTATTGCAATACACACTTTGTACCGATATATACCGGTATATCGATAATATTGCACAGCCCTATTTGTGAATATTGAAAGGATGTTTATTTTCATCGATAGATCCTTGTATACTTACATTCAAACCTAGGATATTTGTAACTTCTATCAACTCCTTTTGATAGGCTTGATATCGGAAGACGCTTGGGTGAGCTTATCTATACATCTCACACAAACTACTGTCAGGACATTCGTGGATAGGTTTTGAGTTATCCCAACATGCACAAGGCATCTTAAACAAGGGGAAAGTGGGAAAGGAGGAGAGTCGAAGCGATTTATTACTTTTTAAGGGGTGCGTATATACGTAATATAAAATATACTTCATTGGCTCCTTGGTGTCTGTAGATTGCAGAATGATGATGTAATTATCTCAGTGTAAGTCTTGTACTATTGCCTTGAGATGTCTGAACGTGAATTCAATCAATTATTTCAATATTCAGCTATAGCTGTCGGGGCTTTCATTCAGCAGTAATGTCACACGAACTAAACATAGTAAAGCATAACACTATTATTTTCATATTTGCCTGCAGGAGTTAAAGTATATTTGTCATATGTTACATTACACTAGTTGCCAAAATATCACCAAGTTACGAAATTTGCCATATTTCTCATAAACCATAAACTATTGTTGACTCGTCACAGTCATGTATATTTCTCATCATATCGTAAGGATTTTTATTTCGCTAATACATAGTTTATATCATTATAATAATTCCTTAAATATTCGTTATTAATTCAGACACACATTTAATCATCTCAGTACAAGACAGGCGAATGTTTTATTTTAAGCCAAGATATGTGAAAGTAATGTTTATAAAATTAATCCAAAACATTACGGGATGTGTTTTTAATGTGAATATTGTAATAGCAATTCTTGCAATGAGGTGAAGGTTTCATAAATGTGTCTTGAGGAGGAGGTATTTTTAAAAGGAAGATAATCCCTAATTTGTTAACGTTTGCTAAATCTAACACGTCAATTGCTCAACTCAGTCGATTAGTTTTATTAGTAAGGGTTTAGACCAGGTCTAAATAGAACTGATTCCTTACTTGGCTTATGTTGAAGCTACGGAGACTTACGTTACTGGTTGCATATCAAGTCAACAATGAATTTAAACTGTTATATCAAATAATATCCAAAACAGTGAATTTTACAAATGATTTGTAAATTTGTATTGCAAGTTTATTGGATGCTATTCAAAGTTTTCCAAACTCAAAACTTCAAACACGGGAAGGTGAAATGGAAATGGAAATTACTTTACAATTGAACTAATAAGAGGAATTGAGTATAATATTGCATTTGAATTCTTTCAGAAATTGTTTCTGGTTTAAATGAAAAATGAAATTTGAAATTCCTCTAAATGCTGAATCCAATTAAAATGGAACACACGTTTTAATATTGTTATCAAAATTATTCAAGTTAATTTCAAATTTCATTTCATAATTAAAATAAGCAGTGAATTTATGACGTCAAATTAAACTTGCTTATCTAATTTTTTTATCCGAGGAATATGTACATGAATCAGGGGTATGTATATAATTCTAAATGTTGTTTCTATTAGATGTATTAAAAAATTAGGTATTGTATTATTGCTAAAACATTACATTTGAAAACATCTTCATATCCGATTATAGTAATTTAGAATAATTGACTCTTGTCTCCTTCGGTCGACAGAAAATACATGTAGTTTGATTGATTTATGAAATTTGTCAATTGTAATTGAAAAAGAAGAAATAAATAACAAATTTAGGTAAAAAAAAGGCCAGTCTTATATTTCTATCAATAATTGATTTTCACAAAGTGTCTCTAATAATATTAAACTACAGATGTGTATTAGTGTAATGATGAAAACGAATTCTGTCAAACTATCTCCTACGTAAGGGATTTCCTACGTTTCGTTGGTTTAAATTCTGACTACAGGAGTGCTTCAATCATATCTATATCTGTAACTTTCTATTTTAATGAATACCTTACAATATAATTATAGAGGGGATATCTGCTACGCTCTCCATTTAGAATCCTTTTCAAGAAATAGAGATTTATTCTTTCTATTTCGTGGCTTTGACATTTTATTGTAATATTAGAAAACGTCTTCTTCTAATAACATAATTCCATTAATGGTGGATAATTGACCCGTGTCCGCCTTGGGCGACAGAAAATATGAGTAGTTTGATTTATTTAGGAAATTTGTCATTTTAAATTGAAACAAAAGAAATAAATATCAAATTAGGTGAAAAAGACAAGTATTATATGTCAATCAATAAAAGATTTTCCCGAACCGTCTCCAACAGGATGAGCTATTTTCAATATTCCATTTTTACGTATTGGTGTAATGATGAAAACGAATTCTGTTCAACTATCTCCTACATAGGAGATATAGTATCTTCTGTGTTTAATTGGCTTGTCACTGCAGGATCATGTGAAAAATATTTAAAACCTTTTATTTTGATATTTTGATATACCCTCAAATTTAACACCAATAGTTCATTGTTGATGACACAAAGGCGTCAAACAAGTAACACATGGTTTTAGAAGTAAAATCTAGAATACCAGAGTATCATAGAATAAAAGATGAAATTGAGCTAATAAACCACAAGGAAATGTCAGTGAACTCGAGAATCAATTATTCGAGATGAAATTTGAGCTAATGCAAGTCGGTTCAAAAACCTTTGTTGATTATTGAAAGAAATTGCTCGACAAAATCCCTTTCAGATCGGATTGCAGATATTGTCAATTTGTGAACAATTTGTTCTCACCTTCCGGTTCATAATGCCCACAAGCACCGTGTGAAGTTGTCAGGCATTAACTTGATTGATCTAGGAAATATCTTTTTATTCTCATGTTAGATAAGAAATGTCAAAATGATATAAAAACTAAATAAATAGTGGGTGATGGTAATTAATGTTATTTTAAGATGTGTAAGAAGTTAATAATGGAACGTAGTTCTGGTTTGGTTTTTTCCTCTTTTTAACATTCAGTTAAACACCTTGGTGTTAACTGTGTCCTCACATATTCTGACATTGTTAAAGGCACTGCACATGAATTGACTTAAACATCACTGTGATACACCCACGTTCCTGCTCAAACCCTTGTATTGAAAAAGTATCATGAGAAAATTCCATCCCTTGTATTGAAAAGGTATCATGAGAAAATTCCATCCCTTGTATTGAAAAAGTATCATGAGAAAATTCCATCCCTTGTATTGAAAAAGTATCATGAGAAAATTCCAAACCGTTGTATTGAAAAAGTGTCATCAGAAAAGTAATGTTCTGTAAAAGATCATGTATTGTATGATGAACTTGGTTCAACATTGGCTGCGAAGGACAAAAGCTAGGTTTTGACATATGTAACTAGATTTGTGATACAGGAGAATTGTTACAGTTTATTCAAACAACCTAAGTCAAAGAGACAAGGCCAGTATTACAATCAAATGAACTCGCTATCAAAGCTAAAATGTAGTAGAACTAGGTGAAAACATATCAACATCCTATATACAAATAGACTTGTATACTATATAATATAATATTGAATATAGGTGGTGGATGAATTTAGCTACTTTTAACTACATTTTAATTACAATATTGAGTTGATGTGATAACAACAACTAGAAGCATTCAATGGAACAATCATATATACCCATAGATGTCAACTATGAATATGACTTATTAAAAGACAAAATCATAAGTCATATACAAGTGGTTTGATTGATTCAGGAAATCGGTCATATGAAATTGAAACAAAAGAAATAAATATCAAATTAGGTGAAAAAGACCAGTATTATATTTTAATCAACAAAAGATTTTCACGAACTGTCTTCAACACGATGAGCAAATTCCGATATTCCACTTTTACGTACGGAGGTGTATAAATGTCATGAAGAAAACAAAATATGTCAAAGTATCTCCTAAGTAGGAGATATACTATCTTCTACGTTTAATTGGCTTAATTTTGTGACTCCAGGATTGATTCATTCATTTGAAAAATATTTCAAACTTTCTATTTTGATATTTTGATATACCCTCAAATTTAACATACATGGTTCATTGTTAATGACCTAAAGGCGTCAAACAATTTACACGTGGTTTTAGAAGTAAAATCTAGATATCTAAGAATATCAGAGTGTGATGGAGTAAAAGATGAAATAGAGCTAATGAACCACAAGGAAATGTCAGTGAACTCGAGAATCAAGTATTCGAGATGAAATTTGAGCTACTGCATTTCCGTTCAAAAACCTTTGTTGATTATGGAAAGGAATTACTCGACAAAAGCACTTTTCAAATCCGATTGCAGATAATGTCAATTTGTGAACAATTTATTCTCACCTTTCGGTTCACAATGCCCACAAGCATCGGGTGAAGTTGTCAGGCATTAACTTGATTGATCTAGGAAATATCTTTTTATTCTCAAGTCAGATTAGAAATTTCAAAATGATATAAAAACTAAATAAATGTTGTGTGATGGTAATAAATGTTATTATAAGATGTGTAAGAAGTTAATAATCTATCGTAATTCTGTTTGGTTTTTTTCCTCATTTTAACATTCAGTTTGCATAACTTTTCTAAACACCTCGGCGTTAACTGTGACCTCATATATTCTGACGTTGTTAAAGGCACTGCATATAAATTGACTTGAACATCACTGTGATACACCCACGATCCTGCTCAAACCCTTGTATTGAAAAAGTATCATGAGAAAATTCCAACCGTTGTATTGAAAGAGTGTCATCAGAAAAGTAATGTTCTGTTAATGGTTTTAGAAGTAAAATCTAGATTTCTAAGAATACCACGTGGGATGGAGTAAAAGATGAAATTGAGCTAATATTTTCTACAGTGTCCCTCTTCTGGTTAGTTCTTCGAGAATGTGACAGTTTCTAATTATTATATCCATGCTTCATATTTTCTATATCATTTGAAAATGTAAATGATTTCTCTTCAATACAAGTAGTTGCTGAATTCTGAGTTTGTTGGTCTGAATTCATCACAAGGGCCTTTTGAAAAGTTCTAAGCGAGATTCACAAATGTTAGAAGTAACTATGATGTCATTGGACGACTTAAAGGGGTATGCAGAAAAAGCGTATCATCCAACCTACCTAGCAATTAAAAGCTTATAAAAGTCAAGCGGGCATGATATACTGCTACAAAATGGAGAAAAGTGAATTTCGACTGATAGTCGATGAAGATATGATCAAAACACTAGCAGAAGATTCTCCTTCGTATGCCTATGTAGGAAAATGGTGGTAGAACTTAAGCGTGGCAGAAAGAGATGACACCCGAAAAGGGTACAGTTCCTCAAAACTCTTACAATTAATGGCAGCACTACGATCAGAATGGACTACAACAGATTGTAACTCTATAATTTCTTTGTGGAACGGGACTCAGGACGTCCTGAAATACCCATAAGAGATGAGGTTATTACTGTGCACCATGTGGTCTTGGGAGAAAGACCTTTGACGTTTTAGCATATAACCGAGGCATCAGTGTGTCATCAGTGTTGGGTCAGTTCACACTAAAGCACGAAAGCTGTCAGCGTGATTATAATAATGTCAGTTGAACAGAGGTTGAAGAGCATGAACATTTCGGGTTCTCCATTTCCAGAGGATTTTTTTCAGAGATTGGTAACAGGATGAAACATGGATCCATCAATTAAATCTAAGATCCAGAGCAAGCAGTTGAAAAACCGTTGTTTTCCAGCTCAGAAAGTTCAGGCAGATTTTGCTAGCAATGTGATGGAGTGTTCGCTTTGTACACGGTATGGCCCTGATTGGTAAGGTCTAAACCATCAATGGTGTCAAATCAAGTACTTAGGAAATCACAACCATAAAACTCTTTAAGGTGGCATGAAGTCAGTTAAAACGCTCATTAATAATCTAAAGGTCGTGACGGATTAACAAAAATTCAATTATCTTCCGTTACTGGGGAGTTGATGTTTCACTTGGGTCCTGTATCTCTGCATGCATGAAAACAATCAATTCAGATTAAGAACATATTAGAAAACATTCCTTTGGTGTTCGTCATCCATTGTGTTGTAGATAAATACAGTGCAGTATAAACAATACAAGTAACACACACGCAATCTATAAACTAGTCCATAAACAACACTGAATGCCGCCAAGAAAGCAAAGTAAGTCTATATCAATTCATCAATCGTTATTTAATACTCAAAGGCCATAGGCCTGAAACATCCTGATTTTTACAGTTTAATAAAGATGGGAATTTATGAATTTCTTTAAAATATTTTATATAATCATATAATGGACATAGAGATTATTACCCGAGGAGTGTGAATTTTTGTATTTCCCGAGCGAGAGCGAGGGTTATACATAAATTTGCACAAGTTTCGTAAAAGTCATACGACACCCTTTCGAGTGTAATAATTTCTTTATTACCCATTTTATTCCATTTGATTCGCGTAAAAATAACCAGGAAACGGGCCACTTCTCTTGCGACGGCAAGCTTCAGTGACGTCACGAACAATCGTTTTATGACGTCACAGACGACACAATACGGGAGTTTCCGGTGAAACAATGGTTGCTAGGCAAACGTGATATGTGCACATGTGCTCATATAAATAATATTAACTCGGTTATTTTCAACCATATGGATAATAAATAAAATTATTAACTTTTTACTATGTTGATATTGCACGATTTACATAATCTATCTAATCTTTTTATGCTGAAATATCTGCCTTTTAAAAGATAGACTAGAATAGGGTGTAGGATTTGTTTTTTTTTATATATTTACCTACATTTTAATTACGATATCATATTCCAGTGCAAGAAAGTCATAAATGCCGTTGTATTCAAATTATACAATGTACATGTTATTGTATTCTTATGTTTTTCTTCAGAACAATGTCATTTTAGTTCATGTTATTACTGAAATGTGTTTCTAATGCTGTTACTGTTACCATTCTCATCCTGCAGAAATTACTGCCTCGGATTTTCTATCGTAAGGAAGGGAAATCTGAAGGAAGTTGCCTCTGAAAGAGAATGCTGTATTACATTGACACTTGCCACGACATAACTCGCGCCAGTCTCCATCAGTGGTTAAGTTAACCCTTTCCCTATTTCCTTTACTTTCTTGTGCTAGCTGATCAGAGCCCACTGTGCAATTCAGGTGCAGTGCGCAACTGTTTTAGCACAAGAAAATAAAGGAAATATGCCAAAGTCTAAAATAGTTATGAAACTGGCGTGAGTTATGCCTTAATGAGGGAAGTTGTTACACTACTTTAAAAACCATTACTGGAAATTATTCAAATGTATGTAATGCAATGATAAAACAAAGGATTTTATATAAACAATTGTTCCTCATATTCATAACCAAAGGCGTAGTTTGCTGTAAACAATCAAAGTATATACATTTTTCAAGAGTTAAATAGTCAATAAACAACAATTCAATAAAAGTGCTTCATGTAGCATACATTTCACAGCAGAGAATATCTCGCAAGATAAGGACATCAATTCTGATTGGAAACAGCTCAAAACCGTTTTCTTTTTGCATGACACCGTTTTCTACCGTGGTTCAGTAAAGCATTGCAGCTCAATTTCAATCTTCGAATTATAAAAAGTCGTTCACCTTTAAATGGCTGCTGTCAGATTTCGTTTTATACCTGACACTGGTTTCTACGACTACTGAAACTGGACTGCTAATAATTGGGTCGTGTAATGGGCTGTTGTCCTCTTTAGTAGAGAAATGCTGCATACGTTTTTATTATAAATGGAAAATTTAAACAAACAATACAGAAAACGTGCAACAGTGCCTTTAATGGATAGGGCCATGTTGCTGATGCTGTTGCTGTTCATTCTAACTAATACTGTAGAAAATGCAGACAATGAGTCAACTGTTTAGTGGATAACACAAGATCGATGTAATAACGAGGCAATAATGTTAAGATCATTTCCTGAAATCTCCCCTTTACTGCAACCAAACGTTATAAAGAATGAAAGTATTTGCATTGTCTACAATAATAATAGTTACATGATATAAATCATAACTCGCTTTCAGCAATTGTCCTTTATAAAGATTGCTATATGTAATTAAACATTCATGACCTGACATTGATCTAGTCAGTTGTCAGAACTATTTAGTAGTTAATGTTAGAATTGTTCAGACAAAGTTGTATGCATTATGTCTGATTCCCACGGTCATAGTCTCGATCTGATTACAGATCAATGAAAGATAAGCAGTCCCATTCAGTCATCAAGTTGGATGGTTATTTCCTGGACACCGTGCTAGGATTAACATGTGCTGTCTTGATTAAGAGTTTCCAGGACTGCGTTGCTCCTTCTTTGAGTAAAGAGCTTTCAGCATTGGTCTCCTGGCATTATCTTTGATTGAAAGTTTCCCAAAGTGGTATTTATGGTCTGTCTTTAAGAGTTTCACGGTCTGGTCTTCTTGCTCTTTGAGTTCGAGCATTGATTCTGACATTCTGTGACTTTAGCCCAAAGTGCCAAACGAGGGTCTTTGCTGTATCTTTAAATTAAGAAGGCTTCTTTTATTTGTTTTTTTACAAGAGTTTCCAGAAAAGGTGTCTTTGATTTGTCTTTCATTGAGAGCTTCCAGAATATACGTATTTAAATTAAAACTTTTCAGAATAGACATTTTTATTTGTCTTTGAAGAAGAGTTTTCAGAATAGATATCTTGGCTTTGTCTATGATTATATGTTTCCAGAATAGATCTCGTTGCATTGTTTTTGTATTATGTTTTCAGAATAGGTACCTTAGCTTTGCCTTTAAAAATGTTTTTCAGAATAAATCTCTTCGTTTTGTCTTGATCAAGAATGATGCCGAGGGTGAATGAATTTTAGTCTTTATCTCATTTTATCTCAAGTCGCTTTTGCAGACCAACTGAAAAGGACACTCTCATGAAGTACACATCTTAAAAACTGACGAGGATATGTATAGGTAAGACACAGTACAGAATTTTTATATATTTAATTTTTCCTATTTATTTAAAAATGTTTCAAAGCAGTAAGATACGAACCTAGTTTTACTACTAGTAATATTTTAACATTTGTTTATGGATGATTTGAAAATCTTGTGATCCAGTAGAAATCGCTGTCAAAATAGAATCACATTGAAATCAAAAGGAAACACACATATAGTAATCGCTGTCACATCTTCCCACGGCAAGGTAAAAATGTATCGAGATCTCTCCATTTTTTACCTTGCCATCAACCTAGCAAGAAGTGGTGAAACGAATCAGCGACACCTGTCGTGATCACGAGTTACGTCCCTTACCATCTGCTAACATACAGCCAATAAAATCGCCGTTTACATAATTTAACCAATTAAAAATAAGCGACGATCGACACAGTCACAGAGGCAATACAAGTGTCTTCTGATTGGCCTATCCTATTAGCCTGCAGTACGTTAAAATCTTAGCACTGAAAATGCGAGGGTTGAGGTCAAGGGCGGAAGGAGAAGATATGGAAATCTTTTTGTTACGCCTGTGACGTTGTGAAGATGTCGCTGTCAATGATCCACAGACGTTAGACATGGATCAACATTAGAACACGAAGACAGGTGAATCAATGACATTAATCAACCTCTCTGACTGCAGCTAGTTGCTTCTTCACGGGGTCGTGAGCTCCAGTAATCGTGTGTGCGAGTCAGGGATAATTGTACTGATCTGGTGAGAGTAAGTGGCTGCGTTTAGGTGGACAGTTCAGCTTAGGAATATCCTATCCGGAAGATTGAACATAATACTAGATCCTTAGGAGCTAAACAAGTAGCTAGAAGAAATATCTTAACTGGTTCACCGAGACCTACCTGTAGCCCTAGGATTAAAACAGCTGTATTTCATAATTTGAAAGGTTTTGATCATACCAAATTTTAATATTCTCATGGATAAAAAGTACTTAATTACAAATAGGCATTCCTGTGGTAAATTTCAATGGAATGTGATTTGATAATAATGATTTTGATTTTGATTAAATAGAGTCCATCAAACATCAAATTGAATGTCCCACGGTCATAAAAATTTAGTATGTCATTGTGTAATATTCTTCAAACATTTAGGACTGTCATATTCTAACATATCATATATATATATATATATATATATATATATGGGAGAGAGAGAGAGAGAGAGAGAGAGAGAGAGAGAGAGAGAGAGAGAGAGAGAGAGAGAGAGAGAGAGAGAGAGAGAGAGAGAGAGAGAGAGAGAGAGAGAGAGATACCTCTGTCCCCGATGTGTGTTTTCACAGAACTACTTCTACAAGTTTTCTAATCTGTTTGTCTGAAGGAGCCTGACACTCCATACACATCTACATCCATAACATGGGAGATCGCTTCTTAACGTGCTTCAGGGGAATTAATACGATGTTGGTAGAATCTAGATGTCACACGTATTCTGTAATATAGATACACTGGGAACGTGAGAGGAAACGGTCTGATAGAACGCCACTTCAGAGTATTTCTTTCTTTCAATTTGTTAAAAGGAGGGTTCTATGGGGAAAATGTGTTGAAACGAAATTCGTTAGGATATTCTCGTTTACACATATATGCTATTAATGCTTCATTAAAACACAGTCAAATTGAAATATATCAAAGAAGTTAAAGATTTGATTACATTTCACAATTTGATCAAGTCAAGCGCATATCTGTTGAAAAATAAAAACAATGAGAATTGAAGCCATTCATAGGCGCTGCGAGAGAACAAAACTTCACTTCTGCTCAACAGCATATTGTTTATTAGTTTTATGAAATGTTATGTGTTCCTATGTCTATATTTTATCACTGTATGTGTTTTACAGTACACATTTAAATTGGGTTAAATATAGCGTGTTTTCATTTCACGAAATGCCAAGAAACCAAGATGGCGGATGCTGCCGATAGATCAGTGATTGAACTTTCCCTTTAAGAAGGCAATTTCATTTCCTAAATCATTTATATCATTTGGAAAGTATGGTTGAAACGGACTCTTAAAACATAATTTCAAGAGAAAGCTTATATCTATATAACTGAAATCCAATGTACGGATTCGATAAAGACTATTTTTATGGCCTATGTTATAGGAGAATATAACTGTGGTATTTTAGTCCAAATGAACACGATGTAATATCTGCCTATTGTTACAAAACATGACTTGACAAGTAATAATGTTAGGCTTGATTCTTTTTTTATTTGCATTTTTTGTCCATAAAAAGTCATACTTAAGTGTACGAACCATTTCAGAACATAATATTTTTGTGAAATATAATCTTGTAGTGACAAGTTGACAACTGAATGGAAAGTGATGTTGTTACCACCATCATTGGGCAATATTTTACGGCAATACTTTACAGATAATGTGTGGGATGACAACTGTTTAATGGCTGTTGAGTTTCCATGTATCATCTTAAACTCTACACTCACACTTGCTTTGTGGTTTATTGATTATCTTCTATATTTTTTCCAAAGGTAACTTAACAACCGCTATTCAGAAATATGCCCTTGTGGTGTCAGGTTCACAACTGAATATATTCACTCTGAAACTAATGAGCATTGAGCAATATTTCACAGATATTGTGTTGGCTGAAAACCGTTTGGTCCCCAGAGGAAAGATGGTCCAAGAGATGGTGGGATAATCGAGATTGTCACGCACATTTCACACGTGATGTTGAAAGATCTGTTTTCATCTGTTAAAGAGTGTCATCGTCTCTCTCGTTAGTTATCATTAATAAAAATACAATTCCAATATCTTTGCCTGATGTATGTTGTATTAAGCTCGATCTCTTGACACTTTATGTTCATATCCAGTTGTATCACTATAATAATGATATGATAGCTACTGATTGGTATGTGGACTAAACAGTTTTTATCAATAGAATATCGTCATCGTTTTTTTAAGTCGTGTAAAGTTTTTAAATGAGTTAAATTTACTTTAATTGAGTGTTCAAGAATTGAAAATTTAAATTTGTTTTCAAACAAAGCAACAGTTATTGGAAAATAAATCTGTAATTAATAGATCCGTAAACAGCTGATCAAACTTTTTAGACTCTGTACACTGCGTGCTTCATTCTATAACCTCATATGGTGATTATGCAACACCTACTCTTTGCAAGGAGCTGTTAGTATGGCAGCGGGGGACATTAAATTTATACTGATGGGGGGAAATGTAACGACCACTAGCCAATAAGAAACGAGTAGTTTACCATAAGGAAAGATAATCTTACTTTCGTGCATAATCCGGTTTTTAATCATTGCCGTTTTCTTGGAGTGTTTTAGTACACATTCCGTTATGAAAGTCAACCATAATCAAAGTGAACTGTCCTCTATTGTAAACATATTAAATTCGATGGACATACATGTTAGTCACAGACATTATCAGAAACTTACAGAAAAGATTTTATCAATCAATAATTCACCAAATCAAACCATTTTTTGCCCTCTTACATCACTATGTCCAAGAAATATTGCTTATCTCTTATTGAGTTTTATTTCAAAGTCGAAGAATTCTTATAACATATATTCTATACAAATAAAAAGAAAATATTGATTCCTTCTTAAAATTATGAAATAATCTTAATGCAGAGGAATTGGATTGAAAACTGACATTTTAAAAATAAATTGGTAAGATATTCTGGCAGATATTGGCTTAGAGAAATTATCCTATTTGTATCCAGACTGCCAAGCATATCCACTGTTAATACATCACGTACCTCAGACAACCCAGCAACTGGATTACAGGACTGAATTCAGGATTTCATCTCCTGGCAAATTGGTGCCTTGAGGATGAGGGCTTTCAGTAATTGAGAAGGTCTTGACACGTGTAAGTGTTTCTGATGCTTGGTTAGGTTTAATCTCTCCAGAGATGTCAGAGTGTTGCCTATAGAATCACACAAACGTACCAGTATTTCACGGCATAATAGCAAATGTAAAAATCATCTTAGAAAATAAGTTTAAAAGAGATAATTGTTTGAAATACGTATTTAACTTTTTAACCGTATTTTATACATCATCCGCATGATACAATTCATAAATGAATTTATTACCGACGTGGTACTTCGCAAAGGGTTTCATAAAAAACTGTTATGACACATATGTGTCATAACACCTTCAAGTAATTTGATTGGCTAACGATGAACTTTGACACTGCCTGGACTACTTTAATTTTATTCATTCATAAAACGAATGTGAATTCATTTATGAAATTACAAGTATTTTACGACAATACTTATAATTAATATTTATCTCATTGTTAATTCAGAAACTTGTACTCACCGCAATGATTGATTTTAATGAATAATTAACAAATACACCATGACTAGAGCAGAGCTAATAAGCACAAAGTTTAAAATTCCGCAAGAGTTTTGGCTCTCAATCATACCGTTGGGAATGACATTGCACCAAACGCTCACTATCTCGGTGATGTTCATCTAAAACTTACATTTAATGAGGTTGTTTTAGCTTGTTTACACATTCGGCCGCCATAGCATGACATCATTGAAAAGGACGGATAACTCTTATCTCATGTCCTCAAGCCGGGAGATGTTATATTATGTACGCTTCCTTCAGCATGACTAGTGCAACTGGATTCGCCATACCGAACATCACGAAATATAGAATGGTTTGATTTTAAGAGTGTGAATATTTAACCTCGTAATATTATGATCTTATAGATGCCGTGACAGGGTTGATATTACTCCGCTGTTCCGTTCCATTAAAGGGTCAACAGAAATATATTTTAAGATACAATAAATCGTATGAAATACATGTGGGTAATAAATGGAATACATAACTCGTCCCACTTCCATATCAAGTTTATGTCCCTCGTGAAATAATTTTGGTTTGACTCGAGACAAAACAAAATTATTTCACTCGGGACATAAACTTGATATGAAAGAGGAAGCTCGATAGATATCCTATAAATTTGAGAGCTTCTCTGGAATATTGTAAAAACATTACATTAATCTTCCACTGAAAAAGATAATCAAACCTACAGCCTGATAAAAAAAAAACCAAGGAGATAGTTTAGTTATGTAGGCTCCAAATATGAAGGCTCAACCCCCTTGCCCCACACTGAACATGAATTATGAAACTTCTGATGTAAATTGGTCAAGAGGCTTTCAAAACGTATGTTTCATGAGCAAACTTTCGTTTATATATTTATGATGCATTTTATAATTATAAATAATATATGCTACTTACCAGCTTACCACTTACAATATGGATGTAAAGAAGTATTGTAGTCAATTGCTATTAAGAAAATGATATCAATCATATCATTGCTAAAAGTCATTTTATACTGCTTGATGTTATCTTTACAAGAAGTTATCATGAAATTACCATGTTTTTGGAACCCTGCCATGCGTTCACCAAAATAAATACTTTTACTTTGGTTCAAATCAGGAATGATATTCAAACCATCGAGCACATCTGGTTTACCATTGCCTCCAGTTACTCATTACTCTAGTCTCCACAAGGTTTCTTTGTAAATGGGGACATCTTAACTCGTTAGAACTGTAAGTAGTAAATGGTGAAGGAGGAATCAATATGTGTGGTGGTTGGTTGCCTTAATACTTACATAACTATGTTTATTTATACACACATATTCTATAGATTATGATTTAGATAAGTTGTATATTTCATCCACTTTTGAGTTGAATGTTAATATAATAATAAAAATAATCACAACCGTTTTTCACAAATCACTTTACAATCTATATCGTCAACTATTTTACTACCAATTCAATGGACGGAATATAAAGTGGCAAAGCAAAAAGTAAAATGTATATGAATCACTGTGTACCAGTAAAGTAACCAGATGTTCACGGAACTGGAGAGGATGTTCTGCCCTTCCAGTGGCACACTCTGTTCACAAAGTTATACGTGATGTGGTTGCGGGTGTTGATACTTACGTACATGACTATGTCTGTTTATACACACATACTCGTTTATTTTTTATATAAAAAAATATCGAAATAAGAAAATAAAACACAATTTCTTCATTCTCGTGTTTAATTATAAAGAACTTAAATTGTAGAAACTATATATACTTTAGATACGGTTGTATATTTTCCCTTGCTTATGAGGTACATGAATTGATTTTACACGTTTTGAACCAATTGATATATTTTGTCAGTGATCGCCAATGACTATACAACCTAAATTGTCAACTATCAGCTGATCACGGAAGTGGCGAGCATGTTCTGCCCAACCTGGGACACTCATCAAGTTGGTCTCAAAGAGTTTGTGCCAGTATGAGGTAAAGGTTAAAATTAAGAACCTTAGATATGGTTGTATATTTTTCCTTGTTTACGAGGTACTGATTAAAGATGTTTTGAACTTATTGATATATTTTGTCAGTGATCTTCAATCACTATACAACCTCGATCGTAAACTACCACATGTTCACGGAAATGGCGAGCACTTGAGACACTCACAAAGTTGTCTTAAAGAGTGTAAAGTTTGGAGTTCTATACAGATTCTTCATAGATTGACCTAGGAATAAGATAGAAGCCTGAGAAGCGCACATACAGTTCCTTAAGATGGCTGAATGCAAGCTCTTCCATTCAAAGTGCTGAGAAAAGTAAAAATGAAAGTAGAACAATGTTAAATAGTAAATAATTAAAATGTGAAAAGTCACTGTGTACAGTAATGACAACATGTGTTCACGGAAATGGTTAACACGTCGTTCTGTTTACCGATGACATACACCATTCAAGACCAAGGAGTAAGATAGAAGCTCACTAGTGATCTATATATTCTATGTCCAAAAGATCTTCTTCACACACTGAAACCAAGTTTGAGTATCTTAACCAGCTTATGAACTGATGGAAATATTGTTGCACTGTAAATGGACATAATGCAGTAAGTTCTTCCATTCAGATCGCCTTAGATAAAGTAATAAGAAAGTAGAAAAGTGTTAAAAGATTATGGATTGAGCTGTGTGATTTTGGTAAATTTGATTTGACTTAGTCCAGTGCATTTCTGATGGAACATAATGAATAAAATCATATAACGGGTAATTTGATAGAAACAGTGTACACATTAAGGCTTCATTTAAATAAATCATTCAAGAAGTTCAAGGTAGATTTTTTTATGTAAAAGGGAATACACGTTTTCTTTATTGACCCTGAAAGTCACAGTGGAATTTGGACCATGAACCTTTTAACTGCTAGCCATATATATTAGATTACCTACCGGGCTACCGTTGTGCTATGTCTGTGTTTGACAACGTTACATTGCTGTTTTATACTTTCTACTTTCACATTTCAGTTAAGATATCTTATTATGTCTTCCTTATATTTCAATGATACATACCAAATAATCATGTATACAAAAGACACCTTTATTGTTCAGACAATAGTCAGGTTAATCATATCACAAGAATTGCGAACTTCCATATACATTTTATTGCTGCAATTATTATCCATGGTGTCCATGACCTCCCCCATGTCCGTGACCTCCTCCATGACCTCCACCATGGCCGTGACCTCCACCATGGCCGTGACCTCCACCATGACCGTGACCTGCTCCGTGACCTTTGCCATGACCACCATGTCCATGGCCTCCTCCATGACCTCCTCCGTGACCTTTGCCATGACCCCCATGTCCGCCTCCATGACCTCCTCCGTGACCTCCATGACCTCCATGACCTCCGCCATGACCAGCAAGGACAATAGCAAGCAAGGTTGAGAAAACTGTGGATATGAAGTCAACAGCATTTGCAAATGGATTATATTTGAGAAGATCATTTTCTGGATAACATCTTCTTTATTATGATCAGATATGTCTTTTCGTAGTTTACTAGTTGTGCTTATGAAGGAGTAAGTATATTCCAATATTGTAGAATCGTTTCTTAATACATAAATTGCTATTAAGACATTTGATTTTTTAATTTGAACACAGAAAAATGTACTTTAAAAAAATATACATGTGAATATCGTAAGATAAATTTATGTTATAAGATATATTTTATTATTCCACACATGTTATTTATATATATATATATATATATATATATATATATATATATATATATGTACGTCTTCACATATATACAACGGGTTGTGGGAATAAGGAAGCTGAAAACACAGTCAGAGGTCAAATCATCCTTTCTTCACAGTTGTGTACAATACGATTTAATCTTCTGTATTTCAGATGCATTTATTTTGTGGATAATAACTCATATTTGTCATAACTAACTTCACAAAATATTGAAATGCTTGTTGAACTACTTTTTTTCAGGCAGGAATGTATTTAATGTTTGAATTTCCTTCTTTTGTTTTGGTCAAATGTGTTTTTAGGAGTGGTTACGTGAACAGATAATTGAAAGAGTTAACCGAGTGCATAGGTAAAGATTACTTTTTTTTATGGTAATGAAATCATGATGTTTCATTAAGATGAATTCATCTATCTACCTATTCTCGCTGCCGTGCTGGCATAGCGTGTGCCAATATTGCTCAATGTGTGTTATGTTGTTTGTTGGTGTTGAGTGGAACGGGGTCTTTTAGGAGAAGATGAATTCACCTATCCTTATTTTATATTAAGTTATCCTTATCTTCATATATGACTGAAATTATTGATGATAGTTAACATTATGCAATAAAATTACCCATTCTCACCTAAATAAATCAAAGGACATATCAATTCCAATAGCCGTGAAACGCAAAACGTGAAACGCAAATGCCAAAGTCAATGTTGAAGCAATTAACATTGATAGTGCATTAATTTCAATCCAAAACTTTAAAAATTGTGCCTTGAACATCTGTATAAATCTATACCATCACAATTATCTGAATTATAATAGACAAAGTACTTCTTATCGATCGTATTAAACAAAGACATCAGTAGTAGGTATGTCTGTATACAGGCATACCTACTACTGGCATCTGTGTTTCTGTAAACGACTATTATATATATTTATTTACATGTTCAAATATATTTTTATTCTCAGATTAGACAAATATGGTTCAGTAAAGAGGCAAACATTGCTTATATACATACCTCACTATGTACACACCAGTATATACATCAGAGGTATAGCTTGTGTTGACCCGTGCCTCGATATATTCATAAATGTATAACTGTTAAACATAAAATACAACATTTTTAATAGGGGATTTGGAAGCTGGTGTGAAGGACAAGTTATGGATGATCTCATTCTTTATTGCCTTAGATACGACGTATCGATGCAGACACTGACATAGGGGACAAAACTAACATTGGTGTCATGGCAATACATAAACACATCTCAACCTCACAGAATCATCCTGTCGAGGAATCAAGCAGCAAATTCAATAGACAAAATATTTGCATGAAGCAGTGATGCCCCCGGTGCTGATCAGACGCAACGGCCCTAAACAAATGCTGGAAAATTAAGTACCAGTTAAGAAAGCACAATGATAATTGTATGCAATGGGAATTCCTCACGCATCATGTTAAAGGGTGATTTAAATATCTGATAGTTGGTGAAAAATACCATACACATAATAACCCAAGTGAGACCTAGCAAATTTATCAGTACCTCAATCGCAAAAAAGCGTTCTGCCATATACCCTTACTGACATTTGATTGCATTTGATTTTACATTTTTTGCAAATATTGATATTTTTGTGGATGTAAAGTTGATTGGATGGATATTAAGATAAAGAGTAAAATAAAACGACGATCATTCAGCTTGGACACAACAGAAACAATTGTTTTGGTTGACAGACATTATGAATACCAGAAACATCAGCGTTTTCTATGTGAGGCTGACTATTGCTGTTTGTATAGCAATTCTGGAGACCGCTGTTCTCTTGCACTATTCGGGCTGTACTTGAATCAACATTAGGACACACAGGCAGGTAAATGATCAATGACATTAATCAACCTCTCTGACTGCAGCTAGCTGCTTCTTCCCGAGGTCGTGAGCTCCAGTAATCGTGTGTGTGAGTAAGGGATAATTGTACTGATCTGGTGAGAGTAAGTGGCTGCGTTTAGACAGTTCAGCTTAAGAATATCTTATTTGGATGAGTGAATATAAGACAAGATCATTAGGCACTTAACAAGTTGCCAGAAGAAGTAACTAAACTGTTTCCCCTCAGCCGAACCTTAGTCCTTGGTAAGAGCAATTATATGTCATAATTTGAAATATTTTGATTATGCAAAATTTAAATGTTATTCTAGATAAAAAGTACTACTAACTAACAAAAATGTTCCTTGTGGTAACCTTCGACGGACGATTGTGATTTGTGTGTGTGCAGATAAATACATTCAGTTTTTGTTGAGTTATTATTTATCTTTTTATAATCTTTTGAACAATTCATAATACTTATGCAAAATATATTAAACTGTCTCTCTTACAGACAATTTTTTACTGCACATTCCTGGTGCTGATTAGAATTTCAATAAGACTTAATGACTGTTGATTCATATTGTTCCTTTATACATTCATTACATTTTTAGGAGAAATTTGAATTAGATCACTGATTTACCTTTTAGATAACGCTCGCAACACAGACAATTCTCTTTTGGGTTTTAATGAAAAAGAGTACAATTTCAAACATCAAATTCAATGGAATGTAAAACCTTGATTATCCGTGATGTTAAACTATCATGAAAAACAAACAAGTAATCATTGTCATATTCCTCAAACATTTTGGATTGTCTTTCTATATATATCTTAATATATATCTTAATATCTTAACGTGAAACGCACTTCTCTTTCTATATGTATGTCTACAGATATACAGAGACGAACACCTATTTTTCCTATGTGTGTTTCAAAAGTTTTTTAATCTGTTTGTCTGAAGGAGACATGATACCTAGACATCAAGAGGAGTGGGTTGGTTTTCCCTGGACAGTTGATTAATAGTGAGTAGTAAAGTTCATGCCAAGAGTGTGTGAAACAAATTATACAACCTATGGTTAGGCTCCAGATACATCAGGTGATTGTTTCAAGGAAGTGTGATTTGTATGACATCTGTTTGACTGATTGGACTTTGTTGATTTAAAGATTACATCCAAATAAAAGGTACATTTTCAGTACACTTTCAAATGATTTAAGTGAGTGAGTAACACAGCTTGAACATAATTCTGTCATTAGCCTCCAGATAAAGACAAAGCAAATGTTTAATGTATCCAAACCTTTATGAGAATGGTTAGTCGATAAGCAGACATACACCTGGTCTGTCTGATTAATACACGACCACTAACCCACACAATAATTTTGCTTGTAATAATGATCATATATGTTATAAATCAATCTCTTTCTAGTCTCACTCAAAATTGGAGTTCCATTGTTCTTTTATTCAGAGAACAAAAAATACGTTCTTTCTTTTGCTCATCATTTTATTTCACTAAATATGCGACATTTAAAACCAATAACATATTTCTATACATGCCTGTAATTCAATACATTAAATTGAAAATGTAGCTTATGAGAAGTTTACGACAGACACGATATAAATTAAAGAAGTACCATATAATTGTGTTACAATTGCCTTATAAATAATTATCAATTATACTTTGAGGGGTAGCTTAGAGTGTAAATAAAATATTTCCATTTCAAGAATCAACACTTCATATTCCTAGATTATCCACTCTTAAAGCGGTTCCCCCAACCAATATTAAACCGGCCCAATTGATGCTTAACTTCACTTGGCAGAAGCCATGTTAACTATAGAAATAAGACAGGCCCACACAGCACCACAAGATTTAAAGACGATGGGATATGCAAACAGCCATACGAAATACATATATAAGACATGACCAAACAACACCACAATGTGTAAAGAGGATAGGACACACACATAGCATGAGGGATCTAGTCTTACCGTAATGTAGGAGAGTTTATACTGTGTAAGTAGAATGTGAATGCCACACGTATGTTGTCTAATGTAGATAAACTAGGAACTTGAGAGGAAACAGTCTGATAAAATCTCTTTTGGACAACTCAAACTTCACTTAAGATTATTATAACCTTCAAACTTGTGATTCTATTTACTGCAAAATACACATATAAGGGAATAATGGTTGAAACGGAATCCTGAAAACACATTTCAAAGAGGAAAAAAAAGTTCTTCCATGGAATATATGAGCAAATATAAATGGGGTATTTTGGTCCCATTAATCACGGCTCAATATCTGCAAATTGCTAAATATCGTGCCAAATAATTATTTGAAGTTTTATTCTTTTTTTATTTGCATTTTCTTGTCCATGATCATTCACACTTAAGTGTTCACAGAACATGATATAGGAAATCACATTACCATTTTTAGAATATTCTCTCTGTGAAATAGTGTCTTTTAGTGGCAAGTTGACAACTGAATTGATACTGATGTCGTTACCAACATCACTGGGCAATATTTTACTGATAATGTGTGGGATGAAAACAGTTTAATCGCTGTTTAGTTGCTAGGAATCATCTCAAACTCTGCTTTCACATGTGCGTTGTCTATATATCACCTTATATTTCTTCATAAAAGAAGCTGAATATCTGCTATTCAGAAATATATTTTTGTAGTGTCAAGTTGCCAACTAAATTGATGTATATTGACTGTAAAACTGATAGGGTTTCTATCATTGAGCAATTTATCACAGAAACTGTGTGGGCTGATAACGTTTCTACTACTCAAGGAAATATGATTGAAGAGGGAGTGTGATCATCGAGATTAGCACGAACATTCACACATGATTTCTTGTAATCTGTTGAATGTTGTCATAGTTTCTGTTCTTTACTAAATTATGAAATCATATTCCCATGTTTTATTCTGATGTTTATTCAATGTAGCTTGATCCCATGATACTTTATGTTCATATTCAATTAATTCCTGATTACATGATTACATGAAGAAAATACGATCTGTTTGTTAATCTTTGCGAAAGATAAAACTTTATTGATAGAAGACCTCTTTCATAATCTAATCTAACAAATTGTCAAATTCTGTATCTCTTCATGTTTCAATACGATGCCTGCCTGCGTTTGTGTCCTGATCTCCTCCATGATCTCTGTAGTTCCCACATGGCCTCATTCATGACCTCTACATGACCTCTTCAGTGACCTCTACCAGTGACTTCCTACATGTCCTCTGTCATTTTCTAATGAGCCAAACTGGATATATATACAGATACTGAATATTGATAGTTTAGTTTAGTCTCATGTCCCTAAAACTCAAACCTGCATCTGTTCTGTCTAATGAGCTTGTGATAATCAACAGACACTCGAGAGATTATGTGTACATTTTTCGGGTTGTAAAGTCCTCCATGATAAAAAGTAAACTACATTTTTCCTGTGTCATCCATTAAATGAACATACTCTTACTGTTTTATTATTCAATCTTTATTAAATACTTAAAGGCCACAAACCTATAGTACATTTAGTGAAAACAATATTTACACATTTGTACAAAACATGTAACAGTATAGCACATCAAGTCATATAGATATATATCCATTAATAATTATTCATGTTACATATACAATGTAATATCTATCATATCATTCCACATCTAATGACGTTTTCATATCACATATCACATCTCATCCTCGATAATCCAGCGCTATTGTTCCGATAAATCTACACACAAGCGCTGGAAAACAGTAAGGGTATTTATCCTTAACCTAGTTACCTCCCTTCGCAATGACTCAGCGACCGTTTGCTTTCTAACAACCAATGAGATCACTTGAATTCAAGGGTGAAATAACAAGCACTCTCGTGTCAGGATCTTGGCTTTCGCAGATGATTGGGAACGCCTGGTAGCACAGGGATTTTAATCATTTACCTCCAGCCGTTTTGATGGACATGAATACACCCTTCTTCTCGTACATACTTCTTAAAACTTTCTTTTGAGTTTCTGTCAGGTTTTCTACGCTGAATTTGTTACAAACTTTATCGTATCGAGTGAGTCGGCCGCTGCCATGTTTGTTTCTATAAACAACGGTAGTGATGCGTTTTGATTGGTCGAGTTGTTTAATTTCGTTTCTGATTGGATAGCATGGACCCAAGATGAGGTAACTAGGTTAGGGATAAATACCCTTACTGTTTTCCAGCGCTTGTGTGTAGATTTATCGGAACAATAGCGCTGGATTATCGAGGATGATCACATCTCAACATATATTACATTATTTCATTAAATCCTGTCTGTACAATGAGGCATAATAAATGAGCATAAAGAAGAATAGTGATATTTGTGTTTGATAGCAGGGCAGAAAATTTCATAATGTTAGGGTATTTATGATAATATGCTTATAGATATTTTTCTCTAAGATGTAAGTACACAGGGCATATAAGTAAAAAATGGTATTCGTCCTTTATGACATCTAAGCAAAAAGCTTACAGATTCTTTCTTCTAGAATAATGTTTATATATCTCAATATACTATTAATTACACACCCTAAATGTTCTTCACAGGAACTTACTTTTAGATGTCAAACAGTTATTACTTTCATAAAATCGATGGCATATGACCCTCTTACAGCACTGTTCAATAAACGTGGACTACCTCTTTAAATCTCATTTAAAAGTCGAAGAATGGTTATAACCTATGTTCTGTATAGCTATATACGTACATATTGATTCATCCTTAAAGTTACCTGGCGTTTTTTCAATAATAGATGTTTTCTTAGAGAAACTATCCTAGTTGTATCCAGACTGCCAAGTATGTCCACTGTTAATACATCACGTACCTCAGACAACCCAGCAACTGGATTACAGGATTCAATCCAGGATTTCATCTGTCAGCAAATTGGTGCCTCAAGGGGATGAAGACTTTCAGTAATTGAGAAGGTCTTGACACATGTAAGTGTTTCTGATGCTTGGTTAGGTTTAATGTCTCCGGAGATGTGAGAGTAGTGTTACCTACACTAACGTACCAGTATTACACAGCATGCATATTGTCGTAACATTTTCTTTGAATTAAACAGTTTGGTGGCACATTAGCCAAGATACCTTCAAACAGTCTCTTCCAAGGCTAATGACACTAAATACAAACGGACACGTTACAGATATGCATTTTATATTTTATATATTTTTTATATTAAATAAGTGTAATCAGTTGTTATTGAGACAACATATTGTAAATAAATGTGTCATTGGGCATGATCAATGTTGAATATGATAAAAACTTGTTCATGGAGAGAAGGAACTATTTCATTGAATCTAGAAATGCAGTGACTGAACCAAAGTGTCCTTGGGGCAAAACCAATGTTGAAAACCGACAAAACTAATGTTAAAAAACAGCAAAACCAATGTTGAAAGACCTGGTAATAGTTGATGGATGATTCATAAGGACCATTTTCTTGATGCGGAAGGTCACAGTCAGGGTCACCAAGGATATGATAAACAGTTTCAAACAGTTTAAGTCTTCATTTAAATAAATCATTCAAGAAAATTCATGGTACATTTTTTACAATGTAAAAGGGAATATACGTTGTTTATTGATCCTGACAGTGAGTGATTTAAATATTATGGCTGCATTTATCATCCATGGTGTCCGTGACCTCCTCCATGCCCATGACCTCCTCCATGCCCATGACCTCCTCCATGACCTTTTCCATGTCCTCCATGACCCCCACCATGCCCATGACCTCCGCCGTGACCTCCTCCATGACCTTTGCCATGTCCTCCATGACCACCACCATGCCCATGACCTCCTCCATGACCTTTGCCATGTCCTCCTCCATGACCCCCACCGTGTCCATGACCTCCGCCGTGACCTCCTCCATGACCTTTGCCATGTCCTCCCCCATGTCCGCCTCCATGACCTCCTCCGTGACCTCCATGACCTCCGCCATGTCCAGCAAGGGCAAGGGCAAGCAAGGTTGTGAAAACTGTGAAGATGAACAAGACAAGGGCATTTAGAAATGGATTATATTAAAAAAGCAACATTTCTTGATAACATCTTCTTTATTGTGTTCAGGTGCGTATTTTTGTAGTTTACTAGTTACTGCTAATGACGTATATGATCCATAACGTTATGACTTTTCTTCATACAGAACTTGTTATTATGATATTTTGAGTTTTTAATGTGAACACAGCAGAATGTATTTTAAAATAATATACATGTTAATATTTCAATAAACAATAATACATAGTAATGTTATGGTTTAAGAAGCATTTTTAATTTTCATTTCTACAATACATGTAGACTTACCAAGTGCAGTCAGAACGATGAACCTCATGTTGAAGAAGGACCGGGAGATATCAAGGCTCAGATACGTCTCCTCTTATATACAACTTATGGTGGGAATAAGGAAGCTGAAAACACAGTCAGAGGTCATAGTCCATCCTCCCTTCACAGTTATATACACTACGATGTTAATCTTCAATACTTCAGATGCGTGGTTTTGTGGTTAATAACTCATATTTGTCATATCTAACTTCATAAAAATACTTAAATGCTTCTTGAATTTATTTTTTTACAGGCAGGTATGTATTCAAAGGTTGCATTTCTTTCTTCTTTTTTTGACTAATGTGTTTAAGGAGTACTTGAATAGAAACGTAAAAGAGTAAAGTTTAATTATATTTGGTGTTCCTTATTATTTCTGAAATTATTAATGATTAATTCAATACTGTCATAAAATTAACCATTATCGCCTATCAAGGACATTTCAATCCCAATAGCCGTGAATTCTACTGCAAACACAAACGCCAATGCAAAAATGCATTGATAGTGCATTTGCCATTGCCACCGACCAGACACCAGACACCTAACACCTATACCAGCTAAAAGAGGGTGTTTTATATTTCTGCAGGTCATATGTTCAAATATGCATATATCCATATGTAAGTTCTATATTATTGTTTCATACACTCTTTTTATGTTTTGATAAGGGTAATAAGTCTAAATAAATAGGTCTTAGTTTCAATCCAAATTGGGGCCTTGAACATGTGTATAAATATAAACCATCACAATTATCAGAATTATAATTGACACAGACATAAATTACTTCTTATCGATTGTATCAAACAAAGACATCTGTGTTTCTTCAAATGATCGTAGAATAACTAAAGGAGCACTAGCATGTTTTTTCGCTCAAATAAGTAGACGAAATGTATTTGAAAAAAATAGCAATACATCCTTCTCTTTTCGGAAAATCAAGTTAAGAAAGGAGTGTAGATGGCTCGGTAAGGCCATGGGAATCGTTTTTTGTTATTTGAAATAATAAAATGTTTTCACATTAAAATGGCCGCCATGCAATTTTAGCTTTATTCGCATTACTGATATTATCACTAAGGATAACTGGTTTGTGTAAGAAGATGCTTTACCTTTACTTTATAAATGATATAAACTATCAATATAATTGGGAAATTTGAAAATTTAATGTTTTCAAAAAACGTGCTACAAATTTAATATGCATGTTTAATAATAGTTTAAGTCTCAGATTCGGTAAAGAAGTAAAACATTGCTTGTATGAATACCTCACTAAATACCAGTACAAAAATCAGAAAATTAAATACACGAGAACCGGACGCGTGCCATGATATATTCAAATAAGTCTTATACATAAAATGCAACTTCTTTAATAGGCAATTTGGAAGCTGTTGTCAAGAAGGAAGATAAGTAATAGATTATCAACTACTTGATACTATGTTTCGGAGCAGATACTACCACAAACTATACAATTATTCATAAGCATGTTAATAATATTTATAAGTGAATTACACTGAGGAGAGTGGCGACAAGTCTTCACTACACGTCAAGTTGGTGATGACCCTGATCACAAGTCAGTGAAAGGTAAATCGTTCTATCATTAGATGTAAATGTCTCCCTGTCGGTGAATTTATTCCCTCAATTCCTCCTTTGAAACATGTCCAGGTTCAGCAATGATTATGTATCAGCGTGTTCTATGTGAGACTGACTAGTGACTAGTGCTGTTCGCACCTCCTATAGCAATTCTGGAGACCGCTGTTCTCTAGCACTATTCCGGCTGTACATGGATTAACATTAGGACACACAGACAGGTGAATCAATGACATTAATCAACCTCTCTGACTCTAGTTGCTTCTTCCCGAGGGCGTGAGCTCCAATAATCGTGTGTGCGAGTCAGGGATAATTGTACTGATCTGGTGAGAGTAAGTGGCTGTGTTAAGGTGGACAGTTCAGCTTAGGAATATATCATCGGGATAATTTAACAAGAAAGGTGGAATCATGTTTAGGTGGTTAATGATCATCATTCATTTTTTGGACAAAAATATAAAAAATTAAGTTCTGAGTCTCCCCAAAGAAGTTTCTTAACTGATATCTCCCCACATGACCTCTGTTCGAAAGCAACAGTTTTCTTGCTCCATTAAAGTAAGTTGTGAACTCAGCCACATTGTTTTCTAGCTGACAATTCCAAAAGTTCCAAGAACGAACTGCCGAAAAGACTAGAGTTGGTTCACTTACGCGATGCTCTTTCAAGACAAGTTAGAATTGAATAGAATTTTGGAAGGTTTTTGTGTAGATAAAACGTTTCTTCGCTCTTATCTGTTTATTATAAAGTATTATAATGCTTACTTAATACGTTGTTAGATATGAGACAGATAAATGTAATATGCCAAAACATGAAAGCATAAACTCACTTTCCAATTTTTACTTTTAAAAGTATACGTTTACTTGCTTCCTTGTTTTGCTTAAATGATAACTCTATATAAGACATGATTGCTGCAACAAAAGTTAACCATCTGTTTTGTATCAACCCTAATTGGCGGATAATATTTTATATATTTGTTTATGTCAAGATGAAGCCTACACACCGATGGGGAAAAGAAAGTTAATAATATTCCAGTACGATCTATGTTATTTTGGCTGAGTGCGGTAGATTTGAATTATACACATACACCCAGGGGCAAAAGAAACGACACCATCAAACATGCAAGGTATTATATACAACGAGGGATAGATACGACTGAAACATTTATAGTTGCAACACATCTCTTAAACCCAACTAAACTTAATATTTAAATTTTGAAACATTATTTGTTCTTGTTTTATAAAAAGGCTTTTTAAAAAATCGCCGTTTACAGCAAAATGCCTCAACGGTTTAAAGTCTAAGAAGGTACATATTGCTGACAATTTTCGTGTTCACCATTTTCATAATTTTAACCTCAAATATCAAACATGATTTAAAAAATAAACAAAGATATAGCAATTTCAGCACCCATTTGTATTTAAACAGATATAAAATATCAAGTATCATATTATCATGAATACAAGTTTGTATAGCTCTCGAGGAGATATTTTCTCATTCAAAATCGATTTAATCCGGCAGAAATATATTATATTACCCATACGGGTGAGAAGACACAGGTGATTATTTTTGTGATATTTGCACATGTGCTTTAAAGTGATTCTCAACGTTGATTGGTCGGTTACCCGGAGAGAGAATGACTATGACGTCATAAAACAATGGTCTGACGCGACGATTTATCTTATGACGTCACAATGTTACTGTGGCGACGGGTCCTTCACAGCGGCCGCCCAACATGAAAATGTAATAACCAGGCGTAATTTGGTCAATTTAATTGCATAATGGGTAATATATAGAATAACCAACTCGGTACGAGTGATTACGGGAAATATCCACTCGTCTAAATAATGTTCAGAGCCACTCGCTAAAGCTCGTGGCTGAACATTATTTAGACTCATGGATATTGCCCGTAATCACTCGTACCGAGTTGGTTATTCTCTAAGTGTTTAACTCCGCTGAAAATTTGGTATCGTTTCCTTTGCTCCTTGGTGTATGTTGATTTTCAGTTTAAATGTGTCAAGTATGGATGTCAACTTTTGAGGATTGGATAAAGTTGATATCCCAGGCAGGATTTATAAATTAATAGCTCTTATTGAAACGACTTTATGAATCTGGAAGATCTTTTCAGTTTCGTATTTGATTTGTGGCTGTCTCGGGATTTCGGTTATATTATATGTTTTAATGCTATTTAGACAACGCAAATGCGAAACTAATATCAAAGTAATGTTCAGTAGCATAAGTGCATCTAACGGCTTAAGATATCATCTCCAGTTAAATTATGTATTCGATGAATAAAATTATACCATGTTAAGGGAGTTTAGAAGTCGAGTTACCTATTTTATTGGTCTAAAGCAAATAAGTGAGATGAGTCGAGTTGGGGTTTAACGCCGCTTTCAAGAGCATTTCACTTATATCGCGGCTGCTAGTATTATGGCAGGGAGAAAGCCCGCAACGCCATGTGGCTATGCATTGCGGTGAAACCTGCGATCATCGGCTGGAACTAGCGAACCATGGGTGGTACTGCACTGAAATTCAGTGTAGCATTGCACCCAAACCTGACTGCGTGTAGAACAGTTCTCTACTGCGGACAAAGTTGCCGTGTCCCTGGCAGGATCTAAAGCAAATAAAGATAAATGTTTATGTATCTCTAAGAATTTAGAAGTATAACTACAATGAAGTTAAAGATTGTTATCAATTTGTTGTTCTGAGTATTATTTGATACGGATTAAATATATATCATCTAGATGTTCTTATAGCCCTACTTTTTATTCATACTAAGTACTTATTGAGAGCATGAAACTATTCTGAAAGTATTACGTCTCTGCATTGTAAATGTCATTTTAATATTATTATCCTAAATATTATAAAAGTTACAATAGTTTCACACGTTGTACAACAGTGTTGTACACTTGAGTGATAACCACCAATGTCTCACAGGGCCCACCCGAGACTCTGATATCTCGCCTCGTAGTTGGGCCTGAAGTAAGGCTGCAGCAGCAGATCCACAGCTTATGCAGTACATATATACTCACACGCAAAAGAAACGCAAGTTGAAAAAAGTCCTTGATGATGTATTGATCTGTAGTGATGACTTATGGTGTCATCAATAATTTTTGGACGCATTTCGTAAGATTTGAATAGTAACCCAAAACAAAAAGCTTTCGCTAAAACGCACACGTCATTGGATATGCATGATATTGCACATGCACGATATGTTACGGGTGTTCAAGGGTATAAAACTGTGCCTTGGAAACTGAGTTTATCATTCACGATTGAACAATGCCACGTTTAACTGAGATTGGGAGAAACCAGGCTGTTGCACGTTTGGAAGCTGGAGGGTCGGTTCAAGATGTTGGACATCATGTTAATGTTAACATTACAACAATATACCGTCTGCAAAAACGTTATAATGCAGCGCAGACCACAGTTGATCTTCAACAAAGTGGTCGTCCAAGGGTCACCACCCCTCGGCAGGATCGACTTATTACGCGTCTACACCAGCGACTCAATCTGCCCTGGATACCCCTGGAACACATAACCGACGCATTAGCCGAGACACTGCCATCCGGCGCCTGCGTTCTAACAACTTCAATGTTGCCGGCCAGCACGTCGTCCTGTTCTGCAGCAAAGACATCGCTAAGCACGACTTCAGTGGGCACAGAATCATCGAAATTGGCGTCATCGTGATTGGAGATGTGTAATTTTCTCTGACGAGAGTCGTTTTTGTCTCTCCGATGCAGATGGACGAGTCAGGATTTGGCGTCGTCGAGTTGATCGTTTTGCTGACAGAAACGTTGTGGAAAGGGGGTCAATGGGGTGGGCCTAGCGTCATGATGTTGGCCGGTATTGGACTTAATGGGAGACTGGGAGCAATGTGCTTCCAAAATGTTGTTTCAAGTCGGGACACGGTGTAACTGCTCAGCGTTATATCGACCAAGTGATCAGCCCCCTCGTTGTTTCATTGTTTTGCACAACATCGCCAACACATCCAGCAGGATAATGCTCGTCCCCATACTGCTAGAGCTACCATGACCTTCCCCCAAAAGAATAACATCGGTATTCTGCCCTGGCCAGCCCTCAGCCCTCGTCTGAATTGAACACTTATGGGATGAGGTTCAAAGGAGGCTGAATGATGTGAGACCAATTCCAACAACTGCCATTAAACTTCAGACGGCTGTTTTGGATGTGTACAGAATGATTCCCAAGGCCTTCACAAACCGTCTTATCCACTCTATGTACTGTAGATGTCTGGCAGTGATCAACGCCAATGGTAGTCACACACAGTATTGACTGGCATATCAGCAAGTGACTCTTGACCTCTGACCCTGTATCCATAAGACTCAACTAATGATGTCATCTATTGGTCAAGACCTTCACAATACTTCACTTTAATGTTTGCTCACTTGACCCTGTAATAATTTCTTGAATATGCTATTGACCATTAAAATTATGTAGACATGCAACTTTACTTGTGTTTGCGTTGCGTAGTTATTCGTTCATCCCAACTTCTAGAATACATATCAAAGATGTAATGGGTAAAGTAACAATTTTAAATTAGACTGTGCGTGCCTATTCTAAATATTCTATGCACTAACATCCATAGAATATATCAGGGTCAAGATCAAATTACTTCCCCTTGCGTCCCACGGGTAGAGATACAAGAAATAATAAACAAACTAGTTGCTGCATGAGTAGCACCATGATCACCCTTTAAGATCGACCCCGTCATGAAAATAATATTTTAAGAGGTATTCATTCCTGACAATCTTAATTTACAGGTAGTGTTTGACGTTTTGATTTAATCTTGTTTTTAAAAAAACAATAATACTTTCTATATTAGGCTTCCTGACAGTCAGAAAATGTGACAGTAAATGTTATATTTTTCTAATATTAGTAGAACAAATAAATGATAACCACAAACATGTTTTCTATTTGTATTTATTCAAATAATTTACATTTACAATGGGATACATAAACCATTCTTATCCATGGTGTCCGTGACCTTTGCCATGACCTCCACCATGACCCCCACCAAGACCTCCGCCATGACCTCCGCCGTGACCCCCACCATGACCTTTGCCATGACCTCCGCCATGACCTCCACCATGACCTTTGCCATGACCTCCGCCGTGACCCCCTCCGTGACCTCCGCCGTGACCTTTGCCATGACCTCCTCCGTGACCTCCGCCGTGACCACCATGACCTCCTCCGTGACCTCCATGACCTCCGCCATGACCTCCTCCATGACCTCCACCATGACCTCCACCATGACCTCCACCATGACCTCCTCCATGCCCAGCTGTGGCAAAGGCGAGAATGGTAGTGAATACTGAAATTAGACAACAGGTTATGCATAACAATACTTTACATCGATATCTATTGGAGCGATTGGTTGCCTGAATCTGCGGGTGCTGATTTCAATCCAGCAATGGACTCGTCACGCAAAAAAAGAATTTGTTCTATTGCAAATCGTTGACGTTTGAAATCTAACATCAATATCAATATCAAACTCACCCACGGGTGGTAACTTATATCATTTGTAAATTGAACTACATATACTTGATTGATTGAGTTATATACCATACTTACCAAGTGCAGTTAGTATGATAAACTTCATGATGAAAAGTGGTGAAGTGACGTCTTGGTCTGTTACGGCTGAATTTATAGTAAACTTAATATAGTAAAAAGTGTAGTACCCCTACAGGTAAACAGGAAGCTCAGAAACAGTAAGAGGTCCGTGCACAGTTATGAATCATGTACTGTATGATTATAACTGTATCAAGCTGCAGGCTTGATAATCTACTTAATTGTCTATGCATAAACAAAAACTGGTGAAACCCAGTTCAAAAGGAGAAATACAAATATTTGAACTGTTTTCCCCAAACGGTAATCCTACTTTGTTAGTTTCTTGTTTAAAAAAAGCATTTTCATTTTATATGATCTCAACATAATGATTTCACTTCTATCTGAACTATATCAACTTACTTATTGATTCAGGTACTGAAATGTTTTTATTTGTGAAATTCACAGACCCAATGAACATATAATTTAAAGATGAATGCATAGTTTACAAGATAATTAGAGTCATGAAGTTATATCAAATATCACTTAAGCTAAACTGTAGCAATGATATCTAGTAGATTATACAAGGGAATCATTCTTTATCAAAGCTGAACCTGTTATATATTGTTGATGCAGAGAAAACCTACACAATACATAATATTGTAAATACACTGACGGGCAAAAGAAAGTATATGGCTTAGTTGTATTTATCATATTATAATTTTCAAAGTCAAATATCTCAAGTTTTCAACGTCGTATTAGTATGAAATTAGTCCAAAACATTTAATCAAAGAATACCTCTACGCGGTTTGAAATTTGTTTTTATCAAAATTTAAAATTTAAATTTTGAAATTCCCCCGAATTAATTTTGATAAAACACAACTGTTCATCGACATATAACACATACTCTGTGTGAAAATCAATAAATGTGCTTCGTCCTGCACCCATTTACAACTTTTTGAACATGGTAAGGGTCACCTCTGTCTACTTTAAATAATGATATTTTATATAAAAATAAAACAGTCACCAATTAAGTCATTCAAACTACTGCCGAGAGGTGCCATAATCAAATGCATCTCATTTCTTTAAAATATTGAATTAATCGAAAACAAGTGAGTGTTATACTTTCTTTTGCCCGTCAGTTTATATGCGAGATGCGATTAGTGATATAAAATATGATTTTTTGACAAAATGAATTGTGGTTATGATACTTATAAATATCATGATATAACAACGACCACAACAAAAAGTTATTTTAATTAACGTGTGATATCTCACTGAAATAATTGAATTAATTACTAAACTAAATAGAAAATTTAAACATCTATTCATGTTCTTTTTAAAAAAAAAGACTAAGAAAACATCATTGAATATAACTATAAAGTTCAAGACAGGTCACTTTATCGACACCATATTTCAATAATTTTAAATATATGTTCAAAATATACCAAATATGTTGTGGAAAACCATTCTGAAACAACAATTTCAACACCAAATGTGTGTTTGAATACGAATACAATTTGAGAGTACCATACGCTGATGAAATGAATGTGTGTAGTTCTTTGCCAAATATATGCTTATCAACGACATTGAAAACAGACTTTATCAACGACATTAGAAACAGACTTTTTCTGGAAGCAGTATAACTTTATTTTTAATTTGGTAGCTTTTCTTTTGCCGGGCAGTGTAGTGGTTGTATTTGCAATAATGTTTTGCACATATCGTTACAAACCAAATAAAATAAAACGGTTAAGCTGTAGTTTTTGTGACCATGAACTCGTGCATGTTACATTGTATAAGATTAATATTAAGACTTTTTTACACACATATTATTCACAGGGTTTTACACGACTGTGAAGGGACGTTGAGCTGAGAACGCTCACTGTGATGTCAGTTCCTCGTTCCTAACCTGAAGTGTATTTAAGTGAAGGTGTTTTGGGCTCAGAAATCACTTAACCTTTCTCCACCATGAGGTTTATCATCATATCTGCCCTCGGTAAGTATAACCTGCAGACGGACGAGGTGAACGTTTACAAATAAGTGATAAAACAAATTCTAGTCATGCAATGCCATGTAGTTACATAATGATGTTTTCATTTTGTTTGCAGTTTTCTCAACCATGCTCGCCTATGTCCTTGCTGGTCATGGCGGGGGTCACGGAGGCGGTCACGGCGGAGGTCATGGAGGAGGTCATGGAGGCGGTCATGGAGGCGGTCACGGTGGAGGTCACGGAGGACATGGTAAAGGTCATGGAGGTGGTCATGGCGGAGGTCATGGCAAAGGTGGAGGTCACGGAGGACATGGCAAAGGTCATGGGGGAGGTCACGGCGGAGGTCATGGAGGTGGTCATGGCGGAGGTCATGGCAAAGGTGGAGGTCACGGAGCACATGGTAAAGGTCATGGTGGAGGACATGGCGGAGGTCATGGACACCATGGTTAAAGCTATGTTTAATCTCTGCAGATGCACTGCTGTCCACATATGTATAAGAAATAAAATATTAAAACCCAAATTATGTCTTTTGTCAAAATATTCACATTTGCTGAAAGGGCATTTGCTCCAACAACGACAAATACAACATATAGTCTATAACAAGCCTGGGTTTGAGATCAAGACAGAAATCATCTAAATAGATTGAGGCCATGATACTGTCATTGTAAGTCCATCCAGGAGCATGTACAGAGACATTCTAAAAATTACAATGATTGTTAACCCTGATATTTTTCAAAGATGACGACCTGAAAGTCAAGATCTGAAGATACTGTCTTAGACTAATTTTGAGAAAGTGCATCTCAAACACGTATCCGCTATCACCTCTAGTATGTGAGCTGACGCTTTACCCTAGTGCGCCAGCAAAACACAACTTTTAAAAGCAACTTATATAGTGTCACTGTAAACAAGGATTTCAGTCAGTCTGTGAACGACGATTTTATTAACTTTAGTAACTTATGTTATTAACCTACTAGTCATATAACGTGATGCTTCAAACGACCTTTCTAAACCATATCAGCCGGTACGAGGGACTTACACAAATGTGAGTGAGGATTTTAAAAACGACCCTATATACCAATGATCCTCAATATAACGCGATGACATAGCGTATTTTAGACTTAAAAACGGTAGATAATATTAGAGAAAGTATCCAACCTCTTGCTTTGCATCCTCAAGTTTTTACTTCCACAACCTTATCATATCCTAGGTTTCATGGTTTCTGCTTACAGTGTTGCCATTGTAACCTCTCTATCACCATGCACATGTATACAGTGTATCTCGGGTAAATAGTCTAACACTGCAACGTATGAAGACTGTTAAAGTATTATGGACATGACAGAATTCAAAATGTCAATCTGATGCAGAGAAAAATACACTATTGAATGATGTTGAAGTTTGTGAGTATAAATAAAAGAAAATGCAAAACGTTTAACATGCTGTAGTCCACGAACTGTATGCTTATCTCAAGGGAATGTAGTATGGTCGTGGGCCATGCACAAGATCAGTTAAATGTAGGAATGTATCCTAACACATTGCTTTTAACTAAGAGACAAGGGGTTCTCTCTCCAAACATATAAATTTATGGATGATTTATTAGAGCGTCAAGTCTGTGTCAAATTCACAGATCAAAACATACATTTATAAGTTAATCTGCAAGACTGGTAATGGTAAGATTGGCTGATGAAAACATGTAAGGCTTTTTTGAAGTTATGAGGGTATAAACTCTCACGGACTATCATAAATGTAGGAATGTAAGTCTTTACATTCTCATAAACGAGGGTTAAATTCATACACATGAAACATTTTATCACACATTGTATTTTGAAGGTAAACATTCAACTCAGAAAACTGAGCAACAGTGTTGAGTAATTGTTTGAGGTTTAACCATGGTGTCCATGACCTCCCCCACCATGACCTCCTCCATGTCCTCCTCCATGACCTTTACCATGACCTCCTCCATGACCTTTACCATGACCTCCTCTATGACCTTTACCACCATGTTCTCCCCAATGACCACCGCCATGACCTTTTTCATGACCTCCTCCTTTTCCATGACCTCCACCTTTGCCATGACCTCCGCCGTGCCCACCTTTGCCATGACCACCTCCATGACCTCCCCCATGCCCACCTCCATGACCCCCACCGTGACCTCCTCCAAGGCCTCCGCCATGGCCAGCATAGGCGAGCAAAGTTGTGAAAACTGAAACAAAATGAAAACATCATGATGTAGCTACTTGACACTGCATGAGTTGTTTTATAACTTATTGGTAAACGTTCACCTCGTCTGCAGGTTATACTTACCAAGTGCAGATAGAATGATAAACCTCATTTCTGAATTTCTGTATTTTTTTAACTTAATCATATTCTGAGCATTTTTTGTCCGATTGATTACAGAACAAACTATTCATCTCATCCTTTTCAAATTTGCTACATGTTTTCTTCACCACTAGGAGAGGTGCAGTGCGAATTTAAACTGAATGGGTGAATTTTTTAAATTTTTGGCGAATTTCTGTATTTTTTTACTTAGTCATATTCTGAGCATTTTTTGTTTGATCGATTACAGTAAAACAATTCATCTCATCCTTTTCAAATGTGGCACATGTTTTCTTCACCACTAGGAGAGGTGCAGTGCAAAATGTAACACGATTTGGTGAATTTTTTTTAGTTAGAATGAATGAAGCTACTTCTGTGTTGTGATTTGTTGACTTTATCATTTTCTTTTTCATGTAACTTTCATAAAACGTTACTTCTGTGATTGTTCTACTTCTGCTATTTCTTGTTGATTTTACTATTTTATATTTCCACTGGTGATATTTTGGAAAAAGTTAAATTTTCTTTCCTTTCAGCCATAAACTGCTGTATATCTCTCACTGTGCTTAGAGGGGTGTACTTCCATGTTCCTGTTGTTTCAAGTCACTCGAATGAATCATTTTGTCGGATTTATCTCCAAAATAAGTTGAAATCAGTGGTAATGGCAGTAGTATATTATGTTACCCCTACCTTTTCAAGTTACTCTTATTCCTAATTTTAATTAAACCACCCTTTTTTACATGAAAAGACTTGTCCTGCCCTTTACACAAACACTTCCATCTTAGCAATTACATTTCATATCTTATCAATCCTTAGGTGTGCAGACTTCTCTCTCTTTAAGTTAAATAAAAATGTCAAACTTTAACAGTCGGGGGTATTAGTGAGCCACGCTCACTTTTTTCCTTGTTGGATATGATTTACAATAGTTACACACGTTGTACAATAGTGTTGTACACTTGATTGATATCCACCAATGTCTCACAGGGACATAGCTATAGTCTTTGATATCACGATTCGTAAGTTGACCTGAAGTAAGGACAATCTACAGACTGTAGCAGATCCACAGCTTATGCAGAACATATACATATTGTACCTGATAAAAACTGAAAGTCCCTCACATTCAGAGATTGTTAATGGAAACATTTGTTAGATACCTGCAGTAACATCCAATATCTGTCCACTTTAGACACGATAGATACTCAAAATGTGTAGTAATGAGTAAAGAATGAACAACTATTATATGGATATGGAATTTTATTATGTATAGGAGACGATCAGACATAGAAAATAAATGAAGAAGTTGTATATCCATAAAATAGTTCTTCTCAACTGTTAGAATACATATAAAATGAATGTAGGCAGCTGTGTACTAACATCAATAGATTATTTCAGGGTCAAGATCAAATAACCTCTCCTTGCGTCTCCCACAGGTAGAACGACAAGAAATAATAAACAAACAATATGCTGTATATGTACTTATGTAGAACTATGATAACCCTTCAAGATATCACCGTCATGAAAATAATAGTTTAACCATTAATAAAAAAAAATCAAATATATTCTTGGCAATCTTAATTTACAAGTAGTGTTTGGCGTTTTAATTTAATCTTGTTTTAAAAACTTAGAATAAAAAGCAATAACTCTTTCTATATTAGGCCTCCTGACAGTCAGAAAATAAATTTAAATGTGACAGTAAATGTTATATTTTTCTTTGATGTAAAGAACATATAAATGGAAACCACATAAAAGTTTTATATTTGTATTTATTCAAATAGTTTTGAAGCATTTACAATGGGATAAATAAACCATTTTTATCCATGGTGTCCGTGGCCTTTGCCATGACCTCCACCATGACCCCCACCATGACCTTTGCCATGACCTCCACCATGACCTTTGCAATGACCTCCTCCGTGACCTCCGCCGTGACCTTTGCCATGACCTCCTCCGTGACCTCCGCCGTGACCACCATGACCTCCTCCGTGACCTCCATGACCTCCGCCATGACCTCCACCATGACCTCCACCATGACCTCCACCATGACCTCCACCATGCCCAGCTGTTGCAAGGGCGAGAATGGTAGTGAATACTGAAATTAGACAACAGGTTATGCATAACAATACTGTACATCGGTATCTATTTTGAAAATTACTGTGATGCTCGAGGTCTAGTTGGCAGAATTTATATAAGCTATTGGGACCTTCAGCAAGAGCGATTGGTGCCTGAATCTGCGGGTGCAGATTTCAATCCAGCAATGGACTCGTCACTCAAAAAAAGAATTTGTTCTATTGCAAATCGCTGACGTTGAAATCTAACATCAATATGAAGATCAAACTCACCAAGGTGGTAACAATATCCTTTTTAAATTGAACTACATATACTTGATTGATTCAGTTATATACCATACTTACCAAGTGCAGTTAGTATGATAAACTTCATGATGACAAGCGGTAAAGTGACGTCTTGGTCTGTTACGACTGAATTTATAGTAAACTTAATATAGTAAAAAGTGTAGTACCCCTGCAGGTAAACAGGAAGCTCAGACACAGTAAGAGGTCATGAAGTCACAGTTATGAATCATGTACTGTATGATTATAACTGTATCAAGCTGCAGGATTGATAATCTACTTGATTGTGCTATGCATACAAAAAATAACTGGTGAAACCTAGTTCAAAATGAGAAATACAAATATTTGAACTTTTTTCCCCAAACGGTAATCCTACTTTGTTAGTTTCTTGTTTAAAAAAAACATTCTTTCATTTTATATGATCTAAACATAATGATTTCACTTCTATCTGAATTATCAACTTACTTATTGATTCAGGTACTGAAATGTTTTTATTTGTGAAATTTTACAGACCCAATGAACATATAATGTAAAGATGCATGCATAGTTTATGTAGTTATGTAGTTATGTAGTTATGTAGTTATGTCATGTAGTTATATCAAATATCACTTATATTGTTGATGCAGAGAAAACCTACACAATACATAATATTGTAGTACACTGACGGCCAAAAGAAAGTATGTGGCTTAGTTGTATTTATCATATGTATAATTTTCAGAGTCAAATATCTCAAGTTTTCGACTTCGTATTGAAAAAACGGACTAGTTTGTGAAATTAGTCCAAAACATTTAATCAAAGAAAACCTCTACACGGTTTGAATTTTTTTTTTATCAAAATTTAAAATTTAAATTTTGAAATTCCCCCAAATTAATTTTGATAAAACACAACTGTTCATCGACATATAACACATACTCTGTGTGAAAATCATTAAATGTGCTTCATCCTGCACACACAGGTCCTGGTAGAGGTCACCCCTGTCTACTTTAAATAATGATATTTTAGTTAAAAATAAAACAGTCACCAATTAAGTCATTCAAACTACTGCCGAGAATTAATCGAAAACAAGTGAGTGTTATACTTTCGTTTGCCCGTCAGTTTATATGCTAGATGCGTATAGTGATGTTAAATATGATTTTTTGACAATATGAATTGTGGTATCTTATAAATATTATGATATAACAACGACCACAACAAAAAGTTATTTTAATTAATTTGTGATGAATATCACTGAAATAATTGAATTAATTACTAAACTAAATACAAAATACTTAAAAAAAATATTTGAATATAAAGATAAAGTTCAATACAGTTCACTTTATTGACACCATATTCCCATGATTTTAAATATATGTTCAAAATATGCCAAACATACTGTGGAAAACCATTCTGAAACAACAATTTCAACACCGAATGTGTGTTTCCATACGAATACAATTTGAAAGTACCATACGCTGATGAAATGAATGTGTGTAGTTCTTTGCCAAATGTATGCTTATCAACGACATTGAAAAAAGATTTTATCATCGACATTGAAAACAAACTTTATCAACGACATTAGAAACAGACTTTTACTGGAAGCAGCATAACTTTATTTTTAATTTGGTATCTTTTCTTTTGCCGGGCAGTTTAGTGTCTGTACTTGTAATAATGTTTTGCACATATCGTTATAAACCAAAGAAAATACAACGGTTAAGTTGTAGTTTTTGTGACCATGAACTCGTGCATGTTACATTGTATAAGATTAATATTAAGACTTGTTTACACACATATTATTCACAGGGTTTTACACGACTGTGAAGGGACGTTGAGCTGAGAACGCTCACTGTGATGTCAGTTCCTCGTTCCTAACCTCAAGTGTATTCAAGTGAAGATGTATTGGGCTCAGGCATCACTTCACCTTCTCCACCATGAGGTTTATCATCCTATCTGCCCTCGGTAAGTATAACTAGCAGACAGACAAGGTGAACATTTACAAATAAGTGATAAAACAAATTCTAGTCATGTAATGCCAAGTAGTTACATATTGATGTTTTCATTTTGTTTGCAGTCTTCTCAACCATGCTCGCCTATGCCCTTGCTGGTCATGGCGGAGGTCACGGAGGCGGTCACGGCGGAGGTCATGGAGGAGGTCATGGAGGAGGTCATGGCGGAGGTCACGGAGGCGGTCATGGAGGACATGGTAAAGTTCATGGAGGTGGTCATGGCGGAGGTCATGGCAAAGGTGGAGGTCACGGAGGACATGGCAAAGGTCATGGGGGAGGTCACGGCGGAGGTCATGGCAAAGGTGGAGGTCACGGAGGACATGGTAAAGGTCATGGTGGAGGACATGGCGGAGGTCATGGACACCATGGTTAAAGTTATGTTTAATCTCTGCAGATGCACTGCTGTCCAGATATGTATAAAAAATAAAATATTAAAACCCAAATTATGTCTTTCGTCAAAATATTCACATTTGCTGAAAGGGCATTTGCACCAACAACTACAAATACAACATTATGTCTGTAACAAGCCTGGGATTGAGATTAAGACAGAAATCATCTTAATAGATTGAGGCCATGATACTGACATTGTAAATCAAGCCATGCATGTACAGAGACATTTTAAAAATTACAATGATTGTTAACCCTGAAAATTTTCAAAGCAACTTATATAGTGTCACTGTAAACAAGGATTTCAGTCAGTCTGTGAACGACGATTTTATTAACTTTAGTAACTTATGTTATTAACCTACTAGCCATATAGCGTGATGCTTCTAACGACCTTTCTAAACCATATCAGCCGGTACGAGGGACTTACAAATGTGAGGGAGGATTTTATGAACGACTCTATGTACCAGCGATCCTCAATATAACGCGATGACAAAGCGTATTTTAGACTTAAAAACGGTAGATGATATTAGAGAAAGTATTCAACCTCTTGCTTTGCATCCTCAAGTTTTTACTTCCTATCGGGGTCCACAACCTTATCATATCCTAGGTATCATGGTTTCTGCTTACAGTGTTGCCCTTGTAACCTCTCTATCACCATGCACATGTATACAGTGTATCTCGGGTAAATAGTCTAACATCGCAGCGTTTGGAGACTGTTAAAGTATTACGGACATGACAGAATTCAAAATTCAATCTGATGCAGGGAAAAATACACTATTGAATGATGTTGAAGTTTGTGAGTATAAATGAAAGAAACTGCAAAACGTTTAACATGCTTTAGTCCAAGAAATGTATGCTTATCTCAAGGGAATGTAGTATGGTCGTGGGCCATGCACAAGATCAGTTAAATGTAGGAATGTATCCTAACACATTGGGTTTAACTAAGAGACAAGGGGTTCTCTCTCCAGACATAACAATTTATGGATGATTTATTAGAGCGTCAAGTCTGTGTCAAATTCACAGATCAAAACATACATTTATAAGTTAATCGGCAAAACTGGCTGATGAAAACATGTAAGGCTTTCTTCTGAAGTTATGAGGGTATAAACTCTCACTGACTATCATAAATGTAGGAATGTAAGTCTTTACATTCTCATAAACGAGGGTTAAATTCATACACATGAAACATTTTATCAATACATTGTATTGAAAGTAAACATTCAACTCAGAAAACTAAGCAACATCGTTGAGTAATGTTTTGATGTTTAACCATGGTGTCCATGACCTCCCCCGCCATGACTTCCTCAATGTCCTCCTCCATGACCTTTACCATGACCTCCTCCATGACCTTTACCATGACCTCCTCCATGACCTTTACCAAAATGTTCTCCCCCATGATCACCTCCATGACCTTTTTCATGACCTCCTCCGTGTCCTCCATGACCTTTTCCATGACGTCCTCCTTTGCCATGACCTCCGCCTTTTCCATGACCTCCACCTTTTCCATGACCTCCGCCATGCCCACATTTACCATGACCACCTCCATGACCCCCGCCATGACCTCCTCCATGTCCTCCTACATGACCTTTACCATGACCTCCTCCGTGACCTTTACCACCATGTTCTCCCCCATTCCCACCACCATGACCTTTTCCATGACCTCCACCTGTGTCATGACCTCCGCCTTTTCCATGACCTCTACCTTTTCAGTGACCTCCACTTTTTCCATGACCACCTCCATGACCTCCCCCATGCCCACCTCCATGACCTCCGCCGTGACCTCCATCGTGACCTCTTCCATCTCACCAATAGGAGAGGTACATTGCAAAAAGTAACACGATTTGGTGAATTTTTGAATTTCTGGCGATTTATGTATTTTTTTTAGTTGGTCATATTCTGAGCAAGAATGAATGAAGCTACTTCTGTGTTGTGATTTGTTGACTTTATCATTTTCTTTTTCATGTAACTTTCATAAAACGCTACTTCTGTGATTGTTCTACTTCTGCTACTTCTTGTTGATTTTACTATTTTATATTTCCACTGGTGATATTTAGGAAAAAGTTAAATTTTCTTTCCTTTTAGACATAAACTGCTGTATATCCATCACTGTGCTTACAGGGATGTGCTTCCATGTACCTGTTGTTTCAAGTCACTCGAATGAATCATTATGTCGGATTAATTTCCAAAATAAAGTTGAAATCAGTGGTAATGGCAGTAGTATATTATGTTACCCCTACCTTTTCAAGTTACTATTATTCCTACTTTTAATTAAACCACCCTTTTTACATGAAGAGACTTGTCCTACCCTTTACACAAACTATTCCATCTTAGCAATTACATTTCATATCTTATCAATCCTTAGGTGTGCAGACTTCTCTCTCTATAAGTGAAATAAAAATGTAAAACTTTAACAGTCGGGGGTATTAGTGAGTCACACTCACTTTTGTGCTTGTTGGATATGATTTACAATAGTTACACACGTTGTACAACAGTGTTGTACACTTGATTGATATCCACCAATGTCTCGCAGGGACATAGCTAATCTCTGATATCACGCTTCGTAAGTTGACCTGAAGTAAGGACACTCTACAGACTGTAGCAGATCCACAGCTTATGCAGAACATATACATATTGTACCTGATAAAAACTGAAAGTCCCTCACATTCAGAGATTGTTAATGGAAACATTTGTTAGATTCCTGCAGTAACATCCAATATCTGTCCACTTTAGACACGATAGATACTCAATAGGTGCAGTAATTAGTACAGAATGAACAACTATTATATGGATATGCAATTTTATTATGTGTAGAAGACAATAGGACATAGAAAATGAAAATGAAAATGAAGAAGTTGTATATCCATAAAATAGTTCTTCTCAACTGTTAGAATACATATCAAATTAATATAGACAGCTGTGTACTAACATCAATAGATTATTTCAGGGTCAAGATCAAATTACCTCCCCTTGCGTCTCCCACAGGTAGAACGACAAGAAATAATAAACAAACAATATGCTGTATATTTACTTATGTAGAACTATGATAACCCTTCAAGATATCACCGTCATGAAAATAATAGTTTAACCATTAATAATAATAAAAAATCAAATATATTCTTGACAATCTTAATTTACAGGTAGTGTTTGGCGTTTTAATTTAATCTTGTTTTAAAACCTTAGAATAAAAAGCAATAACTCTTTCTATATTAGGCCTCCTGACAGTCAGAAAATAAACTTAAATGTGACAATAAATGTTATATTTTTCTTTTATTAGTAGAACATATAAATGGTATCCACACAAATGTTTTATATTTGTATTTATTCAAATAGTTTTGAAGCATTTACAATGGGAAAAATAAACCATTATTATCCATGGTGTCCGTGACCTTTGCCATGACCTCCGCCATGACCTTTGCCATGACCTCCGCCGTGACCCCCTCCATGTCCTCCGTGACCTCCGCCGTGACCTTTGCCATGACCTCCTCCGTGACCTCCGCCGTGACCACCATGACCTCCTCCGTGACCTCCATGACCTCCGCCATGACCTCCTCCATGTCCTCCACCATGACCTCCACCATGACCTCCACCATGACCTCCACCATGACCTCCACCATGCCCAGCTGTGACAAGGGCGAGAATGGTAGTGAGTACTGAAATTAGACAACAGGTTATGTATAACAATACTGTACATTGGTATATATTTTGAAAATTACTGTGATGCTCGAGGTCTAGTTGGCAGAATTTATATAAGCTATTGAGACCGTCAGCAAGAGCGATTGGTGCCTGAATCTACGGGTGTGGATTTAAATCCAGCAATGGACTCGTCACACAAAAAAAGAATTTGTACTATTGCAAATCGTTGACGTTTGAAATCTAACATCAATATGAAGATCAAACTCACCCACAGGTGGTAACTTATATCCTTTTAAATTGAACTACATTTACTTGATTGATTGAGTTATATACCATACTTACTAAGTGCAGTTAGTATGATAAACTTCATGATGACAAGTGGTGAAGTGACGTCTTGGTCTGTTACGCCTGAATTTATAGTAAACTTAATATAGTAAAAAATGTAGTACCCCTGCAGGTAAACAGGAAGCTCAGACACAGTAAGAGGTCCGTGCACAGTTATGAATCATGTACTGTATGATTATAACTGTATCAAGCTGCAGGATTGATAATCTACTTGATTGTCTATGAATAAAAAAATAACTTGTGAAACCTAGTTCAAAATTAGAAATACAAATATTTGAACTTTTTCCCCAAACGGTAATCCTACGTCGTATTCGAAAAACGGACTAGTTTGTGAAATTAGTCCAAAACATTTAATCAAAGAATACCTCTACACGGTTTGAAATTTTTTTTTAGCAAAATTTAAAATTCAAATTTTGAAATTCCCCCAAATTAATTTTGATAAAACACAACTGCTCATCGACATATAACACATTCTCTGTGTGAAAATCAATAAATGTGCTTCGTCCTGCACACATTTACAACATTTTGAACATGGTAAGGGTCACCTCTGTCTACTTTAAATAATGATATTTTATATAAAAATAAAACAGTCACCAATTAAGTCATTCAAACTACTGCCGAGAGGTGCCATAATCAAATGCATCTCATTTCTTTAAAATATTGAATTAATCGAAAACAAGTGAGTGTTATACTTTCTTTTGCCCGTCAGTTTATATGCGAGATGCGATTAGTGATATAAAATATGATTTTTTCACAAAATGAATTGTGGTTATGATACTTATAAATATCATGATATAACAACGACCACAACAAAAAGTTATTTTAATTAACGTGTGATATATCACTGAAATAATTGAATTAATTACTAAACTAAATAGAAAATTTAAACATATATTCATGTTCTTTTTAAAAAAAGACTAAGAAAACATCATTGAATATAAAGATAAAGTTCAAGACAGTTCACTTTATCGACACCATATTTCAATAATTATATAAATATATGTTCAAAATATAACAAACATGTTGTGGAAAAACCATTCTGAAACAACAATTTCAACACCCAATGTGTGTTTGAATACGAATACAATTTGAAAGTACCATACGCTGATGAAATGAATGTGTGTAGTTCTTTGCCAAATATATGCTTATCAACGACATTGAAAACAGATTTCATCAATGACATTAGAAACAGACTTTTTCTGGAAGCAGTATAACTTTATTTTTAATTTGGTAGCTTTTCTTTTGCCAGGCAGTGTAGTGGTTGTATTTGCAATAATGTTTTGCACATATCGTTACAAACCAAATAAAATAAAACGGTTAAGCTGTAGTTTTTGTGACCATGAACTCGTGCATGTTACATTGTATAAGATTAATATTAAGACTTTTTTTACACACATATTATTCACAGGGTTTTACACGACTATGAAGGGAGGTTGAGCTGAGAACGCTCACTGTGATGTCAGTTCCTCGTTCCTAACCTCAAGTGTATTTAACTGAAGATGTATTGGGCTCAGAAATCACTTCACCTTTCTCCACCATGAGGTTTATCATCCTATCTGCCCTCGGTAAGTATAACCTGCAGACAGACGAGGTGAACATTTACAAATAAGTGATAAAACAAATTCTAGTCATGCACTGCCAAGTAGTTACATAATGATGTTTTCATTTTGTTTGCAGTTTTCTCAACCATGCTCGCTTATGCCCTTGCTGGTCATGGCGGGGGTCACGGAGGCGGTCACGGCGGAGGTCATGGAGGAGGTCATGGAGGCGGCCACGGTGGAGGTCACGGAGGACATGGTAAAGGTCATGGAGGTGGTCATGGGGGAGGTCATGGCAAAGGTGGAGGTCACGGAGGACATGGCAAAGGTCATGGGGGAGGTCATGGAGGTGGTCATGGCGGAGGTCATGGCAAAGGTGGAGGTCACGGAGGACATGGTAAAGGTCATGTCGGAGGACATGGCGGAGGTCATGGACACCATGGTTAAAGTTCTGTTTAATCTCTGCAGATGCACTGCTGTCCACATATGTATAAGAAATAAAATATTAAAACCCAAATTTTGTCTTTTGTCAAAATGTTCACATTTGCTGAAAGGGCATTTGCACCAACAACTACAAATACAACATTTAGTCTGTAACAAGCCTGGGATTGAGATCAAGACAGAAATCATCTAAATAGATTGAGGTCATGATACTGACATTGTAAGTCCATCCAGGAGCATGTACAGAGACATTTTAAAACTTACAATGATTGTTAACCCTGATATTTTTCAAAGATGACGACCTGAAAGTCAAGATCTGAAGATACTGTCTTAGACTAATTTTGAGAAAGTGCATCTCAAACACGTATCCGCTATCACCTCTAGTATGTGAGCTGACGCTTTACCCTAGTGCGCCAGCAAAACACAACTTTTAAAAGCAACTTATATAGTGTCACTGTAAACAAGGATTTCAGTCAGTCTGTGAACGACGATTTTATTAACTTTAGTAACTTATGTTCTTAACCTACTAGCCATATAACGTTATGCTTAAAACGACCTTTCTAAACCATATCAGCCGGTACGAGGGACTAACACAAATGTGAGTGAGGATTTTATAAACGACTCTATATACCAACGATCCTCAATATAACGCGATGACAAAGCGTATTTTAGACTTAAAACCGGTAGATTATATTAGAGAAAGTATTCAACTTCTTGCTTTGCATCCTCAAGTTTTTACTTCCTATCAGGGTCCACAACCTTATCATAATCCTAGGTATCATGGTTTATTATATAACTAGCAATGAAATATGTGATTATACGATGAAAATATAATCCATATTTTCACATAAGCACTACAAAGTCATATTTTCACTGCAGTGAAAATATAACTCATATTTTCACTGCAGTGACTATGGTATGGCCGGAATTACTTGAAATTAATTATCTCCCTTTGTAAAGTGATTACCTCCCTTGCATTCCACGTCTTACGGTGAACGCCAATGTTGTGATGTTACAGTCAATGACTGTTGACCTTTTGTGGTGTTAATATCATATTGAACATTCATTAACACTCTAAACTTGATTTATTGTTGATCTGTTGCATAGTAGTTCTTTTAGTCGTGAAAAACTTGTTGAGGCGAAAGGTTTGTGACCGACAATAACGAACGTCACTCGCTGTATGATGTGTATCACTTCGCATTTGAAATAACGACACAACTTGCGTTTTTCAATGTCTTAGACATCTCATTTGACTAGATGGTACCTTAAATAAACATTCACAACAGATTTATCTTTGTAAACATTGTCCTGTTTTAAATATAGACTTATTTCAGTCGAATTACTTTCTCACTGCATTTACCGTGAATGTATAACGGGGAGTTGTTAGGATTATGACAATCAAGACCGCTCTCACCTTTCAATGACACGTTTTAATTGTTTTTATGCAGATTAAAGTAATTTAATAAATAGACTATCTCATTGTTTTTGCCGAATATCATTTCTATCTCATCTCGTGGAGAAGGTGCCACTCGTGAAAATATCACTTTCTCACTCCACTCGATGAGATAGAAATGATATTCGGCAAAAACAATAAAATAGTTTCTATTTCTGCTTACCTCTCTATCACCATGCACATGTATACAGTGTATCTCGGGTAAATAGTCTAACACTGCAGCGTATAGAGACTGTTAAAGTATTATGGACACGACAGAACTGAAACTGTCAATCTGATGCAGAGACAAATACATTATTGAATGATGTTGAAGTTTGTGAGTATAAATAAAAGAAAATGCAAAACGTTGAACATACTGTAGTCGATGAACCGTATGCTTATCTAAAGGGAATGTAGTATGGTCGTGGGCCATGCACAAGATCAGTCAAATGTAGGAATGAATCCTAACACATTGCGTTTCACTAATAGACAAGGGATTCTCTATCCAAACATATCAATTTATGGATGATTTATTAGAGCGTCAAGTCTGTGTCAAATTCACAGGTCAAAACATACATTTATAAGTTAATCGGCAAAACTGGCTGATGAAAACATGTAAGGCTTTCTTCTGAACTTATGAGGGTATAAACTCTCACGGACTATCATAAATGTAGGAATGTTAGTCTTTACATTCTCATAAACGAGGGTTAAATTCATACACATGAAACATTTTATCACACATTGTATTTTGAAGGTAAACATTCATCTCAGAAAACTGAGCAACAGTGTTGAGTAATTGTTTGAGGTTTAACCATGGTGTCCATGACCTCTCCCGCCATGACCTCCTCCATGTCCTCCTCCATGACCTTTACCATGACCTCCTCCATGACCTTTACCACCATGTTCTCCCCATGACCACCTCCATGACCTTTTCCATGACCTCCTCCGTGTCCTCCATGACCTTTTCCATGACCTCCACCTTTTCCATGACCTCCACCTTTGCCATGACCTCCGCCATGCCCACCTTTGCCATGACCACCTCCATGACCTCCCCCATGCCCACCTTCATGACCTCATATTCTGAGCATTTTTTGTCCGATCGATTACAGTGAAATAATTCATCTCATCCTTTTCTAATGTGGCACATGTTTTTTTCACCACTAGGAGAGGTGCAGTGCAAAATGTAATACGACTTGGTGATTTTTTTAATTTCTGGCGATTTATGTATTTTTTTTAGTTCGTAATATTCTGAGCAAGAATGAATGAAGCTACTTCTGTGTTGTGATTTGTTGACTTTATCATTTTCTTTTTCATGTAACTTTTATAAAACGCTACTTCTGTGATTGTTCTACTTCTTGTTGATTTTATTATTTTATATTTCCACTGGTGATATTTTATAAAAAGTTAAATTTTCTTTCCTTTCAGCCATAAACTACTGTATATCCCTCACTGTGCTTACAGGGTTGTGCTTCCATGTACCTGTTGTTTAAAGTTACTCGAATGAATCATTATGTCGGATTAATTTCCAAAATAATGTTGAAATCAGTGGTAATGGCAGTAGTATATTATGTTACCCCTACCTTTTCAAGTTACTATTATTCCTACTTTTAATTAAACCACCCTTTTTACATGAATAGACTTGTCCTACCCTTTACACAAACACTTCTCTCTTATCATTTACATTTCATAGCTTATCAATCCTTAAGTGTGCAGACTTCTCACTCTATAAGTTAAATAAAAATGTCAAACTTCAACAGTCGGGGGTATTAGTGAGCCACGCTCACTTTTTTGCTTGTTGGATATGATTTACAATAGTTATACACGTTGTACAACAGTGTTGTACACTTGATTGATATCCACCATTGCCTCATAGGGGCATCGCTAGTCTCTGATATCACGCTTCGTAAGTTGACCTGAAGTAAGGATAATCTACAGACTGTAGCAGATCCACAGCTTATGCAGTACATATACATAGTGTACCTGATAAAAACTGAAAGTCCCTCACATTCAGAGATTGTTAATGGAAACATTTGTTAGATACCTGCAGAAACATCCAATATCTGTCCACTTTAGACACGATAGATATTCAATATGTGTAGTAATGAGTAAAGAATGAACAACTATTATATGGATATGCAATTTTATTATGTGTAGGAGACGATCAGACATAGAAAACAAATGAAGAAATTGTATATCCATGAAACAGTTCTTCTCAACTGTTAGAATACATATCAACTTAATGTAGACAGCTGTGTACTAACATCAATAGATTATTTCAGGGTCAAGATCAAATTACCTCCCCTTGCGTCTCCCACGGGTAGAAAGACAAGAAATAATAAACAAACAATATGCTGTATATGTACCTATGTAGAACTATGATAACCCTTCAAGATATCACCGTCATGAAAATAATAGTTTAACCATTAATAAAAAAAAAATCAAATATATTCTTGGCAATCTTAATTTACAAGTAGTGTTTGGCGTTTTAATTTAATCTTGTTTTAAAAACTTAGAATAAAAAGCAATAACTCTTTCTATATTAGGCCTCCTGACAGTCAGAAAATAAATTAAAATTTGACAGTAAATGTTATATTTTTCTTTTATGTAAAGAACATATAAATGGAAACCACATACATGTTTTATATTTGTATTTATTCAAATAGTTTTGAAGCATTAACAATGGGATAAATAAACCATTTTTATCCATGGTGTCCGTGACCTTTGCCATGACCTCCACCATGACCCCCACCATGACCTTTGCCATGACCTCCACCATGACCTTTGCCATGACCTCCTCCGTGACCTCCGCCGTGACCCCCTCCATGTCCTCCGTGACCTCCGCCGTGACCTTTGCCATGACCTCCTCCGTGACCTCCGCCGTGACCACCATGACCTCCTCCGTGACCTCCATGACCTCCATGACCTCCGCCACGACCTCCTCCATGACCTCCACCATGACCTCCACCATGACCTCCACCATGCCCAGCTGTTGCAAGGGCGAGAATGGTAGTGAATACTGAAATTAGACAACAGGTTATGCATAACAATACTGTACATCGGTATCTATTTTGAAAATTACTGTGATGCTCGACGTCTAGTTGGCAGAATTTATATAAGCTATTTGGACCTTCAGCAAGAGCTATTGGTGCCTGAATCTATGGGTGCAGATTTCAATCCAGCAATGGACTCGTCACTCAAAAAAAGAATTTGTTCTATTGCAAATCGTTGACGTTTGATATCTAACACCAATATGAAGATCAAACTCACCAAGGTGGTAACAATATCCTTTTTAAATTGAACTACATATACTTGATTGATTGAGTTATATACCATACTTACCAAGTGCAGTTAGTATGATAAACTTCATGATGACAAGTGGTGAAGTGACGTCTTGGTCTGTTATGACTGAATTTATAGTAAACTTAATATAGTAAAAAGTGTAGTACCCCTGCAGGTAAACAGGAAGCTCAGACACAGTAAGAATTCCGTGCACAGTTATGAATCATGTACTGTATGATTATAACTGTATCAAGTTGCAGGCTTGATAATCTACTTGATTGTCTATGCATACAAAAAATAACTGGTGAAACCTAGTTCAAAATGAGAAATACAAATATTTGAACTTTTTTCCCCAAACGGTAATCCTACTTTGTTAGTTTCTTGTTAAAAAAAAACATTCTTTCATTTTATATGATCTAAACATAATGATTTCACTTCTATCTGAATTATCAACTTACTTATTGATTCAGGTACTGAAATGTTTTTATTTGTGAAATTTTACAGACCCAATGAACATATAATTTAAAGATGCATGCATAGTTTATGTAGTTATGTAGTTATGTTGTTATGTCATGTAGTTATATCAAATATCACTTATATTGTTGATGCAGAGAAAACCTACACAATACATAATATTGTAGTACACTGACGGCCAAAAGAAAGTATGTGGCTTAGTTGTATTTATCATATGTATAATTTTCAGAGTCAAATATCTCGAGTTTTCGACTTCGTATTAAAAAAACGGACTAGTTTGTGAAATTAGTCCAAAACATTTAATCAAAGAAAACCTCTACACGGTTTGAATTTTTTTTTAATCAAAATTTAAAATTTAAATTTTGAAATTCCCCCAAATTAATTTTGATAAAACACAACTGTTCACCGACATATAACACATACTCTGTGTGAAAATCATTAAATGTGCTTCATCCTGCACACACAGGTCCTGGTAGAGGTCACCCCTGTCTACTTTAAATAATGATATTTTAGTTAAAAATAAAACAGTCACCAATTAAGTCATTCAAACTACTGCCGAGAGGTGCCATAATCAAATCTATCTCATTTCTTTAAAATATTGAATTAATCGAAAACAAGTGAGTGTTATACTTTCGTTTGCCCGTCAGTTTATATGCTAGATGCGTTTAGCGATGTTAAATATGATTTTTTGACAATATGAATTGTGGTATCTTATAAATATTATGATATAACAACGACCACAACAACAAGTTATTTTAATTAATTTGTGATGAATATCACTGAAATAATTGAATTAATTACTAAACTAAATACAAAATACTTTTTAAAAATCATTGAATATAAAGATAAAGTTCAATACAGTTCACTTTATTGACACCATATTCCCATGATTTTAAATATATGTTCAAAATAGGCCAAACATACTGTGGAAAACCATTCTGAAACAACAATTTCAACACCCAATGTGTGTTTCCATACGAATACAATTTGAAAGTACCATACGCTGATGAAATGAATGTGTGTAGTTCTTTGCCAAATATATGCTTATCAACGACATTGAAAAAAGATTTTATCATCGACATTGAAAACAAACTTTATCAACGACATTAGAAACAGACTTTTACTGGAAGCAGCATAACTTTATTTTTAATTTGGTATCTTTTCTTTTGCCGGGCAGTTTAGTGTCTGTACTTGTAATAATGTTTTGCACATATCGTTATAAACCAAAGAAAATACAACGGTTAAGTTGTAGTTTTTGTGACCATGAACTCGTGCATGTTACATTGTATAAGATTAATATTAAGACTTTTTTACACACATATTATTCACAGGGTTTTACACGACTGTGAAGGGAGGTTGAGCTGAGAACGCTCACTGTGATGTCAGTTCCTCGTTCCAAACCTCAAGTGTATTTAAGTGAAGCTTTATTGGGTTCAGACATCACTTCACCTTCTCCACCATGAGGTTTATCATTCTATCTGCCCTCGGTAAGTATAACTAGCAGACAGACAAGGTGAACATTTACAAATAAGTGATAAAACAAATTCTAGTCATGTAATGCCAAGTAGTTACATATTGATGTTTTCATTTTGTTTGCAGTTTTCTCAACCATGCTCGCCTATGCCCTTGCTGGTCATGGCGGAGGTCACGGAGGCGGTCACGGCGGAGGTCATGGAGGAGGTCATGGAGGAGGTCATGGAGGAGGTCATGGCGGAGGTCACGGAGGCGGTCATGGAGGACATGGTAAAGGTCATGGAGGTGGTCATGGCGGAGGTCATGGCAAAGGTGGAGGTCACGGAGGACATGGCAAAGGTCATGGGGGAGGTCACGGCGGAGGTCATGGCAAAGGTGGAGGTCACGGAGGACATGGTAAAGGTCATGGTGGAGGACATGGCGGAGGTCATGGACACCATGGTTAAAGTTATGTTTAATCTCTTTAGATGAACTGCTGTCCAGATATGTATAAAAAATAAAATATTAAAACCCAAATTATGTCTTTTGTCAAAATATTCACATTTGCTGAAAGGGCATTTGCACCAACAACTACAAATACAACATTAAGTCTGTAACAAGCCTGGGATTGAGATTAAGACAGAAATCATCTAAATAGATTGAGGCCATGATACTGACATTGTAAATCAAGCCATGCATGTACAGAGACATTTTAAAAATTACAATGATTGTTAACCCTGAAATTTTTCAAAGTAACTTATATAGTGTCACTGTAAACAAGGATTTCAGTCAGTCTGTGAACGACGATTTTATTAACTTTAGTAACTTATGTTATTAACCTACTAGCCATATAGCGTGATGCTTCTAACGACCTTTCTAAACCATATCAGCCGGTACGAGGGACTTACACAAATGTGAGGGAGGATTTTATGAACGACTCTATGTACCAGAGATCCTCAATATAACGCGATGACAAAGCGTATTTTAGACTTAAAAACGGTAGATTATATTAGAGAAAGTATTCAACCTCTTGCTTTGCATCCTCAAGTTTTTACTTCCTATCGGGGTCCACAACCGTATCATATCCTAGGTATCATGGTTTCTGCTTACAGTGTTGCCCTTGTAACCTCTCTATCACCATGCACATGTATACAGTGTATCTCGGGTAAATAGTCTAACACCGCAGCGTTTGGAGACTGTTAAAGTATTACGGACATGACAGAATTCAAAATTCAATCTGATGCAGGGGAAAATACACTATTGAATGATGTTGAAGTTTGTGAGTATAAATAAAAGAAACTGCAAAACGTTTAACATGCTTTAGAGTCTAAGAAATGTATGCTTATCTCAAGGGAATGTAGTATGGTCGTGGTGCATGCACAAGATCAGTTAAATGTAGGAATGAATCCTAACACATTGCGTTTAACTAAGAGACAAGGGGTTATCTCTCCAAACATAACAATTTATGGATGATTTATTAGAGCGTCAAGTCTGTGTCAAATTCACAGGTCAAAACATACATTTATAAGTTAATCGGCAAGACTGGTAATGGTAAGACTGGCTGATGAAAACATGTAAGGCTTTCTTGAAGTTATGAGAGTATAAACTCTCACGGACTATCATAAATGTAGGAATGTAGTCTTAACATTTTCATAAACGAGGGTTAAATTCATACACATGAAACATTTTATCATACATTGTATTTTGAAGGTAAACATTCAACTCATAAAACTGAGCAACAGTGTTGAGTAATTGTTTGAGGTTTAACCATGGTGTCCATGACCTCCCCCGCCATGACCTCCTCCATGTCCTCCTCCGTGACCTTTACCATGACCTTCTCCATGACCTCCCCCGCCATGACCTCCTCCATGTCCTTCTCCATGACCTTTACCATGACCTCCTCCATGACCTTTACCACCATGTTCTCCCCCATGATCACCTCCATGACCTTTTCCATGACCTCTTCAGTGTATTCCATGACCTTTTCCATGACCTCCACCTGTGCTATGACCTCTGCCTTTTCAATGACCTCCACCTTTTCCATGACCTCAACCTTTTCCATGACCTCCACCTTTTCCATTACCTCCACCTTTTCCATGACCTCCACCTTTTCCATTACCTCCACCTTTTCCATGACCTCCACCTTTGCCATGACCTCCGCCATGCCCACCTTTGCAATGACCACCTCCATGACCGCCTCCATGACCTCCTCCATGACCTCCGCCGTGACCTCTTCAATGGCCTCCACCATGGCCAGCAATGGCATAGGCGAGCAAAGTTGTGAAAACTGAAGACAAAATGAAAAACATCATGATGTAGCTACTTGACACTGCAAGACTAGAAGTTGTTTTATAACTTATTGGTAAACGTTCACCTCGTCTGTAGGTTAAACTTACCAAGGGCAGATAGAATGATAAACCTCATTTCTGAATTTCTGCATTGTTTAACTTAGTCATATTCTGAGCATTTTTTGTCCGGTTGATTACAGAACAAACTATTCATCTCATCATTTTCAAATTTGCTACATGTTTTCTTCACCACTATGAGATGTGCAGTGCGAAATTTAAACTGAATGGGTGAATTTGTTTAATTTTTGGCGAATTTCTGTATTTTTTTACTTAGTCATATTCTGAGCATTTTTTGTCCGATCGATTACAGTAAAATAATTCATCTCATCCTTTTCAAATGTGGCAAACGTTTTCCTCACCACTAGGAGAGTTGCAGTGCTAAATGTAACACGATTTGGTGAATTTTAGAATTTCTGGCGATTTATGTATTTTTTTTAGTTGGTCATATTCTAGGCAAGAATGAATGAAGCTGCTTTCTGTGTTGTGATTTGTTGACTTTATCATTTTCTTTTTCATGTAACTTTCATAAAACGCAGCTTATGCAGTACATATACATATTGTACCTGATAAAAACTGAAAGTCCCTCACATTCAAGAGAGAATAATTACAAAATGGTTTTGTCACACTAATTTCCGCGTTTCTGATTAGACGAGAGCTCTCAAAAACCTGCTGCTATTTCTCGATGAATGCAGATAAAATGTGCTACCATACCTCGTGCATTCGTACCTTATGACGTCACAATCCATCAGAACAAACGGACGTGTCAGTTTGTTCTTACAACTGAACGTAACGTTTTGATGCAAAATTAGATATACACATGTCATTTCGTCTTCAAACCTACGCCAATAACTGGAATATTCATTCCTTTTCCGAATGAGACACTTAATTTTTCCGGGAACACTTCATTTTAATCGATACAAGTCCTCAAGCTTGTTCATCCACTAGCTCTTAGCAAACGGTAGCCATGTTTGAATGTCACGTGATATGCTAATGAGGGTTAATCACAAATTGCGTAAACCAGAAAAAATGAAACCTGATTGTATGCATGTGAATGCTGTGAAAACGAAATTGAATCCTCTGCCGTTTTAGATTAAGGATTCCTCAATTTTGCTTCACCCATGTATTGTTGCGTGTAACAAGCTGCTCCCTCCCGTGATAAATGACAAATATATTAGATTTGTGTAAATATTTAAAGAAAAACTTGTTGATTTTGTAATTATAAGGATTGTTTTACATGTTTATCGAAGAATAGCAGCAACAATTTTCGTATAACATCGCTCCGCTACGCTACGCGATGTTATACAATTTGTTGCTGTTATACTTCGATAGAGGCACAAAACATGTAAAACAATCCTTAATTGTTAATGGAAACATTTGTTAGATACCTGCAGTAACATCCAATATCTGTCCACTTTAGACACGATAGATACTCAATATGTGTAGTAATGAGTAAAGAATGAACAACTATTATATGGATATGGAATTTTATTATGTGTAGGAGACGATCAGACATAGAAAATGAAAATGAAAATGAAAATGAAGAAGTTGTATAATCATAAAAAGTTCTCCTCAACTGTTAGAATACATATCAAATTAATGTAGACAGCTGTGAACTAACATCAATAGATTATTTCAGGGTCAAGACCAAAATACCTCCCCTTGCGTCTTCCACAGGTAGAAAGACAAGAAATTATGCTGTATATTTACTTATGTAGAACTATGATAACCCTTCAAGATATCACCGTCATGAAAATAAAAGTTTAACCATTAATTTCAAAAAAAATTCTTGACAATCTTAATTTACAGGTAGTGTTTAGCGTTTTAATTTAATCTTGTTTTAAAAACGTAGAATAAAAAGCAATAACTGTTTCTATATCAGGTCTCCTGACAGTCAGAAAATAAACTTAAATGTGACAGTAAATGTTATATTTTTCTTTTATTAGTAGAACATATAAATGGTAACCACAAAAATGTTTTATATTTGTATTTATTCAAATAGTTTTGAAGCATTTACAATGGGATAAATAAACCATTTTTATCCATGGTGTCCGTGACCTTTGCCATGACCTCCGCCGTGACCTCCGCCATGACCTCCACCATGACCTTTGCCATGACCTCCGCCGTGACCCCCTCCATGTCCTCCGTGACCTTTGCCATGCCCTCCGTGACCTCCGCCGTGACCACCATGACCTCCTCCATGACCTCCATGACCTCCATGACCTCCGCCATGACCTCCACCATGACCTCCACCATGACCTCCACCATGACCTCCACCATGCCCAGCTGTGGCAAGGGCGAGAATGGTAGTGAATACTGAAATTAGACAACAGGTTATGCATAACAATACTGTACATTGGTATCTATTTTGAAAATTACTGTGATGCTCGAGGTCTAGTTGGCTGAATTTATATAAGCTATTGAGACCGTCAGCAAGAGCGATTGGTGCCTGAATCTGCGGGTGCGGATTTCAATACAGCAATGGACTCGTCACGCAAAAAAAGAATTTGTTCTATTGCAAATCGTTGACGTTTGAAATCTAACATCAATATGAAGATCAAACTCACCCACAGGTGGTAACAATATCCTTTTTAAATTGAACTACATTTACTTGATTGATTGAGTTATATACCATACTTACCAAGTGCAGTTTATAAGAATAATCAACGAGTTGCGAGGACTCGTCACGCAAAAAAAGAATTTGTTTGATATCTAACACCAATATCAAGATCAAACTCACCCACAGGTGGTAACGTATATCCTTTTTAAATTGAACTACATATACTTGATTGATTGAGTTATAGACCATACTTACCAATAGCAGTTAGTATGATAAACTTCATGATGACAAGTGGTGAAGTGACGTCTTGGTCTGTTGCGGCTGAATTTATAGTAAACTTAATATAGTAAAAAGTGTAGTACCCCTGCAGGTAAACAGGAAGCTCAGACACAGTAAGAGGTCCGTGCACAGTTATGAATCATGTACTGTATGATTATAACTGTATCAAGCTGCAGGCTTGATAATCTACTTGATTGTCTATGCATAAAAAAATAACTGGTGAAACCTAGTTCAAAATTAGAAATACAAATATTTGAACTTTTTTACCTAAACGGTAATCCTACCTTGTTAGTTTCTTGTTTAAAAAAAACATTCTTTCATTTTATATGATCTCAACATAATGATTTCACTTCTATCTGAACTCTCAACTTACTTACGTACTTACTTACTCTTACAAAGTACTTTGATTCAAGTACTGTGACAATCAATAAATGTGCTTCGTCCTGCGCACAGAGGTCAAATGCATCTCATTTCTTTAAAATATTGAATTAATCGAAAACAAGCGAGTGTTATACTTTCTTTTGCACGTTTATATGCGAGATGCGATTAGCAGTATAAAATATGATTTTTTGACAATATGAATTGTGGTTATGATATCTTATAAATGTCATGATATAACAACGACGACAACAAAAAGTTATATTAATTAACGTGTGATAAATATCACTGAAATAATCTAACTAATAACTAAATTAAACTATAAACAAAATACTTTTTCATTTTCATTAAAAAAAAGACTAAGAAATCATTGTTGAATATAAAGATAAAGTTCAAGACAGTTCACTTTATTGACAACATATTTCAATAATTTTAAATATATGTTCAAAATATGCCAAACATGTTGCGGAAAACCATTCTGAAACAACAATGTCCACACCCAATGTGTATTTGAATACGAATACAATTTGAGAGTACCATACGCTGATGAAATGAATGTGTGTAGTTCTTTGCCAAATATATACTTATCAACGACATTGAAAACAGACTTTCTCAACGACATTAGAAACAGACTTTTTCTGGAAGCAGTATAACTTTATTTTTAATTTGGTATCTTTTCTTTTGCCGGGCAGTTTAGTGTCTGTAGTTGTAATCATGTTTTGCACATATCGTTATAAACCAAAGAAAATACAACGGTTAAGTTGTAGTTTTTGTGACCATGAACTCGTGCATGTTACATTGTATAAGATTAATATTACGATTGTTTTACACACATATTATTCACAGGGTTTTACACGACTGTGAAGGGAGGTTGAGCTGAGAACGCTCACTGTGATGTCAGTTCCTCGTTCCAAACCTCAAGTGTATTTAAGTGAAGCTTTATTGGGTTCAGACATCACTTCACCTTCTCCACCATGAGGTTTATCATCCTATCTGCCCTCGGTAAGTATATCCTGCAGATGAGTGATAAAACAAATTCTAGTCATGCAACGCCAAGTGGTAACATAATGATGTTTCATTTTGTTTGAAGTTTTCTCAACCCTGCTCGCCTATGCCCTTGCTGGTCATGGCGGAGGTCATGGTGGAGGTCACGGCGGAGGTCACGGAGGCGGACATGGTAAAGGTCACGGCGGAGGTCACGGAGGCGGACATGGTAAAGGTCATGGAGGAGGTCACGGAGGCGGACATGGTAAAGGTCATGGAGGAGGTCACGGAGGCGGACACGGTAAAGGTCATGGAGGAGGTCACGGAGGCGGACATGGTAAAGGTCATGGAGGAGGTCACGGAGGCGGACATGGTAAAGGTCATGGAGGAGGTCACGGAGGCGGACATGGTAAAGGTCATGGAGGAGGTCACGGAGGCGGACATGGTAAAGGTCATGGAGGAGGTCACGGAGGCGGACACGGTGGAGGACATGGCGGAGGTCATGGACACCATGGTTAAAGTTATGCGTATATACATCTCTTCCGATCCACTTATACGTCCACATATGTATTAAAAAATATAAATACCAAAATTATGTCTTTTATCTTCCTATTTATATTTGTTGAAATGTCATTTATGACATAAACCAAAGCTACAAATACAACTAAAATGATCAGTTTTACAAGATTTAATCTATAATAAAAGCTTATAATAATAAAAGGGAACACCTTTTCTAACAAACAGTTCAGGATAAAATATCCAAAGTTGGCTTGATGATGTCAATAGATTTACATACCAATACCGAATTCTAGTTGTAATGAGAACCAGTATGTCGGGTTAACCATGTCTTCAACTTGCTGAATTGATGTAAATCGTCTTTAATTTTAAAAGAAGCACCCGTCTCAAACCTTCGTCTGGTTGTCCTGATCTGCTAGCATGAGAGGAATGAACGAATATGCTTTTTATTCTATCCAGGCATTATCATTGAAACCTCTAGACGACTTCTTCTCCAAAACCGTTTGGCATAGAAAGCTGAAATTTCCAAAATAACATCTGTTGCAAGGAGATTATAGTTTGTACATTTGGTCTTGGCCCTCCTCAAATATGGTGGTGACAGGGGTACACCCTAAAATGTATCAACTTCTCCTCAAGAACCAGTAATATCAGGAAGCAAAACTTTTGGGAACATGATCTCGTAAAAATAAGTGCGTGGCAGAGGTTCAAATTAACGTGTACCCCTTTAATGATAATAGATATAATGTTAGAATGTCCAAAGCAACCATATTGGTCTTAACTGTAACGGATATGACCTAACCTGAGTGCAGTAGCCTGTGACCAGTACTCATCTAGGAAAGGAAGTTCGTTATCGCGTGTGTGTTGAGGCAAGAGCACATCAATATTATTAATGCGAGTGACAGCATTTTATTGTCATCCAAAACAATAAATTAAGAATTTGCCGCATCATTTTTGAAACCCCCAAAACTCCATGCCTTTCCTAGATGAGTACTGGTCACGGGCTACTATAATAATTTGAGAGTCCGAAATGGATTGCTTAATCAAAAAATAATTTTTAAAATAAACATTTTAGAACTCCTTTTAATGACTGAGGAGGATTGATTTCCAATTCGTAACCTCGCTTTTCCAATTTGTGAGATCCTTTCATTTCCATGAGAAAACTACCGACCCTTGAATAGTACACGTTATGTACTTGATGTCTTGACCAACTGTCAATGTTAAACATGTCCTCAAATATAGCATCGGATTGAATGCATGTTTACTACAAATCACTCCCCAACGATGCTTTAAACAAGTATATGTGTTGCACTGACCTCACAATACTGACAATACTAAGTACATTGATATGATGGCTGCCTATGTATAATGTCAAATGTAAAATACTGGCTTCCCTGTGTAATTCTTTGCATTCCATTGATAACATGTACATCACCATTTACACTATACAGTGTATCTCTGAGGAGGGTCTAACACTGCAGCGTATGGTGACTGTGAATTTAGTATGGATATGACAGAACTAAAATTTTCACTCTGATGAAAAGAAAGAGACACGTTTAAATGATGTAGAAATTTGCGAGTCTGAAAAAGGAGAAAATGCAAAACGTTTACATGTTGTAGTCTATGAACTGTATTCTTCTCTCTGTAGTGTAGCAAGGTCTCTTGTTCAAGAACAAACTTTTCTCTAATCATGTATTTGAATTGGCTAATTGTGTTCTTCTAATATTAACCTCCCTGTCATATTTTAAAACATATCACAGCAATTGTTTTATATTTGTATTTATTCAAATGATTTTGAAGCATACACAATGATACTTCATGAGAAATATATAAATCATTCTTATCCATGGTGCCCGTGACATTTGCCATGACGGCCGCCATGACCTCCACCTTTCTAAACCATATTAGCTGGTACGAGGGACTCACAACATTGTGAGTCCCTCCAGGAGCGTTTACACAGACATTTGGAAACCCTGTTAGAGGTAGTTGATTGTAAACCCTGATATATTTTCCAAAAAGACGACGTGAAAGTAAAAATGTGAAGAAACTATCTTAGACTAACTTACTAATAAGAAATTTAGCCAGACGTGCGTCTCGAACCCGTTTCCAATTTCACTTGGAGTCATGGAGCTGACGCTTTAGCACATGGAAGTAATCGATATAAAAGCAACTTATATAGCGTTAGTGTAAACAGGGAATTAACGCTCTTAACGAGGATTCTATTAACGACTCTATTTACCAGGGATCCTCAATATAACGCTATAACAAAGCGTACTTTAGATTTAAGGATGTCCGCTCCTTCCTGTTGAACTTCAAAAATGAAATATGATTAAGTAAAGATTTGTTCTCATCTTTATTTACTTCATGATATTCTACATCATCTACATACTTTTAAAAAACAAATGAAATAAAGAAAATGTGACTTTAGAACCTCTAAAAAGTGCTTTAACAGCATAAATGGCCTAAATTTGACTAAAAAAGGGGGTTTTCAGGTACATTTTGTGTCAAAGCTTAAAAAAAAACACACTACCATATATATTTTTCATCGATTTCGGTAGGGTAAAATGAACTTTGTAACATATCAAAAAAGGAAAAAAAGTTTAATACTAGAAATGTAGTATTTTAAAGTTTTTAGCAGTTTTTTTTTCATTTTCCCATAGACTCCCATATTAAAATTGTACTTCACCCCACTATCTTACAGGCGTCATATCTCGAAAAAACCGACACTACCCCCTATGTTGTAATGCTAATTTTCCAATCATAAACTTTGATCTCTTAAAAAATGTAAGTTAGAAAAAAAGTTTAATACTATAAATTTGAGGAGCGAACATCCTTAAAAACGGTAGATAATATTAGAGAAAGTATTCAACCTCGGATAAGGCATGTTGCTTCGCACCCTTGGGTTTTTCCATCCTATCAGGGTCCACAACCTTATCATATCCTAGGTTTCATGGTTTCTGCTTATAGTGTTGCCATTGTAACCTCTCTATCACCATGTGCATGTATACAGTGTATCTCGGGTAAATAGTCTAACACTGCAGTTTATGTAAAAGTATTATGGACAAAATGTCAATATGATGCAGAGAAAAATACACTATTGAATGATGTTGAAGTTTGTGAGTATAAATAAAAGAAAATGCAAAACGTTGAGCATGCTGTAGTCCATGAACTGTATGCTTATCTCAAGGGAGTGTAGTATGGTCGTGGGCCATGCACAAGATCAGTTAAATATGATAATGAATCCTAACACATTGGGTTTAACTAATAGACAAAGGGTTCTCTCTCCAAACATAACAATTTATGGATGATTTATTAGAACGTCAAGCCTGTGTCAAATTCACAGATAAAAAATACAGTTATGAGGTAATCAACAAGGCTGGTAATGTTAAAGATAATATCATCTCTCTGTTTTCTTCGACGTTAATTCGTTTATTCATATAGACAATACTTTCAAGTAAGCAAAACACAAACGATTATTTCGAAGCGTCACCTACTTATCAAGATATTGCCATTCAAAGTGAGTAAAATTGGCCTGCTAATTATCTCATTCTTGAAACAGTTTTCCGCGGCCCCTCAGTGTAGCATAACGATCGTTAGCGATGTGACGTCATACACAGGAGTTGCTTAATGAAATCCTTAGGCGATTTGTCGATTTTCGTTCATAATTCGTTTAAAACATAATAAGAACGTTTTGACATTACAAGTTTCCGAAAGAATGGGTATTTGTGCGTCCGTAGGAAGTAATTTCGGAGTTTTAGGAGCATTTTTCGATATTAATCGCTGATTTTAGATGTGTTCTTTTCCCAGTCGAGTGGTATTAGTTAATTTTTTTGTTGTGCTTGATTTTGTGTTTGAAGAGGCTTATAGCTTGAAATCTACTGTGTCAATATTTCTCATGGTGACTTAATTTTGCTAATAGAATAGTTGCATTACAACTAAGAAAATCCTATAATGTTCATCAATGTTACTGGTTTACACTTTTTCGAAGAACATATTCGGGCTATCTTTAAATCTATAGGCGTGTACATTTACAATTACTTAGATTCAGTGTAATACCACTACAATTTTCCTAGCATGTTATATAAAAGGCCTTGCATTTTATATTACATGTAGTTTTTGATGGTCAATTCATGTGTTTGTGGAAATAAAATAATGTTTAAATCACTTCGGATAAAAATATGGAAAATGTGTCTTTCCCAATTTCAAATGAAAGTATTGGAACTATGGAACTTTAATCAACTCACCATGGCCGTGTGTACATGTGTTGTTTGGTTCGAAATTTAAAAAATATTACCCCGGCTATAGTTCAGTCGTGTAGATTTCCCGTCTTATTTAATATTTATTTAAGTTAGAGTGTCAATAACGCAACTACATCACTTACTACATATCGCTACATTGATAAACAAAAATACTGAAAATATATTTTGTTATTTTGCATAAGGACGAATGTGAAAACAAAAATTATTCAACATGATTGAGGCGTGTGAGCACCGTTATAATCCGTATGAAATGTGTAATAGATCTCTGTGACGTTTGATCATCTGACATGCGTGCCGCCGCCATATTGGACAACGATAAGAATTGTTCCAAAACACAATGCAGAATTACGGGTCCCACAATGGTCACAGTACTAAACAGTGTTGACATCCGCTGCCATTTGTAGTACGTTTTACGGGGCGTGTATATATGTAATTTTGTTGTTTAAGGACAAAGGTAAATATGTTATTTAGGCAGTTATATATATAAGGCTAATTCCAGTGGATTATGTCATTAGACGCCAAGCGACTCCTGTGTATTACGTCACAAGGCCTAGCACGAGGAATTCGCTCTCGGCTAAAGTTTTATGAGGCGTATTTGAGCGGCGTTCTAAAAAAGCGTTATAAAAGGTGTTTATTGGTTGAATTGACAAATATCAAGTGGAATCCTCATCATCTTGGAATCTGCTTGAATAAAAACCGAAAAATGATATGGTCGAGGTTTGTGTGTCTTTAAAGGGTACATCCATTGTGTTGTTGGGGGTCAAATATGCCAAACGTTATAAATGGTCTAACTTTATCGGGAAGTACCAACTGTTACCGAAAACTACCATTTTGATGATACTCGACTTAATATATTGATTATATGAAGGTAAAAGTGTCGATTTCTGATCGAAAACCGAACAATGCACCGCGTGTGGCGCGCGCCAATGAGTCAAACGTAATTTTGGAATCTTTTTTAAACCAGATAAAATAACAACTTTGGGTTGATAATGTTAAATAGGTCATATAACTACTATGCATGTAGATAGGACATGCACTTTCGGTTTCTGCACATGCATAATTGATGTTACTCGATTTTAATTGGAAACTAGTAATTATGATATATTTGGCGATTGGGGATGAATATGCAAGCTGAGTGAATTTGTTTGTATTGTAAGCAGCACATTTGGTGTGTTGGAACGTATTAAAGCCAAATAAAATTTTATGAAACACAATGGATGAACCTTTAAGACACAGTCTGATTAATATCGACGGTTTTCCGTGGAATAAAACTTGCAAAATTGTGCATCTACCGGGATACGAACTCATATCAGTCGTAGGTTCCACGACAAGCTGTCTGATAACAGCCCGTAGACATGCGTGCATGAGCGCAATTCAGGTAGCCAATCAAAAGACGCCCAACAAATGCTTTCGGTGTGAGAAGCTAGGGGCAGATAACTCCAAACAGCTATCCTTGGGTCTGTTCCGAATGCTTTTAAAACAGTGACCGTTTAAAAACTACGTTGTGATTGGTCAGCTATTTGACTGGGCTTTAGCTGTGCTAAACTAGTTCGGAACATTCGCCTATACGGGGTGTTCTCAGACCTTGTGGAGAGGAATCTACAGAACCTGTTAGTATCCCGGTAGATGCATACTTTTTGCAAATTTTATTCTCCGGAACAAGGTCGATTTTAATCAGACTGTGTTAAGATATTGTACCAGTAAAAACATGTAAGGATTTGTTATGAAGTTAAGAGGGTATAAAATCTCACCGAGTACTATAAAAGGAATGTAAATCTGTACATTCTCATAAATATGGGTTAAATCCATACACGTGCAACATTTAATCACACATTTTATTCTGAAAGTGAACATACAACTCAGAAAACTGAGCAACAGCGTCGAGTACTTGTTTGATGTTTAACCATGGTGTCTATGACCTCCCCCGCCATGACCTCCTCCATGTCCTTTACCGTGACCTCCTCCGTGACCTTTACCACCATGTCCTCCCCCATGACCTCCTCCGTGACCTTTACCATGACCGCCTCCGTGTCCTCCTCCATGACCTCCACCTTTGCCATGACCTCCTCCGTGACCTCCTCCATGACCTCCCCCATGACCTCCTCCATGACCTCCCCCATGCCCACCTCCATGACCTCCGCCATGACCTCCGCCGTGTCCGCCTCCGTGACCTCCGCCATGACCAGCAAGGGCATAGGCGAGCAAGATTGTGAAAACTGAAAACAATAAAACATCATTATGTAACAACTCTGCACTGCTGGACTAGAAGGTGTTTTATAACTTATTTGGAAATGTTCACTTCGTCTGCAGGTTAAACTTACCGAAGGCAGATAGGATGATAAACTTCATGGTGGAGAAAGGTGAAGTGATGTCTGAACCAAATACATCTTCACTTAAATACACTTTAGGAAAACTGAGGAACGAGGAACTGACATCACAGTGAGCGACATCAACCTCCCTTCACAGTTGTGTAAACCACTGTGAATATGTGTGCAAAAAAGTCTTAATATTAATCTTAAGGTAAACATGCACGAGTTCTTGGTCACAAAATCTACAGCTTAACCATCTAATCATCTTTAGCGTATTACGATGAGTGCAAAATATTATTGTGGAAAAAATAAGGAATGCAACGGATTTATAATACAGACGAACTGCCACCGTTTATTTAAGGAACTTTTTGTGAACTCAACATACTTTGTCAATAAGTTCTAAAATTTTAAACATCAGAAATGGTGTATAATATATTTGAAAAATTAAAAGCTATCATTGTATCACTTTAACTTAGTTTTCAAGTTTGTTTGCCTGCAGCATTGGAAGGACAAGTAGATTATTAAGTTTGCAGCTTGATACGATTATACTCTGATGATGCACAACTGTGTAGGGACCTCTTACAGTGTCTGAGCTTCCTGTTTACCTGTAGGGGAACTACACTTTTACTACACTAAGGTTTCTATAAATTCATACGTTTCAGACCAAGACGTCACTTCACCACTTGTCATTATGAAGTTTATCATACTAACTGTACTTGGTAAGTATTGTATATCATTCATTTATCAGTAGATAGTATCAATTAGTAAAAACTTTATACCATGTGTCGAAGAGTTTCATATGCAGACTGATGTTTAATGTAAACATGAATGATTTGCAGTCCTACTTATTCTTTAGCATTTTTTTCGTGATGGACTCTTTACGGGAATCTAACCCACAGCGTAAAGCACCAATCACCATCAATGACTGTTTCAGTTAAGGGGACCTCGATTTAATTGAATAGTTACCAAATAGATACAACGTATTGTTTATGCATAACCTATTATCCAATTTCAGTATTCACTAGCGTTCTTGCCCTGGCTATAGCTGGGCATGGAGGAGGTCATGGCGGAGGTCATGGTGGGGGTCATGGAGGAGGTCACGGAGGCGGTCATGGTGGAGGTCATAGAGGTCATGGAGGAGGTGGTCACGGTGGAGGTCATGGAGGCGGACATGGTGGAGGTCATGGCAAAGGTCATGGAGGTCACGGAGGTGGACATGGTGGAGGTCATGGAAAAGGTCATGGAGGAGGTCATGGCGGAGGGCATGGCGGAGGTCATGGAGGAGGCCATGGCAAAGGTCATGGTCACCATGGTTAAAAATGGCCTTGCTCGTTCTTCATCATCACATATTCCTCACATTTGGATAAATAAAACATTAACAAAACATATGTCTTATCATGTTAACTTATTACAAATTTATATTGTTGCACGTTGAAAGTCTATTTATGGTCAATAAGGGCCTTTCTACATACCTACATACCATCACCTTTTCTCTCAAAGATAGCTCTTCAACTTAAAACTAATATATATTTAGTAGTTACAGAAAACGTGAGGTTAAATTAAATACTCTTCAAAAGCAAATTCAACCAAAATGTCCGGGTATGTTTAAAAATTCCCTTGTCCCAAACGCTTTCTTCGCAACGGAAGGAACCTCAAGATATACTTATATATTATTCATTTCCTGCAAAATGTAAAGATTATATACGCGTTTTGGGTACCATTATATTAAGACACAATTGAAATACATATTCAGCACCACTTAAAGATGTTTTAAATTAATTTGATATAAGCAGATACCAAAGAAAATATATTCTGATTAATGAAATAATTTCATTTATTTTAAAAGAATTATGTGAAACTGAAATTGTCAAAATCAAAATAGGTCAAATTTGATGGTAAACGTTACATGAAGTCGTTATTTCATTTGATATTATCATTTTCAAACTAGAAGATTTGAAAAGAGAGTGAAAGTTGTATTGATATTGCTTTTGTTGGGGAAAAGGCTGAAACTTTGGCCTCCAATGGACCTTCTTTCATAAACATACTTTAACTTCACAATAACGAATCTCACGAATCACCACAAACTGATACATTTGAGGATTTGTAGATGAACCGTAGTCAGAGCGTATGAAACTAAGTACCTATCTGATTCGTAAATATTGATTCTTTCAATTATTCAATCATTTTAAAATGTTCAAAATTTGTGCCATGAAGTCCAGATTAAACATTATGTAGTTAATTCGTTAGAAATTTGTGTCACATCCATAGTCATCGCAGCTGAATCGTAATAGATTCAAAGGCATTCGTTGGTAGTCTTATCTAATTCGGGGATATGTTCATCGTGACTCTACAACGTATCTGTTGTTAATCTGTCAAAAATAAAATCAGTCACAGATACACACAGAAGCAAGTATAAATGATATACGAATTTAACAACAAGCTTCAAATTAACCTTGAAGTTAACTACTGAGGTTTTAGCTTTCAATTTTGAAAAACATATATGTAAATTCTTCTGAAAGTTAAAAAAACTAATTTAATCTTCCGAGTTTTTTAGTGTAAAGTAAATCAACTTTTTACAGTGACACATACGTCTATTTCCTAGGACAGTAGATTTTGCACAAGTATGCACTGTCACCGTAAACCACATACTAGTACAATGCTTTGACATCATCAAATAACGACTCACAGTGCTATGACGTTAAAAATGATGTCACAATTTTATGACATCACTGCACTGGACGTCTAATGAAAGTGTTATGTTTAGATATGTAAAGCTATCAATGAAAGTAATGAAGTGCACACAAAATGAAAAATAATTGACAATTGAAAGATGGGATCACAAGTTCAGTTCACGTTATTGTCAGTACAGATGAAGAAGCTTCTTGAAACCTGACCCGAGAACTGTTTCCAGCCCATCACATTATATGTGAAATATTGCTCAATGATGAGAGTAACGAAAGCAGTTTCATCTCCTGGACAATAAACAACAATTTGGTTGTCATCTTGCCACCTCAAGAGCATATTTCACAAAAGTGGATGTACATTTAAAGCAACAGGAAGTCATGCAGTTAGAATTAATTCGTTCCGTTCCTTAAATTATTCCTCCTGGCTTGGTTTTAAAGTTCATTTATATTCAGTGGATGTATTATGCTACAAATAGCTATTATGCTTCACGTAAACACCCAGGGAGCAAAAGAATACACAAAAATGGAATATATTTTACTCAATGAGTGTTGAACTCTTAAAGGGGCAGTAGAACGTTCTTTCGCTGAAATTAGTCGATAAAATGTATTTGAAAAATAATGTCACTAAAATAGTAAAACACTCCTCTCTCTTCGGAAATCAAGTTTAAAAATAAGTGTAAATGGTTCCGTAAAGCCATGGGAATTGTTTTTGTCAATCGAAATAATAAAATGTGTTCACAATAAAATGGCCGCCATACAATTTTGTTTTATACGCAACACTATTATTACCACTACGGATAATTGGTTTGTGTAATAAGATGTTTTACCTTCTAAAGTAAATATAAACTATCATTATAAATGGGAAATTTGAAAAAAATAAAATATAAAAAAACGTGCTACTGCCCCTTTAAAGCCAATTAATTGAATTGATAACTTTAATAACATTATCAGTTTATAGCTCTGAAAAACACGGCTTTTAAAAATCATCGTTTTGGAATCTCCTTTTAATGAACCAGGCAAGATAGGATAGTGAAATATGGCTTACTTGCTTGTTTTACGCCATCCTATAGTAGTGATTTCCAACCAAACCAATATCCATCATTACTAATATTTAAGTGTATAGCTAGCTTCAGAGTATATCAGTCATCAATAAGGTTTTGTATAGCTTCAAATCAAAAGTCGTCCTTAATGTTTATGTTGTATAGATAATTTCCAAAAGAGTATATCCACCAATGATAATAACTTATGATGATAGTTTCAAACAGGGTATATACAGTCTTTCAAGATAATTTAAAGAATATCAATGATATCATTGTCTAAAAATAATGATTGATAACAAACTCTTTTAACAATAATACATATTTTACAATTAATAAATATTTATACATCGCCTTGCATATCTGTTATGTGTAATAATTAGTGACATTTGTTATTTATATTTATAAGATGCGTTTTCATAATATTCATATATACATTAACAAAAGTTTGCTCATGGAACAGATATGTTGAAAGCCTATTGCCAAATGTGACGCCCGACGTCTCACAATATATATTCAGTGTGAGGCAGGAAATCCACCCTTAAAACTGACCAGTTGTCATAAAATTAAACCACATTCTGCTCTCTAATAGTATTTGTGAATGGCCCGCTTACCCTACTATAGGTTAAAAATATGTGACAAGAAATTACTGCTCCACTATTAATATGTGAAGCAATTCATGCTTATATTGTCAAAGTTGATGTTTAAATTCAGTCTTCGTGTTTCAGCAGATGTTAGTTTAAATACTTACGTATTATTTATGAATCATATCATCCTTATATAATCAAATATAGTGTTTATAATATATATTCGGTCTTCCCTGTTCCTAAATACTAAATAGAATAAACATTAAAACATACTGAAAAGATTGCAATATTCAAAAGATGAAAAGAGATCTTTCAAAATCCTCTGTGAAATATAAAGACAATCTCGATGATGACGCTCTTTCTTCCACCATCTTTCCTCGGGAACTAGAACGGGTTTCAGCCCACACATTTCCTGTGAAGAATTGCACAATGATAGCGGTAACCTCATTGGTTTTAGAGTAAATACAAATCAATTTACTCAACTGCACAAAAAAAAAGCTGATCTGCTACCAAATAAATGAGATGATACATAGTACATAAAGCACATTTCAAAGAAGATGCAACCTTGAAACTGAACGGCGATTTCATACCACATATTTCATATCACACATTATCAGTAAAATATTGCTCAGTGATGGTGGTAACAACATCAGTTTTATTTCAGTTGTCAACTTGTCACTACAAGACAATATTTCACAAAAGATAAATTTCTGAAATTGTTAAAATATCATATATAGGTATCATGTTCTGTTAACACTAACGTGAGACTAAAAATGCACACGAAAATGCAAAACAATGCAAATCGAAGAAAATACAGAATCTTATGACCTACAATGTCACGATAACCTGGACATATTTTTTTCTTGTTATTAATGTGTAGATATTCCGCAGTGTTTACTGAATATACAGGAACAGGAAGTTCCATAAATGCAAATATCCTAGAGGTCTAATCTGTACATATTAAACTGTTTATATAATATGCTGTGTAGTGATTTTTCCTTTCAACAATGAACCCCTACCCCTATCATTTTCAATTATGAAATAGTTTTTTTTGTTTTGTTGCTAATATGGTTTCAGGGTATTCCCCATATAACCGTCAATTTTGCAGTGAATTGAATCGCCTTCTACACAGTTTGAAGGGTTATGCTCTGAAGGTTTTTTTTTCTCTGAAAAGGTTCAGACTGTTTCCCCTCACATTCTGAGTTTATCTATGTTACACACAACATTTGACATCCAGATTCTACTTACACAGTATTAACCTTCCTGTAGCATGTTGAGACGAGATGTGTCTTGATAACGATAATTATATCACCTTTACATATTGTGGTGTGTGTGGACTAACCTCTGTGTGTTTATGTCTCGTTTTATTATGTATTGGATATTCCATGTATATAAACGTGTTTGTACAATATACAACATGTTAGATCTATTTAATAGTACATTTATTGTAGGTGGTCATGTCTAATATCTGTAGTTCGTATGACCACTGCTTGGTTAAGTTAAACATTAATCAGGATGGTTTCTGACTGGACAGCTATATGAATGATGATTCCCTGCTGAACAATGACCACTAGTCATCAAACGAACCCCTATTTCAGGTCTTTAATTGTATCAAAACCTCTTTTGGATTAAAATATTGTTAATCAATCATTGTTGGTTTTCCTTGAACTTACAGTTAACTTTCTTTTAGTTATTGTGTCTTTGTCAGCTAGTTTTGTGAAAGTACATATTTTGTGTATGTAAAAGGCGCGAGGTTGTTTTGGACACTTACAGGATTATACATTGTACTAGGGCCTACTGTCATATGAGTGGTGGGTGGAAATACAATCATTTCCTAAATAATTATGTTAAATGTCTTCCTGATCCACTTGATCATTTGAAATTTCATCTACAATTGATTGAGAGAATATATGGTGTGTTTTTTTATTATTGAAATCGTGTTAAGTACTACAAGAGCACCTAGATGGCAATAAGATACCCAATAGGCTTGATAAATATCGGAATCTCAAAATAATGCATGAACTATCTGATAACAGTTCATGCAAACTGACAAGACCTTTTGAAGATAGTTATACAATGACAGTTTCTCTGATTTGTGTATGAAACAAATTCACTAATCAAGATATATATTTATGAGTTAATTAGGAATGGTGGTTATCTTTAGATGACTGTTGAAAACATATAAGGATTTGTTGTGGAGTTAAGAGGGTATCAAATCTCACTGAATACCATAAGAAGGTAGGAATGAAAGTATGTACATTTTCATAAATGAGGGACAAATTCATACAAGTGAAACGTTTATCACACATTTTATTTTGAAGGTGAACATAAACTCAGAACACTAAGCAACATCGTTGAGTAATGTTTTGATGTTTAACCATGGTGTCCATGACCTCCCCCGCCATGACCTCCTCCATGTCCTTTACCGTGACCTCCTCCGTGACCTTTACCACCATGTCCTCCCCCATGACCTCCTCCATGACCTTTACCATGACCTCCTCCATGACCTCCTCCATGACCTCCGCCATGACCTCCGCCATGACCTCCTCCATGACCCTTGCCATGGCCTCCTCCATGACCTCCACCATGCCCACCTCCATGACCTCCCCCATGCCCACCTCCATGACCTCCCCCATGCCCACCTCCATGACCTCCGCCGTGACCTCCACCGTGACCGCCTCCGTGACCTCCGCCATGACCAGCAAGGACATAGGCGAGCAGGGTTGTGAAAACTGAAAACAAAATGAAAACATCATTATGTAACTACTTGGCACTGCATGACTAGAAGTTGTTTTATAACTTATTTGTAAATGTTTACTTCGTCTGCAGGGTATACTTACCGAGGGCAGATAGGATGATAACCTTCATGATGGAGAAAGGTGAAGTGATGTCTGAACCCAATACATCTTCACTTAAATACAGTTCAGGAGGGTGAGGAACGAGGAACTGACATCACAGTGAGAGACATCAACATGTAAACCACTGTGAATAATATGTGTGCAAAAAAGTCTTAATATTAATCTTAATGTAAACAAGCACGAGTTCTTGATCACAAAAAATACAGCTTAATCATCTTATCATCTTTAGCTTATTACGATGAGTGCAAAATATTATTGTGGTAAAAATATGGAATGCAACTGATTTATAATACAGACGAACTGCCACCGTTTATTTAAGGAACTAAAAAATGATTTACCTTGATGAAGTTTGAACAATTTGACAACTCAACATACTTTGTCAATAAGTTCTAAAGTCTTAAAATATGAGAAATAGTGGATAATATATTTGCAAACTTAAAAGCTATCATTGTATCACTTTAACTTAGTTTACAACATTTTTCTTGCAGCATTGAAAGGACAAGTAGATTATTATATTTGCAGCTTGATATGATTATACTATGATGATGCACAACTGTACAGGTACCTCTGACCGTGTATGAGCTTCCTGTTTACCTGTAGGGGGACTACACTTTTACTATACTAAGGTTACTATAAATTCAAAGGTTTCAGACCAAGACGTCACTTCACCACTTGTCATCATGAAGTTTATCATACTAACTGCACTTGGTAAGTAGTGTATATCATTCCTTTATTAGTAGATAGTATCAATTAGTAAAACAAAAGTATACCATGAGTCGAATAGTTTCATATTCAGATTGATGTTTAATTTAAATATGAATGATTTGCAGTCGAGATGGGCTGTTTACAGGATTCTATCCAACACTCACAGCGTCAAGCTCCAATCACCATCACTGACTGTTTCAGTTAAGGGGACCTCGATTTAATTGGATAGTTACAAAATAGATACACGGTATTGTTTATGCATAACCTATTATCCAATTTCAGTATTCACTAGCGTTCTTGCCCTGGCTATAGCTGGGCATGGAGGAGGTCATGGCGGAGGTCATGGTGGGGGTCATGGAGGCGGTCATGGTGGAGGTCATGGAGGTCACGGAGGTGGTCATGGTGGAGGCCATGGCAAAGGTCACGGTGGAGGTCATGGAGGCGGACATGGTGGAGGTCATGGCAAAGGTCATGGAGGTCACGGAGGTGGACATGGCGGAGGTCATGGAGGAGGTCATGGCGGAGGTCATGGCGGAGGTCATGGAGGAGGCCATGGCAAAGGTCATGGTCACCATGGTTAAAAATGGCCTTGCTAATTATTCATCAGCACTGTGTCATTAAATATGCCTCACTATTGGATAAATAAAACATTAACAAAACATCTGTCTTGTTCATGTTAATTTACTACAAATTTATATTGCTGCATGTTGAAAGTCTATTTGTGGTCAATAAGGGGAAGAGATAGCTCTTCAACTTAAAGCTAAAACATATTTAGTAGTTACAGAAAACGGGAGGTATAATTAATTACTTTTCAAGAGCAAGTTCAACCAAAATGTCCGGGTAGGTTTAAAACTTCCTTGTCTCAAAACGCTTTCTTTGCAACCGAAGGAACATAGATATACATTATTTATTTCCTGCAAAATGTAAATATTACATATGCGTTTTGGGTACCATTATATTAAGACACAATTGAAATACATATTCAGCACCACTTAAAGATGTTTTAAATTAATTTGATATAAGCATTTACCAAAGAAAATTAAAAAGGAAAACACCATTGAAAATATATTCTGATTAATGAAATAATTTTATTTATATTTAAAGAAGTATGTGAAACTAAAATTGTCAAAAACAAAAAAGGTCAAATTTGATGGTTAAACGTTACACGAAGTCGTTATTTCATTATATATTATCTTTTTCAGACTAGAATATTTTAAAAGAGAGTATTGCTTTTGTTGGGGAGAAGGCTCACAATTTGGCCTCCTTTGGACCTTCATTCATGAACATACTTTAACTTTACGATAACGAATCTCACGAATCACCACAAACTGATATATTTTATATTTGTAGCTGAACCGTAGTCAGTGAGTATGAAACTGAGTACCTATCTGATTCGTAAATATCTATTCTTTCAATTCTTCAATCATTTTGAGATGTTCAAAATTTGGGCCATGCAGTCCAGATTAAACATTTTGTAGTTAATTCGTTAAACATTTGTGACACACCCATAGTCATCGCAGCTGAATTGTAATAGATTCAAAGGCATTCGTTGGGAGTCTTAACTAATTCGGGGATTTGTGAATCGTGACTCTACAACGAATCTGTTGTTAATCTGTCAAAAATAAAATCAGTCACAGATACACACCCAGGCAAGTAAAAATGATATACGAATTTTAGAACAAGCTTCAAATTAACCTTGAAGTTAACCACTGAGGTTTTAGCTTTGAATTGCATATATGTAAATTCTTCTTAAAGTTAAAAAACTAATTTAATCTTCCGGGTTTTTTAAGGCATCATATTTTACAAGAAAATCAACTTCACAGTGACACATACGTCTATTTCCTGGGACAGTAGATTTTGCACAATTATGCCCTGTCACCGTAAACCACATACTAGTACAATGCTTTGACATCATCAAATAACGACTCACAGTGCTATGACTTTAAAAATGATGTCACAATGCTATGACATCACTGCACTGGGAGTCTAATGAAAGTGTTATGTTCAGAGATGTAAATCTATCATTGAAAGTAATGAAGTGCAAAAAAGATGAAAAATAATTGAAAATTGAAAGATGGGATCACAAATTCAGTTCACGTTATGATAGATGAAGAAGCTTCTTGAAACCTGAGCAGAGAACTGTTTCCAGCCCACACATTATCTGTGAAATATTGCTTCATGATGAGAGTAACGACAGCAGTTTCATCTCGTGGACAATAAACAACAATTTGGTTGTCATCTTGCCACCTCAAGAGCATATTTCACAAAAGTGTATGTACATTTAAAGCAACAGGAAGTCATGCAGTTAGAATTAATTCGTTCCGTTCCTGACATTATTCGTCCTGACTTGGTTTTAAAGTTCATTTATATTCAGCGGATGTATTATGCTACAAATATCTATTATGCTTCACATATACACCCAGGGGGGAAAAGAATACCAACAAATATGGAATGTGTTTTACTCAATGAGTGGTGAACTCTTAAAGCTGATAAAGCTTTTATAACAATATCTGTTTATAGTTCTGAAAAACACGGCTTTTAAAAATCATCGTTTTGGAAACTCCTTTTAGTGAACCAGGCGAGATAGGAGAGTGAAATATGGCTTACTTGCTTGTTTTATGCCATCCTATAGTAATGATTTCCAATCAACCAATATCCATCATTAATAATATCTAATTGTATAGCTAGCTTCAGAGTATATCAGTCATCAATAATAACGTTTTGTATAGCTTCAAATCAAAAGTCGTCCTTAATGTTTATGTTGTATTGATAATTTAAAAATGAGTATATCCATCAATGATAATATATTCTTATGTTGATAGTTTCAAACAGAGTATATACATAATTTAAAGAAAATTAAAAGAATATCAATGATATCATTGTCTAAAAATAATGATTGATTACAAACTATTTTAACAATAATACTCTTTATACATCGCCATGCATATCTGTTATGTGTAATAATTAGTGACATTTGTTATTTATATTTATAAGATGCGTTTTCATAATATTCATATATACATTAACAAAAGTTTGCTCATGAAACAGACATGTTGAAAGCCTATCGCCAAATACGACGCCCGACGTCTCACAATCTATGTTCAGTGTGGTGCAGGAAATCCACCCTTCAAATTGACCAGCTGTCATAAAATTAACCCACATTCTGCTCTCTAATAGTATTTGTGACTGGCCCGCTTACCCTACTATAGGTTAAAAATATGTGACAAGAAATTACTGCTCCACTATTAATATGTGAAGCAATTCATGCTTATATTGTCAAAGTTGATGTTTAAATTCAGTCTTCCTGTTTCAGCAGATGTTAGTTTAAATACTTACGTATTATTTATGAATCATATCATGCTTATATAATCAAATATAGTGTTTATAATATATATTCGGTCTTCCTGTTCCAGCAGCTGTACCTCAGATATCCGTCGCCTTGCAAGAAGTATCATGCCATGAAATACTGGTACGTTTCTGTGACTATAGGCACTCTCACATCTCCAGAGACATAAACCTAACCAAGCATCAGAAACACGTACATGCGTCAATACCTTCTCAATTACTCCACAATTAAGTCCACATCCCCAAGAGGCACCAATTTGCAAATCCTGAAATCATTCCTGTAATCCAGTTGCTGGGTTGTCTGAGGTACCTGATGTATGTGGACATTCTTGGCATCTCGGATAGTGTCTCTAAACCAATATCTGCCAGACAATCTTACCAGATTATCCATTTAAACAATTTCTGTCTTCAATACAGAACTTCTGCAACAAGATTGATTTCTAAATTTTAGGACGAACCAATATGTACATGTTTAGCTGTAAATAATATAGGTTATAACCATTCTGCTACTTTAAAAAGTGTGTTATAAAGAGGTAAGCCGTGTTTCTTGGGCATGTTGCTGTAATATGCCATTGTTTTCACATATTGATATGAATCATTAAAATCAGCAGATCAATGATATATCTGGACATGAAAATAAATCGTTGAACTAAATAGAATAAACATCGTTTAACACAGCAGAAAATGATTTTATTAATAAAAGAAACATCCTTAAAAGGTTGCAACATTCAACAGGTGAAATAGATCCTTCAAAATCCTCTGTGAAATGTGCGTTCTTATCTCGATGATGACACTCCTTCTTTCATCATCTTTCCTCGGGAACTAGAACGGATTTCAACCCACACAATTCCTGTGAAGAATTGCACAATGATAGCTGTAACCTCATTGGTTTTAAAGTAAATATAAATCAATTTACTCAACTGCACAAAAAAAGCTGATCTGCTACCAAATAAATGAGATGATACATAGTACATAAAGCACATTTCAAAGAAGATGCTACCTGGAAACTAAACAGCGATTTCGTACCACATATTTCATATCACACATTATCAGTAAAATATTGCCCAGTGATGGTGGTAACACCATCAGTTTTAATTCAGTTGTCAACTTGTCACTACAAGACAATATTTCACAAAAGAGAAATTTCTGAAATTGTTCAAGTATCATATCAAGGTATCATGTTCTATGGAGACTAAAAATGCACACAAAAATGCAAAACAATGCAAATCGAAAATACAGAATCTAATGAACTAAAATGTCACGATAACCTTGAAATATTTATTTTTTGTATTAATGTGTAGATATTCAGCAGTGTTTACTGAATATACAGGAAGGATATTTTAAGTTCCATAAATAAAAAAAATCTAAGAGGTCTATTCTGTACATAATAAAATGTTTATATAGTATACTGTGTCATGGTTTTTCCTTTCAACAATGAACCCCTACCCCAATCCTTTTCAATTATGAAATAGTTTTGTTGTTGTTGCTAATATGGTTTCAGGGTACTTCCCATATAACCGTCAATTTTGCAGTGAATTGAATCGCCTTCTATACAGTTTGAAGGTTATGCTCTGAAGGGTTTTTTTTCTCAAAAAGTTCAGAGGGTTTCCCCTCACATTCCGAGTTTATCTTTGTTACACAAAACATTTGACATCAAGATTCTACTGACACAGTATTAACTTTCCTGAAGCATGTTGAGACGAGATGTGTCTTGATAAAGATATTTATATCCTAACACCTTTACATATTGTGGTGTGTGTGGACTATCGTCTGTATGTTTATGTCTTGTTTTTTTATGTAATGGACATTCCATGTATATAAACGTGTTTGTACAATATACAACATGTTAGATCTATTTAATAGTACATTTATTGTAGGTGGTCATGTCTAATATCTGTAGTTCGTTTGACCACTGCTTGGTAAAGTTAAACATCAATCAGGATGGTTTCTGACTGGACAGCTATATGAATGATGATTCACTGCTGAACAATGATCTCAAGACCACCAGTCATCAAACGAACCTCTATTTCAGGTCTTTAAAAGCCTCTTTTGGAAGAAAACACTGTTAATCAATCATTGTTGGTTTTCCTTGAACTTACAGTTAACTTTCTTTTAGTTATTGTGTCTTTGTCAGCTAGTTTTGTGAAAGTACATATTTTGTGTATGTAAAAGGCGCGAGGTTGTTTTGGACGCTTACAGGATTATACATTGTACTAGGGCCTACTGTCATATGAGTGGTGGGTGGAAATACAATCATTTCCTAAATAATAATGTTAAATGTCTATCTGATCCACTTGATCATTTGAAATTTCATCTACAATTGATTGAGAGAATATATGGTGTGTGTGGTTTTTTTAAAATTGAAATCGTGTTAAGTACTACAAGAGCACCTAGATGGCAATAAGATACCCAATAGGCTTGATAAATATCGGAATCTCAAAATAATGCATGAACTATCTGATAACAGTTCATGCAAACTGAGAAGACCTTTTGAAGATAGTTATACAATGACAGTTTCTCTGACTTGTGTATGAAACAAATTCACTAATCAAGATATATATTTATGAGTTAGTCAGGAATGATGGTTATCTTTAGATGACTGTTGAAAACTTGTAAGGATTTGTTGTGGAGTTAAGAGGGTATAAAATCTCACTGAATACCATAAGAAGGTAGGAATGAAAGTATGTACATTCTCATAAATGAGGGGCAAATTCATACACGTGAAACGATTATTACACATTTTATTTTGAAGGTGAACATAAAACTAAGAAACTAAGCAACATCGTTGAGTAATGTTTTGATGTTTAACCATGGTGTCCATGACCTCCCCCGCCATGACCTCCTCCATGTCCTTTACCGTGACCTCCTCCGTGACCTTTACCACCATGTCCTCCCCCATGACCTCCTCCATGACCTTTACCATGACCTCCTCCATGACCTCCGCCATGACCTCCGCCATGACCTCCTCCATGACCTTTGCCATGGCCTCCTCCATGACCTCCACCATGCCCACCTCCATGACCTCCCCCATGCCCACCTCCATGACCTCCCCCATGCCCACCTCCATGACCTCCGCCGTGACCTCCACCGTGACCGCCTCCGTGACCTCCGCCATGACCAGCAAGGACATAAGCGAGCATGGTTGTGAAAACTGAAAACAAAATGAAAACATCATTATGTAACTACTTGGCACTGCATGACTAGAAGTTGTTTTATAACTTAATGTAAATGTTTACTTCGTCTGCAAGTTATACTTACCGAGGGCAGATAGGATGATAACCTTCATGATGGAGAAAGGTGAAGAGATGTCTGAACCCAATACATCTTCATTTAAATACACTTCAGGAAGGTGAGGAACGAGGAACTGACATCACAGTGAGAGACATCAACTTGTAAACCACTGTGAATAATATGTGTGCAAAAAAGTCTTAATATTAATCTTAATGTAAACAAGCACGAGTTCTTGATCACAAAAATACAGCTTAATCATCTTATCATCTTTAGCTTATTACGATGAGTGCAAAATATTATTGTGGTAAAAATATGGAATGCAACTGATTTATAATACAGACGAACTGCTAACGTTTATTTAAGGAACTAAAAAATTATTTATCTGGATGAAGTTTGAACAATTTGTCAACTCAACATACTTTGTCAATAAGTTCTAAAGTCTTAAAACATCAGAAATAGTGCATAATATATTTGAAAACTTAAAAGCTATCATTGTATCACTTTAACTTAGTTTTCATTTTTTTGTTATTGCAGCATAGAAAGGATATGTAGATTATTAAGTTTGCAGCTTGATACGATTATACTCTGATGATGCACAACTGTGTAGGGACCTCTGACCGTGTCTGAGCTTCCTGTTTACCTGTAGGGGGACTACACTTTTACTATACTAAGGTTACTATAAATTCAAAGGTTTCAGACCAAGACGTCACTTCACCACTTGTCATCATGAAGTTTATCATACTAACTGCACTTGGTAAGTAGTGTATATCATTCCTTTATTAGTAGATAGTATCAATTAGTAAAACAAAATTATACCATGTGTCGAATAGTTTCATATTCAGATTGATGTTTAATTTAAATATGAATGATTTGCAGTCGAGATGTGCTGTTAACAGGATTCTATCCACCACTCACAGCGTCAAGCTCCAATCACCATCACTGACTGTTTCAGTTAAGGGGACCTCGATTTAATTGGATAGTTACCAAATAGATACATGGTATTGTTTATGCATAACCTATTATCCAATTTCAGTATTCATTAGCGTTCTTGCCCTGGCTATAGCTGGGCATGGAGGAGGTCATGGCGGAGGTCATGGTGGGGGTCATGGAGGTGGTCATGGTGGAGGTCATGGAGGTCACGGAGGTGGTCATGGTGGAGGCCATGGCAAAGGTCACGGTGGAGGTCATGGAGGCGGACATGGTGGAGGTCATGGCAAAGGTCATGGAGGTCACGGAGGTGGACACGGAGGTGGACATGGTGGAGGTCATGGAGGAGGTCATGGCGGAGGTCATGGAGGAGGCCATGGCAAAGGTCATGGTCACCATGGTTAAAAATGGCCTTGCTAATTATTCATCAGCACTGTGTCATTAAATATGCCTCACATTTGGATAAATAAAACATTAACAAAACATCTTGTTCATGTTAATTTACTACAAATTTATATTGTTGCATGTTGAATTAGTTAGAATTGATTCGTTCCGTTCCTGAAAATATTCCTTATGACTTGGCTTAACAGAAAGATTTATATACAGTGGATGTATTATGCTAAAAAATATCTATTATGTTTCACATACACACCCAGGGGGTGACGTTTAGTATTCATACTTATAAGATGCGTTTTCAAAATGTTCATATATCTATAAACAAAGGTGTGTTCATGAAACAGATATTTTGAAAGCCTATTACCAAATGTGACGCCCAACATCTCAAAATTCATGTTCAGTGTGAGGCAGGAAATCGAGCCTTCAAATTGACTAACTGACATAATATTAACCCACATTCTGCCATCCAATAGTATTTTTGACTGGCCAGCTTACTAACTATAGGTTAAAAATATGCGACAATAAATTAATGCTCCACTATCAATATGTGAATCATATCATGATTATATTGTCAACGATAATGTTTCAACAGATGTTAGTTAAAATATGTACGTATTATTTCTGAATCATATCATCCTTATATAGTGTTAACATATAGTGTTTATAATATATATTCGGTCTTCCCTTTTCAGCAGATGTACCTCAGATAAACGTCTAATTGCAAGTTACATTAGAAAATATTACGTCAAGTATCATGCCATGAAATACTGGTGCGTTTCTGTGATTCTATAAGTTACACTCTCACCTCTCTAGAGACATTAAACCTAACCAAACATCAGAAACTCTTACATGCGTCAAGACCTTCTCAATCACTCAAAGTCCACATCCCCAAGAGGCACCAATTTGCCGACAAATGAAATCCTGTATTCAATCCTGTAATCCAGTTGCTGGGCTGTCTGTGGTATGTAATGTATTAATAGTGGACATGCTTGGCAGTCTGGATTCAACTCGGATAATTTCTTTCAATCAACATCTGGCAGAATATCTTACCGGATTATCCATGTGAACAATTTCTGTCTTCAATACCTACGTATCCTATGCAACAAGATTGATTTCTACCTTTTAGGATGAATAAGCATTTTAGCATTACAGAATATAGGTTTTAACGATTCGTCTACTTTAAAATGTGTTTCATAAAGAGGTAAACCTTGTTTCTTGGACATGTTGCTGTAAAATGCCATTGATTTCACATATTAATAGAAATAAAATCAGTAGAACAATGAAAATTAATATTTGCACTTACTAGAATAAACATTTAAAAACACCGTTAACACGGCAGAATATGATTTTATTAATAAAAGAAACATACTGAAAAGATTGCAATCTACAACAGATGAAAAGAGATTTTCAAAATCATGTGTGAAATATGCAGATAATCTAGATGATGACACCGTCCTTCTCTTCTCAGTTTTAATTCAGTTGTCAACTTGTCACTACTAGACAATATTTCACAAAAGATAAATTTCTGGAATTGTTAAAAAATCATATCTAGGTATCATGTTCTGTGAATGAGACTAAAAATACACATGAAATGCAAAACATTACAAATCGATAAATAAATAAAATCTTATGACCTAAAATATCTCGATAACCTTGAAATATTTATTTTGGTGTTAATGTTAAGATGTTCTACAGTGTTCACTGACCAGGACTATCCAGGAACATTTGAGGATAATTGCAGTTGGTCCGTATTCACCAGTACATTCTTTGTGATTATTGAAACTATATATCCCCTCGTATCCTAGAGGTCTATTCTCTTAGGGTGTTTCACACATATTAAAATGTTTATATAATATACAGTGTCATGTTTTTTCCTTTGAACAATGGACCTCTACCCCTATCCTTTTCAATTATGAACTAGTTTTTATTTCTTGCCAATATGGTTTCTGAGTACTTCCCATCAAGTTGCAGTGAATGGAATCACCTTCTAAACTGTTTGAAGGTAATACTCTGAAGTGTTTTTTTTCTCAGAGATTTCAGACTGTTTCTTCTCACATTCCGAGTTCATCTATACACAAAACACTTAACATCCAGATTCTGCTTACACAGTATGAACTCTCCTGTAGCATGTTGAGACGAGATGTGCCTTTCAATATTGTTGTTTGTGGTCGAAATATAATTGTACCAGCCGACTCACTCGCTCACTTTTTTGAAAGTATAGGTCCATGGGCATATTCGAGTCCCTTGCAGCAATCAATACTACACCCTCAAAATCAGGCACCATTCGCCAATACTGACTCTCCTAACTCTATGTATTACCAATTCAGCCTTGGAAGCTGTGCAACTTTACAACTACCAAAGATGTACTCATTAAACGTTGCTTTACAATTCACGGCGAGTGGAATTGACATGTTCTCTCAATTAATTAGGTGCAATGGGTGACATGATTGTATCCATTAATACGATTTTAATTCATTGATGAAGATAAGGATCACCAAATATAATAAAAGGATAGACGTATTCATCTAAATCATCATGACTTTATCATCGAAATCCTTTTTAAATGCCTATGCACTTTCCTGACTCTTTTGATTTTCTACTTACCACACCTTAAAAGCAATTTTAACCTCCCTCCCTCTCCATGAATACATGCCTGCATGTAAAAAAAGAAGTTCAACAAGCATTTCAATATTGCAGCCCAATTGCCACTGTGAAGATATTACAAATATGATTTATGAACCACAAACTAAATGCATCTGAGGAGTAGATGATTAAAATCGTAGTGTACATAACTGTGAAGGGAGGATGAACTATGACCTCTGACTGTGTTTTCAGCTTCCTTTTCCCCACCACAAGTCGTATATAAGTGGAGATGTTTCTGAGCCTTGATATCTCCCGGTCCTTCTCAAACATGAGGTTCATCATTCTGACTGCACTCGGTAAGTCTACATTTATTGTAGAACATGCTTTTAATTGAAATTCTTCTCTCAATATTGGATCATGATTACCATGTGTAAAATTTAAAAAAAAGTTTCTTACAGAAAATACAATGAAATGATACTTACATGTAAATTATTAAAGAATATGTTTGATAACATTTAATGTATTGAGAAAAGACACTGCGCTACGGGATATATGCTTTCTCTCCCTCAGCAGTGTCATGGCTTTGGAAAACATGTTCAATTTTAAAAAAGCAAAAAAGAAATTGGTAGATGCTTAATTCACAACTTGTAAACTGCGAATATCTATATTTGATCACGAAAACAGATGTTATCCAGAATTGTTGCTGTTCAAATGTAATCTATATACTTATAAATGCACTTGTCTTGTTCATATTGACAGTATTTTCAACCGTGCTTGCACTTGCCCTTGCTGGTCATGGGGGAGGTCACGGAGGAGGTCACGGTGGCGGACATGGTGGCGGACATGGAGGCGGACATGGACATGGTGGGGGTCATGGAGGAGGTCATGGTCATGGAGGACATGGCAAAGGTCATGGAGGTGGTCATGGGCATGGGGGAGGTCATGGAGGACATGGCACAGGTCATGGAGGAGGCCACGGAGGTGGTCATGGCAAAGGTCACGGAGGAGGTCACGGTCATGGGGGAGGTCACGGCGGAGGTCATGGACATGGTGGGGGTCATGGAGGACATGGCAAAGGTCATGGAGGAGGTCACGGCCATGGGGGAGGTCACGGACACCATGGTTAAGAATGCAGCCGTAATCTGTATATGGTAGTATTGTGATATGATTTACCTGATCATTGTTTATTACAATAAATGTCTCTTCTATGTTAATGATTGCTTGTTATATATCAATGAAATATAAAGAAGGTTAACAAACATATTTGAACTGAAATGTCCAAGTAGACAATCTAAACAACAAAACAGCATTGTCAAATAAAGACATAGCACACCAGTTAACCAGTACGTAAATATCTGACTGGCAATACAGAGGTTCAGGGATCAAAGTCCACTCTGTCTGTAATTTCAGAACAACATATTAATCTCATTTCCCCTAACGTAACATTTCAACCTCGTGAGCTATAAATGAAATCATTTTACAAAAATATAACATGAACTGTCTTCAATAATTTATTAAATTAAGAGTTAAACTGTTGAGAAACAGTTTATCATATATGGTTAGTTTTACTCTCCTCGGTTATCTAGACGGTGACTTTCACCTTTCTGAAATATATCCAATCACAACCTTGCTTAAATATCAAATCCATCAAAAAACTTCCGAGACTCGTCGCCGATTGGCTGTCAATGTGAGAGGTCATGAGACATGACCCTGAAAACTTCCGGACAATTACTCAGATCAAGGTTAGAATGTTACGTTAGATCTGATTGTAATGAGATTGATGTCTAGATGACAGAATACATATTTCCATGAAGTAGACATAGTTAAGATCCGTTTTTACTATTGATATAGGCCAGTGAAATACAACAGCAGCAGGAAAGCTGGATACCAGGTGTTACATAAAATCATTAGAATAAACTTCTATATATTCGTCTTTACATCAACCGTTACCAGGCCTCTCGCCATTGTTTTTGCTGGTTTACAACATTGGATCTGCTGCAAGGACACTTTGAGTCAGTCACTGCAATTCTTGATTCAATGAAATAGTTCATTCTCCAAGAGCAAGTTTTTTTCTTATCCAATGGCCACCTACACATTTATTTGCACATTGAACTTGATGGTGAGATTTCTGTTACTTTGATTGCCAGTCTGACAGGGGAAAACAAACAATACTACAGGCCTGGCCAAATAAACCTCCCCCAAATTAAACAAACGCATTATCCGAATTTCCTCTACAGACTGGTAAGCTCATACCCTCAAGCCAATCATAAAGTCCAATCATATTTCAGTTTATTGCCAGACAGAGGATACCAAGCATGCTTACTGGAGTCATTTGGGACGTCTTGTTCTCTTAGTATGAAAAATAAAATCACAGAGTAAAATTTAGGTCCTTTCTGTTAACAGCTTACAACACCACTGTCTGTATTCGTTGACTGCATCTGATATTTTGTTCAAAACAAGATATTGTGTTAAAAAGTGAATATAAATCTTTGTCTTGACAATTTTTTCTCAAAATGACAATGCTTCTATTGACTAGAAAAACATACGTCTCCTTGGTCTCTTTGCAACGTACTTCAACCTTTACCTAACACTGACACAGACTCTTATAGAAAACTTTATGAAGGGAGTGTGTCACTGGTAGAACAAAACACCCTCTCCAGTTCCTTGAACACCCGGTGTCATTACTTGTACACAGTGATTTATACTCATTACTTATGATTCTGCCACTTTACATTCCATCCATTGAGTTGGTTGATAGTTGAATAGTTGACGATGTAGAGTGTAAAGTGATTTGTGAAAAACATTCAACTCAAAAGCTAGGTACATAAACGAATAATAAGAATCTTTATTATATGAAGAGCAATGAATACCAGTATGTATCAGTGAAATAAACTCTCTATCAAGCTACAGTGAAAATAACATATATATTTTCACTGCGATCAGTGACTGATATAATTTGACGTCATATAAAAATGGTCTGGCGATTTAGCTTATGACGTCATAGTGTAACTGTGGTGACGGGCTGTTCCTAGCAGCCACTCGGCGTGAAAACGACCCTTTTCGGACGTAATTACAAGGATAACATCATATGATAAAAATGATATCTGTCCTTTCTGGATTAATTCTATGTTTATCTCATCGAGTGAGGTAGAAAAGTTATATATTTTCATTCTTTGCTGCGCCACTCGTGAAAATACAAACTTTCTACCTCACTCAATGAGATAAACATAGTATTAGTCCAGAAAGGACAGATATCCTCTATATATTATCCAAGTATGTTATTATTCAACATAACGCAAATTGTGCTTCTATTTTCTTATTTCGATATTCCTAAACATAAAGAGTATGTGTGTATAAACAAACACAGCTATTTAAGTATCAAGACAACCAACCACATTACGTATATTGATTCCTCCTTCAACGCTTACCACTTACCACTTTAACGAGTGAAGATGCCTCTAATTACAAAGGAACTCTGGATACTAGAGAAATCGGTAGCTTGAATCATGTGCCCGATGGTTTCTATACCACAGATTCCTGATCTTGTCCAAAGTAACAGTAATTGCAAAAAAACGAGAATTTCGCTACTGAAGATCAACTACAAGTTCATGATTGATGGACAAATCATTGATAAATATTACACAATTTTATTGTGCATTGTACAAACAAAAAAGAAGAGATCACTGGCCATCCAGTGTTTGTGAGATAGTAACTGTACAACAGCTGTTAATTGATATGACTTAAAACTCTTATGAACAGAATTAACAATCTCAACGTATTCATTCATCAGAATCCCTTGGCAGTAAAAGAAAACATAAATTATAACCATATTCTATTAGAACAAATCGTCTTACAACACATCAATCAGTAGCAATCCTGTTCAAAGCTCGAAGTATTAGTTACACTTGCCTGCATAGAAAATCTCCAGTTAAAAATCATGAAATTAAACGACAGTCAATGATATGCTGATAGACAATGAGAATGAAACAAGAACAATGTGTTTGACAAATCCCACGCAAACGAAAATAAAGTAAATAATATAAGACAATTGAAAGATGAGATCACGTTCAGTTCACGTGATTGTCAATATAGATGAAGAAACGTCTTGAAACCTGACCAGAGAATGTTTCCAGCCTACACAGTATCTGTGAAATATTGCTCCATGATGAGAGTAACGACAACAGTTTCATCTCGTGGACAATTAACAATAATTTAGTTGTCATATTGCCACCGAGAGCGAATTTTTACAAAAGTTGAGGTACATTTAAAGCAACAGGGCGTCAAAAGGTTAAAATTGATTCGTTCTTTTCCTAAATGTATTCATCTTGACTTGGTTTATGCCCCTATTTTACTACGAGCCGAATTGTCAGGACTCATCACGAAAGAGAAAATTTTCACATTCGTGAACATTCGTAGACAATTCGTAATTAATTCTTGGAATTCGTAAATGATTCGTAGTTGATTCGGCAACATTCCTCCAATTCGTGGCATTCGTGAACAAATTATGATTTGATAAAACTGTTCACGACTCAACTACGAATTTTAAATTCGTAGTTGCTTCGTAAACTATTCGTAACTAATTCGTGTAGTTCGTAACAAGTTCGTAAATAGTTCTTGGAAATTCGTGGTTGATAATTTTGTTGGTCTCACCCCGAATTACTTACGTATCATCTACGAATCGTCTACGAATCATTTACGAATGTCCCGAAGTAAGTAACATTCGTAGTGTATTCGCAACTGTTTCTAATTTATTTCGTACACTTTGTACATAATTCGTAACAATTCGTTAGTAATCCATATCTGTTTCGTAGGGTTTCAGCATGAATTTTCGTACCCGTTTCGTACAAGTGAAATTGCTGTTCACGAATTGTGCCGAATGTTTACGAAATTATACAATCACCTTTTCGTGGTTATTCGTGATAATTCGGCTCGTAGTGAAATAAGGGCATTAGAAGAATTATTAATATTCAGTGGATGTATCATGCTTCACACATCAATTACATACATTTCTATTATGCTTCACATCCATTCTAGATTTGCTGCATACAAGTACATTGTAGGTTATAATCAATCCAGCATACTATTGAAATTGTAAGAATTACCAAGGACATTTACAAATAACTTCAAACAGTGTATATCTATCATTCACAATAACTTCTTATGTAGATACGTTCCAATAATGTATATGTATCGTTTAAAGGTAACTTGAAACAAGTATATCAATATAAATACAATAATAACAATACATCCCTTTACAGTATGTAGGTTTGTTATTCTTTTCTATGGAAGACACATGCATTGTTGTAACATATTTCTAGAAATAAGTCAAATATTAATTATGATTCACATCATGCATACATTGTGAAGGGTAATGATCATAAATTCGGTCGTCCCGTTCCCTCAAATGTTAGTTAGATTACATACGAACAACAAATAAACAAAAATATCTTTTCAACATTCTAAGAAAATATTATGTCAATTATCATACCGTTAAATACTGGTAATTTTGTGTGAGTCTGGAGGCAACACTCTGGCATCTCTTGATAGATTAAACCTAACCTAACTCCAGAAATCTCCAAGAGGCACTAATTTGCCAACAAATGAAATCTTGAATTCAATCCTGTAATCCATTTGCCGAGTTGTCTGAGGTACATGATGTATTAACAAAGGACACGCTTGGCAGTCTGGATACAACTAGGATAGTTTCTCCAAGCCAATATCTGCCAGAATACCTCATCAATTTGTCCAGTTCCTCTGTAACATGATTAATTCCTAAATTCTAAGATGAATCAAAATGTACAACTTTAGTTGTACAGAATAGAGGATATAACAATTCTTTAAAATAAGATTCGTAGAGTTAAACCATGTTTCTTGGACACATTGCTCTAGGAAATGATAGCATGCTATTCATATTCATATACATGTTATTCTACAATAAAAGCAGTGTTACCATCGTACAGCTCGATATGAAAATACACTGTTAAGCAAAATACAAGAAACATGAGAAAATGACAACGGAATGTGAGTTATAGTAAAAGTAAAAGACAGAAAATATGACAATCTTCAACAGATGAAAACAAATATTTCATGTGTGAAATGTGCGTGCTATTCTCGATGATGACACTCTCTCCTTCTTTCCTCTGTGAAGTATTGCTCAATGATGTTGGTAACGAAGTTTCATTTCAGTCTTCCGTTTCAAACATACTTCCCAAATGATCGTCAGCTTTCTGATTGATAGCTTTCAGAACAGTTTTAAGATAATACTTTGAAGAAACGTCCGAGTTGTCCAGTAGAGATTTCTTTCATACTGTTTCCTCTCACGTTCCCAGTTTATCTGTATTACACAAGATACGTGTGACATCCAGATTCTACTTTCATAGTATAAACTCACTTGTACCACGCGAACATGAGGTCTCTCAAGTTAAACTATTTGCATCAAATGGTGTGCGGCCAACATATAATTGTTCTTCCTCACTCTGTAAGGTAAACAAGGTATTAGACAAGAAGAGACAAATATCCTCTGTATTTTGGGCTGTATATTTGGGTCTTTAGGTCTTGTGGTGAGTGAAGAATATTTAAAAATTCAGTAATGGCAGCTTCGGTTGTTGAGGAGAGTTGAAAATGTAATTGAATTCTCCTTACTACAGGGTAATAATGTGTAATGCCTTGAATATACTTAAGCACGGAAATATGTGTGTTTACATGCCACTTAGACCTCGCTTTCCATTACAACAATTCATAAAAGTGTCCCGGTCATTATCCATATCAGGACTGTTTCACAAAACAGGTGCTGATATTTAATGCACGGACACTTTTTAAAAAAACAATTCAACAGGAATTTAATGTTTCATTAACCAATACTGTCGGAACTAAAATACTTCAATCAATGGAATTCTGCCAGAAAATGCACTAGAAAGAATATACCTAAGAAATACATACGTCTTAGACATTCTTTCTACCACAAATTCACAAAAATTGTAATGTTAAATATGAAATAATAAATGAAGTAGTCTGAAGCAAAGAAATATTATAATAAGATTATTTTCAAAATAAAAAAAATATGAAAATGTTCAAGTTCAATGTTTAATATCCAAACAATTTTAATCTTATTTAGAAACCACCTTCAACTGCCATTGATGCTTGACGCCAAAGGCCTCGGATGGACCTCTCACACAAACTGTCCTGGTATTTCCTCATACATCTATGACACTATGATAGTAACTATTACTAAGATGTTTGTGTTGGACTTTTTTCTTTCATAGACACATTCACACTAGAATTTGTTCAAAATAATAGGGTATGACAATAAGATAATTGCAATGAGTCATGTAATGGAACTCGCCAATGTATGTCTTTTGCACTATGAAATGAGTCATTACTATCGAAAGCAATAACATACTCGGTGTTTTGTTCGAGATTGTTTGTTTTTTAAATAAATAAATAAATATTGTACAAATTTATAACTTCAAAAGTTCTTTATTATCAATAATAATAATTCGTCTACGAATTCAACCTCTACCGATCCACCGCATCTGCAAAATCACCACGTCAAATATGGATGAAAACGTGTTACATCAATCATTGTTGGGTTTCCTTTAAGTTACAGTTAACTTCTTTCAGGTATTGTGTCTGTGTCAGCTAGTTTTGTGTATATACATATTTTGTTTATGTAAAGGTCGCGAGGTTGCTTTGGACGCTTTCAGGATTATACATTGTACTACGGCCTACTGTCATATGAGTAGTGGGTGGAAGTGCAGTCATTTCCTTCGGGCGTTGATCATTTGGCATTTCGTCTTCAATTTATTTATGAAGCAATTCAATATATGCTGCTTCTTCACTTTATATCGTGTTACGTTCCGCATGAGAACCTAGATGGTAATAAGATGCATAACATGATTGATACATTGTTATATATTGAAATACACGTAGGCATCGACTATCGTTGGTTTTCAGCTGATCCGTCTTGTATCATCATGTAGGTTTACATCAGAACCTAGCTAGAATTGTTTTTTCATCCAGTTCGCAAAGTCGCAAATGAAGAATAAAATGAGGGGCAAAAGAATCAAAAGTAATTGATGTATTACAGTATATTATATATACTCACATTAACATGAACTCAAATATTTTTGGGGTTCTTTATAAGATAATTTACTCTAACATCAGAATATTGTCTGGTTTTTACGGGAGATAAAGATAATAGCTAATGAAAAAATGCAAACTTTGACTACATGAAACAAATTAATTAAAACTAGCATTTCAATATGTCAGCTAAAGTAATACTGTGATGTTAGATATGACAAAATGATCTTTTAACAACAAAATAAATGCATCTTATTTAGAAGCTTCGTCAGGGAGGATAGATTAAGATGTCAGTTAAACACCATAATTCTATTACACACACAAATAACCTTAACAAACAATGCAATCGCCTGAATCGCCTAGATTTTCTGTCATGTAACCACTTCTTCAAAGTATATTTGAAGAAATGCAACCTTTGAATACATGGATTCTTGTAACAAATAAAGTTCAATGCCGTAGAGTAATTGACACTGTGAAGTTAGATATAAGAAATATGAGTTTTTAACCACACAATAAATGCATCTGAAGTGTAGAAGATTAAAATCGTAATGTACACGATTAATGGAGCTCACGTCTCTCATTTAAAGCACATTTGACAAAAACACAAAATATGTAAATTTAATACATACCTGCTTATAAAAAAAATAGTTCAACAAGCATTTCTATATTTTAGCTTAATTGCCACAGTGAATGTTGATATGACAAATATGAATTTTTAACCACAAAATAAATGCAAGTGTAGGAGATTAAAATCGTAATATACACAACTGTGATGGGAGGATGAACCATGACCTCTGACTGTGTTTTTAGCTTCCTTATTCCCTACACAAGTTGTATATAAGAGAAGACGTATCTGAGCCTTGATATCTCCCGGTTCTGATCCAACATGAGGTTCATCATTCTGACTGCACTCGGTGAGTCTACACTTATTGTAGAACGTGCTTTTAATTGAAATTCATCTCTGAATATAGGATTAACATGTGTAGCATTCAAACATGTGTCTTACAGCAAAATGTAATGATGCCTACCTGTATGTTATTGGAAGGTATATTCTTCTGTCTTCAAATTATAAAAGCAAATTTAAATGTTCAATAAGAACTTATGCATTGAGAAAATACACTATGCTATGGGGTACATGCTTATTCTCCATCAGCACAACTATTAAACTTCGAAAATACGTATCTGAACGCAATAAAAGTGTTATCTAGAAAAACAGTTTTAAAATGTAACCAATTTCTAAATGTGCTTGACTTGTTTGTATTGATAGTTTTCACAACCGTGCTTGCACTTGCCCTTGCTGGTCATGGGGGAGGTCACGGAGGAGGTCACGGAGGCGGACATGGAGGCGGACATGGACATGGTGGAGGTCATGGAGGCGGGCATGGACATGGTGGAGGTCATGGAGGCGGACATCGTGGAGGTCATGGCAAAGGTCATGGAGGTGGTCACGGGCATGGTGGGGGTCATGGAGGAGGACATGGAAAAGGTCACGGCGGAGGTCATGGACATGGTGGGGGTCATGGAGGACATGGCAAAGGTCACGGAGGAGGTCACGGTCATGGAGGAGGTCACGGACACCATGGTTAAGAATGCACCCATGATATGGATATGGTGGTTCTTGTGATATGATTTACCTGATCGAATGTCATTGTTCATTACAATAAATGTTTCTGCTTTATAAATTATTGTTTGTTTTCTATCAATGAAATATAAAGAAGCTTTACTAACATATCTGAACTGAATTGTCCAAGTAGACAACCGAAACAACAATGTAGCATTGTCGACTAAAGACATAGCACAACAGTAGCTAAACTTTTTGGCAATATGGAAGTTCAGGGTTTCGAATTCCACTTTAAATGACATTTAAGGACAAAATCTTAAAATATATATAGCCTTTGATAAAAAGAAACTTTTTTCTACAGAGAATTACTCAGATCAATGAGTTTTACTTTTGATTTGATGTTAATGAATTGAGATCAAATGAGAACCTGCATACTTCCCATGAAAATAGAATAAGTCCTTTTTCTACTATGGATATAGAAGTGAAATACAGCAGCAGAGACGATTGATACTAGCTATAGGCGCTAAATAAAACCATTCAAATACATTTCTACATTCTTCATATTTTCCGAATAAATCATAAAACAAACTTCTTGCTTACTTCTACTTTTTTTCTACAACGAATCTGTAAAGTACTTAACGTTTTAATATGGACCCTGTATTGGCTCACACTTTCAGTACTTTTGTGAACGATTGGCGTCACCAGTGGGCAAGTATGATTCACTTTTACTGTGAACACTTGATGTCATTATTGTAACTCAGTGATTTATTCACATTTTGCTCATGATTTTGCTACTTTAAGTTAATGTTTAGATTGATAGTGTCTGTAATGACAATGTAGGTTGTATAATGATTATTGATTACTGACAAAACGTCTCGATTATTTCAAAGCAAATCAACACCTCACAAGCAAGGACAAATATACAAGCATATCTTAAGTATATATTACTTCTACAATAATTCAAATGCTTTAATATTAAACATTCATAAAGAAATACACGTACGGCGATGTAAGTATCAAGGCAACCATCACACATATTGATTTCGCTCTTTAGCTTACCACTTACCACTTTAACAAGTGAAGATGTCTCCCCTGACAAAGAAAGAAACCTCTGGAAATTGGCTTTATGTGCAACTTGAGGCAAGGATAAACCAGATGTGCTCAATGGCTTTTATATCGCAGTTTCTTGATTTGAACCAAAATAACAGTAGTTGCAAGACCGAACTAATATGTTTAACTAGATAACATGTTTGTCGTTTATTCAGATGAACTCATGAAAATATGATAAAATCATTTGAATTTCATGAAATAAAATTTGCAAAGTTCCTAATGAAAAGAAAACAAACGATCGATATAAACTATACAATGTGTTTGTGCATTGTACAATTCGAAACAATGTTATGTTTTAAAAAGAAAAAATCACTGGTCATCCTGTTTTATAAAGATAATATATCTACAACAGCTGTTAGTAACATATGACAAGCCTTTATGTCTAAAAACACACACCATACTATCATTAACATTCTTCTATTGATATCTTTAAACAGTATATTCACCATCATCTTCTTGTATAGCTACTCTCAAAAATAGTATATCTATCATTAATGATAGCTTCTATGATGTCTATAACATATTTTATTACTTAAATTTCTACATTTTATGAATTTTAAAATTAAATGACAAACATTCTGGCCAAAATGAAATGTTAAAAAAGCCATTTCAACGCTCCAAGTGCACTTGAATAGTATTTAAAAATTGAGGTAATATACCCTGATGTATGCAATTTTGGGTACCTCTTTACAAATGATGTCCTATACAAATCATTAAAATCTTTCTCAGGCATCTTTTTTTTTTTTTAACACCGTTGAAAATGTGGTGACGTTTCTTTTGCGGTTGAGTGTAGCTACCCTTAAACCAGAGTATACCCAGTTTCAAACAGTGTATATCTATCATTTTAAAATATCTTAGAGCAATGATTTCATTGTCTTAATAGCAATTGAAAGCAACGAATTTTAACAATTAGACATTTATACATGAACCTACATTTATGTAATGTGTACGTAAGTAATTAGAGACATTTATTAATTATGATAATAAAAGCATGTTCATTGCGTCCATATATCCATAAACGAAAGTTTGCACTTGATAGAGACATTTTGAAAGCCCAATGTGACACCACAAGTCTCATAATTCATGTTCAGTCTTACGGTCTTATCTCTAATAGTATCTGTGACTGGCCAGCTTACATAACCTAACTATCGCCTTGTTTCTACAGTATGCATGTTTCTTATTCTTCCCTGGAAAACTCATCAAATAGTATTTATGAATCACATCATTCTTATAATGTCAAATATAGTGTTAATAAATTCGATATTCTCGTTTCAGCAGATGTTAGTTACATTACTTATTTCAAACAAATGTCTCCTTACACGAATCAAGACCTTCTCAATTACTGAAAAACCTCATCCCCAAAAGCCACCAATTTGCCAACAGATTCAATCCTGTAATCCAGTTGCTGGGTTGTCTGAGGTATGTGATGTATTAACAGTGGACATGCTTGGCAGTCTGGATAGAATAGCATCTCTAAGCCAACACCTGTCAGAATATCTTATCTAAAATAGCTCAGCTCAATCCAGATTCTCTGTAACAAGATTAATTCATTGCTTTCAGGATGAAACAATATGTACATCTTAAGCTTACAAAATACAGATTATAGACTTTTAAATAAGATTCATAAAGGGGGAAGTCGTGTTACTTGGACTTAGTGCTGTAAGGGTAAGATGTGAGGGTTTGTGAAGCTAAAATGGTTTGAAATCTACAAATGATTTGTTAACCCTATCTGTAAGTTTATGTGAACAACGTTTAGAGTTTGTGAGTATAAAGTATGTTAATGTGATATGTAAAACACATAGAGAGGTTACTTTTTTATCATGGTGGACTTTCGAACTTTCATGACAAGACATGATTTTGTGGTCATTGATGTGGGACTTGAATCCTATGATCAATGAATCAAGTTCGATCTAAAGTTTAGAATTATTAACGAATCTTGTATTGAATATAGCCACGTAGTCAGGAACTGAAATATATACATAAATATATATTCATATCAATCTCAATTTATTCATTAATCAGAATGGCTCATTATTTAAACAAAAGCAACGAAAAGAAAAACGATTACAATATTCTGTTGATACAAATAGTTTTACCACATATGAGTCAGTCGCAATCTAATCAGTATCACAGAGGTACAACAGTATATGAATCAAGTGATCGAGCTTAAACCAACGAGGATCAGACAAAAACATCAGAATAGGGTAATAATGATAATAGTAAAAAAGTAAAACAGATGACATCTTTAACAGATGAAACGAGATCTTTCTACACCATGTGTGAAATGTTCGTGATATCTCAATGATCACACTATTCAGTCTTCTTCCCCCTGAGATGGAACGGTTTTCAGCCCACACATATTCTGTGAAATATTGATCAATAATGGCAGTAACCCCATCAGTCAATACACATTAATTCAGTGGTCAACTTGACACTACAAGAGAATATTTTGCTAGTTTTGAAACTAAATACGAGATGATATATACACCGCAAATGAAATACAAGTGAAATAGAGTTTAAGAATCTTTCTTGACACTGAACAGCGATTAAACGGTTTTCAGACCACACATTATCAGTAAAATTGACTTGTCAAATTGCCACTGCAAGAGGATATTTCACAAAAGATAATATGATAATAAATATCTATAAACATAAACACTTGAGTGTGATTAATTATGGACAAGGACATACAAAAGAATGGAAATCAAATAAAATTATGTTTGTCACATCATTGTTTTAGCAATATGCAGATATCGAGCCGTGTATACCTTGATACCTTTATAACCTGTTTCTCATATGAGAGTATTGTTTTCCCTGTAAACGTATACTATAAAGGTATTTCATGGAATCCAGTTATAGATATATAGGTATTTCACTTGTAATTGTGTTTTTAAGAGTCGTTTGAACCATACTAACAGTACAATGACGTGCATTTAGCAGTGGATTGAATCTTAGCAGTTTCAAAGTGATAAATACTCTCAAAGTGACGTTAGAGTTGTCGAACAGAGATTTTCATCAGACAGTTTCCTCTCACGTTCAACGTTTATCTATATTACCCAAGATACCTGTGATATACAGATTCTACTGACACAGCATTAACTTTCCTCTACCACGTTAAGACGAGATCTCTCATGGTAAAGATATCTGTATCTAATCGGCTTTACATCTTGTGGTGGTGTTAATATGACCACCGCCACTGGATTGATGAACTGCTTTACAAGTGGATAATCTAGAGATATTTACTTGCTAATTGTAATTTAGTGCTTTTTTATACAGAAGAATATTCATATTTGGCATAATCAGAGTTTTTATAAATACGACATATAATTGTTCTAGGATTAGGCTGAGGGGAAACAGTTCATCCAAATGTAATATTCTTAACCTGAACTTTCCATCTCAACACATCCAGTTACTCGCACACACCTCGGGAAGAAGCAGCTAGCTGCAGGCAGAGAGAATGATTAACGTCATTGATTCACCTGTCTGCGTTTGATCCATGTAATGTATGAAGAGTTCAAGTCTCCAGAATTGCTGTACAAGGTACTTAACAGCAATAGCCTAACATAGAAACCTGTTAGATACGAAATTTTTTTTAAACTTTTTAAAAAAATAAATTCAGTACACCCTATTTTAGTAAGTGTTTGGGTGTCAGGTGTTGGGTGTTGGTTGTCAGGTCGATGGTAAAAGGCAAATGCACCACCAATGACTTTTGCATCGAAGACGTTGACTTTGGCATTGCTGGCATCAGGTGTTGGCTGGTGTTACATTAGAATTCATGGTTATTAAAATTGGCATGACCTCTCGATTATTTTGGCGATAATGGTTAATTTTATCAATTTGTAGCAATTATTTAAAATTTCAGTCATAGATGAAGGTAAGAATTACCAAATATAATCAAAGGATATATGAAAATATCAATAAGACACCATAATTTTATTCGTTAGATAAAGTTATTTTCCTATGCACTCGCCTGACTTCTATTATCTGTTCAACTAACCATTCCTTTAAAGCACACTTGACAAAACACAAGCTATGCAACCATTGAATACATGCCTGCTTATTAAAAAAATGATAAGTTCAACAAGCATTTCAAAATCTTAGCGTAACTGTCACACTGCGAAATAAGATATGTCAAATATGATTTATTAACCACAAAATAAATGCAGCTGAAGTGTTGAAAATTAAAATCGTAATGTACACAACTGTGAAGGGAGGATGAACTTTGACCTCTGACTGTGTTTTCTGCTTCCTTATTCCCACCACAAGTTGTATATAAGAGGAGACGTATCTGAGCCTTGATATCTCCCGGTCCTTCTCCAACATGAGGTTCATCATTCTGACTGCACTCGGTAAGTCCACAGTTATTGTAGCACATGCTTTTAATTAATATGTACCTCTCAATATTGGATCACGATTAACTTATGTATTATTAAAACATTATTTTTACTGCCAAAAAGACAAGGTGATGATGCTTTCATATATTATTTTAAAGTGCATTCTTCTGTGTTCGAATTATAAAATCAAAATGTCTTAATAACATGTTATATTTTAAGAAAATCATTACGTCATTGAGCATCTACTTACTCCTATATCAGAAACCAGTAAACTATGGTAAGACGTATCTGATAACAATAAAGATGTTATCCAGCTTTCAAATATAATCCATTTCTAAATGCTGTTGGTTTGTTGATATTCACAGTTTTAACAACCTTGCTTGCTCTTACCCTTGCTGGTCATGGGGGAGGTCATGGAGGTCACGGAGGAGGTCATGGAGGCGGACATGGGGGAGGTCATGGCAAAGGTCACGGAGGAGGTCACGGACATGGTGGGGGACATGGAGGACATGGCAAAGGTCATGGAGGAGGTCACGGCGGAGGTCATGGGCATGGTGGGGGTCATGGAGGACATGGCAAAGGTCATGGAGGAGGTCACGGCGGAGGTCATGGGCATGGTGGGGGACATGGAGGACATGGCAAAGGTCACGGAGGAGGACACGGCGGAGGTCATGGGCATGGGGGAGGTCACGGACACCATGGTTAATAAGTGCAGCCATAATATGCATATGGAAGCTCTTGTTATATTATTTACCTTACTGTTGTCTGATCAGTGATCAAACTTCATTGTCCATTACAATAAATGTGTCTTCCCTGTAAAGGATTGTTTGTTATATATCGTTGAAACATTAGGGATATCTTCGCATGTTTCTAATGATTCATACCTAAACTGTCAGCGGGCCTTTCCAAATTGTTTTCAATATTTGGTTTTGCTCAAATGACACTTCAGTCACTGCAAACTCTGATTCAATGAAATAGTTCATTTTCTCCAAGAACAAGTTGCATCATATTCAACATTGATCATGCCCAAAGGCACGCTTATTTGCACATTTAACTGGTTGATGAGTCCAGGGTACTTAAGGTTGGTAGCCAGACAGGGCAAAACAAACAAGACTTTAGGACTGGCCAAATTAATCTTCCCGAAATGTATTGGGCAAACTGACCGAAGTTCACTTAAAACTGACAAAATAATATCTGCAATAATGTTATCTGTTTGTTTCCAAAAAATGAATATCTTATATTTGTATTTCCTTTTGATAAATAGTTGATACTTTGACTTTTTATTAAAACTAGCCTTTGTGTGAGGTTCAATCAACTGTTTCATGAAAGAAATTTGCAAAATATTTGTTTTAATGTAAATGTTGGCGCACAGTTTAGAACAGATAGAAAGCTCCAGAATGTATCAAATTATATGAATATACCAGAAGAAACATTTATGCATTACAATGAAATTTAATATTGGTACTTTTAAATGCCATTCTGTGGTTAAGTATTGAGATTTCAATATTATGTCCAAATGACCTTGGTTCGGACAGTTCTGACGAACGTTCGGACACTATTACATTTCCAACTATGGAAATATGTAGAAATATTACAGTTTCACATTTGACAGGAAAATTCAGTCAGAAAATTAGAAAATTAGAATTACAGCGCTCACATCATTTATGCGTCAGTATTCCTATTAATGTGATTGTGACGTCATATTCTAACGACGCATGCGGCAGTTGCTAAGAATTTAGCATTGGAAAGCATGGATATTGTATTGTTCGTGGACTATTAATCACGTGTTTTTGGATATAAAGAATTAGTTTGATAGTTCAAACCACTGACACGCTGGAACATTTGGAGGTTCTGTCCGAAGTTAGGTAAAAAGTGTCCGAACTTCGGGCGACTTGATATAGGCAACTGAAACCATTATTTTTCGGTTAATCTAAAGCAATTGTGAAATATATATGTAAAATCGAGTAAAATACTTTATATTCAATATTTTGATTTGCTGAAATTGACATTTTAAAGATTATTATTTGTTGTACAGTTGTTCATAATATTGAATCGGATCATTGTCCGAACTTCAGTCAGTTTGCCTTACATGATGTCCAGTAAAACCTGGTCTTCATTCTCCTAATGTCCTCTGCAAAAGTGAGTTCATACCCTCAAGAGACTCAGAAAGTCCAATCAGATTGTTGCCAGACAGAGGCAACCAAGCACACTTAGTGTGGTCGTTTGAAAAAACACATCGGGGATTAATGTGTGAAGGAGTGAATCAAAATATTTCTCTTGATAAAACCTTCTCAAAATGTTACATTTGACTTGAAAACCTGTTATGAACCAATGAAACTGTGTGTACAATATGTCTACCAATTATTTATCTTATACATGATTCTTATTCATTCCAAAATTACGCCCTGTACAAAGTCTAATTAAATTTAACCATACATCTTACAACAAACTTTCATACATTCAATCATTAAATATTATGACGAATCATTCAAGTTCCATAACCTTTATCGAATAGTGGTACATACTCTTTAGGAAAACTTTGTGAACAATGGGTGTCACCAGAAGGGCAACACGCTAACCATCTGGAACCATGAACACCTGCTGTCATTACTATTACACAGAGACTTATTCACACTTCACTTACTAGACACATTATGTTATGCCTAATGTTTTGGTTGCAGTGCTTGTAAAGCTAACACTCGCTACAAATGTTTTAACAGACTCAAACCAAAAATGTTTCTGCCGGATGAAGTCAATTTAGAATGTCTGTGATGAGGATATATCTCATAAACAGATATACAACATTACATTCATGAGAGTATGATACTTAATGTGTTATGTCTTTTTAAACACACATGGTGTGCTGAAATTGCTTTTTCAAAGGGGTTTTGTATTAAAGATATAATTTTATTGAAATTATGTTAGAATAAGAAGATGTCGGCATAATGTACCCTTCTTGGGCTTAAAATTGTTGACGCATCATTACTATAGGACTGTATGTGCCATCAGCCAAAACGTTGATTTGAAAACGAAGATTTCTTTCTGAGATATATGTACTGATAATGTTTTGAAATTCAAACTTAATTTAGTTGGCTTCTGGGGGCATGGCGTTACCCCCAGTTTGAGTTGTGAAAGTGAAGTAAAAACCGTATTTAAAATAAATCGAAATCTCTATTATCCAAGTCGTTTTATAATAAAAACGTGTTTAAAACGTGTACTTCCTAGTTGGCTGAAGAAATTGTGCCACTATTTCGACATATTTTAAACCTAAAGTATTGCCAACAGCTATGTAAGTATCACACTATTGATTCCGCCCTTTACTTCCCCACTTACCGCTTAAACAAGTCGAGATGTCTCCCGTTACAAAGAAACCTCTGGATACTTGAGTAATCGGCAACTTGAGGCAATGGAAAACCAGATGTGCTGGATGGTTTTTGTACCACAGATTCCTGATTTGAACCAAATTAACAGGTCCTAATGTTTTCACTTAGTAATATGTTTGCTGTTTCGTTCGGTGAATTGTTGAGAGGATAGTAAAAACATGTAAAGCTAAATCTGAAGGTCAACAAATTCATGATGAAAATAAAAAAATATTGATAGATGGTACACAAAATGTAATGTGTTTGTGCATTGTACATTTGGAAACTTATACTTTTGAAAAGAAGAGATCACTGGTGATTGTGAGATAATACCTGTACAACGGATGTTTACAGATATAACACTTACCAACAGATTTCACAATTTAAATGTTTCCCTTTATTAGAATGGCTTGGCAGTATAGAAGAGGGGGAAACAATATTCTATTGATACAAATTGTTTTATCACACATCAATCAGTAGCAATCAATTAAGTATTACAGCTGGATATAAACATAACTTGTCACGTGATCGAGCTTAAAACAAAAAAACATCAGGCAAAGACATCAGAATAAGATTCATTTGATAATAGTAAAAGACAGAAAAGATGACAATTCTTCAACGGATGAAACGAGATCTTTCAAAATCCAGTGTGAATTGTGCGTGCTAATCTCGATGATGACACTCTCTCTGCGACCATCTTTCCTCAGGTGATAGAATGATTTTAAGCCCACACATTTCCTGTGAGGTGTTGCTTAATGATGGCAGTAATTCCCATCAATTTAGGAGTCAATATACCTTAATTCAGTTGTCTAATTGACACTATAAGAGCTAGCGAATGTTCAGCTACTTTTGCAAAGAAATAAAAGATGATTAATAGACCACAAAGCACGTGTGAAAGTAGAGTTTTAAGACGCTGTAACATATTAATATTATTTTTTCTCAAATTTGCCATTTATTATTTAACTTGATACATAATAGTGGTATGTTAGAGGCTTTTCACATCCCGATCCGTAACAGTTATCTGTATTGGAAGAAAATGGTGCAACATTTAAAGTGAGATTGTTGTTGAACTCTTCAGTGTTAGAGGTAGATAGGTAGGTCTCATGCAATTTTGAAAGTTCAGACGGCAAGGTAGTTGACCATTACATCATTGAACTATATTTTGAACTCTACTCTGAGTGGTTCATTACTTGAACTACCTGAGCGATCATTTTAATGTAAACAACGCTCGATGGGACTCGATTGACTATAATGTAGCCTTTGGTAACATTTACTTACCTTAGTGAGAGCACTTTATTTAAGTAAGGCATGCTACAGCACCTTTAAGATATATCCTTAAATGTGAACCTGAGCGAGTAAACGGTTTTCATCCGACACATTATCAGTGAACAACTGCCGAATGGTGATGGTAACGACATCAGTTTAAATTTCAGTTATCAACTTGCAATTACAAGAGGGTATTTCACCGAAGATAACATTCTTAAAATGGTCTCAATTCCACAGGGGCTTGTATTGTCGAAACTAGCGATTACAACGAATATGAAGTCGACGATCCAGCCCCATATACTATAAAAAAGTAAAGGGATGTAACGGGGTCAACACCCCATGTCCGTTTGAAATTATATTTCAGAATGTTGTCATCATATTATCATTCAATGTTATATATCACGGCAAAGCCAATACATTTGTCTTTAAAACAAGCCATCAAACGTAAAAATCGAACGGATAATAACAAGGATATGATTTTTCAAAGCCAAAAATATTAGCACATTGCTCATGTAAGCCATTTGCCTGGCCCACCAAAATAATAAAATATTCGCTTGAAAAAATTATTATAAAATACTTTATAATATCCTGTCAGCTAATAGTGACCCAGTTACAAAGCCCAGTATTTGGTGCATCAGATCGCGCAAGAATTATAACATGGGGTGCATTGTAATTGACGTACCAGAGATTTTAGATGATCTCAAGTGTGTTTCGAAACATCGTTTGATAGTGAGACGTCCATATTGAATGACCTTGGCATTGGTCTATTTTTGGTAACGAAATGATGTCATAGGGCTATTTGAGGCCCTATGACATCATTTCGTTTCCAAAAATAGACCAATGTCAAGGTCATTCAATATGGATGACTACTAGACAAACGATGTTTCGAAACACACTTGATATAATGTAAAATCCCTGGTATGTCAAATACAATGTCCCTCATGTTATAATTCTTGCGCGATCTGATGCACCAAATACTGGGCTTTGTAACTGGGTCACTATTAGCTGACAGGATATTATAAAGTATTTTATAATAATTTTTTCAAGCGAATATTTTATTATTTTGGTGGGCCAGGCAAATGGCTTACATGAGCAATGTGCTAATATTTTTGGCTTTGAAAAATCATATCCTTGTTATTATCCGTTCGATTTTTACGTTTGATGGCTTGTTTTAAAGACAAATGTATTGGCTTTGCCGTGATATATAACATTGAATGATAATATGATGACAACATTCTGAAATATAATTTCAAACGGACATGGGGTGTTGACCCCGTTACATCCCTTTACTTTTTTATAGTATATGGGGCTGGATCGTCGACTTCATATTCGTTGTAATCGCTAGTTTCGACAATACAAGCCCCTGTGCTCAATTCCTTGCATCATTTCTGTGAACACTAATGTGTGACTATGGACACGAACATGCGGGACAACTCAAAACGAAAAATACTCTTTAGCGACGTTTTCGCTGCCCAAAAATGATTTCTATCAGACTGTTTCTACTAATGTTCCGATTTTATGTGTATTTCTCAAATGGCTACATAATGACACCGTCTTACCATCTTGTGATGGTGTGTGGTCAACAAATAATTGTTCTTCCTGACTCTATGAGATAAAGAAGGTATTCGTCAAGAAGAGACGGGTTTCCTCTGTATTTTGCCTGTTATTTTTATATACTGAGTAGCTGTGTATTTAAACATAATTATACAATATGAAACAGTGTAAAGCTGTGTGTGTGGTCATGTCTAATATATGGGGAAGGCTACCGGCAAAGGGACCACGTGGTCGATTCTGGTTTAGGAGATATAGGCTATAAAAGATTTTTTGTGCATTAAATTTGTAATTTGAAATTTGTTAATGCTTGTGCAATTACAGTTCATTAACATCTCTTCATAAGTTCAAAGTCTCCAAGCCTTCTTTGCTTCTATAAAATCCCGAAAAATATATTGTGGATCACCTTTGAAACAAAATGAATCAACAAACTTATTCATATTCAAATCAACACAATCACAGTTAAGCCTATGTTGCAGTTCAAATAAAATTTTAATGTGCAAATAATACAGGATTATTTCAGACCAGATGAGCTACAATGAGTGTGTATATATTTGTCTGCATACACATCTAATATTCTTCTGTTGAATTGACGTACATACATACTTGTAATTTAGTGCTTTTTACCATAAACAATGTTTATATTTGGCATAATCAAAGTCTTTCAAATTATGATATGTAGTTATTCTTACCAAGGACTGCAGTAAAGCTTCGGTGAAAAGGTTAAGTAACTTCTTCTAGCTACTTGTCTAGTTCCTAAGGATCTAGTATTATATTCAATCATCCCTATAGGAATTTCTTAAGCTGAAGTGTAAACCTAAACACGGTCACTTACTCTCGCCAGACCAGTACAATTATCCCTGACGCCCTAACAGGATTATTGGAGCTCACGTCACTCCTTTAAAGCACATTTGACAAAAACACAAAATATGTAAAAATAGAATACATACCTGCTTAAAAAAAAAATAGTTCAACAAGCATTTCTATATTTTAGCTTAATTGCCACCGTGAATGTTGATATGACAAATATGAATTTTTAACCACAAAATAAATGCAAGTGTAGGAGATTAAAATCGTAATGTACACAACTGTGAAGGGAGGATGAACCATGACCTCTGACTGTGTTTTTAGCTTCCTTATTCCCACCACAAGTTGTATATAAGAGAAGACGTATCTGAGCCTTGATATCTCCCGGGCCTTCTCCAACATGAGGTTCATTATTCTGACTGCACTCGGTGAGTCTACACGTATTGTAGAACATGGTTTTAATTGAAAATCATCTCTGAATATAGGATCATGATTAACATGTGTAGCATTCAAACATGTGTCTTACAGCAAAATGTAATGATGCTTACCTGTATGTTATTGGAAAGTATATTTTTCTGTCTTCAAATTATAAAAGCAAATTTAAATGTTCAATAAGAACTTATGCATTGAGAAAATACACTATGCTTTGGGGTACATGCTTAATTTCCATCAGCACAACTATTAAACTACGAAAATACGTATCTGTTATCTTGAAAAACTAAAATGTAGCCCATTTCTAAATGTGCTTGACTTGTTTGTATTGATAGTTTTCACAACCGTGCTTGCATTTGCCCTTGCTGGTCATGGGAGAGGTCACGGAGGAGGTCATGGTGGCGGACATGGAGGCGGACATGGACATGGTGGGGGTCATGGAGGGGGTCATGGGCATGGAGGAGGTCATGGTCATGGAGGCGGACATGGCAAAGGTCATGGAGGTGGTCACGGGCATGGTGGGGGTCATGGAGGAGGACATGGAAAAGGTCACGGCGGAGGTCATGGCCATAGTGGGGGTCATGGAGGACATGGCAAAGGTCACGGAGGAGGTCACGGTCATGGAGGAGGTCACGGCCATGGGGGAGGTCACGGACACCATGGTTAAGAATGCACCCATGATCTGGATATGGCGGTTCTTGTGATATGATTTACCTGATCAAATGTCATTATTCATTACAATAAATGTTTCTACTGTACAAATTAGTGTTTGTTATCTATCAATGAAATATAAAGAACCTTAACTAACACATCTGAATTGAATTGTCCAAGTAGACAACCGAAACAACAATGTAGCATTGTCGAATAAATACATAGCACAGTAGCAACCCAGTAAGTACACATTCTGGCTGACAATACGGAAGTTCAGGGTTTCGAATTCCACTTCTACCATGACATTTTAAATCAGATATCTTCACTTTGCGGTTTCCATCATAGTTTCCTTCTACGCAATTTTATCTGTGTATCTGTTTTGGAAAATAATTATAATTTGGACCGATGTTTTAACAGTGAAACTACAGTAGTCGATCAAGACCGCGAAAAGCTGTGAACGAACCGGTTTTGGTTTGGATACAATGATGTCATAAGCTCAATCAGTTATGACGTCACAGGAAATGGTCGCATCAATTTGACAAACGGTTGACGAAAGCTTTCAAGGCAGAGAAACCTAAAGATTTACAAACCTGTATGTTCTATTTGATTAAAATCTATGTTATAAAAATCGGTATCGAATCTACGTTAGACTCACAAAAAGTTAAAAACACAGTACAGTTATCTCCTAATTTGATTGACATTTAGGGACAAAATCTGAAAATTCATATAGCCTTTTGATAAAAAGAAACTTTTTCTACAGAGAATTACTCAGATCAAGGAGTTTTACTTTTGATTTGATTTTAATGAATTGAGATCAACATGAGAGACTACATACTTCCCATGAAAATAGAATAAGTCCTTTTTCTACTATGGATATAGAAGTGAAATACAGCAGGAGAGACGTTTGATACTAGCTATATGCGCTAAATCAAACCATTCAAATACATTTCTATTGTCCATTCTTCACATTTTCCTAATAAATCATAAAAAAACTTCTTGCTAACTTCTACTTATTTTCTACAACGAATCCGTATAGTACTTAATGTTTTAACCTGTACCCTGTATTGGCACACACTTTCAGTATTTTTTGTGAACTATTGGCGTCATCAGTGGGCAAGACAGATTCACTTTTTCTGTGAACACTTGATGTCATTATTGTTACTCTGTGATTTATTCACATTTTGCTTATGATTTTGCTACTTAAAGTTTAGGTTTAGATTGATAGTGTCTGTAATGACAATGTAGGTTGTATAATGATTATTGATTACTGAAAAAATGTCTCGATTATTTCAAAGCCAATCAAGACCTCGCAAGCAAGGAAAAATATACAAGCGTATCTTAGGTACATATAAATTATAATTCAAATGCTTTATTATTAAACATGCATAAAGAAATACACGTACGGCGATGTAAGTATCAAGGCAACCATCACACATATTGATTTCGCTCTTTAGCTTACCACTTACCACTTTAACAAGTGAAGATGTCTCCCCTGGCAAAGAAAGAAACCTCTGGAAATTGGCTTTATGTGCAACTTGAGGCAAGGATAAACCAGATGTGCTCAATTGCTTTTATAACGCAGATTCTTGATTTGAACCAAAATAACAGTAGTTGCAAATCCGAACATATATTTTTAAGTAGATAACTTGTTTATTCAGATGAACTCATGAAAAGATAAACTCATTTGAATTTCATGAAATAAATTTGCAAAGTTCCTAATGAAAAGAAAACAAACGATCGATATATACTATATAATGTGTTTGTGCATTGTACAATTCGAAACAATGTTATGTTTTAAGAAGAAAAAATCACTGGTCATCCTGTTTTATTAAGATAATATATCTACAACAGTTGTTAGTAACAGATGACAAGCCTTTATGTCTTAAAACACATACCATACTATCATTAATACATTCTTCTATTGATAGCTTTAAACAGTATATTCACCATCATCTTCTTGTATAGCTACTTTCAAAAAGAGTATATCTATCATTAATGATAGCTTCTTGAATACACTCAACCACAAAAGAAACGTCACCATACAAAATACAGGATAATTCAATCCGCGTTTAATAATGCTACTAAAACAGACATACATCATGTCTCCAACAGCCAACTAAACTAGATTTAACATTTCAAAACATTATCTGTTCATATTTCCACGTTTTAAGAAATGGTCGTTTTTAATCTACTTAACTGGGCGAGATAAGGGAATTTAAAACGGCTTTCTTGGCTTGTTTTATTACATCCTACAGTAAAGACGCGTCAACAAATTTAAGTCCAATTAGGTTAGTTATGTCTATAACATCTTTTATTACTTAAATTTCTACATTTTTTTAATTTAATAATAAATGAGTAACATTCTGGCCAATATTACATGTTAAAAAAGCCCTTTCAACGCCCCAATTGTACTTGAATAATATTTAAAATAGAAGTATTATACCCTGATGTATGCAATTGTGAGTACCTCTTTACAAATGATGTCCCTATACAAATCATTAAAATCGTCTTCCTCTGGCATCAGTATTTCGTTGTTAACACCATTGAAAATGTGTTGACGTTTCTTTTGCGGTTGAGTGTAGCTACCCTTCAACCAGAGTATACCCAGTTTCAAACAGTGTATATCTATCATTTAAAAATATCTTAGAGCAATGATTTCATTGTCTTAATAGCAATTGAAAGCAACGAATTTTAACAATTAAACACTTATACATGAACATGCATTTATGTAATGTGTACGTAAGAAATTAGAGACATTTATTAATTATGATAATAAAAGCATGTTCATAGCGTCCATATATCCATAAACGAAAGTTTGCACTTGATAGAGACATTTTGAAAGCCTAATGTGACACCACAAGTCTCATAATTCATGTTCAGTCTTACGGTCTCTAATAGTATCTGTGACTGGCCAGCTTACATAACCTAACTATCGCCTTGTTTCTACAGTATGCGTGTTTCTTATTCTTCCCTGGAAAACACATCAAATAGTATTTATGAATCACATCATTCTTATAATGTCAAATATAGTGTTAATAAATTCGGTATTCTCGTTTCAGCAGATGTTAGTTACACTACATATTTGAAACAAATGTCTCCTTACACGAATCAAGACTTTCTCAATTACTGAAAAATCTCATCCCCAAAAATCCACCAATTTGCCAACAGATTCAATCGTGTAATCCAGTTGCTGGGTTGTCTGAGGTACGTGATGTATTAACAGTGGACATGCTTGGCAGTATGGATAGAACGGCATCTCTAAGCCAAAACCTGTCAGAATATCTTATCTAAAATAGCACAGCTCAATCCAGATTCTCTGTAACAAGATTAATGCATTGCTTTCAGGATGAAACAATATGTACATCTTTAGCTTACAAAATACAGATTATAGACTTTTAAATAAGATTCACAAAGGGGGAAGTCGTGTTACTTGGACTTAGTGCTGTAAGGGTAAGATGTGATGGTTTGTGAAGCTAAAATGGTTTGAAATCTACAAATGATTTGTCAACCCTATCTGTAAGTTTATATGAACAACGTTTAGAGTTTGTGAGTATAAAGTATGTTAATGTAATATGTATAACACATAGAGAGGTTACTTTTTGATCATGGTGGACTTTCGAACTTTCATGACAAGACTAGGACATGATTGTGTGGTCATTGATGTGGGACTTGAATCCTATGATCAATGAATCAAGGTTTGATCTAAAGTTTAGAAGTATTAACGTATATTGTATTCAATATAGCCACGTAGTCAGGAACTAAACTATATAAATAAATATATATTCAAATCAATCTCAAGTTATTCATTAATTAGAATGGCTCATTATTTAAACAAAAGCAACGAAAAGAAAAACGATTACAATATTCTGTTGATACAAATAGTTTTACCACATACGAGTCAGTCGCCATCTAATCAATATCACAGAGGTACAACAGTATTATGAATCAAGTGATCGAGCTAAAACCAACAAGGATCAGAAAAAAACATCAGAATAGGGTATAAGTGATTATAGTAAAAGACAGAAAAGATTACTTCTTTAACAGATGAAACGAGATCTTTCTACACCATGTGTGAAATGTTCGTGATAATCTGAATGATCACACTCTTCAGTCTTCTTCCCCTGAGATGGAACGGTTTTCAGCCCACACATTTTCTGTGAAATATTGCTCAATAATGGCAGTAACCCCATCAGTCAGTACACATTAATTCAGTGGTCAACTTGACACTACAAGAGAATATTTTGCTACTTTTGAAAATAAATACGAGATGATATATAGACCGCAAATGAAATACATGTGAAATAGAGTTTAAGAATCTTTCTTGACACTGAACAGCGATTACACGGTTTTCAGACCACACCTTATCAGTAAAATTCTTTTGTCAAATTGCCACTTCAAAAGGATATTTCACAAAGATAATATGATAATAAATGGCAACGTGGGTTACTGGTATGATGTTCTGTGAACACTTGAGTGTCACTAAGTATGGACAAGGAAATACAAAAGAATGGAAATCAAATAAAATTATGTTTGTCACATCATTGTTTTAGCAATATGCAGATATCGAGCCATGTATACCTTGATACCTTTATACCCTGTTTCACATATGAGAGTATTGTTTTCCCTGTGAACGTATACTATAAAGGTATTTCATGGAATCCAGTTATAGAAATATAGGTATTTCACTTGTAATTGTGTTTTTAAGAGTCTCTTTCAATCATACTAACACAATGACGTGCATTTAGCAGTGGATTGAATCTTAGCAGTTTCAAAGTGATAAATACTCTCAAAGTGACGTTAGAGTTGTCGAACAGAAATTTTCATTAGACAGTTTCCTCTCACGTTCAACGTTTATCTATACTACACAAAATACCTGTGACATCGAGATTCTACTCACACAGCAATGACTTTCCTGCACCACGGTAAGACGAGATCTCTCAACAGCTTTACATCTTGTGGTGGTGTTAATATGACCAACGCCACTGGATTGATGAACCGCTTTACCAGTGGATAATCTAGGGATATTTACTTGCTAATTGTAAGTTAGTGCTTGTTTATACAGAAGAATATTCAAATTTGGCATAATCAAAGTATTTCTAAATATGACATATAGTTGTTCTAGGATTAGGCTAAGGGGAAACAGTTCATCCAAATGAGATATTCTTAACCTGAACTTTCCATCTCAACACATCCACAGGAAGAAGCAACTAACTGCAGGCAGAGCGGATGATTAATGTCATTGATTCACCTGTCTGCGTTTGATCCATGTAATATATGAAGAGTTCAAGTGTCCGGAATTGATATACAAGGGACTTAACAGCAATAGCCTAACATAGAAAAACTATTAGATACGAATTTTAAAACTTTTTTAAAAATAAATTCAGTACCCCCTATTCAATCAATCAATGGTTTATTCAGTAGAAAGGCCTGCGGCCCACGTACAGAATTATACATATAGTACATGTATTCAGAGTTGCTATTTATTAAATGAATTACGTAAAATTAAAGCATCTTTAACATAGTTTGAAATGGACATTAAATAGGCAGAATTTTCATTTTGAAGGTTATGGATCATGATATCCTCATTAATATACACAGGTATATTTTCAAAGTATTTAACACGTAGATTTTCATAAACTGGACATTTATAAAGAAAATGAAATTCATTCTCTACATATTTGGATTTACAGATTTTACAGTAGCGATTTTGACGAGGGATACCATCACATCTACCAATATTTTTATAAATGGCTAACTCTCCAATTCTTAATAAAGTAATCCTGCGCCTTGCCTCCTTAGATTTAACAGTTATAAGATACTTTTCCAAACAAAACTCAGTTTTTATTTTAGAATATAAATGTAATGTTGAATACTCATTTATCTCAGACATTATTGATTGAACAGAACAATTCTTTATCCTTGTTTCAAAATTGATAAGAAAAATATCCTTAAAACCTACACCTTGATTCTCCCACACAAAACCAAAACCATAAGTAAATAAAACCGTTCTCACGTGATAAATCCAAGTTTTACGACCAACTTTATCCAAATTATACATCATAAGATAAGCCTGTTTTGGATAACGATCGGTCGGCATTTCAAGTAACCTCAGCCAAAATTTAATAACTCTTAACAATGAATCAACATGAATATAATGCCTGCCGCATTCTGCCAGAATAGCAACACTAGTGCTTTTATTACTCACACCTAAGACAAACTTACAAAATCTTACATGAAACTGTTCAACTATTAACCACTTTTGAAAACCCCATATTTCTGAAGCGTATAATATAATAGGTTTTATCTGAACATCAAAGATTTTGAAGAGAACCAATGGAGATATATTTTTAAGTTTATAACCAAGTAATTTTACTGAAAATAAAGCCTTGGAAGCTTTGTTAACAAGATTTTGGACAGACTTGGACCACGATAGTCTACTCGAAAACAATAATCCTAGGTAATTATAGTAGGATGAGATTTTCAACCTATTACCTTCAAAATACCAAGCTTCACATGTTCTGACTTTACCGCCATTCCTAAAAACTAATACTTCTGTTTTGTCAAAATTAACAACCAAACCCCACTTGTGACAAAATTTAACCAAACAATTAATCTTCTTTTGTAAACCCACACCACTGTCCGAAAATAAACAAAGATCATCAGCATACAACAACAGGTATAAGTCCATAAACTCTGAACACAAGAAAATTCCTCTATCAGATTTCTCCATTTCACCATGAAGTTGATTTATAAACAAAGAAAACAATAAAGGACTCAAAATGCATCCCTGCCTCACACCACTGAACGAATCGAAGTAGTCTGAAACTGAATTTTTAGAAAGTTTAACACAAGCCTTTGTTTTTGAATATATATCCTTAATAATTTTAAACATACGATCGTGAATATTATTGGATAACAAAACATAATACAATAAATCTCTATTTATAGAATCGAAAGCCTTCCGAAAATCAACAAATAAACAATAAAAACACCCTTTTGATTTTGATAAATTCTTTTGAACAATGCTTTGTAAAGTAAATATATTGTCCACCGTTGAATATCCTTTACGAAAACCTCCTTGACTTTCCGGATACAAATTCATAAACTCAACAAAATCCTTCAAACGATTATTATTTTAGTAAGTGAAGGGGTGTCAGGTGTTGGTTGTCAGGTCGATGGTAAAAGGCAAATGCACCACCAATGACTTTTGCATCGATGAGATTGACTTTGGCATTGCTGGCATATGGTATTGCCTGGTGTTACATTAGAATTCATGGTTATTGAAATTGGCATGACCTCTCGATTATTATTAATGGGTAATTTTATCAATTTGTAGCAATTATTTAAAATTTCAGTCATAGATGAAGGTAAGAATTACCAAATATAATCAAAGGATATATGAAAATATCAATAAGACACCATAATTTTATTCGTTAGATAAAGTTATTTTCCTATGCACTCGCCTGACTTCTATTATCTGTTCAACTAACCATTCCTTTAAAGCACACTTGACAAAACACAAGATATGCAACCATTGAATACATGGCTGCTTATAAAAAAATTAAGTTCAACAAGCATTTCAAAATCTTAGCGTAACTGTCACTGCGAAATAAGATATGTCAAATATGATTTATTAACCACAAAATAAATGCAGCTGAAGTGTTGAAGATTAAAATCGTAATGTACACAACTGTGAAGGGAGGATGAACTTTGACCTCTGACTGTGTTTTTAGCTTCCTTATTCCCACCACAAGTTGTATATAAGTGAAGACGTATCTGAGCCTTGATATCTCCCGGTCCTTCTCCAACATGAGGTTCATCATTCTGACTGCACTCGGTAAGTCTACACTTATTGTAGCACATGCTTTTACTTAATATGCATCTCTCAAAATTGGATCAAAATGTCTTAAAACATGTATATTTTAAAGGTACATCCATTGTGTTGTTGGGGTCAAATTTGACAAAAGTTATATATGGTCTTATTTTATCGAGAAGTACCAACTGTTACCGAAAACAACCATTTTGATGATACTCGACTTCGTATATTAACGATATGAAGGTAAAAGTAGTGATTCCTGATCGAAAACCGGACAATGCACCGCGAGTGGCGCGCGCCAATGAGTCAAACGTAATTTTGAAATCTTATTTACACCAGACAAAATAACAAATTTGAGTTGGTAATGTTCAATAGGTCATATAGCTACTGTGCATGTAAATAGGACATGCACTTTCGGTTTCTGCAAATGCATAATGATGTTACTCGATTTTATTTGGAAACTAGTAATTATGATATGTTTGGCGATTGGGGATGAATATGCAAGCTAAGTGAATTTGTTTGTATTGTAAACAGCACATATGGTGTGTTGGAACGTATTAAAGCCAAATAAAATTTTATGAAACACAATGGACGCACCTTTAAGAAAATCATTACGTCACGGAGCATTTACTTACTCCTTTATCAGCAACTAGTAAACTATGGTAAGACGTATCTGAAAACAATAAAGATGTTATCCAGCTTTCAAATATAATCCATTTCTAGATGCTCTTGGTTTGTTCATATTCACAGTTTTCACAACCTTGCTTGCTCTTGCCCTTGCTGGTCATGGGGGAGGTCATGGAGGTCACGGAGGAGGTCATGGAGGCGGACATGGGGGAGGTCATGGCAAAGGTCACGGAGGAGGTCACGGACATGGTGGGGGACATGGAGGACATGGCAAAGGTCATGGAGGAGGTCACGGCGGAGGTCATGGGCATGGTGGGGGTCATGGAGGACATGGCAAAGGTCATGGAGGAGGTCACAGTGGAGGTCACGGACATGGAGGAGGTCATGGAGGAGGTCATGGACATGGCGGAGGTCACGGACACCATGGTTAATAAGTGCAGCCATAATATGTATATGGAAGCTCTTATATGGTTTACCTTACTATTGTCTGATAATTGATCAAATTTCATTGTCCATTACAATAAATATGTCTTCCCTGTAAAGGAATGTTTGTTATATATCGTTGAATCATAAGGAAGATAAATCTTCACATGATTCTAATGATTCATACCTAAACTGTTAGCGGGCCTTTCAAAATTGTTTTTCAATATTTGGTTTTGCTCAAATGACACTTCAGTCCTGCAAACTCTGATTCAATGAAATAGTTCATTCTCTCCAAGAACAAGTTGCATCATATTCAACATTGATCATGCCCAAAGGCCAGTTTATTTGCACATTTAACTGGTTGATGAATTCAGGGTACCTTAGGTTGATAGCCAGACAGGGCAAAACAAACAAGACTTCAGGACTGGCCGAAGTAATCTTCCCGAAATGTATGGAGCAAACTGACCAAAGTTCGGGCATCACACAAAGTCGCCTGAACTTTCGGACACTTTTCACTTGGAGCTGACACAATAATATCTGCAATAAATGTAATCTGTTTGTTTCAAAATGTTCCTTTTTAATATGTTCTATTTATATATTTTTTTATAAATAGTTGATTGTTTGACTTTTTATCACAACTAGACTTTGCGTGAGGTTCAATTAACTGAAAAAAATTGCAAAATATTTGTTTTAATGTAAATGTTGGCGCACAGTTTAGAACAGATAGGAAGCTCCAGACTGTATCAAATTATAAGAATATACAAGTAGAAACAGTTATGCATTACAATGAAATTTAATATTGGTACATGTACACTTAAATGCGAATCTGTGGTTAAGTATTAAGATTTCAATGTTATGTCCAAATGACCTTGGTTCCAATAGTTCTGACCAACGTTCGGACACTATTGTATTTCCAACTATGGAAATATGTAGAAATATTACAGTTTCACATTTGACAACAAAATTAAGTCAGACAATAAGAAGTATAGAACTCACATCATTTATGCGTCAGTATACCTATGAATGTGATTGTGACGTCATATTCAAACAACGCATGCGGCAGTTGCTAAGAATTTTGCATTGGAAAGCATGGACATTTTATTGTTCATGGACTATTAATCACGTGTTTTGGGATATAAATAATTAGTTTGATAGTTCAAACCACTGACACATGCTGAAACATTAGGTGGTTCTGTCCGAAGTTAGGTCAAAAGCGTCTGAACTTTGGGCGAATTGATATGCGCAACTGAAACCGTTATTTTTCGGTTAATCTAAAGCAATTCTGAAATATCTATGCAAAATCGAGTAAAATACTTTATATTCTATATTTTGATATTTTGCTGAAATTGACATTTTAAAGATTATTATTTGTTATACAGTCATTCATAATATTTGAATTGGATCATTGTCCGAACTTCCGGTCAGTTTGCCCTACAGGAAACCTGGTCTTCATTCTCCTAATGTCCTCTGCAAAAGTGAGTTCATACCCTCAAGAGACTCAGAAAGTCCAATCTGATTGTTGCCAGACAGAGGCAACCAAGCCAACATAGTCGAGTCGTTTGAAAACACACATTAATGTGTGAAGGAGTGATTTAAAATATTTCTCTTGATCAAACCTTCTCAAAATAACTATGTTAGATTTGACTTGAAAACCTGTTATGAACCAATGAAACTGTGTGTACAATATGTCTACCAATTATTTATCTTATACATGATTCTTATTCATTCCAAAATTACGCCCTGTACAAAGTCTAATTAAATTTAACCATACATCTAACAACAAACTTTCATACATTCAATCATTAATTTCTATGACGAATCCTTCAAGTATCATAACCTTTATCGAATAGTGGTACATACCTTTAGGAAAACTTTGTGAACAATGGGTGTCACCAGTAGGGCAACACGCTAACCATCTGGAACCATGAACACCTGCTGTCATTACTATTACACGGTGACTTATTCACACTTTACTTACTAGCCACATTATGTTATGCCTAATGTTTTGGTTGCAGTGCTTGTAAAGCTAACGCTCGGTACAAATGTTTCAACAGACACAAACCAAAAATGTTTCTGCCGGATGAAGTCGATTTTTAATGTCTGTGATGAGGATATATCTCATGAAAAGATATACAAAACATATACAAAGTATGAAACTCAATATGTAAGTTTGTTTAAACACACATGGTGTGCTGAAACTGCTCTTTCAAAGGAGTTTTTGGGGTTTTGTAATAAAGATATAATTTTATTGAAATTATGTTAGTATAAGAAGATGTCGGCATAATGTACCCTTCTTTGGCTTAAAATTGTTGACGCATCATTACTCTAGGACTGTATGTGCCATCAGCCAAAACGTTGATTTGAAAACGAAGATTTCTTTCTGAGATATATGTACTGATAATGTTTTTAAATTCAAACTTAATTTAGTTGGCTTCTGGGGGCATGGCGTTACCCCCAGTTTGAGTTGTATGTATCACTCGTGGAAACTAATATATTGTATTTTGTTTGGTATCATTCCGTTTGCCCCTCAGTGTATTTTGATCAATAGTTGAAGATGTAGATTTTAAACTGATTTCTGAAAAAAAGGTATTGCTGATATCAAAAACTTTAATTATTAACTCAAACACAAGGTGAAGTAAAAACCGTATTTAAAATAAATCGAAATCTCTATTATCCAAGTCGTTTTATATTAAAAACGTGTTTTAAAACGTGTACTTCCTAGTTGGCTGAATACATTGTGCCACTATTTCGATATATTTTAAACCTAAAGAATTGCCAACAGCTATGTAAGTATCACACATATTGATTCCGCCCTTTACTTCCCCACTTACCGCTTTAACGAGTCGAGATGTGTCCCGTTACAAAGAAACCTCTGGATACTTGAGTAATGGGCAACTTGAGGCAATGGTAAACCAGATGTGCTCGATGGTTTTTGTACCGCAGACTCCTGATTTGAACCAAAGTAACAGTAATTACATAGAGAGGTCCTAATGGTTTCACGTAGTAATATGTTTGCTGTTTTGTTCGGTGAATTTTTGAGCGGATAGTAAAAACATGTGAAGTTACATCTAAAGGTCAACAAATTCATGACGAAAAAAAAAATATTGATAGATGGTACACAAATTTTAATGTGTTTGTGCATTGTACATTTGGAAACTTATACTTTTGAAAAGAAGAGATCACTGGTCATTCAGTGATTGTACAACGGATGTTGACAGATATAACACTTACCAACAGATTTCACAATTTCAATGTTTCCCATATTAGAATGGCTTGGCAGTATAGGGGGAAAACAGAAAACAATATTCTATTGATACAAATTGTTTGATCACACATCAATCAGTAGCAATCAAATAAGTGTTACAGCTGGATATGAACATAACGTTTCACGTGATCGAGCTTAACACATAAAAATATCAGGCAAATACATCGTAATAGGATTTTATGTATAATAGTTAAAGACAGAAAAGATGACAATTCTTCAACGGATGAAAAGAGATATTTCAAAATCCTCTGTGAAATGTGCGAGCTTATCTCGTTGGTGACATTCTCTCTTCGACTATCTTTCCTCGGGAGAACGGTTTTAAGCCCACACATTTCCTGTGAGGTATTGCTCCTGTAATTCCTGTGAGATAAAGATGGCATTTATCCCAACAGTTTCGGAGTCAATAAACATCACTTCTGTTGTCTAACAAGATATATATCTGAATAGTGAATAATCAGCTACTTTTGCAAAGAAAGAAAAGACAATATTTTGACCACAAAGCACGTGTGAAAGTTTAAACGAGTTTAAAGACGCTGTATATTAATTTAACTCAAATTTTCCATTTATCATTTTAGATGAAACATAATATTGTTACGTTAGAGGGTAAAACATCTCATTACACATCCTAATAATCGGTATCCATAGAAAACGTTTATCAGTTTTGGAAGAAAATTGTTCAACATATCAAGTGACATTGTTATGGAACTCTTCAGTGTCAGAGGTAGAATTTTAGGTCTCAAGCAATTGTGAAAGTTCAGACGGCAAGGTAGTTAACCATTTCATCATTGAACCATATTTTGAACTCTACTCTGAGTGTTTAGGTATATTGGTTCATCACTTGAACTACAATCGAGCATCTTAAAATGGCCCTCGATGGGAAATTGATTTAACACTTACTTACCTTAATGAGAGCACTTTATATAAGTAAGGCGTGCTACATAAGCATTAAGATATATCCTGTAAACTGAACCGCGAGTAAACTGTTTCATCCAAAACATAAACAGTGAAATATTTCCCAATGTTGGTTGTAATGCCACTTGCAAGACAATGTTTCACTAAAGATATTGTTTTGAAAATGGTAGTATCAATTCCTAGCATCATGTTCTGTGAACACTTAATTGTGACTAACTATGAACACAAAATGCAGAATTTAAATCAAAAACAATACTGTGAAGTGATGTTTGTGTTGTCCAATAAAGATTGCTATCAGACTGTTTCCTATCACGTTCCGAGTTTATCTGTATTGCTCAAATGGTTACATAATGGCACCGCGGTGTGTGGTCAACAAATAATTGTTCTACCTGACTCTGAGATAAACAAGGTCTTAATCAAGAAAATACTGTTGTCCTTTGTATTTTGAGTGTCATATTTATATACTGGGTAGCTGTGCATTTAAAGATTATTATACAATATAAAACATTGTAAAGCTGTTTGTGTGATCATGTCTAATATATATTGTGGATCACTGAAACACAATAAATCAATAGTCTTTTCAAACTAATTCAAATCAACACCACCAACGTCGTAACGTATGAAAAATTCACAGTAAAACCCTCGTATGTTGCAGCTCAAACATAGATAATGTGCAAACAGTACGGGATTATTTCAGTCCAGGTGAGCTCAAATGAGTTTATATTTGCGTGCACTAACACATCTGATCTTCTTTGTTTACATTGACCTACATACATACCGGTAATTTGTGTTTCATAAATTTTTATTTTGCTTTGATACGTGTCAACATACGACATATGATGATTTCAGTTCAAATATGTTTCCACAATTTGAATATTCATCTTCAATCGCCAAATTTAATATATCATAATTAGTAGTTTTCATTCAAATTCGAGTCACATCTTTATACATGTGCAGAAACCAAAATTACACGTCCCATTTACATGCACCGAAGTTATATGACTTTTAAACATTATCATCTAAAAGTTGTCTTTTTGTCTGTTGTAAATAAGTATCCAAATAACGTTTGACTAATTGAGGCGCGCCACACGCGGTGCTTTGTCTGGTTTTCGATCAGAAATCGATACTTTTACCTTTATATCGTCGGTATACAGAGTCTATTATCATCAAAATGGTAACTCTCGGTAACAGTCAGTACTTCTCGATAAAATAACAACATTTAAAACGTTTGACATATGTGACCTCACCAACACAATGGATGTACCTTTAATGTTTTTTTGCCATGAACAATACTCAAGTTTGGCCCAATCAAAGTCGTTCCAATTATGACAAATATTTGTTCTTCCCAGGGGCTACAGTTAGACCTCGATGAAACAGTTTAGTTACTTCGTCTAGCGACTTAGTCTTGTTTAGTTCCTAAGGATCTAGTATTATGTTCAATCTTCCGGATAAGATATTCTGAAGCTGAACTGTCTAAAGGCAGCCACTGACTCTCACCAGATCAGTACAACTATCCCTGACTCGCACACACGATTACTGGAGCTCACGACCTCGGGAAGAAGCACCTAGCTGCAGTCAGAGAGGTTGATTAATGTCATTGATTCACCTGTTTGTTAGTCCATGTCTAACACGGGGTGTACAGAGTCTCAAAAGTTTGATCAGCTGTTTATGGGTCTATTAATTACAGATTTATTTTCCAATAAATGCTGCTTTTTTTGGAAACAAATTTCAATTTTCATTGCTTGAACACTCATTTTAAGGCATCAACATGCTTGTAGTAATACGTTACACGACTTTAAAAAACGATGACGATATTCTATACACATTGTTTAGTCCACATACCAATCAGTAACTATCATATCATTATTAAAGTGAAATATCTGGATATGAACTTACATTGTCGTGTGATCGAGCTTAATACAACAGACATCAGACAAAGATATTGAAATAGGATTTCATAAATATTAACTCACGAGAGAGACGATGACACTCTTTAACAGATGAAACAGATCTTTCAACATCATGTGTGAAATGTGCGTGATAATCTCGATGATCACACTATTTCTTTGACCATCTTTCCTCTGGGGACAAAACGGTTTTCAGCCCACACATTATCTGTGAAACATTGCTCAATGCTCATTAGTTTCAAAGTGATTATACATCAATTCAGTTGTAAACTTGACACCACAGGAGCATATTTCTGAATAGCGGAGGTTCTTTTGAAAAGATATTAATACATAAACCACAAAGCACGTGTGAAAGTAGTGTTTAAGATGCTACATGGAAACTTAACAAGGATTAAACAGTTGTCATCCCACACATTATCAGTAAAATATTGCCATGCATATGGTGGTAACAACATCAGTTTCAATTCAATTGTCAACTTGCCACTACAAGAGGATATTTCACAAAGGATACTATTCTGAAAATGGTTCATAACACTTCTCTGTGACTAATTATGGAAAAAAAATGCAAATAAAAAATAATCCAGCCTAAAATATTTCTTTGTCAAGTCATGTTTTGCAGCAATACGCAGACAATGAAGCATGTTTATTTGGACTAAAATATCACGGTTATATTTGTTTTTTTCTCTCCCAAGAACATGGATTATAATAGTACCCTTCTACCATACCCGTCCCAACGAATCCAGTTAAAAAAATATATGTGCATGTTATGCTTTTAAGATTCATTTTCAGCCACACTACACATGTGATGTACATTTTGCGTGGAATGGAATGGCCTTCTAAACAGTTTGAACATAACCTTAAGTGGCGTGAGTTATCCCATCGAGATTTCTATCAGACTGTTTTCTCTCACGTTCCAAGTGTATCTATTTTAAAGAATACGTGTGACATCGAGATTCTACTTACACCATATTAACTCCCCTGTAGCACGTTAAGAAGCAATCTCCCATGTTATGGATGTAGATGAGTGTGGAGGAGTATCAAGGCTTCTTCAGACGAACAGATTAGAAAACTTGTAAAAACACACACACACACACACACATATATATATATATATATATATATATATATATATATATATATATATATATATATATATATATATATATTTAAAAAATATAGTTATGAAATAGAACTGCTTTTCACATCAATATATCTATTCTCTCCTATAAATATATAAATATCAGAATATGACCAATATGTTTGAAGAATATTACAAAATTGATAATACTAAAATTTTCATGGTTGTGGAACATCCAACTTCATGTTTGATGGACTCTTATTCATTAAAACCAAAAACAGAATTATCAAATCACACTCGTTCATTGCCATTTACCACAGGGATGCTTATTTGTAATTTAGTGCTTTTTATCCATGAAAATATTTAAATTTGGTATAATCAAAATAATTAAAATTATGACATGTAGTTGTTCTTACCAAGGACCACAGTAAGGCCTCGAGTTTCTTGTCTATTTCCCAAGAATCCAGTGTTAAATTTAATCAACCCGATGATGTATTCTAAAGATTCGCAATTATCCCTGACTCGCACACACGATTACTGGAGCTCACGACCCCGGAAAGAAGCAGCTAGCTGCAGTCAGAAAGATTGATTAATGTCTTTGATCATTGACCTGTCTGTATGTCGTAATTTTGATCCATGTAATGTTTGAAGAGTTCAAATCTCCAGAATTGCTATACAAGGGACTTAAAGGGGCAGCAGGTTTTTTCGCTCAAATAAGTCGATGAAATGTATTTGAAAAATAATTTCACCAATCGTAAAATACCCTTTTCTTTTCGTAAAAACAAGTTATAAATGAGTGTACATGGCTAAGAAAAGCCATTGCACTCATTTTTGTAATTTAAAGTAATAAAATGTGTTCACAATAAAATGGCCGCCATGCAATTTTTGCTTTATATGCAACACCGTTCTTACTACTACTGATACTTGCTTTGTGTAATAAGATGTTACACCCTCTAAAATAAATTTAAATGGCACAAACTATCATTATAAATAAGAAATTTGAAAAAATATTTTTTGCAAAAAACGTGCTTCTGCCCCTTTAACAGCAATTACCTAACATAGAAAACGCTGATCCTTTAGCGTATTTTTGGAACTCTTTATAGCGTATGTTAATGTAAACAACTAGTTCTGTTGTTTCCAAGGATCATGATCTCAAACGTTTTATCTTTACCCCACAAAAATATCAAAATATGCAATAAATATAAATCAAAGGTACAGTCAAGCCGCGATAATCCGAATCTCGCAGTTTCCGAACGGTAGGAAGATGTCACCAAACTAATCTCTATAGTAGTCCTCAGTACTCAGTAATCCGAACATTTCACTATCCGACGTTTTTGATGAAAAACGGAAGCGTTCGGATTATCGAGGCCTGACTGTATATCAAAATGATAGTGAAGACACATTTCGTGTAGTTGAGATACTGAGAAATTCGCTATTAAAGTACTTAAATGTGTATGGTAGTTTTCACCAAATATCAAGTTTGATAAATTACCAATTTTTATGTTACGTGAGGATGATAACCTTAAACATGCAATCCTTTATCAGCAACTAGTAAACTATGGTAAGACGTATCTGACAACAATAAAGATGTTATCCAGCTTTCAAATATAATCCATTTCTAAATGCTCTTGGTTTGTTCATATTCACAGTTTTCACAACCTTGCTTGCTCTTGCCCTTGCTGGTCATGGGGGAGGTCATGGAGGTCACGGAGGAGGTCATGGAGGCGGACATGGGGGAGGTCATGGCAAAGGTCACGGAGGAGGTCACGGACATGGTGGGGGACATGGAGGACATGGCAAAGGTCATGGAGGTGGTCATGGACATGGCGGAGGACATGGGCATGGGGGAGGTCACGGACACCATGGTTAATAAGTGCAGCCATAATATGTATATGGAAGCTCTTGTTTTATGATTTACCTTACTATTGGCTGATCAGTGATCAAATTTCATTGTCCATTACAATAAATATGTCTTCCCTGTTAAGGAGTGTTTGTTATATATCGTTGAAACATAAGGAAGATCAATCTTCACTGGGTGCTAATGATTTATACCTCAACTGTTAGAGGGCCTTTCAAAAAAAATCAATATTTGGTTTTGCTCAAATGACATTTCTGTCACTGCATGTCACTGTCACTCTTATTCAATGAAATAGTTCATTCTCTCCAAGAACAAGTTTCATCATATTCAACATTGATCATGCCCAAAGGCACGCTTATTTGCACATTTTACTGGTTGATGAGTTCAGGGTACCTTAGGTTTGTAGCCAGAGAGGGCAAAACAAACAAGACTTTAGAATTGGCCAAATTAATCTTCCCTAAATGTATAGGACAAACTGGATACCTACCGAAGACGGACACTTCGGACACTTTTAACTTGGAGCCGACGCAATAATATCTGCAATGAATGTAATCTGTTTGTTTCAAAAGGTTCCTTTTTAATATGTTCTATTTGTATTATTTTTTTTTTTATAAATAGTTGATTGTTTGCCCTTTTTATCAATACTAGCCTTTGCGTGAGGTTCAATTTACTGTTTCATGAAATAAATTTGCAAAATATTTGTTTTAATGTAAATGTTGGCGCACAGTTTAGAACAGATAGGAAGCTCCATAATGTATCAAATTATATGAATATACCAGTAGAAACATTTATGCATTACAATGAAATTTAATATGGGTACTTTTAAATGCGATTAGTATTGAGATTTCAATAGTATGTCCAAATTACCTTGGTTCGGACAGTTCTGACCAACGTTCGGACACTATTATATTTTCAACTATGGAAATATAATGTAGAAATAATACAGTTTCACAACATTTGACAACAAAATTAAGTCAGAAAATTAGAAGTATAGAACTCACATCAGTTATGCGTCAGTATACCTATGAATGTGATTGTAATGTCATATTCTAACAACGCATGCGGCAGTTGCTCAGAATTTAGCATTGGAAAGCATGGATATTTTTTTGTTCGCGGACTATTAATCACGTTTTTTGGGATATAAAGAATTAGTTTGATAGTTCAAACCACTGACACATGCTGGAACATTAGGTGGTAGTGTCCGAAGTTAGGTCAAAAGTGTCCGAACTTCGGGCGAATTGATATAGGCAACTGAAACCGTTATGTTTCGGTTAATCTAAAGCAATTCTGAAATATCTATGTAAAATCGAGTAAAAAAATATATATTCAATTTTTTTATTTGCTGAAATTGACATTTTAAAATTATTATTTGTTATCCAGTCGTTCATAATATTTGAATCGGATCATTGTCCGAACTTCGGTTGTTAGATTTGACTTGAAAACCTGTTATGAACCAATGAAACTGTGTGTACAATATGTCTACCAATTATTTATCTTATACATGATTCTTATTCATTCCAAAATTACGCCCTGTACAAAGTCTAATTAAATTTTACCAAACATCTAACAACAAACTTTCATACATTCAATCATTAATTTCTATGACGAATCCTTCAAGTACCATAACCTTTATCGAATAGTGGTACATACTCTTTAGGAAAACTTTGTTAATAATGGGTGTCACCAGTAGGGCAACACTCTTACCATCTGGAACCATGAACAACTGCTGTCATTACTATTACACTGAGACTTATTCACACTTCACTTACTAGCCACATTAAGTTATGCCTAATGTTTTGGTTGCAGTGCTTGTTAAGCTAACACTCGGTACAAATGTTTTAACAGACTCAAACCAAAAATATTGATAGATGGTACACAAAATTTCATGTGTTTGTGCATTGTACATTTGGAAACTTATACTTTTGAAAAGAAGAGATCACTGGTTAGTGTAAGATAATACCTGTACAATGGATGTTTACAGATATAGCACTTACCAACATATTTCACAGTGTCAATGGTTCTCTATATTAGAATGGCTTGCCAGTATAGAAGAGGGGGAAAACAATATTCTATTGATACAAATTGTTAAATCACACATCAATCAGTAGCAATCAACTAAGTATTACAACTGGATATAAACATAACTTGTCATGTGATCGAGCTTAAAAGAAAAAAACATCAGGCAAAGACATCAGAATAAGATTCATTTGATAATAATAAAAGACAGAAAAGATGACAATTCTTCAACGGATGAAAAGAGATCTTTCAAAATCCAGTGTGAAATATGCTGCTAATCTCGATGATGACACTCTCTCTGCGACCATCTTTCCTCAGGTGATTTTAAGCCCACACATTTACTGTGAGGTGTTGCCTAATGATGGCAACAAATCCCATCACTTTTGGAGTCAATATACATTAATTCAGTTGTCTTATTGACACTACAAGAGCTAGCGAATGTTCAGCTACTTTTGCAAAGAAATAAAAGATGATTAATAGACCACAAAGCACGTGTGAAAGTAGAGTTTTAAGACGCTGTAACATATTAATATTATTTTTTCTCATATTTTCCATTTATTATTTAAGTTGATACATAATAGTGTTATGTTAGAGGCTTTTCACATCCCGATCCGTAACAGTTTTCTGTATTGGAAGAAAACATATTAAGTAACTTTTCAGTGTGAGAGGTAGATTGGTAGATCTCATGCAATTTTGAAAGTTCAGACGGCGAGGTAGTTTACATCATTGAACTATATTTTAAACTCTACCCTGAGTGTTTTGGTATATTGGTACATTACTTTGTACAACTACTTTTGAGCGATCATTTTAATGTCAACAACGCTCGATGGGACTCGATTGATTATAATGTAGCCATTGGTAACATGTACTTACCTTAGTGAGAGCACTTTATTTAAGTAAGGCATCCTACAGCACCTTTAAGATGTATCCTTAAAAGTGAATGTGAGCGAGTAAACGGTTTTCATTTAAGACGCTGTAACATATTAATATTAATTTTTCTTAAATTTGCCATTTATTATTTAAGTTGTTATTTAAGTACATAATATTTTAATGTTAGAGGCTTTTCACATCCCGATCCGTAACAGTTATCCGTATTGGAAGAAAATGTTGCAACATGTAAAGTGACATTGTTGTGGAACTCTTCAGTGTGAGAGCTAGATAGGTAGGTCTCATGCAATTTTGAAAGTTCAGACGGCAATTACATCATTGAACTATATTTTGAACTCTACTCTGAGTGTAAAGGTATATTGGTACATTACTTTAACTACCTTTGAGCGATCATTTTAATGTAAACAACGCTCGATGGGACTCAGCACCTTTAAGATGTATCCTTAAAAGTGAATGTGAGCGAGTAAACGGTTTTCATCCCACACATTATCAGTGAAAAATTGCCCAATGGTGGTGGTAATGACATCAGTTTAAATTTCAGTTGTCAACTTGCAACTACAAGAGGATATTTCACCGAAGATAACATTCTTAAAATGGTAGTCTCATTTCCTGGCATCATTTTCTGTGAACATTAATGTGTGACTATTGACACGAAAATGCAGAACAACTCAAAACTAAAAATACTCATAATTGACGTTTTTACTGTCCAAAAATGATTTCTATCAGACTGTTTCCACTCATGTTCCGATTTTACCTGTATTTCTCAAATTACATAATGACCCAGTCTTACCATCTTGTGGTGGTGTGTGGTCAACAAATAATTGTTCTTCCTGACTCTATGAGATAAAGAAGGTATTAGTCAAGAAGAGACAGATTTCCTCTGTATTTTGACTGTTACTTTTTATATACTGAGTATTTAAACATTATTATAGAATATGAAACATAAAGCTGTTTGTGTAGTCATGTCTAATATATCTTGCGGATCACTTTTGAACCACAATAATTCAACAAACTTATTCATATTCAAATCAACGCCATCACAGTTAAGCCTATGTTGCTTTTCAAATATAATTTTAATGTGCAAATAATACAGGATTATTTCAGACCAGATGAGCTACAATGAGTGTGTATGTATTTGTCTGCACTAACACATCTAATATCCATTGCTTGAATCGAAATACATACATTCTTTTAATTTAGTGCTTTTTACCATAAACAATATTCATGTTTGGCATAATCAAAGTCTTTCAAATTATGATATATAGTTATTCTTACCAAGGACTACAGTAAAGCTTCGGTGAAAAGGTTAAGTAACTTCTACTAGCTACTTGTCTAGTTCCTAATGATCTAGTATTATATTCCATCATCCCGAAAGGATATTCTTAAGCTGAAATTTCAACCTAAACACAGTCACTTGCTCTCGCCAGACCAGTACAATTATCCCTGACGACCTAACACGATTATTGGAGCTCACGTCACTCATTTAAAGCACATTTGACAAAAACGCAAAATATGTAAGAATTTAATACATACCTGCTTATAAAAAAATAGTTCAACAAGCATTTCTATATTTTAGCTTAATTGCCACCGTGAAAGTTGATATGACAAATATGAATTTTTAACCACAACATAAATGCAAGTGTAAGAGATTAAAATCGTAGTGGACACAACTGTGATGGGAGGATGAACTATGACCCCTAACAGTGTTTTCAGCTTCCTTATTCCCACCACAAGTTGTATATAAGAGAAGACGTATCTGAGCCTTGATATCTCCCGGTCCTTCTCAAACATGAGGTTCATCATTCTGACTGCACTCGGTAAGTCTACACTTATTGAAGAACATGCTTTTAATTAAAATGTATCTCTCAATATTAGATCATGATTAACAAGTTTATAGTATCATGTTTCTTACAGCAAAACTACCGAGGTAATATTGCTTACGTGTATGTTATTGGAAAGTATATTCATCTGTGTTCAAATAATATTCATCTGTGTTCAAATAATATTCATCTGTGTTCAAATAATATAAACAAAATGTTTAATACCAACTTATCCAAAAATGTTGCTTTCAAAATGTAATCTACTTATCAATGCGCTTGCCTTGTTCATATTGACAGTTTTTACAACTATGCTTGCACTTGCCCTTGCTGGTCATGGGGGAGGTCACGGAGGAGGTCATGGACATGGTGGGGGTCATGGAGGCGGACATGGACATGGTGGGGGTCATGGAGGCGGACATGGACATGGTGGGGGTCATGGAGGCGGGCATGGACATGGTGGAGGTCATGGAGGCGGACATGGTGGAGGTCATGGCAAAGGTCATGGAGGTGGTCACGGGCATGGTGGGGGTCATGGAGGAGGACATGGAAAAGGTCACGGCGGAGGTCATGGACATGGTGGGGGTCATGGAGGACATGGAAAAGGTCACGGAGGAGGTCACGGTCATGGAGGAGGTCACGGCCATGGGGGAGGTCACGGACACCATGGTTAAAAATGCAGCCATAATCTGGATATGGCGGTTCTTGTGATATGATTTACCTGATCAAATGTCATTGTTCATTACAATAAATGTTTCTACTATGTAATATATTGTTTGTTATCAATGACATATAAAGAAGCTTAACTAAGATATCTTAACTGAATTCCAACAATTCCGAAACAACAATGTAGCATTGTCAAATAAAGATATAGCACAACAGTAGCCGAGTAAGTAAACTTCCCGACTAACAAAAGGAAGTTCAGGGTTTCGAATTCCACTTTGATTGACATTTAAGGACAAAATCTTAAAATTTATATAGCCTTCTGATAAAAAGAAACTTTTTCTACAGAGAATTACTCAGATCAAGGAGTTTTACTTTTGATCTGACTTTAATGAATTGAGATCAAATGAGAGACTACATACTTCCCATGAAAATAGAATAAGTCCTTTTTCTACTAGAAGTGAAATACAGCAGCAGCAGCAGAGACGTTTGATACTAGCTATAGGCGCTAAATAAAACCATTCAAATACATTTCTATTGTCCATTCTTCACATTTTCCTAATAAATCATTAAAAAAAACTTCTTGCTAACTTCTACTTTTTTCTACAACGAATCCGTATAGTACTTAACGTTTTAACCTGTACCCTGTATTGGCACACATTTTCAGTAATTTGTGTGAACGGTTGGCGTCACCAGTGGGCAAGACAGGTTCACTTTTTCTGTGAACACTTGATGTTATTATTGTTACTCAGTGATTTATTCACATTTTGCTTATGATTTTGCTACTTTAAGTTTATGTTTAGATTGATAGTGTCTGTAATGACAATGCAGATTGTATAATGATTATTGATTACTGACAAAACGTCTCGATTATTTCAAAGCAAATCAACACCTCACAAGCAAGGAATAATATACAAGCATATCTTAAGTATATATTATTTCTACAATAATTCAAATGCTTTAATATTAAACATTCATAAAGAAATACACGTACAGCGATGTAAGTATCAAGGCAACCATCACACATATTGATCTCGCTCTTTAGCTTACCACTTACCACTTTAACAAGTGAAGATGTCTCCCCTGACAAAGAAAGAAACCTCTGGAAATTGGCTTTATGTGCAACTTGAGGCAAGGATAAACCAGATGTGCTCAATGGCTTTTATATCGCAGTTTCTTGATTTGAACCAAAATAACAGTAGTTGCAAGACCGAACTAATATTTTTAACTAGATAACATGTTTGTCGTTTATTCAGATGAACTCATGAAAATATGATAAAATCATTTGAATTTCATGAAATAAAATCTGCAAAGTTCCTAACGAAAAGAAAACAAACGATCGATATAAACTATACAATGTGTTTGTGCATTGTACAATTCGAAACAATGTTATGTTTTAAAAAGAAAAAATCACTGGTCATCCTGTTTTATAAAGATAATATATCTACAACAGCTGTTAGTAACATATGACAAGCCTTTATGTCTTAAAACACACACCATACTATCATTAATACATTCATCTATTGATAGCTTTAAACAGTATATTCACCATCATCTTATTGTATAGCTACTCTCAAAAAGAGTATATCTATCATTGATGATAGCTTCTTGTATACACTCAACCGTAAAAGAAACGTCACCATACAAAACACATATTAATTCAATCCGCACGTAATAAAGGCGACTGAAACAGACATACATCATGTCTCCAGAAGCCAACTAAACTAGATTTAACATTTCAAAACATTACCTGTTCATATTTCCGGGTTTTAAGACATCGTCGTTTTGAATCTACTTAACTGGGCGAGATAAAAGAGTATAAAACGGCTTTCTTGGCTTGTTTTATTACATCCTACAGTAAAGACGCGTCAACAAATTTAAGTCCAATAAGGTTAGTTATGTCTATAACATCTTTTATTACTTAAATTTCTACATTTTATGAATTTAAAATAAATGAGAAACATTCTGGCCAATATTACATGTTAAAAAAGCCCTTTCAACGCCCCAATTGTACTTGAATATTATTTAAAATAGAAGTATTATACCCTGATGTATGCAATTGTGGGTACCTCTTTACAAATGATGTCCCTATACAAATCATTAAAATCGTCTTCCTCTGGCATTTGTATTTTGTTGTTAACACCATTGAACATGTGTTGACGTTTCTTTTGCGGTTGAGTGTAGCTACCCTTCAACCAGAGTATACCCAGTTTCAAACAGTGTATATCTATCATTTAAAAATATCTTGGAGCAATGATTTCATTGTCTTAATAGCAATTGAAAGCAACGAATTTTAACAATTAGACACTTATACATGAACATGCATTTATGTAATGTGTACGTAAGAAATTAGAGACATTTATTAATTATGATAATAAAAGCATGTTCATAGCGTCCATATATCCATAAACGAAAGTTTGCACTTGAAAGAGACATTTTGAAAGCCCAATGTGACACCACAAGTCTCATAATTCATGTTCAGTTTTACGGTCTTATCTCTAATAGTATCTGTGACTGGCCAGCTTACATAACCTAACTATCGCCTTGTTTCTACAGTATGCATGTTTCTTATTCTTCCCTGGAAAACACATCAAATAATATTTATGAATCACATCATTCTTATAATGTCAAATATAGTGTTAATAAATTCGGTATTCTCGTTTCATCAGATCTTAGTTACATTACATATTTGAAACAAATGCCTCCTTACACGAATCAAGACTTTCTCAATTACTGAAAAATCTCATCCCCCAAAATCCACCAATTTGCCAACAGATTCAATCCTGTAATCCAGTTGCTGGGTTGTCTGAGGTACGTGATGTATTAACAGTGGACATGCTTGGCAGTCTAGATAGAACGGCATCTCTAAACCAACACCTGTCAGAATATCTTATCTAAAATAGCTCAGCTCAATGCAGATTCTCTGTAACAAGATTAATTCATTGCTTTCAGGATGAACAATATATACATCTTTAGCTTACAAAATACAGATTATAGACTTTTAAATAAGATTAACAAAGGGGGAAGTCGTGTTACTTGGACTTAGTGCTGTAAGGGTAAGATGTGATGGTTTGTGAAGCTAAAATGGTTTGAAATCTACAAATGATTTGTTAACCCTATCTGTTATCTAGGTTACTTTTTGATGTTGGTAGACTTTAGAACAGTCATGACAAGACTAGGACATGATTGTACTATGTAAACCACATAGAGAGGTTACTTTCTTATCATGGTGGACTTTCTAACTATCATGACAAGACTAGGACATGTTTGTGTTGTCATTGATGTGGGACTTGAATCCTATGATCAATGAATCAAGGTTCGATCTAAAGTTTAGAATTATTAACGAATCTTGTATTCAATATAGCCACGTAGTCAGGAACTGAAATATATAAATAAATATATATTCATATCAATCTCAATTTATTCATTAATTAGAATGGCTCATTATTTAAATAAAAGCAACGAAAAGAAAAACGATTACAATATTCTGTTGATACAAATAAGTTTACCACATACGAGTCAGTCGCAATCTAATCAATATCACAGAGGTACAACAGTATATGAATCAAGTGATCGAACTAAAACCAACAAGGATCAAACAAAAACATCAGAATAGGGAATTAGTGATAATAGTAAAAGACAGAAAAGATGACATCTTTAACAGATGAAACGAGATCTTTCTACACCATGTGTGAAATGTTCGTGATAATCTCAATGATCACACTCTTCAGTCTTCTTCCCCTGAGATGGAACGGTTTTCAGCCCACACATATTCTGTGAAATATTGATCAATAATGGCAGTAACCCCATAAGTCAATACACATTAATTCAGTGGTCAACTTGACACTACAAGAGAATATTTTGCTACTTTTGAAACTAAATACGAGATGATATATAGACCGCAAATGAAATACATGTGAAATAAAGTTTAAGAATCTTTCTTGACACTGAACAGCGATTGAACGGTTTTCAGACCACACATTATCAGTAAAATTCACTTGTCAAATTGCCACTGCAAGAGGATATTTCACAAAAGATAATATGATAATAAATGGCAACGTGGGTTACTGGTATGATGTTCTGTGAACACTTGAGAGTGACTAATTATGGACAAGGAAATACCAAAGAATGGAAATCAAATAAAATTATGTTTGTCACATCATTGTTTTAGCAATATGCAGATATCGAGCCGTGTATACCTTGATACCTTTATAACCTGTTTTTCATATGAGAGTATTGTTTTCCCTGTAAACGTATACTCTAAAGGTATTTCATGGAATCCAGTTATAGAAATATAGGTATTTCACTTGTAATTGTGTTTTTAAGAGTCTGTTTGAACCATACTAACACAATGACGTGCATTTAGTAGTGGATTGAATCTTAGCAGTTTCAAACTGATCAATGCTCTCAAAGTGACGTTAGAGTTGTCGAACAGAGATTTTCATCACGTTCAACGTTTATCTATATTACACAAAAAAACCTGTGACATCGAGATTCTACTCACACAGCAATGCCTTTCCTGCACTACGATGAGATCTCTCATCGGCTTTACATCTTGTGGTGGTGTTAATATGACCACCGCCACTGGATTGGTGAACCGCTTTATGATTGGATAATCTAGGGATATTTACTTGCTAATTGTAATTTAGTGCTTTTTTATACAAAAGAATATTCAAATTTGGCATAATCAAAGTATTTCTAAATATTACATATAGTTGTTATAGGATTAGGGCTAGGGGAAACAGTTCATCCAAATTAGATATTCTTAATCGAAACTTTCCATCTCAACACATCCACTTACTCGCACACACCTCGGGAAGAAGCAGCTAGCTGCAGGCAGAGAGGATGATTAACGTCATTGATTCACCTGTCTGCGTTTGATCCATGGAATGTATGTTGAGTTCAAGTCTCCAGAATTGCTGTACAAGGGACTTAACAGCAATAGCCTAACATAGAAAACCTGTTAGATACGAATTTTAAAACTTTTTATAAAAGAAATTCAGTACACCCTATTTAAGTAAGTAGTGGGGTGTCAGGTATTGGGTGGTGGTTGTCAGGTCGATGGTTAAAGGCAAATGCACCACCAATGACTTTTGCATCGATGACGTTGACTTTGGCATTGCTGGCATTAGGTATTTGTTGGTATTCCATTAGAATTCATGGTTATTAAAATTGGCATGACCTCTCGATTATTTTGGCGATAATTGGTAATTGTATCAATTTGCATCAATTATTTAAAATTTCAGTCATAAATGAAGGTAAGAATTACCAAATATAATCAATGGATATATGAACACCATAATTTTATTTTTAAATAAACTATTTTTCCTATGCACTCGCCTGACTTCTATTATCTGTTCAACTAACCATTCCTTTAAAGCACACTTGACAAAACACAAGCTATGTAACCATTGAATACATGCCTGCTTATAAAAAAATTTATAAGTTCAACAAGTATTTCAAAATCTTAGCGTAACTGTCATTGCGAAATAAGATATGTCAAATATGATTTATTAACCACAAAATAAATGCAGCTGAAGTGTTGAAAATTAAAATCGTAGTGTACACAACTGTGAAGGGAGGATGAACTATGACCTCTGACTGTGTTTTGCAGCTTCCTTATTCCCACCACAAGTTGTATATAAGAGGAGACGTATCTGACCCTTGATATCTCCCGGTCCTTCTCCAACATGAGGTTCATCATTCTGACTGCACTCGGTAAGTCTACACTTATTGTAGCACATTCTTTTAATTTATATGTATCTCTCAATATTGGATCACAATTAACTTATGTATAATTAAAGCATGATTTTTACTGCAAAAAAACAAGGTAATGATGCTTACATATATTATTTTAAAGCGCATTGTTCTGTGTTCAAATTATAAAATCAAAATGTCTTAATAACATGTTATATTTTAGGAAAATCATTACGTCATGGAGCATCTACTTACTCCTTTATCAGAAACCAGTAAACTATGGTAAGACGTATATGATAACAATAAAGATGTTATCCAGCTTTCAAATATAATCCATTTCTAAATGCTCTTGGTTTGTATTTTTGATATTCACAGTTTTCACAATCTTGCTTGCTCTTGCCCTTGCTGGTCATGGCGGAGGTCATGGGGGTCACGGAGGAGGTCATGGAGGCGGACATGGGGGAGGTCATGGCAAAGGTCACGGAGGAGGTCACGGACATGGTGGGGGACACGGAGGACATGGCAAAGGTCATGGAGGAGGTCACGGCGGAGGTCATGGGCATGGTGGGGGTCATGGAGGACATGGCAAAGGTCATGGAGGAGGTCACGGCGGAGGTCATGGGCATGGTGGGGGTCATGGAGGACATGGAGGTGGTCATGGACATGGTGGAGGACATGGGCATGGGGGAGGTCACGGACACCATGGTTAATAAGTGCAGCCATAATATGTATATGGAAGCTCTTGTTTTATGATTTACCTTACTGTTGTCTGATCAATGATCAAATTTCATTCTCCATTACAATAAATGTGTCTTCCCTGTAAAGGATTGTTTGTTATATATCGTTGAAATATTAGGGAGATCTTCGCATGTTTCTAGTGATTCATACCTCAACTGTTAGAGGGCCTTTCAAAATTGTTTTTCAATATTTGGTTTTGCTCAAATGACACTCTGATTAATAAACTAGTTCATTCTCTCCAAGAACAAGTTGCATCATATTCAACATTGATCATGCCCAAAGGCACGTTTATTTGCACATTTAACTGGTTGATGAGTTCAGGGTACCTTAGGTTGATAGCCAGACAGGGCAAAACAAACATGACTTCAGGACTGGCCAAAATCATCTTCCCAAAATGTATAAGGCAAACTGACCGAAGTTCGGACATCACACAAAGTCGCCCGAACTTTCGGACACTTTTCATTTGGAGCTGACGCAATAATATCTGCAATAAATGTAATCTGTTTTTTTCAAAATGTTCCTTTTTAATATGTTCTATTTGTGTTTTCTAAATAGTTGAATGTTTGACTTTTTATTAAAACTAGCCTTTGCGTGAGGTTCAATGAACTGTTTCATGAAACAAATTTGCAATATATTTGTTTTAATGTTAATGTTGGCGCACAGTTTAGAACAGATAGAAAGCTCCAGAATGCATCTAATTATATGAATATACCAGTAGAAACATTTATGCATTACAATGAAATTTAGTATTGGTACTTTTAAATGCGATTCTGAAGTATTGAGATTTTAATTGTATGTCCAAATTATCTTGGTTCGGACAGTTCTGACCAACGTTCGGACACTATTATATTTTCAACTATGGAAATATAATGTAGAAATAATACAGTTTCACAACATTTGACAACAAAATTAAGTCAGAAAATTAGAAGTATAGAACTCACATCAGTTATGCGTCAGAATACCTATGAATGTGATTGTGACGTCATATTCAAACAACGCATGCGGCAGTTGCTAAGAATTTAGCATTGGAAAGCATGGACATTTTATTGTTCATGGACTATTAATCACGTGTTTTGGGATATAAAGAATTAGTTTGATAGTTCAAACCACTGACACATGCTGAAACATTAGGTGGTTCTGTCCGAAGTTAGGTCAAAAGCGTCTGAACTTCCATCCTCGATAATCCAGCGCTATTGTTCCGATAAATCTACACACAAGCGCTGGAAAACAGTAAGGGTATTTATCCCTAACCTAGTTACCTCCCTTCGCAATGACTCAGCGAAACGCTTGCTTTCTAACAACCAATGAGATCACTTGAAATTAAGGGTGATATAACAAGCACTCTCGTGTCAGGATCTTGGCTTTCGCAGTACAGGGATTTTAATCATTTACCTCCACCCGTTTTGATGGACATGAATACACCCTTCTTCTCGTACAGACTTCTTAAAACTTTCTTTTGAGTTTCTGTCAGGTTTTCTACGCTGAATGTGTTACAAACTTTATCGTAATCGAGTGAGTCGGCCGGCGCTATGTTTGTTTCTATAAACAACGGTAGTGATGCGTTTTGATTGGTCCAGTTGTTTACGCAGATAGTGTCTGCGTTTCGTTTCTGATTGGATAACATGGACGCAAGAGGAGGTAACTAGGTTAGGGATAAATACCCTTACTGTTTTCCAGCGCTTGTGTGTAGATTTATCGGAACAATAGCGCTGGATTATCGAGGATGCTGAACTTCGGGCGAATTGATATCCGCAACTGAAACCGTTATTTTTCGGTTAATCTAAAGCAATTCTGAAATATCTATGCAAAATCGAGTAAAATACTTTATATTCTATATTTTGATATTTTGCTGAAATTGACATTTTAAAGATTATTATTTGTTATACAGTCATTCATAATATTTGAATTGGATCATTGTCCGAACTTCGGTCAGTTTGCCCTACATGAAACCTGGTCTTCATTCTCCTAATGTCCTCTGCAAAAGTGAGTTCATACCCTCAAGAGACTCAGAAAGTCCAATCAGATTGTTGCCAGACAGAGGCAATAAAGCACACTCAGTGTGGTCGTTTGAAAAAAACACATCGGGGATTAATGTGTGAAAGAGTGAATTAAAATATTTCTCTTGATAAAACCTTCTCAAAATAATTATGTTAGATTTGACTTGAAAACCTGTTATGAACCAATGAAACTGTGTGTACAATATGTCTACCAATTATTTTTCTTATACATGATTCTTATTCATTCCAAAATTACGCCCTGTACAAAGTCTAATTAAATTTAACCATACATCTAACAACAAACTTTCATACATTCAATCATTAAATTCTATGACGAATCATTCAATTACCATAACCTTTATCTCATAGTGGTACATACTCTTTAGGAAAACTTTGTGAACAATGGGTGTCACCAGTAGGGCAACACGCTAACCACCTGGAACAATGAACAACTGCTGTCATTACTATTACACGGTCACTTATTCACATTTTACTTACTAGCCACATAATGTTATGTCTAATGTTTTGGTTGCAGTGCTTGTAAAGCTAACACTCGGTACAAATGTTTTAACAGACTCAAACCAAAAATATTGATAGATGGTACACAAAATTTCATGTGTTTGTGCATTGTACATTTGGAAACTTATACTTTTGAAAAGAAGAGATCACTGGTGAGTGTGAGGTAATACCTGTACAATGGATGTTTACAGATATAGCACTTACCATCAGATTTCACAATTTCAATGTTTCCCATATTAGAATGGCTTGGCAGTATAGGGGGAAAACAGAAAACAATATTCTATTGATACAAATTGTTTAATCACACATCAATCAGAAGCAATCAACTAAGTATTACAGCTGGATATAAACATAACTTGTCATGTGATCGAGCTTAAAAGAAAAAAAACATCAGGCAAAGACATCAGAATAAGATTCATTTGATAATAATAAAAGACAGAAAAGATGACAATTCTTCAACGGATGAAAAGAGATCTTTCAAAATCCAGTGTGAAATATGCTTGCTAATCTCGATGATGACACTCTCTCTGCGACCATCTTTCCTCAGGTGATTTTAAGCCCACACATTTACTGTGAGGTGTTGCCTAATGATGGCAGTAAATCCCATCACTTTTTGAGTCAATATACATTAATTCAGTTGTCTAATTGACACTACAAGAACTAGCGAATGTTCAGCTACTTTTGCAAAGAAATAAAAGATGATTAATAGACCACAAAGCACGTGTGAAAGTAGAGTCTTAAGACGCCGTTACATATTAATATTATTTTTTCTCAAATTTGCCATTTATTATTTAAGTTGATACATAATAGTGATATTTTAGAGGCTTTTCACATCCTGATCCGTAACAGTTATCTGTATTGGAAGAAAATGGTGCAACATATAAAGTGACATTGTTGTTGAACTCTTCAGTGTGAGAGGTAGATTGGTAGGTCTCATGCAATTTTGAAAGTTCAGACGGCAAGGTAGTCGGCCATTACATCATTGAACTATATTTTGAATTTACTCTGAGTGTATAGGTATATTGGTACATTACTTGAACTACCTGAGCGATCATTTTAATGTAAACAACGCTCGATGGGACTCGATTGACTATAATGTAGCCTTTGGTAACATTTACTTACCTTAGTGAGAGCACTTTATTTAAGTAAGGCATGCTACAGCACCTTTAAGATATATCCTTAAATGTGAACGTGAGCGAGTAAACGTTTTTCATCCGACACATTATCAGTGAACAACTGCCCAATGGTGATGGTAACGACATCAGTTTAAATTTCAGTTATCAACTTGCAACTACAAGAGGGTATTTCACCGAAGATAACATTCTTAAAATGGTCTCATTTCCTTGCATCATTTCTGTGAACACTAATGTGTCACTATGGACACGAACATGCAGGACAACTCAAAACGAAAAATACTCTTTAGCGACGTTTTCGCTGCCCAAAAATGATTTCTATCAGACTGTTTCTACTTATGTTCCGATTTTATCTTTATTTCTCAAATGGCTACATAATGACACCGTCTTACCATCTAGTGATGGTGTGTGGTCAACAAATAATTGTTCTTCCTGACTCTATGAGATAAAAAAAAGGTATAAGTCAAGAAGAGACAGGTTTCCTCTGTATTTTCACCGTTACTATTTATATAGACAACTGAGTAGCTGTGTATTTAAACATTATTATAAAATATGAAACATTGTAAAGCTGTTTGTGTAGTCATTTCTAATATATGGGGAAGGCTACCGGAAAAGGGACCACGTGGTCGATTCTGGTTTAGGAGATATAGGCTCTAAAAGATTGTTTGTGCATTAAATTTGAAATTTTCCATTTTGTAATGCTTGTGCAATAACAGTCCATTAACATCTCTTCATAAGATCAAAGTCTCCAAGCCTTCTTTGCTTCTATAAAATCCTGAAAAATATCTTGTGGATCACCTTTGAAACACAATGAATCAACAAACTTATTCATAATCAAATCAACACCATCACAGTTAAGGCCGGTATTCCATGTGTAGGGAGAGTGTACTGCGTAATGCGTAATGCGTAGTACGTAATGAGTATTTAACACTTTGCCCTAAAATAGTAGTAGTTGATTCCATGAACACGTAATGCGTAAATCGTGGTGCGCAGATCGTAGTACGTGTTCCCCGGGACACTCACAAGAGTGTCCGAATACGCAATACGTGTCTATACGGATACCAAAAGTGGGGATTCCCCTGGGGTTTTCCTATCACAGACCACGTGGTTTTCCAAACAAACTGCACCTGTTGACATGTCTCGCAACTTTATACCTGACTCAATTCTTGAGAACTTGAAAATCCATCTCATTATGATGCCTCAAGGGAGGATTATAAAGATGCCCTTAAAACCAGCAACATCTACTTTTGTTATTCTTTAAATAACAATATAAAAATCCAACAATTAGCAAAATATCTTCTTCAATCTCAAGTTCTCTCTGAAGACCCTTGTTATTCGACGTCTCGTGTTCATATACAAAAATGTCAAATTGGATAATCATGCTGCAATGTGAATACGTTAGTCACGCACCAATGGAAATTGCCAATACGCATCACGACTTACGCAACACGCATCACGTGACACGCATAACGCACGAATACGAACACGTGGAATTCCAGCTTTAACTATGTTGCAGTTCAAATATAATTTTAATGTGCAAATAATACAGGATTATTTCAGAGCAGATGAGCTACGATGAGTGTGTATGTATTTGTCTTCACTAACACATCTAATATCCATTGCTTGAATCGAAATACATACATTCTTTTAATTTAGTGCTTTTTACCATAAACAATATTCATGTTTGGCATAATCAAAGTCTTTCAAATTATGATATATAGTTATTCTTACCAAGGACTACAGTAAAGCTTCGGTGAAAAGGTTAAGTAACTTCTTCTAGCTACTTGTCTAGTTCCTAAGGATCTAGTATTATATTCAATCATCTCGATAGGATATTCTTAAGCTGAAATGTCAACCTAAACACAGTCACTCACTCTCGCCAGCCCAGTACAATTATCCCTGACGCCCTAACATGATTATTGGAGCTCACGTCACTCTTTTAAATCACATTTGACAAAAACGCAAAATATGTAAAAATTGAATACATACCTGCTTATAAAAAATAGTTCAACAAGCATTTCTATATTTTAGCTTAATTGCCACCATGAATGTTGATATGACAAATATGAATTTTTAACCACAAAATAAATGCAAGTGTAAGAGATTAAAATCGTAGTGTACACAACTGTGAAGGGAGGATGAACTATGACCTCTGATTGTGTTTTCAGCTTCCTTATTCCCACCACAAGTTGTATATAAGTGAAGACGTATCTGAGCCTTGATATCTCCCGGTCCTTCTCCAACATGAGGTTCATCATTCTGACTGCACTCGGTAAGTCTACACTAATTGAAGAACGTGCTTTTAATTAACATGTATCTCTCAATATTAGATCATGATTAACAAGTTTAGAGTATCATGTTTCTTACAGAAAAAATACCGAGGTAATATTGCTTACGTGTATGTTATTGGAAAGTATATTCATCTGTGTTAAAATTATAAAAGCAAAATGTTAAATAACAACTTTTGCTTTTTAAATGTAATCTACTTATAAATGCGCTTGACTTGTTCATATTGACAGTTTTTTCAACCGTGCTTGCACTTGCCCTTGCTGGTCATGGGGGAGGTCACGGAGGAGGTCATGGTGGCGGACATGGAGGCGGACATAGACATGGTGGGGGTCATGGAGGAGGTCATGGTCATGGAGGAAATGGCAAAGGTCATGGAGGAGGTCACGGTCATGGGGGAGGTCATGGAGGACATGGCAAAAGTCATGGCGGAGGTCACGGTCACGGGGGAGGTCACGGCGAAGGTCATGGACATGGTGGGGGTCATGGAGGACATGGCAAAGGTCACGGAGGAGGTCACGGTCATGGGGGAGGTCACGGACACCATGGTTAGGAATGCAGCTATAATCTGTATATGGAAGTTATTGTGATATGATTTACGTGATCAAATGTCATTGTTCATTACAATAAATGTGTCTTCTTTGTAAATGATTTTTTGTTATCTATCAATGAAAAATAAAGAAGTTCAAAAGACAGTTGTCACTAAGGTGACATGATCCCCCGTTGCAAATTAATATTTCAAAATTGAAAAACAATGTCAAGATCAGCAAAATCGACAGGGTCCTGAATCTTTCCTAACAAAGTGAGATAGAGTGATGATGAAAATCCAATTAACAGTTCTTGTGATAGCGATAGTTCCCTTGTGACCTTGAGAATAATGGAAAGGTCACCAAAATCTAATCAGCCCTTAATCTTTCCAAGTAGGTGCTTTGTGTAAGATATGATTAAATTCCAGTCAACGGTTCTCGAGAAATCCCGCTGACAAGCTTAACATGCAAGTTCAAGGGGATCGTATTCCAGTCTGTCTGTTATTTAAGAACAAAATATAAAAAATCCCCTATATCCCCCAACATAACATTTCAACCTTGTGAGCTATCAATTAAACATTTTAAAAAATACAACATGAACTGTCTTCAATGATTTATTTAAATTAAGAAATGAACTGTTTAAAAACTGTTTATCATAAATCATATCAAAACACAAGATATGCAACCATTGAATTCGTGGCTGCTTGTAAAACATAAACAAGCATTTAAATATTTTAGCTTAATTACCACTGTGAAGTTAGATATGATAAATATAAGTGTTTAACCACAAAATAAATGCAAATGTGTATAAAATTAAAACTGTAATGTACACTCCTTTAGAGGATGAACTTTGACCTCAGACCGTGTTTTCAGCTTCCTTATTTCCACCATATGAGGTTCATCATTCTGACTGCACTTGTTTAGTCTACACTTCTTGTAGAACATGTTTTTAAATTAATCTCTCAATATAGGATATACCTCTTCATCAGGAATACTAGTTCACGAAAAGACGTAACTGATCACAATAAGGAAAATATTTTCCAAAAATGTTGTGTTCTTATATTATCAACATATACATGCCCTTGGCTTATTCATATTCAGTGTTTACTTCCTTGAATGCCCGTATCCTTGCTGGTCATGGGAGAGGTCATGGAGGTCACGGGGGCGGACATGGAGGCGGACTTGGGGAGGTTACGGACATGGTGGGGGTCATGGAGGAGGTCACGGACATGGTGGGGGTCATGGAGGACATGGCAAAGGTCATGGAGGAGGTCACGGAGGAGGTCACGGGCATGGTGGGGGTCATGGACACCATGGTTGAGAATGTAGCCATAATATGTTTGTGGAAGTTCTTGTGATATCATTGGCCTTCAAACTCCATTGTTCATCACAATAAATGTGTCTTCTATGAAAATGATTGTTTGTTATATGCAAATGAAATATAAGGAAAACATACCAACATATCTGAACACAAACAAATCATAATGTAGTATAGTCAAATAAAGAGTTAACACAACAGAAGCCCAGTCAGCAAACATTTTGGCTAGACGTACGGAAATTCAGGGTTCAAATTCACTGAAATGGCGAATAAACAGTTATTTGCATCTTTGACTGGATGATGAGTTGAGAGTAACTTAGGTTGACAGCCAGACAGACCAGGGAAAACAAACATGACTATAAGATTGGCCAATCAAACCTCCTGTATACATCATCTGCTGTAAAAGCTAATCTTCATTCTCCGAATTTCCAAAACCAGTAAGCTCATACCCTCAGCACATCAGAAAGTCCAATCCGATTTCAGATTGTTGCCAGACAGAGGCATCCAAGTACACAAACCGCAATCATTTGGGACGTATTGTTCTTACAGTGTAGAAAAACACATTTGGGCTTTAAAAGTTAAATCCCGTGTGACTAATGGAACTGTACCTACAATGTGTCTGTCAAACAGTTTTAGAATTTACAAATACTTTCGCAAGAGTTTTCAGCAGTGTTGTCATTTCACATTATATACAGCATAAAAACTATAACTCATCTTGTCTAAATAATTTGAAAGCCATTCGTGACATATATATCTACTTACCTCGATAAACATGACAATCAACGAGAAGGCTAAAATATTTCCTGCGTATTTGTTTATGCTGGACAAATAATGTGTCATTGAGGGATAAACTCAAATGAAAAATAGTTGAAACACTTGATATTTTTTTAAAATAATCATTCACTCCATTTTATATGCGTGCTAATCTCGATGATGACACTCTCTCTGCGACCATCTTTCCTCAGGTGATTTTAAGCCCACACATTTACTGTGAGGTGTTGCCTAATGATGGCAGTAAATCCCATCACTTTTTGAGTCAATATTCATTAATTCAGTTGTCTAATTGACACTACAAGAACTAGCGAATGTTCAGCTACTTTTGCAAAGAAATAAAAGATGATTAATAGACCACAAAGCACGTGTGAAAGTAGAGTCTTAAGACGCCGTTACATATTAATATTATTTTTTCTCAAATTTGCCATTTATTATTTAAGTTGATACATAATAGTGATATTTTAGAGGCTTTTCACATCCTGATCCGTAACAGTTATCTGTATTGGAAGAAAATGGTGCAACATATAAAGTGACATTGTTGTGGAACTCTTCAGTGTGAGAGGTAGATTGGTAGGTCTCATGCAATTTTGAAAGTTCAGACGGCAAGGTAGTCGGCCATTACATCATTGAACTATATTTTGAATTTACTCTGAGTGTATAGGTATATTGGTACATTACTTGAACTACCTGAGCGATCATTTTAATGTAAACAACGCTCGATGGGACTCGATTGACTATAATTTAGCCTTTGGTAACATTTACTTACCTTAGTGAGAGCACTTTATTTAAGTAAGGCATGCTACAGCACCTTTAAGATATATCCTTAAATGTGAACGTGAGCGAGTAAACGGTTTTCATCCGACACATTATCAGTGAACAACTGCCCAATGGTGATGGTAACGACATCAGTTTAAATTTCAGTTATCAACTTGCAACTACAAGAGGGTATTTCACCGAAGATAACATTCTTAAAATGGTCTCATTTGCTTGCATCATTTCTGTGAACACTAATGTGTGACTATGGACACGAACATGCAGGACAACTCAAAACGAAAAATACTCTTTAGCGACGTTTTCGCTGCCCAAAAATGATTTCTATCAGACTGTTTCTACTAATGTTCCGATTTTATCAGTATTTCTCAAATGGCTACATAATGACACCGTCTTACCATCTAGTGATGGTGTGTGGTCAACAAATAATTGTTCTTCCTGACTCTATGAGATAAAGAAGGTATTAGTCAAGAAGAGATAGGTTTCCTCTGTATTTTCACCGTTACTATTTATATAGACAACTGAGTAGCTGTGTATTTAAACATTATTATAAATTTGAAACATTGTAAAGCTGTTTGTGTAGTCATTTCTAATATATGGGGAAGGCTACCGGAAAAGGGACCACGTGGTCGATTCTGGTTTAGGAGATATAGGCTCTAAAAGATTGTTTGTGCATTAAATTTGAAATTTTCCATTTTTTAATGCTTGTGCAATAACAGTCCATTAACATCTCTTCATAAGTTCAAAGTCTCCCAGCCTTCTTTGCTTCTATAAAATCCTGAAAAATATCTTGTGGATCACCTTTGAAACACAATGAATCAACAAACTTATTCATAATCAAATCAACACCATCACAGTTAAGTTATACATTAGTCACGCACAAATGGAAATTGCCAATACGCATCACGACTTACGCAACAACAACACGCATCACGTGACACGCATAACGCACGAATACGAACACATGGAATTCCAGCTTTAACTATGTTGCAGTTCAAATATAATTTTAATGTGCAAATAATCAGGATTATTTCAGAGCAGATGAGCTACGATGCGTGTGTATGTATTTGTCTGCACTAACACATCTAATATCCATTGCTTGAATCGAAATACATACATTCTTTTAATTTAGTGCTTTTTACCATAAACAATATTCATGTTTGGTATAATCAAAGTCTTTCAAATTATGATATATAGTTATTCTTACCAAGGACTACAGTAAAGCTTCGGTGAAAAGGTTAAGTAACTTCTTCTAGCTACTTGTCTAGTTCCTAAGGATCCAGTATTATATTCAATCATCTCGATAGGATATTCTTAAGCTGAAATGTCAACCTAAACACAGTCACTTACTCTCGCCAGCCCAGTACAATTATCCCTGACGCCCTAACACGATTATTGGAGCTCACGTCACTCCTTTAAAGCACATTTGACAAAAACGCAAAATATGTAAAAATTGAATACATACCTGCTTATAAAAAATAGTTCAACAAGCATTTCTATATTTAGCTTAATTGCCACCATGAATGTTGATATGACAAATATGAATTTTTAACCACAAAATAAATGCAAATGTAAGAGATTAAAATCGTAGTGGACACAACTGTGAAGGGAGGATGAACTATGACCTCTGATTGTGTTTTCAGCTTCCTTATTCCCACCACAAGTTGTATATAAGTGAAGACGTATCTGAGCCTTGATATCTCCCTGTCCTTCTTCAGCATGAGGTTCATCATTCTGACTGCACTTGGTAAGTCTACACTTATTGAAGAACGTGCTTTTAATTAAAATGTATCTCTCATATCATGATTAACAAGTTTAGAGTATCATGTTTCTTACAGAAAAAATACCGAGGTAATATTGCTTACGTGTATGTTATTGGAAAGTATATTCATCTGTGTTAAAATTATAAAAGCAAAATGTTAAATAACAACTTTTGCTTTTTAAATGTAATCTACTTATAAATGCGCTTGACTTGTTCATATTGACAGTTTTTTCAACCGTGCTTGCACTTGCCCTTGCTGGTCATGGGAGAGGTCACGGAGGAGGTCATGGTGGCGGACATGGAGGCGGACATGGACATGGTGGGGGTCATGGAGGAGGTCATGGTCATGGAGGAGGTCATGGAGGACATGGCAAAGGTCATGGAGGAGGTCACGGTCATGGGGGAGGTCATGGAGGACATGGCAAAGGTCATGGTGGAGGTCACGGTCACGGGGGAGGTCACGGCGGAGGTCATGGACATGGTGGGGGTCATGGAGGACATGGCAAAGGTCACGGAGGAGGTCACGGTCATGGAGGAGGTCACGGTCATGGAGGAGGTCACGGACACCATGGTTAGGAATGCAGCTATAATCTGTATATGGAAGTTATTGTGATATGATTTACGTGATCAAATGTCATTGTTCATTACAATAAATGTGTCTTCTATGTAAATAATTGTTTGTTATTTATCAATGAAATATAAAGAAGTTCAAAAGGCAGTTGTCACGAAGGTGACATGATCCCCCGTCGCAAATTAATATTTCAAAATTGAAAAACAATGTCAAGATCAGCAAAATCGACTGGGTCCTGAATCTTTCCTAACAAAGTGAGATAGAGTGTTGATGAAAATCCAATGAACAGTTTTTGTGATAGCGATAGTTCCACTGTGACCTTGAGAATAATGGAAAGGTCACCAAAATATAATCAGCCCTTAATCTTTCCTAGTAGGTGCTTTGTGTAAGATATGATTAAATTCCAGTCAACGGTTCTTGAGAAATCCCGCTGACAAGCTTAACATGCAAGTTCAAGGGGAAGGTATTCCAGTCTGTCTGTTATTTCAGAACAAAATATAAAAATCCCCTATATCCCCCTAACATAACATTTCAACCTTGTGACCTATCAATTAAACATTAAAAAATACAACATGAACTGTCTTCAATGATTTATTTAAATTAAGAAATGAACTGTTTCGAAACAGTTTATCATAAATCATATCAAAAAACAAGATATGCATCCATTGAATTCGTGGCTGCTTGTAAAACATAAACAAGCATTTAAATATTTTAGCTTAATTACCACTGTGAAGTTAGATATGATAAATATAAGTGTTTAAGATCCAGCCTGCTCTAGGCCTCATTTGTGGCCCATCACTGCACTCCCCTGTCATCTGACGGCCACAAATGTGGCCCCCCCACGCGCAGAAAGCCGTGACCCTTGACCTCCGATCAAAACAGACAATTACATCTATCCAACAACTGAATTTTCGATATAAATGCAACAGAAAGGGTCTACATTAAAAATCCACAACAGTGATATGTAATACTTGTAATAAAAGTGTTTATTCGTGTTACACGGCTCCACGGAAAAATTCAGTCGATGCGAGAGAAAACTTCCGGTGAAAATTGTCACATGTGAAGAAGTTTGAGAGACGACGGTTTCCAAACAATGATAAATAAAGTAAATCTGACGCAGTGACAATTCATAACTGTGTTTATTCAATGTACACGATAAACAATCTTAGTCAGTTTGATTCATAATAATATCGTTGCAATGTTTTATCAAGGCAAAATTGAGCTGTCAAATCGTGAGTTTCCTTCAACTTGCTGCAGTTAGAAACCGTTAGGCCTAGACTGAACAAACAATGTCATCACAACAACATCATCTAAAAAATCCTTTAAATTTGATCATGATCACGGACTCCAAAGATAAAAAAATAACTGACATTTATATATCTTGTTGTGGCTAAAACTTGCATTACAATTAGGCCTACAGATCATCTTGAAAAATCTACTTACAAATTGCCGATAAACAGCATGACGCCATTACGTACTTTCATGCACTGATGGCGGATTTCGATCAAACACAATTTCGATGCTCAAGTTCAGTATCCGATTCATGGCACTTGATCGGAATATCCTAATACACACATGGTGCATTAACATTTTCGTAGTGGTGAACAAACAATTGGCTTATTTAAAAATATGTTAGTTCTTGAGTAATGACACTCGGACCCAAAGACAACCGTTAGTTGGTCCCGCGCGATTGTAAACAAGTTACTGTCAATGCTATTCCGGGAAAACTAATGATTATGATAGCAACACTCTGTCGGTCATTCTTGGTCTATTGTTTTATATAAACATATTTATTTTCTATTTTAAAAACTATCATTCAGGAAAAATATTTGTACTGTTTGTTTTCTTGTTTTTAAATACTGAAGGCAAGTAGCATATCGCGATTATCGTTAGACTAGGCGATTGGAATCTCCAGTGCGATTTCAAATGTAATATTGGAATATACGGGCGTAACGTGTTTGATGAAAATTCATGAAATATAATTTATTTGGATCGAGTTTGTTTATGTGAGAGGCAAAACATTTACGACATGAAAAGGAATTTTCGTCTGTTAATAAAAAAAATCAACTAGCTAATTAAGTTACTTACGACAGACAATTGTCACTATCCAACATCTTCAAGTGAACTCTCGCGAAACGTCACTCTGACATGTGAACATTTATTCAGTAAGTAAGAATGCGTTGGCACATCATGAATTCATGGGAAATAATTCATTCGTTTTGAAAATAAAATACTTTGAAACAACTCGTAACTGTTTTGAAAATAAAATAATTTGAAATAACATGTCATTGACCTTGCCAGGACACACGTGGTTTTGATTGACAGAAGTGGGCGTGGACACTTGAGTGACAAGATGGGCGTGGTTATCGTAGCTTTGCGCAGATTGAGATATCGATGTCGTCATTGATCGATTTAACAAAAAATGTCCTCAAATTTAATTGAAATTAAAAACTTTGACAAATATTATATAGGTTTTTAAAACTTACTTGACAAGCAGTAGTGTTTGATGTGTCGATAGCGTGTAGACAAAAAAATCGTAAAGTACAGTGCAGTGCCGGTGACGTTATTTTCATAGACGTGCATGTTAATTTAATCTGGGATAAATAATTTTCATAGATACGATTTGTGTCCGATTCTATTCACATTTATCAGGTTTGTGGGGTATCGACTTGGTTACAACCTCATAATTTAAGTTTAATTTTCCGTTTACTATCTTGGGAATGGCAGAACTTTGATCAACATATATACGTAGTTGTGAAAACATTTAACATGACGGTCTATGGGAAACGTTTTTATCTAACGCACACATGTAGGTAAATTGGATGACATTAGTTAATTATCGTCCGAAAATTTAATTTAAATTATTTTCTTCAAGCTGAGATGATTTCAAATCAAGATGAAAAGTTTAACATTGATTTAAACAGAACTCATTTCATGAAAATCATTTATCCCAGCGTAAATTTACATGCAAGTCTATGGAAATACGACACTGTACGAATATAACTGCCACGTAGGCCTACTGTAGGCCTTATTACATGAGAAATGTGAATTTGTATTTATAAATGTTGGAGGCAAATTACTTGAAAAATATTAAACATCAGTTTATTTCACTCTTGCACTTGTCTGTTGCAGGTACCGTTATCAACCGCCTCTTGTAGGTGAGAGTTTTTGTAAATGATTTGTGACATAGGCCTACCAACGTGAATCCATCAACATTCTCATACTTAATTTCGACTGGCATTTTTATTTGCTACACATTGAAATAAAGGATGAACTGTTACCAAATCTTGACTTTTTGTCCAAAATATAACTAATCTGCGGTAGTCCAGTCCAGTCCGGCGGCCTTCGAGAGATTCCGTACTCCAGTGAAAGAGATGAAATGACATTCGACCTTCAAGAGGTCTACTTTGTGTGCAGGTACTCACTTGACAGTGTAGAATCAAGGAAATTGATGGGATATCTTTCTTCAACACTTGTCAGCTAAATCAGATTTTTCCCCCCATAAGGTATTGTCTTTTTTGCCTCAACACTTTGATAGAATTGCTCAAATATTCGTTAGGCTTACTATTTGCGTCATATAAATGATATAGTTTTGTTTTTTGACATTTGTTTAAATATTAACACGTGTTCATATCTAAATTGACAAGTGTTCATTGTCATATTTAATTTACAGTGCTTGTAGTAAATTTAGTATTGTTTACGTTTAAAACATAATTTAGTTGTGCTCCTAATATCCAAACCCGCATGACCCATTACATGTGTGACAAACGGTACACAACATTCATTTTTAAAACTTTTTTCAAAGGGATCGCTTACACTCGTAAACAAACCATAGCTTAACAAACTTATGTCTGATTGTGATTATGTTCCGTTAGTACACATATATGTCTATATTAAATGTATATATTACCAACCAATACCTTATGGGGAAACTCTGATCAGGAGGAACGTTCTATTTTCTGATTGGCTGAGAATGGAATTCCCCAATGTGGTTTCCACTTGGTTATCGTTTGTCGACAATTATAATACTCCATTTGGAAATTAATATAATTAGATGCTTTTGATTTATAGTTCTTCTTTTATTCTTTATTTATTAAGTATATATAGTAACATGCATTACGTTTATAATTATGTCAGATAAATTAAACTATGCGCACAATGTACTATGTAGCCTAAGTATTGTTTCTTTTATATCTGAATTTACAATCTTAAAATTATAAACATCCTTTAGTATCAATATTAATAATCCTAATCAAAAATGAAAACAATGTTTTCGACTCTCAATTTATATATACTTCTTGATATCGTGTGATCCCACATCTTGTCAATCGCTCATGATATATATACTGCCATGACGTTTTCGAGCACCTGCTGAGATCTGCACATCTGCCCACTTGTCTCGTTTGCCGCTTGTGTTTTGAATTTTGAATTGAGGTATTCGTCCCGTAATTACATGTGAATCAATAGCGAATACAATTTAATAATTGGAGGTAGGAAATAATGTCTTCTGCTTCTGGCCATTCTGGACTTGTCTGGTGATTTTATTTTTTCTTGAAGTTTCTAAAGGGAAGTAATAATAAACTGACTTCCGTTGCTACGTCATTTCCGGAATGAAAGTTTTTCGTCTGCAATAAATTTTGATCTAATTTTTACAGTAAAGGTAGGTTTTTTGTCATATATTATTGCCAAAAGACTTTACAAATGTGTTACAGATACTTTATTTATTAATACACAATTTATTCGATGACGAATTAGACGTTTATGAGCTTGTGTTACAGTGTAGAAAATGTCATTTGCTCATTAGTTTTCTCTGTTGACCGGCCTCAGGTTATTGTTTGCATCGAATTTTTATCCGTTGTTTACACAGTGCTGTTAGTGAAATGCTTAAGTTTATCACATTAAAAATCACATGGTATAAGAATATGAATCTCTTTGTATCCACGTGATAATTTTTGTAGCTATTGAAACAATTATTCTTAATATATTGTTTGTTTTCGTTCTAATTACCGAAGTCCGCCATTTTGATTTGAAACAGACGATTTCCGAGACATTAGCATGGGTAATAGCTTGCTATTCGAAAAGTGTAATTTCTACAGTGCTGAAACTTTATTGATACCACTTTTAGTTATTGTTGATATTTATTCTAAAGTATGGATTCTTTGTGTTCTGTAGTTTGTGAGAAAATCGCAGTCAAAGCGGTGCGAGCAAAGTTGGGGAATTTATCAAATAATAATAACGTCTTCGTTTTATGTTGACTTCTAACGATGTTAGATAATTTATCGCCGTGGTAACTACAGTAATCGGATAACAGTAAAAATCCTTGTGAATATTCGGTTACAACCCTGAATTCGTAAAATGTGAATTTATCTGGAATATTTTAGTTTTATATTTCAAATGATCGATCCTGGATAAATCGTCCAGATTACAAAAAAATAGATTTCATGTAAAAAGTACTACTTTGCTGTTTCAAGGATTATTTCTTCATTATTGTATGTGGTATGACTATAAAAAATATATCATCACATAGCCTAGTGATTTCCCCATCAGTGTGTGAAATTTTGCTTAGAATACTTGTTTACTTTTTGATCAATTTAAATTTTCGTAACGGTGTTGATTTTACGGCGCTTCAGCTGAAATTAATCCAGATGACAGTGGGTGTTAGCCTAAAACAATCCAGCAGGCTAAAGGTTAACCACAAAATAAATGCAAATGTGTATAAACTTAAAACTGTAATGTACACTCCTTTAGAGGATGAACTTTGACCTCTGACTGTGTTTTCAGCTTCCTTATTCCCACCATATGAGGTTCATCATTCTGACTGCACTTGTTAAGTCTACACTTCTTGTAGAACATGTTTTTAAATTAATCTCTCAAAATAGGATATACCTCTTCATCAGGAATACTACACTAGGCAAAAAAAGAAACGCATAGGTGAACCTTATTTTTTCAAATTGATTTTTTTTATTAAATAATGTCATGATTATGACCTGAATGTCTAGGGAATATATGTTTATGTCGTAAACATTAAATTGGAATACCTAAACGCAACATCATGTGAATGATCGCCAAAATACAGTGATTTCGATACAAAATCATGACAAGTGCGTGCTGAAAAAGTTGTCAGCATGTTGCACGTGCATCACATGGGGAATTACACTTGCCAGTGGTGAGTATAAAAGGGAGGCAGTCCGACAATGAAACACTTGCAATCAACCCCGGAAACTAAAGGTCAAAATGCCGAGGTTAGATCTTGCAGCCCGGAACAGAGCCATCGGACGTCTAGAGGCCGGAGAGTCCCAGTCAGCGGTTGCCCGACACCTGAATGTTCACCAGAGCACGATTTCCCGACTGTGGCATCGTTTCCAGACATTCAACTCTACAAGAGATCGACCGAGAAGTGGCCATCCAAGGGCGACAACTCCCGCACAAGACCGCTACATCCGGGTTACCCATCTAAGGCACAGAACCACCAGCGCTGCCTACACAGCAAACAACGTCCCTGGTCTTCGACGGCTATCAGCACAAACCGTCAGAAATCGTCTATGGCAGCACGGAATACGACCCATGAGACCCTACGTTGGACCGTTTTTGAGACGCCATCATCGCTGGGAACGTCTCCGATGGAGTCGACGTCTTCAGATGTGGAACCTTGTCAACTGGAGACGAATATGGTTTAGTGACGAATCCCGGTTCTTGTTGTACCATAGTGATAAAAGAGCTCGAGTTTACAGACGTCGAGGGGAACGTTTCCGACAGAACTGTGTTGTTCAGGTGGATCGATTTGGTGGAGGAGGTATCATGATGTGGGCAGCAATATCAGTGAACGGTAGAACAGACCTGGTGCACGTACAAGGTAATCTGACTGCTGTGCGTTATAGAGATGAGATTCTTCAACGTCACCTTCTTCCCGTCATCAACGTTCAGAGACATCTCTTCCAGCATGACAACGCTAGACCACACACAGCTCATGTCACCAGGCAATTCCTAGCCAACAACAATGTGAATGTGCTGCCATGGCCCTCCAAATCCCCAGATTTAAATCCTATTGAGCATCTTTGGGATAATCTTGATCGACGTGTACGACGGCGACAGCCACAACCGCAGACTCATCAACAACTGTGCCAGTCCTTGCAGGAAGAGTGGAGAAGAATTCTCCAGCGTCAAATCAGGACATTGATAGCGTCCATGCCAAGACGATGCCGATCTGTGATTCATGCCAATGGTGGTCATACCAGATACTGACTTTTGCATTGTGCTGTCACTGACGTTGACGTTTTTCTTGACATTAAACGAGTGGGATACATAGAGGAGATATTCCCTCGTTATTTGTATGAAAATTATACAGATACGACTATGATATTTGCTATTATCACCTCTTGTCAGTAAACATTTTTTGTAGTAATTTTCTGTTATGCGTTTCTTTTTTTGCCGAGTATAGTTCACCACGAAAAGACGTAACTGATCACAATAAGGAAAATATTTTCCAAAAAATGTTTTTTTCTTATGTAATCTACATACAAATGCCCTTGGCTTATTCATATTCACAGTTTTTACAACCTTGAATGCCCGTACCCTTGCTGGTCATGGGAAAGGTCATGGAGTTCACGGAGGAGATCATGGAAAAGTTCACGGCGGAGGTCAAGGACATGGTGGGGGTCATGGAGGACAAAGGTGATGGAGGAGGTCATGGGCATGGTGGGGGTCATGGACACTATGGTTGAGAATGTAGCTATAATATGTTTGTGGAAGTTCTTGTGATATCATTGGCCTTCAAACTCCATTGTTCATCACAATAAATGTGTCTTCTATGAAAATGATTCTTTGTTATATGCAAATGAAATATAAGGAAAACATACCAACATATCTGAACACAAACAAATCATAATGTAGTATAGTCAAATAAAGAGTTAACACAACAGAAGCCCAGTCAGCAAACATTTTGGCTAGACGTACGGAAATTCAGGGTTCAAATTCACTGAAATGGCGAATAAACAGTTATTTGCACCTTTGACTGGATGATGAGTTGAGAGTAACTTAAGTTGACAGCCAGACAGACCAGGGAAAACAAACATGACTATAAGATTGGCCAATCAAACCTCCTGTATACATCATGTGCTGTAAAAGCTAATCTTCATTCTCCGAATTTCCTAAACCAGTAAGCTCATACCCTCAGCACATCAGAAAGTCCAATCCGATTTCAGATTGTTGCCAGACAGAGGCATCCAAGCACACAAACCGCAATCATTTGGGACGTATTGTTCTTACAGTGTGGAAAAACACATTTGGGCTTAAAAAGTTAAATCCCTTGTGACTAATGGAACTGTACCTAGAATGTGTCTGTCAAACAGTTTAAGAATTTTTAAATATTTTCGCAAGAGTTTTCAGCAGTGTTGTAATTTCACATTATATTCAGCATAAAAACTATAACTCATCTTGTCTCAATAATTTGAAAGCCATTCGTGAAATATATATCTACTTACCTCGATAAACATGACAATCAACGAGAAGGGTAAAATATTTCCTGCGTATTTGTTTATGCTGGACAAATAATGTGTCATTGAGGGATAAACTCAAATGAAAAAATAGTTGAAACAGTTGATATTTTGTAAAAATAATCATTCACTCCATTTTATACTAGTAATTTATTCTCAAAGAAATGATTTGCATTTTCACATAAAGTCATAATTAAGTTTTGCTCAAAATATTTATCATGATATCATTAGTCTATCGGATAGGTCCATTATATCAGGAGGTAACACTAGGTTGTAACCACAGTCACACCTGATTGATTTGTCTGTTTATTAGGATGTCTGCAGGTGGGATGAGTTAATAATAATAATAATGAGGATACTTATGTCGCGCTGAACTCCACAACACAAAGGGCCATGCTCAAAGCGCTACACACAGTATTACCCTGGTGTACCCTTTTTCATTCTCAACTCCCTTTTGAGTATGCAACCTGGGCTACCAATTAAGGCGCTCGAAGGCTATCTGTCACATTGCCTGCACTTCCAAACCAGGTACTCAATTGTACTGCTGAGTGAACAGAGGCACATTTCGAATAAAGTCCCTTGCCCAAGGTGACACCATGAGCATCTCAACTCATGTCTCAGTGTGGGGCAGGGAATCACCCGTCAAACTCTCAGTTTTTCATTCAGCAATGAGGCGGGTAACGCACTCATCCAGCGAGACACACCCGTTGTTGCCGAACTTGACTGATAGGGGTGGACTGAGCTATGCACAGGACCGAGTTCTGGGTGTAAACCCATTCATTGATCTGACATACGTAATTGGAACATCATATTCTGAAATTTCCATTCTAACCACATATCTTTTATTTACTTTATAGTCTTTAAGTCTATATGCATCTCATATTATGTGGTATCCTGGAACCTATAAAAAATATAACTATGCAGAAATTTCAGTCTTACTTTGCAGAATTTCTGCCCTTTAGGAAAAGGTCCTTTTTTTAAAATTACAAAAAAAAACATAATTATAGGATATCTAACGAGCTTCCCATTTCATATCAAGTTTATGTCCTGAGTGAACTAATTTTGCTTTGTCTCGACCCTTTCGAGAGACAAACCAAAATTATTTCACGAGGGGCATAAAGTTGATATGAAAGTGGAACGAGTTATGTATCCTATTTATTACCAACATGTATTTCATACTATTTAAAATATATTTCTGTTGTCCCTATAAAAGGACGGAACATCGGAGTAATATGAACCCTGTCACAGCATCTATAAGTTCATAATATTACGACGTTAAATATTCACGCTTTTAAAATCAAACTGTTCATAATCTGTGATGTTCGGTATGGCGAAACCAGTTGCACTAGTCATGCTGAAGGAAGCGTATGTAATATAACATCTCCCTGCTTGAGGACATGAGATAAGAGTTATCCGTCCTTTGAATGATGTCATGTCATGGCGGCCGGCATTCGCATGTTTCTTGTCGTCAGAATGTGTAGACAAGCTAAAACAACCTCATTAAATGTAAGTTTTAGATGAACGTCGCCGTTAAAATTTCAGTTATGTTTGCCTTGTGATTATAAATATGTCATTCCCAACGGTAAGATTGAGAGCAAAAACTCTTGTTGCATTCTAAACTTTGTGCTTATAAGCTCTGCTCTAGTCATGGTGTATTTGTTAATTATTCATTAAAATCAATTTCTGAATTAACTGAAAAATGAGATAAATATTAATTATAAGTATTGTTGTAAAATACTTGTAATTTCATGAATGAATTCACGTTCGTTTTATGAATGAATAAAGTAGTCCAGGCAGTACCAAAGGTCATCGTTAGCCAATCAAATTACTTGAAGGTGTTATGACACATATGTGTCATAACAGTTTGTTATGAAACCCCTTAACGAAGTACCACGTGGGTAATAATTCACGATAAGATTTAGGTTTACCGTTTATGTTCTTCAAATGTAAAAAAGACTTGGGATAAACAAATTAAGAACATTCTCTTCTCTACAGTGACCTTTGCCATGTCATAAGAAGTCGTCTCCCACAGGGTCTCTACCAGACAAACGAAAGTAAAGTCATAAAACAAACAGCTATGAATGTCAAAGATGCACATACCATTTCAGTAACTATCTCCTTCAGGGAGAACAGGATCCTTACAATTCCCTTTATTGTCCTCTACGTAGTACTTTCATTAGAATATTTTGGAAAAAGTCAAATGTTCACTTATGAATTCTTTTGAATTTGCTGGAAGTTAAGAGTTTGAAATCTACAGCATTGGCTTGCTAATTTTTCATAGCATCGATCACATTCCTTAAAGTAACCATATACACCAAGACTCGAGTAACGAGTAACGAAAACTGACAAGTGTTATGCAAATTTTATCATAATAACTATACACGAGTATGAAAGATGAACCATAATCAAGAAGGGAAGTTCAGCTCAACTTCATTAGTTTAAAACTAATTATTACTTGTCGATGACCTGATAACTATACCACGTGGAAAATTTATAACTTTGTTATCTGTACAGTTCACCAGGAAACACTACCACTTTGTTCAATGAATTATAACCAATGATAAAAGAAGGGTCTGCGATTGACCATAACTCTGAGATTGCCTAGTGGAACAGCACCCAGTTGGCTAACATACACATAAAAACAAGGCTTTGAATACAGATATTTATCACAGAAATTTATCATGCGTAAGTGTTTTTTAGTTAAGGAATTTCATTTCTGTTATTCAAAAAGTTAAAAAGAAATTTGAGATTAAAGGAATTATGTTGGATGTATGTTTCCTTTTTTTAAAAATTTGAAAACATTATAATTATTCTTTGACTGCTGACTAAAAATCTATACTTTTCAGATTATGGCAATCGAAAACTTGAGATATTTGCAATTGAAAATCATACATATGATAAAATCAACAGAAGTGAGTACTTTCTTTTGCCTGGCAGTTTATAAAAACAAGCGATTTGCGAACATATCTGTATCGAAGATCATATAATCATGCCTGAATGCTTTTCAATTTTGGATTTTGTTCTGTTCAAATGGATGGATGTTATGTGAATGGTTTCTTTGAGGCTATTCCTCTAAAGAATATGGCATTCTGTTATTTCAAAAACCATAAAAAAATAAGACTAATAAGACTGATTGAAAACTTCCACAATCAGAGAAGTTTCAAAATGAAGGCATCTACAAAATGGACGATATGCGGTTGAAAAACACTGCAATTAAATCGTAAATCATTAATTTAATCCATACGAAATATGAATATTAAAATATGTGTGAAATTACAAGCATGCAACTTATTGGGTTATATGTTTATTAACTGCTGTTAAACTTGTGAGTCTGTGACCACAAAATAAATGCATCTGTAGCTAAAGATTAAATCGTAGTGTACACAACTGTGAAGGGAGGTTGAATTATGACCTCTGACTGTGTATTCAGCTTCTTTATTTCCACCACAAGTTGTATATAAGTGAAGACGTATCTGAGTCTTGACATTTCCCGGTCCTTCTCCAACATGAGGTTCATCATTCTGACTGCACTCGGTAAGTCTACATTTATTGTAGAACATGCTTTTAATTCTGATGAATCTGTCAATACTGGATCATGATTAACATGTTTAGAATTAAAACATGTTTCTTACAGCAAAAAACAACAAGTATGTAATCTTGCTTACATGTATTTTATTGGAAAGTATATTCTTTTGTGTTCAAATTATAAAAGAAAAATGCTTAATAACAACTTATGTATGAGAAAGACACTACGCTACGGAGTGACAATCACAAAAAAAAAGAGATTATCCCGAAACGTTGCCTTTCAAATGTAATCTAATATTAATGTGCTTGACTTGTTCATATCGACAGTTTTTACAACCGTGCTTGCACTTGCCCTGGCTGGTCATGGGGGAGGTCACGGAGGAGGTCATGGTGGCGGACATGGAGGAGGTCATGGACATGGTGGGGGTCATGGAGGAGGTCATGGTCATGGAGGACATGGCAAAGGTCACGGAGGAGGTCACGGTCATGGGGGAGGTCATGGTGGGGGTCATGGACATGGTGGGGGTCATGGACATAGTGGGGGTCATGGAGGACATGGCAAAGGTCACGGAGGAGGTCACGGTCATGGCGGAGGTCATGGACATGGCGGAGGTCATGGACACCATGGTTAAGAATGCAGCCATGATCTGTATCTTGAAATTCTAGTGATATGATTTACGTGATCAAATGTCATTGTTCATTACAATAAATGTCTTCTATGTAAATGATTGTTTGTGATCTATCAGTGAAATATAAAGAAGTTTAACTAACATATCTGAACTTAAATGCCAAAGCAAACAATCAAAACAACAATATAGAGTTGTCAAATACAGACATTGCACAACAGTAAACCAGTACGTACATTTCTGACAAACATTGCAGAGGTTCAGGGATCGTATTCAGTCTGTCCTTTTTTCAGAACAAAATATAAAAACTTAACTCCCCTAACATAACAGATCAGCCTTGTGGGCTACAAATTAAAAATTGCAAAAAATACAATTTGAGCTGTCTTCAATGATTTATTTAAATTAAGAATTAAACTGTTAAGAAACAGTTCATCATATATCAAAACACAAATTATGCAACAATTGAATTCATGGCTGCTTGTAAAATATAAACAAGAATATGAATATTATAGCTTAACCGCCACTGTGAAGTTATTACAGATATTACAAATATGATCTATAAACCACAAAAATAAATGCACTTATAGTGTATTATTTCCACCATCATATGAATATAAGAGAAGACGTTTCTGAGTTGTGATATCTCCCGGTCCCGGTCTCCAACATGAGGTTCATCATTCAGACAGCACTTGATAAGTCTACATTTATTGTAGAACATGCTTTTATTTGAAATTCATATCTCAATATTGGATCATGATTTACATGTGTGGAATTAAAGGGTGTTTCTTACAACATAAACTTATCTAATTATGTTTACGAGTGTGTTACCTGAAAGTTCTTATGTGTTCAAATTTAAAAAAGCAAAATGTCTTAATAACAAAATAACATTGAGAAAAGACACTGCGTCATATGGTTCATGCTTTTTCATCGATGGCGTATTCATATTCACAGTTATCACAACCATGTTTATGGAAGTTTTTGTGATATTATTGGTCTTATTTTAGAATGATCAAACTCCATTGTTCATTACAATAAATGTGAATTCTATGAAAATGATTGGTTGTCATATGCAAATGAAATATAAGGAAAACATACTAACATATCTGAACTGAAATGTTAAAGAATACAAATAAAAAATAATGTTGTATTGTCAAATGCAGATATTACACAAGAGTAGCAGAGTAAGTATTTATTTTGGTTAAGGGTTTCAATTCACCTGGACTGAAATGGCGACTAATACATGTATTTGCACCTTTGACTGGATAATGAGTTCAGAGTAACTCAGGTTGGCAGCCGGACAGACAAGTGGAAACAAACAAGAGATTGGCCAATTATACCTCCCGTATACATCATTCATCTCCGAATTTCCTCCAAACACCAGTAAGCTCATACCCTCAGCATACTCAGAAAGTCCAATCGGATTTCAGATTGTTGCCAGACAGAGGCACTCGAGCACACAAACCGCAGTCATTTGGGACGTATTGTTCTAACAGTGTGGAAAAGCACATTTGGGCATAAAAAGTTAAATCCTTTGTAACTGTGTTTAACCACATCTAACAAAACCATTATCTACACTCGTAGATTGAATCTGATTGAATTGTTTTTGCACAACAAAGTAGTAAATTGTATGATGAAGTGAATTAAGTCATGTTTCGTGGTGTCGGGTGGTAGAATGGTCGGGAGGTCTGGTGGCAGAATAGTTGGGAGGTCTAGTGGCAGAATAGTTGTGAGGTCTAGTGGCAGAATAGTCGGGAGGTCTAGTGACAGAATAGTTGGGAGGTCGAGTGGCAGAATAGTTGGGAGGTCGAGTGGCAGAATAGTTGGGAGGTCGAGTGGCAGAATAGTTGGGAGGTCTAGTGACAGAATAGTTGGGAGGTCGAGTGGCAGAATAGTTGGGAGGTCTAGTGACAGAATAGTTGGGAGGTCGAGTGACAGAATAGTTGGGAGGTCTAGTGGCAGAATAGTTGGGAGGTCTAGTGGCAGAATAGTTGGGAGGTCGAGTGGCAGAATAGTTGGGAGGTCGAGTGGCAGAATAGTTGGGAGGTCGAGTGGCAGAATAGTTGGGAGGTCGAGTGGCAGAATGGTTGGGAGGTCGGGAGGTCTGGAGGTCGGGTGGTAGAATGGTCGGGAGGTCAGGAGGAGGTGAACACTGGATGTGATCGCCAAGGCTTAAAACTTCCGCAGAGAGAGCATAATCTAGTCTGTTCGCTCAACGATTGCTACAAGGAGGCATAAATGTATAAATGGTCGCATCTAAGAACATCACTTATTTGGGTTATGTATCTGTGTCCCTCGTGCCTACTTTCTGTGTGCAATCAAAGCCGTTCATTATGACGACCACTCTGCTTTCATGCAGCGACCACGACAAACTTTTGACACCATTACGATTTTTGTGCCTTCTTTCTGCATTCAATCTGTCTTCTTTGAGCTTCATCGTCGATTTTCCAATGTTCGTAGCAAGTTCCGACATATTTTTACAATTTTTATAATTGCACTTGGTATGAATAACTACTGTGATGCTCCAATGTAGACAAGTGTTGTCAGAAACTATTTCTTATACAGTAAGTAAATGGTGGCATTTTCCTTTTTTTATGGAACTATTGCCCACTGTTATTGGGCAAATTACTGCTGTAATGCTCTAATGTGGACAATTGTGTTCACAATAAAATGGCCACCATGCATTTTTTGCTTTATACGCAATATCGGTATTACAACTACGTATAATTGGTTTGTGAAATAAGATGTTATTAACTATAAAAATATAAAACTAACAAAGCTGTCTATTGCTACGGCTGCTTGAATCAAGTGCAACCAATGATAAAAGAAGGGTCTACAATTGATCATAACTCTGAGATTGCTTTGTGGAAAGGCGCCAAGAGAGTTACAAATGAAATCAAGCTATTTGCAAACATATCTTAAAGATCATATAATCATGTCTGAATGTTTTAAACTTTTGGATTTGTTTCATGTTCTTCATGAGGGATTAAATAACTAATTTCATAATAAAGGAATTATGTTATAATGGATGTATGTTAAATAAATATCTTCTTTTGGGCTATTCCTCTCAAGAATATGACATTCTGTTATCTTATCAACCATACAAAATAAAACTAATAAGACTGGTTGAAAACTTTCACACTCAGACAAGTTTCAAAATGAAAGCATCTAAAAAATTCAATATAATTCACACAATCATTCGAAATATGAAAATATGTGGTAAATTACAAACACGCAATGTTTTGCGTTAGGAGTTTGTTAACCGCTGTTAAGCTTGTGAGTGTGTGACCACATAATAAATGCTTCTGAAGTGTAGATTAAAATCGTAGTGTACACACCTTTGAAGGGAGGATGAACTATGACCTCTGACTGTGTTTTCAGCTTCCTTATTCTCACCACAAGTTGTATATAAGTGAAGACGTATCTGAGTCTTGATATCTCACTGTCCTTCTTCAACATGAGGTTCATCATTCTGACTGCACTCGGTAAGTCTACACTTATAGTAGAAATTGGTGAATTAATACACCAATGTGATATAAGAATTAGTTAATGTTTCATATTTGTTTCCATCTGCAGTTTTCACGACCATAGTGGCCTTTGCCCTTGCCGGTCATGGTGGAGGTCATGGAGGAGGTCATGGTGGAGGACATGGCAAAGGTCATGGCGGAGGTCATGGGCACGGACATGGGGGTGGCCACGGGGGCGGTCATGGGGGTCATGGCAAAGGTCATGGAGGTGGTCATGGACATGGGGGAGGTCATAGTCATGGAGGCGGTCACGGACATGGAGGTCATGGCAAAGGTCATGGAGGAGGTCACGGACATGGGGGAGGTCATGGTCATGGAGGTCATGGCAAAGGTCATGGAGGAGGTCACGGACATGGGGGAGGTCATGGACATGGGGGAGGTCACGGTCACCATGGTTGAAGAAGACACAGATGTTAATGTTGACTTAATTTCCATTTATTGTGTATTTGTCATTATTGTCATTTATCATATGTTAGATGCGTGCATAATAAACATGAACGTTTAAAAAGTCTTCTTTTTTCAAATCTTTAAAATAAATAAGATATGCTTAATCATAACGGGAGAATGTTTTGTGCGTAGAAACACCCCTAATAAGGGTTGAATAAATACAGGGTGTACAAAAAGATATATAGAATATATACAAAATATACTTTATAGAATTTATGATATCATACATCATAGCGATAATGATAACAAATTCGATATGAATGTAAGCACCACAATCAACTAAATCATCAATGGTAAAGAAAAATATAGTCGCAAGCGACGATAAAAGGATTCAGCAAATGAATGATTAAATTATTTGAAATATATTGAATTGAGACATATTTACAATGTTATTGCGCATCGTTTAAAACAAGTTACACGTTTCTAACATGTTCCTAGAGCTATTGATACTCAATATGAACATGACAAAATCAAAGAATCGTAAAGAAAATGACTGGATGATGAGTTGAGAGTAACTTAAGTTGACAGCCAGACAGACCAGGGAAAACAAACATGACTATAAGATTGGCCAATCAAACCTCCTGTATACATCATCTACTGTAAAAGCTAATCTTCATTCTCCGAATTTCCTAAACCAGTAAGCTCATACCCTCAGCACATCAGAAAGTCCAATCTGATTTCAGATTGTTGCCAGACAGAGGCATCCAAGCACACAAACTGCAATCATTTGGGACGTATTGTTCTTACAGTGTGGAAAAACACATTTGGGCTTAAAAAGTTAAATCCCTTGTGACTAATGAAACTGTACCTACAATGTGTCTATCAAACAGTTTAAGAATTTATAAATATTTTCGCAAGAATTTTCAGCAGTGTATAAAAACTATAACTCATCTTGTCTCAATAATTTGAAATCCAGTCGTAAAATATACATTTCTACTTCACTCGAAAAACATTGCAATCAACGAGAAGGGTCAAATATTTACTATGTATTTGTTTATGCTGGACAAACTATGTGTTATTGAGGGATTAACTCAAATGAAAAAAATAGTTGAAACAGTTGATAATAATAATCATTCACTACATTTATTACAAGTAATTTATTCTCAAAGAAATAATTTGCATTACCACTTTAATAAAGTCATAAGTATGTTTTGCTCAAAGTAGTTATTTAGTTAGTCTATTATATCAGGAGATAACACAAGGTTGTAACCACAGTCACACCTGATTGATTTGTCTGAGTATTAGGTCGTCATTGAATGGGAAGGAATGTTAGAGTTCTGATCGTAAACCCATTCAATGATCTGACATACGAGTTTGAAAACCATGGTTCTGAGTTTGCATTATAACCACAGATCTTTTATTTTACTTTATAGTCTTTAAATCTATATGCATTTCATATTCGATGGTTAGCTGGACAAATAAAAATCATTACTCTGCATAAATTTGACTCTAACTGTGCAGAATGTCTGCCTTCTAGGAAAATAAATTAAAAATAAATTAAAAAAACATAATTCACCATAAGATTTAGGTCATTCCCAACGGTAAGATTGAGAGCAAAAACTCTTGTTGCATTCTAAACTTTGTGCTTATTATCTCTGCTCTAGTCATGGTGTATTTGTTAATTATTCATTAAAATCAATATCTGAATTAACTGAAAAATGAGATAAATATAAATTATAAGTATTGTTGTAAAATACTTGTAATTTCATGAATGAATTCACGTTCGTTTTATGAATGAATAAAGTAGTCCAGGCAGTATCAAAGGTCATCGTTAGCCAATCAAATTACTTGAAGGTGTTATGACACATATGTGTCATAACAGTTTGTTATGAAACCCCTTAACGAAGTACCACGTGGGAAATAATTCACGATAAGATTTAGGTTCACAGTTTATGTTCTTCAATGTAAAACAGACTTGGTATAAACAAAATTGAGACAATTCTCTTCTCTACAATGACCTTTGTCATGTCATAAGAAGTCGTCTCCCACAGGGTCTCTACCAGACCAACGAAAGTAAAGTCATGAAAGCAAACAGCTATGAATGTCAAAGATGCACATACCCTTTCAGTAACTATCTCCTTCAGGGAGAACAGGATCCTTACAATTCCCTTTATTGTCCTCTACGTAGTACTTTCATTAGAATATTTTGGAAAAAGTCAAATTATGAATTCTTTTGAATTTGCTGGAAGTTTGAAATCTACAGCATTGGCTTGCTAATTCTTCATAGCATCGATCACATTCCTTAAAGTAACCATATACACCAAGACTCGAGTAACGAGTAACGAAAACTGACAAGTGTTATGCAAATTTTATCATAACTATACACGAGTATGAAAGATGAACCATAATTAAGAAGGGAAGTTCAGCTCAACTTCATCAGTTTAAAACTAATTATTTCTTGTCGATGACCTGATAACTATACCACGTGGAAAATTTATAACTTTGTTATCTGTACAGTTCACCAGGAAACACTACCACTTTGTTCAATGAATTATAACCAATGATAAAAGAAGGGTCTGCGGTTGACCATAACTCTGAGATTGCCTAGTGGAACAGCACCCAGTGGGCTAACATACACATAAAAACAAGGCTTTGAATACAGATATTTATCACAGAAATTTATCATGCGTAAGTGTTTTTTTAGTTTAGGAATTTCATTTCTGTTATTCAAAAAGTTAAAAAGAAATTTGAGATTAAAGGAATTATGTTGGATGTATGTTGAATGAAAATTTCCTTTTTTAAAAAAATTGAAAACATTATAATTATTCTTTGACTGCTGACTTAAAATCTATACTTTTCAGATTATGGCAATCGATAACTTGAGATATTTGCAATTGAAAATCATACATAAGATAAAATTAACAGAAGTGAGTACTTTCTTTTGCCTGGCAGTTTATAAAAACAAGCGATTTGCGAACATATCATTATCGAAGATCATATAATCATGCCTGAATGCTTTTCAATTTTTGATTTTGTTCTGTTCAAATGGATGGATGTTATGTGAATGGTTTCTTTGAGGCTACTCCTCTAAAGAATATGGCATTCTGTTATTTCAACAACCATAAAGACTGATTGAAAACTTCCACAATCAGAGAAGTTTCAAAATGAAGGCATCTACAAAATGGACGATATGCGGTTGAAAAACACTGCAATTAAATTGTAAAACTTAGAAAAACTTAAATTTAATCCATACGAAATATGAATATGAAAATATGTGTGAAATTACAAGCATGCAACTTATTGGGTTACATTCTTATTAACTGCTGTTAAACTTGTGAGTGTGTGACCACAAAATAAATGCATCTTTAGCTAAAGATTAAATCGTAGTGTACACAACTGTGAAGGGAGGTTGAACTATGACCTCTGACTGTGTTTTCAGCTTCTTTATTTCCACCACAAGTGAAGACGTATCTGAGCCTTGACATTTCCCGGTCCTTCTCCAACATGAGATTCATCATTCTGACTGCACTCCGTAAGTCTACATTTATTGTAGAACATGCTTTTAATTCTGATGTATCTGTCAATATTGGATCATGATTAACATGTTTAGAATTAAAACATGTTTTTTATAGCAAAAAAACAACAAGTATGTAATCTTGCTTACATGTATTTTATTGGAAAGTATATTCTTTTGTGTTCAAATTATAAAAGAAAAATGCTTAATAACAACTTATGTATGAGAAAGACACTACGCTACGGAGTGACAATCACAAAAAAAAGAGATTATTCAGAAACGTTGCCTTTCAAATGTAATCTAATATTAATGTGCTTGACTTGTTCATATCGACAGTTTTTACAACCGTGCTTGCACTTGCCCTGGCTGGTCATGGGGGAGGTCACGGAGGAGGTCATGGTGGCGGACATGGAGGAGGTCATGGACATGGTGGGGGTCATGGAGGAGGTCATGGTCATGGAGGACATGGCAAAGGTCACGGAGGAGGTCATGGGCACGGGGGAGGTCATGGAGGACATGGCAAAGGTCACGGAGGAGGTCACGGTCATGGCGGAGGTCATGGTGGGGGTCATGGACATGGTGGGGGTCATGGAGGACATGGCAAAGGTCACGGAGGAGGTCACGGTCATGGCGGAGGTCATGGACATGGCGGAGGTCATGGACACCATGGTTAAGAATGCAGCCATGATCTGTATCTCGAAATTATTGTGATATGATTTACGTGATCAAATGTCATTGTTCATTACAATAAATGTCTTCTATGTAAATGATTGTTTGTGATCTATCAGTGAAATATAAAGAAGTTTAACTAACATATCTGAACTTAAATGTCAAAGCAAACAATCGAAACAACAATGTAGAGTTGTCAAATACAGACATTGCACAACAGTAAACCAGTACGTAAATTTCTGACAAACATTGCAGAGGTTCAGGGATCGTATTCAGTCTGTCTTTTTTTCATAACAAAATATAAAAACTTATCTCCCCTAACATAACAGATCAGCCTTGTGGGCTACAAATTAAAAAATTGCAAAAAATACAATATGAGCTGTCTTCAATGATTTATTTAAATTAAGAATTAAACTGTTAAGAAACAGTTCATCATATATCAAAACACAAATTATGCAACAATTGAATTCATGGCTGCTTGTAAAATATAAACAAGAATATGAATATTATAGCTTAACCGCCACTGTGAAGTTAGATATTACAAATATGATCTATAAACCACAAAAATAAATGCATCTATAGTGTATTATTCCCACCATCATATGAATATAAGAGAAGACGTTTCTGAGTTTTGATATCAAACTCCATTGTTCATTACAATAAATGTGAATTCTATGAAAATGATTGTTTGTCATATGCAAATGAAATATAAGGAAAACATACTAACATATCTGAACTGAAATGTTAAAGAATACAAATAAAAAATTATGTAGTATTGTCAAATGCAGATATTACACAAGAGTAGCTGAGTAAGTATTTATTTTGGTTAAGGGTTTCAATTCACCTGGACTGAAATGGCGAGTAATACATGTATTTGCACCTTTGACTGGATAATGAGTTCAGAGTAACTCAGGTTGGCAGCCGGACAGACAAGTGGAAACAAACAAGAGATTGGCCAATTATACCTCCTGTATACATCATTCATCTCCGAATTTCCTCCAAACACCAGTAAGCTCATACCCTCAGCACACTCAGAAAATCCAATCGGATTTCAGATTGTTGCCAGACAGAGGCACTCGAGCACGCAAACCGCAGTCATTTGGGACGTATTGTTCTAACAGTGTGGAATAGCACATTTGGGCATAAAAAGTTAAATCCTTTGTGACTGTGTTTAACCACATCTAACAAAACCATTATCTACACTCGTAGATTGAATCTGATTGAATTGTTTTTGCACAACAAGGTAGTAAATTGTATGATGAAGTGAATTAAGTCATGTTTCGTGGTGTCGGGTGGTAGAATGGTCGGGAGGTCTGGTGGCAGAATAGTTGGGAGGTCTAGTGACAGAATACTTGTGAGGTCTAGTGGCAGAATAGTTGGGAGGTCTAGTGGCAGAATAGTTGGGAGGTCGAGTGACAGAATAGTTGGGAGGTCTAGTGACAGAATAGTTGGGAGGTCGAGTGGCAGAATGGTCGGGAGGTCGAGTGGCAGAATGGTCGGGAGGTCGAGTGGCAGAATAGTTGGGAGGTCGAGTGGCAGAATAGTTGGGAGGTCTAGTGGCAGAATAGTTGGGAGGTCGAGTGGCAGAATAGTTGGGAGGTCTGGTGGCAGAATGGTCGGGAGGTCGAGTGGCAGAATAGTTGGGAGGTCGAGTGACAGAATAGTTGGGAGGTCGAGTGGCAGAATGGTCGGGAGGTCGAGTGGCAGAATGGTCGGGAGGTCGAGTGGCAGAATAGTTGGGAGGTCGAGTGGCAGAAAAGTTGGGAGGTCTAGTGGCAGAATAGTTGGGAGGTCGAGTGGCAGAATAGTTGGGAGGTCTGGTGGCAGAATGGTCGGGAGGTCGAGTGGCAGAATAGTTGGGAGGTCGAGTGGCAGAATAGTTGTGAGGTCTGGTGGCAGAATAGTTGGGAGGTCGAGTGGCAGAATGGTCGGGAGGTCTGGTGACAGAATAGTTGGGAGGTCGAGTGGCAGAATAGTTGGGAGGTCTAGTGGCAGAATAGTTGGGAGGTCTAGTGACAGAATAGTTGGGAGGTCGAGTGGCAGAATGGTCGGGAGGTCGAGTGGCAGAATAGTTGGGAGGTCTAGTGGCAGAATAGTTGGGAGGTCTAGTGACAGAATAGTTGGGAGGTCTAGTGACAGAATAGTTGGGAGGTCGAGTGGCAGAATAGTTGGGAGGTCGAGTGGCAGAATAGTTGGGAGGTCTAGTGACAGAATAGTTGGGAGGTCGAGTGACAGAATAGTTGGGAGGTCGAGTGGCAGAATAGTTGGGAGGTCTGGTGGCAGAACAGTTGGGAGGTCTAGTGGCAGAATAGTTGGGAGGTCGAGTGGCAGAATGGTTGGGAGGTCGAGTGGCAGAATAGTTGTGAGGTCGAGTGGCAGAATAGTTGGGAGGTCGAGTGGCAGAATGGTTGGGAGGTCGGGAGGTCTGGAGGTCGGGTGGTAGAATGGTCGGGAGGTCAGAAGGAAGTGAACACTGGATGTGATCGCCAAGGCTTAAAACTTCCGCAGAGAGAGCATAATCTAGTCTGTTCGCTCAACGATTGCTCCAAGGAGGCATAAATGTATAAATGGTCGCATCTAAGAACATCACTTATTTGGGTTATGTATCTGTGTCCCTCGTGCCTACTTTCTGTGTGCAATCAAAGCCGTTCATTATGACGACCACTCTGCTTTCATGCAGCGACCACGACAAACTTTTGACACCATTACGATTTTTTTGCCTTCTATCTCCATTCAATCTGTCTTCTTTGAGCTTCATCGTCGATTTTCCAATGTTTCGTTGTTTCTGTTGACATATCATAGATAATCGCTTTCCTTGTGTCAACCAGGGACGGACCCACCACATTCGGACATTCCTTGTTATACTTTTGATTGAGTTCGTAGCAAGTTCCGATATATTTTTACAATTTTTATAATTGCACTTGGTATGAATAACTACTGTGATGCTCCAATGTAGACAAGTGTTGTCAGAAACTATTTCTTATACAGTAAGTAAATGGTGGCATTTTGTATTTTATGGAACTATTGCCCACTGTTATTGGGCAAATTACTGCTGTAATGCTCTAATGTGGACAATTGTGTTCACAATAAAATGGCCACCATGCATTTTTTGCTTTATACGCAATATCGGTATTACAACTACGTATAATTGGTTTGTGAAATAAGATGTTATTAACTATAAAAATATAAAACTAACAAAGCTACGGCTGCTTGAATCAAGTGCAACCAATGATAAAAGAAGGGTCTACAATTGATCATAACTCTGAGATTGCTTTGTGGAAAGGCGCCAAGAGAGTTACAAATGAAATCAAGCTATTTGCAAACATATCTTAAAGATCATATAATCATGTCTGAATGTTTTAAACTTTTGGATTTGTTTCATGTTCTTCATGAGGGATTAAATAACTAATTTCATAATAAAGGAATTATGTTATAATGGATGTATGTTAAATAAATATCTTCTTTTGGGCTATTCCTGTCGAGAATATGACATTCTGTTATCTTATCAACCATACAAAATAAAACTAATAAGACTGATTGAAAACTTCCACACTCAGACAAGTTTCAAAATGAAAGCATCTAAAAAATTAACAAAAAATTAAATATAATTCACACAATCATTCGAAATATGAAAATATGTGGTAAATTACAAACATGCAATGTTTTGCGTTAGGAGTTTGTTAACCGCTGTTAAGCTTGTGAGTGTGTGACCACATAATAAATGCTTCTAAAGTGTAGATTAAAATCGTAGTGTACACACCTTTGAAGGGAGGATGAACTATGACCTCTGACTGTGTTTTCAGCTTCCTTATTCTCACCACAAGTTGTATATAAGTGAAGACGTATCTGAGTCTTGATATCTCCCTGTCCTTCTTCAACATGAGGTTCATCATTCTGACAACACTCGGTAAGTCTACACTTATAGTAGAAATTGGTGAATTAATACACCAATGTGATATAAGAATTAGTTAATGTTTCATATTTGTTTCCATCTGCAGTTTTCACGACCATAGTGGCCTTTGCCCTTGCCGGTCATGGCGGAGGGCATGGAGGTGGACATGGTGGAGGTCATGGAGGAGGTCATGGTGGAGGTCATGGCAAAGGTCATGGCGGAGGTCATGGGCACGGACATGGGGGTGGCCACGGGGCCGGTCATGGGGGTCATGGCAAAGGACATGGAGGTGGTCATGGACATGGGGGAGGTCATGGTCATGGAGGCGGTCACGGACATGGAGGTCATGGCAAAGGTCATGGAGGAGGTCACGGACATGGGGGAGGTCATGGTCATGGAGGTCATGGCAAAGGTCATGGAGGAGGTCACGGACATGGGGGAGGTCACGGACATGGGGGAGGTCACGGTCACCATGGTTGAAGATGACGCAGATATTAATGTTGATTTAATTTCCATTTAATGTGTATTTGTCATTATTGTCATTTATCATATGTTAGATGCGTGCATAATAAACATGAACGTTTAAAAAGTCTTCTTTTTTCAAATCTTTAAAATAAATAAGATATGCTTAATCATAACGGGAGAATGTTTTGTGCGTAGAAACACCCCTAATAAGGGTTGAATAAATACAGGGTGTACAAAAAGATATATAGAATATATACAAAATATACTTTATAGAATTTATGATATCATACATCATAGCGATAATGATAACAAATTCGATATGAATGTAACCTACACTATCAACTAAATCATCAATGGTAAAGAAAAATATAGTCGCAAGCGATGATAAAAGGATTCAGCAAATGAATGATTAAATCATTTGAAATATATTGAATTGAGACATATTTACAATGTTATTGCGCATCGTTTAAAACAAGTTACACGTTTCTAAAATGTCCCCAGAGCTATTGATACTCAATATGAACATGACAAAATCAAAGAATCGTAAAGAAAATGACTGGATGATGAGTTGAGAATAACTTAAGTTGGCAGCCAGACAGACCAGGGAAAACAAACATGACTATAAGTTTGGCCAATCAAACCTCCTGTATACATCATCTGCTGTAAACGCTAATCTTCATTCTCAGAATTTCCTAAACCAGTAAGCTCATACCCTCAGCACATCAGAAAGTCCATTCCGATTTCAGATTGTTGCCAGACAGAGGCATCCAAGCACACAAACCGCAGTCATTTGGGACGTATTGTTCTTACAGTGTGGAAAAACACATTTGGGCTTAAAAAGTTAAATCCCTTGTGACTAATGGAACTGTACCTACAATGTGTCTATCAAACAGTTTAAGAATTTATAAATATTTTCGCAAGAATTTTCAGCAGTGTTGTATTTTCACATTACATTCAGTATAAAAACTATAACTCATCTTGTCTCAATAATTTGAAATCCAGTCGTAAAATATACATTTCTACTTCACTCGAAAAACATTACAATCAACGAGAAGGGTCAAATATTTACTATGTATTTGTTTATGCTGGACAAACTATGTGTTATTGAGGGATTAACTCAAATGAAAAAAATAGTTGAAACAGTTGATATTTTGTAAAAGTAATCATTCACTACATTTATTACAAGTAATTTATTCTCAAAGAAATAATTTGCATTACCACTTTAATAAAGTCATAAGTATGTTTTGCTCAAAGTTGTTATTTAGTTAGTCTATTATATCAGGAGATAACACAAGGTTGTAACCACAGTCACACCTGATTGATTTGTCTGAGTATTAGATCGGCATGGAATGGGAAGGAATGTTAGAGTTCTGATCGTAAACCCATTCATTGATCTGACATACGAGTTTGAAAACCATGGTTCTGAGTTTGCATTATAACCACAGATCTTTTATTTTACTTTATAGTCTTTAAATCTATATGCATTTCATATTCGGTGGTTAGCTGGACATATAAAAATCATTACTCTGCATAAATTTGACTCTAACTGTGCAGAATTTATGCCTTCTAGGAAAATAAATTAAAAATAAATTAAAAAAACATAATTCACCATAAGATTTAGGTCATTCCCAACGGTAAGATTGAGAGCAAAAACTCTTGTTGCATTCTAAACTTTGTGCTTATTATCTCTGCTCTAGTCATGGTGTATTTGTTAATTATTCATTAAAATCAATATCTGAATTAACTGAAAAATGAGATAAATATAAATTATAAGTATTGTTGTAAAATACTTGTAATTTCATGAATGAATTCACGTTCGTTTTATGAATGAATAAAGTAGTCCAGGCAGTATCAAAGGTCATCGTTAGCCAATCAAATTACTTGAAGGTGATATGACACATATGTGTCATAACAGTTTGTTATGAAACCCCTTAACGAAGTACCACGTGGGTAATAATAAGATAAGATTTAGGTTTACCGTTTATGTTCTTCAAATGTAAAAAAAAGACTTGGTATAAACAAATTAAGAACATTCTCTTCTCTACAATGACCTTTGCCATGTCATAAGAAGTCGTCTCCCACAGGGTCTCTACCAGACCAACGAAAGTAAAGTCATGAAACAAACAGCTATGAATGTCAAAGATGCACATACCATTTCAGTAACTATCTCCTTCAGGGAGAACAGGATCCTTACAATTCCCTTTATTGTCCTCTACGTAGTACTTTCATTAGAATATTTTGGAAAAAGTCAAATGTTCACTTATGAATTCTTTTGAGTTAAGAGTTTGAAATCTACAGCATTGGCTTGCTAATTCTTCATAGCATCGATCACATTCCTTAAAGTAACCATATACACCAAGACTCGAGTAACGAGTAACGAAAACTGACAAGTGTTATGCAAATTTTATCATAACTATACACGAGTATGAAAGATGAACCATAATTAAGAAGGGAAGTTCAGCTCAACTTCATCAGTTTAAAACTAATTATTTCTTGTCGATGACCTGATAACTATACCACGTGGAAAATTTATAACTTTGTTATCTGTACAGTTCACCAGGAAACACTACCACTTTGTTCAATGAATTATAACCAATGATAAAAGAAGGGTCTGCGGTTGACCATAACTCTGAGATTGCCTAGTGGAACAGCACCCAGTGGGCTAACATACACATAAAAACAAGGCTTTGAATACAGATATTTATCACAGAAAGTTATCATGCGTAAGTGTTTTTTAGTTTAGGAATTTCATTTCTGTTATTCAAAAAGTTAAAAAGAAATTTGAGATTAAAGGAATTATGTTGGATGTATGTTGAATGAAAATTTCCTTTTTTTTAAAATATGAAAACATTAGAATTATTCTTTGATTGCTGACTAAAAATCTATACTTTTCAGATTATGGCAATCGAAAACTTGAGATATTTGCAATTGAAAAGCATACTTATGATAAAATCAACAGAAGTGAGTACTTTCTTTTGCCTGGCAGTTTATAAAAACAAGCGATTTGCGAACATATCTGTATCGAAGATCATATAATCATGCCTGAATGCTTTCAATTTTGGATTTTGTTCTGTTCAAATGGATGGATGTTATGTGAATGGTTTCTTTGAGGCTACTCCTCTAAAGAATATGGCATTCTGTTATTTCAACAACCATAAAAAATAAGACTAATAAGACTGATTGAAAACTTCCAATATCAGAGAAGTTTCAAAATGAAGCCATCTACAAAATGGACGATATGCGGTTGAAAAACACTTCAATTAAATCGTAAAACTTAGAAAAACTTTAATTTAATCCATACGAAATATGAATATTAAAATATGTGTGAAATTATAAGCATGCAACTTATTGGGTTACATGTTTATTAAAACTTGTGAGTCTGTGACCACAAAATAAATGCATCTGTAGCTAAAGATTAAATCGTAGTGTACACAACTGTGAAGGGAGGTTGAACTATGACCTCTGACTGTGTATTCAGCTTCTTTATTTCCACCACAAGTTGTATATAAATGAAGACGTATCTGAGCCTTGACATTTCCCGGTCCTTCTCCAACATGAGGTTCATCATTCTGACTGCACTCGGTAAGTCTACATTTATTGTAGAACATGCTGATGAATCTGTCAATACTGGATCATGATTAACATGTTTAGAATTAAAACATGTTTCTTACAGCAAAAAACAATAAGTATGTAATCTTGCTTACATGTATTTTATTGGAAAGTATATTCTTTTGTGTTCAAATTATAAAAGAAAAATGCTTAATAACAACTTATGTATGAGAAAGACACTACGCTACGGAGTGACAATCACAAAAAAAAAGAGATTATCCCGAAACGTTGCCTTTCAAATGTAATCTAATATTAATGTGCTTGACTTGTTCATATCGACAGTTTTTACAACCGTGCCTGCACTTGCCCTTGCTGGTCATGGGGGAGGTCACGGAGGAGGTCATGGTGGCGGACATGGAGGAGGTCATGGACATGGTGGGGGTCATAGAGGAGGTCATGGTCATGGAGGACATGGCAAAGGTCACGGAGGAGGTCACGGTCATGGGGGAGGTCATGGTGGGGGTCATGGACATGGTGGGGGTCACGGAGGACATGGCAAAGGCCACGGAGGAGGTCACGGTCATGGCGGAGGTCATGGACATGGCGGAGGTCATGGACACCATGGTTAAGAATGCAGCCATGATCTGTATCTTGAAATTCTAGTGATATGATTTACGTGATCAAATGTCATTGTTCATTACAATAAATGTCTTCTATGTAAATGATTGTTTGTGATCTATCAGTGAAATATAAAGAAGTTTAACTAACATATCTGAACTTAAATGTCAAAGCAAACAATCTAAACAACAATATAGAGTTGTCAAATACAGACATTGCACAACAGTAAACCAGTACGTAAATTTCTGACAAACATTGCAGAGGTTCAGGGATCGTATTCAGTCTGTCCTTTTTTCAGAACAAAATATAAAAACTTATCTCCCCTAACATAACAGATCAGCCTTGTGGGCTACAAATTAAAAAATTGCAAAAAATACAATATGAGCAGTCTTCAATGATTTATTCAAATTAAGAATTAAACTGTTAAGAAACAGTTCATCATATATCAAAACACAAATTATGCAACAATTGAATTCATGGCTGCTTGTAAAATATAAACAAGAATATGAATATTATAGCGTAACCGCCACTGTGAAGTTAGATATTACAAATATGATCTATAAACCACAAAAATAAATGCATCTATAGTGTATTATTCCCACCATCATATGAATATAAGAGAAGACGTTTCTGAGTTTTGATATCTCCCGGTCCCGGTCTCCAACATGAGGTTCATCATTCAGACAGCATTTGACAAGTCTACATTTATTGTAGAACATGCTTTTATTTGAAATTCATATCTCAATATTGGATCATGATTTACATGTGTGGAATTAAAGGGTGTTTCTTACAACATAAACTTATTTAATTATGTTTACGAGTGTGTTACCTGAAAGTTCTTATGTGTTCAAATTTAAAAAAGCAAAATGTCTTAATAACAAAATAACATTGAGAAAAGACACTGTGTCATATGGTTCATGCTTTTTCATCCATTGCGTATTCATATTCACAGTTATCACAACCATGTTTATGGAAGTTGTTGTGATATTATTGGTCTTATTATAGAATGATCAAACTCCATTGTTCATTACAATAAATGTGAATTCTATGAAAATGATTGTTTGTCATATGCAAATGAAATATAAGGAAAACATACTAACATATCTGAACTGAAATGTTAAAGAATACAAATAAAAAATAATGTTGTATTGTCAAATGCAGATATTACACAAGAGTAGCCGAGTAAGTATTTATTTTGGTTAAGGGTTTCAATTCACCTGGACTGAAATGGCGACTAATACATGTATTTGCACCTTTGACTGGATAATGAGTTCAGAGTAACTCAGGTTGGCAGCCGGACAGACAAGTGGAAACAAACAAGAGATTGGCCAATTATACCTCCTGTATACATCATTCATCTCCGAATTTCCTCCAAACACCAGTAAGCTCATACCCTCAGCACACTCAGAAAGTCCAATCGGATGTCAGATTGTTGCCAGACAGAGGCACTCGAGCACGCAAACCGCAGTCATTTGGGACGTATTGTTCTAACAGTGTGGAATAGCACATTTGGGCATAAAAAGTTAAATCCTTTGTGACTGTGTTTAACCACATCTAACAAAACCATTATCTTCACTCGTAGATTGAATCTGATTGAATTGTTTTTGCACAACAAGGTAGTAAATTGTATGATGAAGTGAATTAAGTCATGTCTCGTGGTGTCGGGTGGTAGAATGGTCGGGAGGTCTGGTGGCAGAATAGTTGGGAGGTCTAGTGGCAGAATAGTTGGGAGGTCTAGTGGCAGAATAGTTGGGAGGTCTAGTGGCAGAATAGTTGGGAGGTCTAGTGGCAGAATAGTTGGGAGGTCTAGTGGCAGAATAGTTGGGAGGTCTAGTGGCAGAATGGTCGGGAGGTCTAGTGGCAGAATAGTTGGGAGGTCTAGTGGCAGAATAGTTGGGAGGTCTAGTGGCAGAATAGTTGGGAGGTCTAGTGGCAGAATAGTTGGGAGGTCTAGTGGCAGAATAGTTGGGAGGTCGAGTGGCAGAATGGTTGGGAGGTCGGGAGGTCGGGAGGTCGGGTGGCAGAATAGTTGGGAGGTCTAGTGGCAGAATAGTTTGGAGGTCTAGTGGCAGAATAGTTGAGAGGTCGAGTGGCAGAATAGTTGGGAGGTCGAGTGGCAGAATAGTTGGGAGGTCGAGTGGCAGAATGGTTGGGAGGTCGGGAGGTCGGGAGGTCGGGTGGTAGAATGGTCGGGAGGTCAGGAGGAGGTGAACACTGGATGTGATCGCCAAGGCTTAAAACTTCCGCAGAGAGAGCATAATCTAGTCTGTTCGCTCAACGATTGTTCCGAAGAGGCATAAATGTATAAATGGTCGCATCTAAGAACATCACTTATTTGGGTTATGTATCTGTGTCCCTCGTGCCTACTTTCTGTGTGCAATCAAAGCCGTTCATTATGACGACCACTCTGCTTTCATGCAGCGACCACGACAAACTTTTGACACCATTACGATTTTTGTGCCTTCTTTCTGCATTCAATCTGTCTTCTTTGAGCTTCATCGTCGATTTTCCAATGTTTCATTGTTTCTGTTGACATATCATAGATAATCGCTTTCCTTGTGTCAACCAGGGACGGACCCACCACATTCGGACATTCCTTGTTATACTTTTGATTGAGTTCGTAGCAAGTTCAGACATATTTTTACAATTTTTATAATTGCATTTGGTATGAATAACTACTGTGATGCTCCAATGTAGACAAGTGTTGTCAGAAACTATTTCTTATACAGTAAGTAAATGGTGGCATTTTCTTTTTTTATGGAACTATTGCCCACTGTCATTGGGCAAATTACTGCTGTAATGCTCTAATGTGGACAATTGTGTTCACAATAAAATGGCCACCATGCATTTTTTGCTTTAGACGCAATATCGGTATTACAACTACGTATAATTGGTTTGTGAAATAAGATGTTATTAACTATAAAAATATAAAACTAACAAAGCTGTCTACTGCTACGGCTGCTTGAATCAAGTGCAACTAATGATAAAAGAAGGGTCTACAATTGATCATAACTCTGAGATTGCTTTGTGGAAAGGCGCCAAGAGAGTTACAAATGAAATCAAGCTATTTGCAAACATATCTTAAAGATCATATAATCATGTCTGAATGTTTTAAACTTTTGGATTTGTTTCATGTTCTTCATGAGGGATTAAATAACTAATTTCATCATAAAGGAATTATGTTATAATGGATGTATGTTAAATAAATATCTTCTTTTGGGCTATTCCTCTCGAGAATATGACATTCTGTTATCTTATCAACCATACAAAATAAAACTAATAAGACTGATTGAAAACTTCCACAATCAGACAAGTTTCAAAATGAAAGTATCTACAAAATTAACAAAAAATTCAATATAATTCACACAATCATTCGAAATATGAAAATATGTCGTAAATTACAAACGCGCAATGTTTTGCGTTAGGAGTTTGTTAACTGCTGTTAAGCTTGTGAGTTTGTGACCACAAAATAAATGCTTCTGAAGTGTAGATTAAAATCGTAGTGTACACACCTTTGAAGGGAGGATGAACTATGACCTCTGACTGTGTTTTCAACTTCCTTATTCTCACCACAAGTTGTATATAAGTGAAGACGTATCTGAGTCTTGATATCTCCCTGTCCTTCTTCAACATGAGGTTCATCATTCTGACTGCACTCGGTAAGTCTACACTTATAGTAGAAATTGGTGAATTAATACACCAATGTGATATAAGAATTAGTTAATGTTTCATATTTGTTTCCATCTGCAGTTTTCACGACCATTGTGGCCTTTGCCCTTGCCGGTCATGGCGGAGGCCATGGAGGTGGACATGGTGGAGGTCATGGAGGAGGTCATGGTGGAGGTCATGGCAAAGGTCATGGCGGAGGTCATGGGCACGGACATGGAGGTGGCCACGGGGGCGGTCATGGGGGTCATGGCAAAGGTCATGGAGGTGGTCATGGACATGGGGGAGGTCATGGTCATGGGGGCGGTCACGGACATGGAGGTCATGGCAAAGGTCATGGAGGAGGTCACGGACATGGGGGAGGTCATGGTCATGGAGGTCATGGCAAAGGTCATGGAGGAGGTCACGGACATGGGGGAGGTCACGGACATGGGGGAGGTCACGGTCACCATGGTTGAAGATGACGCAGATATTAATGTTGATTTAATTTCCATTTGATGTGTATTTGTCATTATTGTCATTTAGCATATGTTAGATGCATGCATAATAAACATGAACGTTTAAAAAGTCTTCTTTTTTCAAATCTTTAAAATAAATAAGATATGCTTACTCATAACAGGAGAATGTTTTGTGCGTAGAAACATCCCTAATAAGAGTTGAATATATACAGGGTGTACAAAAAGATATATAGAATATATACAAAATCTACTTTATAGAATTTATTATATCATACATCATAGCGATAATGATAACAAATTCGATATGAATGTAAGCTACACTATCAACTAAATCATCAATGGTAAAGAAAAATATTAATACAGCACTTGTTCCTCTGAAATGGTTTTGTTGGTGGTTCCAACATTACTTTGAAATGAACACGAATTATATGTACACATTCAAGGTGATAGAGAGTACTTTGTTGGAAGCAGACCAGACGTTATAATTGAATTAACTCACCATTACTTTGTTTGTTATATAAATGTATCATATTTTGATATTTTCTTACATTCAATATGCAGGAGTGTATTTTCACATTGAAGAAGTTGTTAACCAGAAAATCTTACTGTTCTTGAAAATACTGTTTAATATTGAAAATGTTTAATGAACACGAATTCGATGAAATACACATTTAAAGTGATAAAGAGTACTTTGTTGAAATCAGATCAAACTTTATAAATGCTGTTATTTATCGGGAAGCACGGAATGTTGTTGTAATAACCATTTCAATGTTAATTGGTTCTGTATACAGTGAAAATTATAACAGTTTAAAAGCAAAGACAGAGAATGTTACGAGCCTGGGGTATAATGATTTATACTAAACTATTCGAGTCTGTGAATAAAGAAGTGGAATATCCATAAAATGTGTGCAGTGTGTTGAACGTCTGAATTCAAAAGGGCTGATCAGAAACATTGATAATAAGAAAATGATTAAGACTTTGTCAACAAGTACAGACGTTTTGCCATAAGATGTGGGTTTTTTTAATTCAATGTTTTTAAATCTAAGTCATTATCAGCAGTTGTCCACTGAAGATGCCCATGGGGCTCTTTGAGATATTGCAATGGGTTTTTTCATAATATTTTAAACATTTCGATGCTCTGTACACATCATAAAAGAACCATGGGGTCTGTAACTCATCAGTATTTGAAGGATTTATTTTCTAAGATTGAAGATCTTAAAAAAATAGCCATTAGCTCTGTTAGCCTTTTGTATACTTTATAGTTTTAAGTATTTGATCATGCAAACTAAGGGTTGCAGTTGATAACCCTTCAAATCCATTTGTCCTTTACATAAGTATATTAATGGTATACTTACTGAAAAAAATCTGTTGATTCGTGTGTTCTATCTGCCCGGAAACATATCTAGCAGACTAGATGGAGATTTGATGGTGCCCAATTGGGGCTGGTCGTTTTATTATGCTAAATAATGTTGCTGCATTAAAACTGAGGCCATCAAATTAACATCATATGTATAGTCGTAATTTAGGATATTGTTACTACATGTTTCTCAGGCGGTGTAAATTTCCAATAAAGTAGAGTTATATACGATCAACTCTTGATTTTTTTACTAAGCAACTGATGTTCAATGAAATAAAATTTCTTTTTTACTCAATGTCAAATAGATGTTAAATTAAATATTTCATTTTAATTAGAATATTTGAATGTATACCATAAGTACAACTTGCCTTACAGTTTGGAGAAGAAAAAAAACAATAAGCAGAAATGTAGGAACCTAATAATTGTTTATGAAGGTTAAGCGTATTATATATAATCTTGCTCATTGTCTGGGTCAGGGTGAATTTATAGGGCGATTTAAAAATTTAAGGTCGAGTAATTGTTAAAATGACGTATCTTTTAAATGAATACCGAAAGTGGGGCATGGCAGTCGACCTTTAACCCTGAAGAATTGCATGTAGCGAGAAACCTGTGCATCACGAATACACTCTGGCTTCATTTCACCCTTTCAAAAAACGTTGTAAATGACAAGGGGTTCATGAAATAAGAGGCAAGTGGTTGGTTTATTTGAATTGAAATGGAATTCAAAATGTCATCGGATAGCCTATAGTACTATTGAGAATTGGTAATGAATCAAAAAATTATTAAAATTTGGTGTTAATTTCGAAATATGATACGACATACGTGGGGAACAACTGCAATCAAAGGTCTGGGTCGTTTCCTCTTACAAATGAATTAAATTGTCAGAGATGTTTCAATAACTGAAGCAATACAATATGATGGTAACTTTTCTCAAACTTCGACTCATCATTTAATCGGAGCTCCTTGCTCAATACATCAAAAGCAACAATTTGTAGAAGTGCACTTAAAATATCTCTGATAAAACTTCACACTTCACTTCACTTCAATTTAAACAAAACAATCATCTGTTGACATAAACGCTATCAACAGCAAATGTATTTTCATTCTTTCAAAATAAAGAGTTGATGATGGTCCTTTGCTGCCATTTTCTGTCTACTCTATCCTTGACTTAGATAGAAGGAGTTTTCCCAGTTAATCAATATGATCACTTGGGGATTAGGATTACCTTGGCTAAACATAATATGTAGGGTAGCTGTGGCATGGTGCACATGACATTGCATACACAATGAAATATAGTTTTATATTATACTTCTTTATTTAATGCAGGTACTGTTGTGCACCATGAACATTGTTGCTTATCATTTACGGCTTGTTGATGACAGTGGATGTCTCTCAAATTTAATTTAAAGTGTTATTGCAAGCTGGCTTCGTTAAATTGAAAAATAGTTATATATTCTTACTTCGCTATTTAATTTAGATGTGCGTGTTAATTATGTACTTCAAATTGGAGTCGTTGACAGTCACTTTAAGTTAACCTCAGTAAAGGTTGCTTTGTGAAAGGACTCGGGAGATTTTGGGGTGGTTATATACTATTTCTTCCAAATCCGATTCCTATATGGTTGTTTATTGTGTACAACAGGGAGGTGTTGCATTGCCTTTGCTGTTTCATTCTTTTCCCACAAAGTGTTGGTTATTTTCTTTACTTCCCATTTCGTTAGGTATCCTGCCATCCCATCATGTCATTCACTGGTGTGATTAACTTTTGATTGCTAAAGTCAATGTAAAAGCAGCCAAAACGTTCAGCACCCCAAAATTCAAAACCGTTCATCTCCAATAGTTTTAGGGGCATATACTTTCCATGTTGTGAATAGACAAAGGTGTTATTCTGCCTAAGAACTAGTGCAACATTTGTTACTGAACCTCGTATTCAGCATGATGAAATTTCACCCTGTTATCATCAGTCTTCTTGAACGTCATTTCGATTCGACTTCCATTGAACAATGGTACGCAGGAGACTGTTGGAGGCATTGAAATGGCAGATTATTGAGCTTCATTCAACAAGACTGACGTACAAGGATACTGGTGGAAGAACATGGTTTCACTACAGTGCAGTGCTAGTCAGTCGTCTAGTAAGGAAACAAGTCCAAACAAAGCATGCAAGGGGCCGTCCCCGTTCTGATTAACCATCCCTTAAAATGATAGGGCTTTATTGCGTCATGTTCAGCGTCAGGTTTTTGCCTCCAGTATAGTTCTGCAACAGTTCTGTCTTCAAAATCACCGTTTGCGTAACCAGACTGTGCGCAACCGCCTCAAAGCTGCTGGACTGACGGCCAGAAGTCATCAGGCGTCAATACCTTACAGATAACACAAACGCAACCGTTGGCTTTGGTGTGTGGAACGACAAAGATGGAACTTGAGGTCATGGAGCGAATCAACCGGTCCGACGAGTGAGTGAGTGAGTGAGTTATTGTTTAACGCCACTTTGGCAATATTGCAGCCATTAGCGGCGAGAAATGTCATTAAATTAGATATTTAAAATAATAGCAAAAGCATACAAGAACGACACGAAGGCCTTAAAAACACCAGCAATTTTGTTAAAAGCTGATATACAATATATAAAAATTATAGTTTATCAAAAAGGTTAACTGCCTTTAAGAAGTCTAAAATTCTATGTTCACCGAAGTGACTAAAAATTTTAGTAATTGAAATATTGGGGTAAAAAGTTTCCTTGATATGTGCAGTGTCCCAACACTCACACAAAATGTGTTTTACTGTGAGAGGACACTGGCAGGGGATACACGTCGTAGGACAGAAGCTTCCTGCCGAGTAAAAGAGGATAGAGATTTATAACCTAAATGAGGTTGAATAGTGTGAAGTTTGTTATGATGTTGTTGGTCCCATTGGGACCTGGTCCGACGAAATCAGTTTCCTCCAAATAAGTGTTACACACAAAGGCACATCATGCCAACCGTACCATATGTTGAGCATCAGCTATGGGGTGGAGGTGTTCTTTTATGGTCGTCATCAGGATCTGATGACACTACAAGGGACACCTACTTGCCACTAGCTACTGTTAATGGATGATACTGTTCGACTCCCATCTTCATGAGCTGTGATAAAACTTCTAGATCCCATGGCCAGAAACAATTATTCACAAAACCTAAGGGAATTGAAGGCAACCCTTACCCTTAACCGCCATGGAATAAATCGGGAGGATTTTGAGGGGTATGCCGGGGAAAGTTGCTTCAGTCATGCAGGCACGAGGTGACCGTAAATCATGATGAAATTGTGTTGTTCTTGTTAATTATGTTTTTCCCTGATTGCACTTGGTTTTTCCTTTTCCTGGTTGTTATTGCGAGTGCTCACTTTAATAAACATCACTTTTGCACAAACTTTCAATGGTCCGTCTTTTATACTGGTCAAAATAAGTTTGGGATGTTAGAATTTTTATGTTTGATATTTCATCATTTCAAAATTTACATATATCCATAACTTTCGTTTGTCCTGTATAAAAGTCTTTCTGTAGACTTTCTGTGTTTTAGTTTTCAGCAGTGCGTCTGCAGTGTATATTTATAAATAGGAGCATATTTTCTTTGGTAAGGATACCAACAGAAAACTGTGTAGAATATTTTTGTCATGCTTTGTTGTTAGTATTTAGTACATCAAACTATGAGTAGTGTAAGCAAGCCAAACTAAATTTCATCGATAAACATGGTGTTAAATGGATGAGCTTGTTAGCAATTGATTCGTAAATATTACTCTAAATAAGTGGATAATCAAATAGTCTTAAACAATAATAAAAACGTATTTGCTTTGTTATATTGTTATGAGTTAGACGAATAGTCTGTTTATGATATATTCTTCCAAACGAAAAGTTGAATCAAGATAAAACAATGCAAAAAAGCCATGGTTAATTGTTAGTGTGTTAGTATGAACAAGCAGGACAGTTCTATCGAAAACCTTTATTTGCCTGAAGAAATTTCATACACAAAATGTTAAGGTTAGAAAGATATTAAAAATTAGTTGAAAAATATTAATAAATAACATAGCAGCAAAACATGGAAACATACCAACCACAGAATACTAATACCCATACATCTGTTGACCATTGAAAAAGTGAACTAACTAGATCGAAGTCTTACAAAACTTTCCTCTGTGACTTGACTCATGAATTAGAATGAGGCTGTCTGGAAACTGCAGTTATGAGGTTGAAAAAAAAGAACAAGTCGTAGTTTATTAAAACATAGAAACTTTATGATAATTCTTAACTCTGCATCAAACAAAATGGCTAAGAAAAACTCCCCATATACAAAACACAACTGGTATGAAAAATTGGTCAAGAAATTGAAATATTCCTCATGCAGCTACCCAGCATTCAACACACAGCTAAGAATACAAACTGCTTAATTGATCAAATGTCCAGATAAAATGCCAACCTACACACTACAGGATTATTCTCATAGATATTGTTTATATATTAAAAATCCATAGCTCCAAAAATAATCAGACACAAAATAATTTGAATATCTTATTAAATAATGGTAATAATGATAATAATATCAATTATAATAATAACTTAATCACATACTCCAGCAACATATGAAACATCAATACTAATACTGTATTACTGAATGAAATGATAGCACATCACAGTTGACACCAACAACAGATGAAAATGATCGCAATGCCACAGCTGACAAGAGATAGATAGAGAAGAGGAAATGTACTCTGAGACATGCCACTGATCAATCATATAAAAGTGGCAGATAGATAGAAAATTATACTATATATTCAATTCAGAATACTAAAATAACAGCAAGTGTTATTTGAAAATGGAATAATATAAAACTTTAGATGAACTATGTGTACATCTTGGTTAAAATCACTTGGATACATTCACTGTAATCCTCGGCAACAGTTAATGTGCTATAAAAATAAGCATTTGAATAAATACATAGACATAATAACCAAAATAGAAAGTCTCCTGAAATATTGCACTTATAGAAAGATTCTGCTTATCCCAACACCCAACACAAATGGAATATGTGACCCCCGCCTCAATGATTTGTATGTATGCATGTATACACATGCCTTGTCTTCACTTTGCTAGTTCTACTTCTACAATGCTTCTTGGTGGAGATAGGGAGGAAAGATTGAAGTCGACCCTCCTTTCCTCCCCATTTCCTCCTTGCTTAAAATCTGAGACAGTTTTGGGCCATGCTGGCAAGCACTCATGATGTAGTTCTCTACAATATAAATAAATAAGTTAATTTAAAATATTAGCAACTTTAACAATGGTTCCAAATTCATCTTTTGAACGGACACCAATTTCTCAATATATTACCACCCTCCAGAGTTTGTCTGGCTATACATAAGAACATGTGCTCATAAATAATTTTACTTGACTAGTATATATATGCATTTGCACCCATCTGTAGTGATTTTCCTGACGTTAAACAGTCCTCATACAGAAATCATAATAATAATAATAATATAAATCATAACCATAATTGTAATTAAAACTGGCCATAAGAAAATAAAAATAACATACAAGTATCTTACATCATATTAAAACAGTTGTAAATAATTTATCTGTTTACACTTTGATTTTCATTTGTCATTCAATTACAAAAAAAGATTAACAAGATAAATGCTAGGCATTCAAATGGACATAAAGTCAGACAGGTTTTAGGCATAAGAGACAATTACATAATAAAATACCAAAATTCTACATGTATGTACGGATGTATCTGTTTTCAAGGTATCAAAATATGCAACACAAATGTATCAAAACTGAGTATTAAATGTACAAAAGGTGGACCTATGTTTGGGAAGGCTGTCTGTCTTTGCTTGAACTAGAGGCAATATGTGAATAGGAAGAATTTGCACAAGTGCTGTTACACACTTACTTATTCGCTGTTTAAACTTTGGCATAAAGAATGGGGCGGCAGAAAAGTGTGATAAAATATCACTGCATTCACTGGAGTTGTCCGATTATAACAAAGTGCAAGCAAAAACAGATACCTCTCAGTCAGTCAGCCAGTCAATATGTTTCTATATAAAAAATTGTTAGGTAAATGCAGTGTGACAGAAAGCCCGCCCGTCCCTGTCTGCCCTTATTGTAAGTGACAGGCATTCTGGCATGGAACTGCATGTAATTAATGATCACAGGTAGACTGCTACAAAAGACCCGCAACATCTTTCAATGTGGAAAAATATAATAAAGTACAAATTCTTCTTTACCGTGAATGAGCTAGCACATTTTATGTATAACTGATCACAGATCCGAGAAAAGGCCATGTTAAATACAGTTAACTAATACAACAACACAAGCATGGAGGAAAGGATAACTTAGGCATAATAAATAAAAACAAGATGCTATAGTGTGCCCGTCTTCACGGTAGCATGTGCAACAATACCCTTCCTTTTGTTAAAAAAGTGGAAGCGGCCGTCAATTTACCTTCACTGTTTAGGTAGGCTAACATTATAAAAACAGACAATAATACAAAATACCCAACATCTATTAAAAAATTGTAGTAGATAAAAAATAATGTGAATTATTTCATTACAAACATCATGCAAAGTTGAAAAAGTCGAAAAATTTCAGAACAATAACAAATTCTGCAAATGCAAAATGTTTGAGTAAGAATTAATGCAATGTGTGGCAATTGTTTATAGTCTTCATATATAAAAATGGATAGCCCTCCTTCTAGTTTGATGATGAAATAACTGAAGTGAATAATTTCACTTCAAAAGAATTCAGCTCCCCTTTGAAGCCCAACGGGTTAGAAATTGTGCATTCTCCAATGTGCCATTATGATCTTAGTATGGCAAATCTAGTTGTCATTTTGTGCCATTAAATGGTAGAAGATTTGCAAATTGATAATAAATACTTAAATGCATGTTGAAACAGATCCAACAATTTGTTGAAGAAAAGAATCAAGGATAGGAAAACAATCTCAATAGTCCGTGTTTCATGCATGGACAAAGTGTGTGTGATTATATAAAAATAAGGTGTCTTTGGAAACATTAACAAAGATGAAACTAAATCTCTAAGGTTCAACAACAAAATATAAGTTCATCTTCATTGAGCAATATATGACTGAAACAAAATATATATAGTGACACAACCTTAAACAAATTGCACGTTTGCACCAGAAAATATCTATGTGCGATTGACAGGAATTGGGAGATTTTTCACTGGGGATACATCAAAAGCCCTTGCTGACACTTCACAATGAACTATCAATGTTGGAACAACTATCACAAGTTATCACTGAAATACATACAAATATATCAATTTGCACAACAACTGATGTTTGTTTAAAGTAGAAAACATCTTGAACTGAAAGTGTCTGCAAGTGCTTGACATATTCCTACAAGAAGCGCCTACCCCAAGTCTCTAAGACAGAAGGGGAAGGGAGGTCTTGCTTGTACCAACAAGCGGCTATGACTCTAATATAGTAGGGGAATGCATGTGAATAATGTCATGGCTGCACACTGATCGACTGCGCACTTTCTCCTTAAAGAACATCTTCTTTCTACCAAGTTGCTTTCAGTGGAGCAGTGAGGAGGCCATCTATCATCCGTCTTGGTAATAATTGCCAAAAATACCCATTGAATGTGTTCAGTGAAATCACAGTAACGTTCATAAAAAAGAAATGGCAATCGGTAACAAAAATAGTCTTTTGCATGCAATAAAAGATTTCAATTCTGCGCAATGTATAAAATTGACTATATAAATAGTAATCTTACAAAGTGATAAATGCTGAATTCTTAAATGAACATGTTACAGTTACCATACATCTCTCTACAAAATATATATTCCCTGCAGATTTACACATATGCATAACCATTTCCAATGGCACTAGCTAACGTGCCATATGAAAACTCTGCCTTGGTGACTAGATACAGCTCACAATAGAAATGGATACCATTTATGTCTAATGACATAAAAAAGTCATTTCAAGATTTATTTTGTCATCACAATTAGGACAAAAGCCTAATTTATGTGTCAAAATAAAACCCATCAATTTTTTGTTATTTTTCCCATATGATAATCCATACAAAATACCACAGACAAGTAAGACTAGAAAAATGTGACAAGATTTAGGTATCACTGTTTGCCAACCTTCTACTTTGAATATGCAAATTTGTTAACATCTTTGGTATCGTGATCTTGATTCATGTCTTGTCTGAATCTGCACGAACTGTTGGTCGACTTACCAATCAACGATCAGTTTTGACCTCATCTTGTGTTTTACCTCTTAAACCACGGCAAAATAGGGTGATATTTAGTTGTTAAACAACGGTAATAGTTCCTTCGTACTTTCCCTTTTCGTGGAAATGATATCTTCAAACATTAGATGAATCGCATTAACTGCAGAGTTCATTCAAAGGTTGACAATTACTTCAAGGACAATATCACAATAATTGAGGCAACCCTGAAGAAAATTTCAACTATAGAAAAAGTGGATGAACAATAAAAAAGCTTAAGCCCTATGTAAGAGATGATAGTCAAAGGGTCTGTCTTTCTGTCAACATGTTGGTTCATCCGAGCTTGTTGACATCTGTGCAACAAGTGAACAGTCTTTTAGCACCACCGAAATGGCACGGCTCTCGGTCTGTCTGCGCCTTCCTTGACGAGGGGCTTGTGAAACTCGCGGCCAGGTCTTGAGTGTATCTGGGCCCAGCAGTACTCACAGTAATACTGCAGACACGTCACGTTGGCACAGAAGAAGGGTGCAAACTTTCCCCCACATCGTGCACCCTGGCATTCGTCACACATTTGGTCGTCCAACACGTACGGCTTCACTTCAACCTTTGAAGCAAGAAAAAGGCCTTAGTGCCAAGTGAAAATAAAAGTGTAAAGAATGAAGTGCAATTCCATTCATAAAATGTTATTAGGCGAGACATCGATTTTGAACATAGGTACAGAGAATAGTAAATTATTTGACAAGATATTAATTATTAATTATTCAAACATTTCTAAGTATGTGTAATTGTAAGTTATGCTCACTTAATGAACAAAGAAATTGCATTGACTGTTAATTTGTTTTATTTACCTGTGAAATTTGTTCATGCATAATATCGAAACATCAACTCAACAGTCAAGTTGAGTCAACACAGGCATTAATAGCATGGTGCAGACAGCAAGACACTCACCCTCTTGTCAATATCGCCATGCTGTAGCTGAACAAATCTTGCACTTATTGCAGCAATATAACTCTGTTGGTTGGAGAAGGCCACTCTTCCTGCCCCTTTCGGGTACTTCAGCTCAGGGTCTGTGTCTATCCCAGCATAGCACACACCTCCATACAAGCGGTCCATGATCATAGCCAACTCCACTGTAACCAACACAATCTGGTTAGTCATTCTCCTACTATTAACTCATTATTTTATGTTCATTATATTATCTACATAATCTGCTTCATTTAGATTAATGCTAAACCTGATGCAGTAATACATTGTGTAAGCTTATCAATTGCTCAATAGGTAGGTTTAATATTTAAAGTTCATGACAGAATTGGCAAACTGATGCTAAAATCTATGCTAGATTCAAAGAATGATCCCTTCGAGTACACCAAGAAACATTGTTGTTAGAAATCAGATGTGAGCTGCTAACACACCTGCTCGCAAGGGCCTGGGCACACCCCCGACAAATATTGTCTTCCTCGGGTCCAGAGGTTGAGAACCGTCCATCACAAAGTCTGAATCACTCAAGTTCCATGGTCTGATTTGAACCTGTGAACAGAAATCATATTCTTTATTATAATGTTTTTTAAAATCATATAAACCAAACTAACTTATAACCCATATGTTTGTATGATAAGCATAAAACTTAGGAATGAAAATCTGAGAAATGGAGGTGTAGTTGGGATTACTGTCCCCTTATTTTCAGAAATGATTTAATATGTGTTCATTACATTGTTAAATGTATTACTATTTCATGACTGAAGTTTAATTATAAATGTTCAGTAATGGGATTTTGGACCCCTATTTAGGACCTGAAGAGGCACACATGACCCTATTGAAAGATCTTAATCTCACTCACTTCATGGTGGATATTCTTGTTTTTATAGAGGATCACACAGAGGATTAAAAGCGAGTTTGATGATTCCATAAAGGAATCTTATCCACAATAATATTTTTCACAAACATTACTTATAACTATCTGGATAATTATATTAATGAAGTATTATATTAGATAAGATAATAGTACATAAAATTATCACTTTGATTCTTACAGGTTTGTCTTTCATTGTTGGACTGGACACACACCAATACAGCTTGTCATCGTCAACCAAACAGGACTCTATCAGTGCTTGAACTGACATTTCATCTTGAAAAATAAGGAAACAGTATCCTGGAAGAAAAAACAGCAAAATTACATATAAAGGAAAACAGTCATTTTACAGGGTTTCTTTTTTTTACACAACAGATTATCAAAAGTGATTGAAGTGTCATAAAATATCACAGTATCCCACTCCCCTCAGTTCGGTACTCAAAAACCTGACCCTAATCTCATGTAATGATACTGATAATGTTGTTTATATAATCATTACATACCTTTTGGAGGGAAGTATGACTTGGACTCTGCTTTGTGAGGCCAATCAACAACGAGTGGCCCAAAGCGTCTGAAAGCTGCTGTGATTTCCTCTGAAGAACAATGAAAATATGTTCAGTCACTGAGAGTCAGCATGACCACAAGTGTTTGCATAAAGCATCTGAATGACCAAAAGGAGAATAAGCCATGTCAAATCTAGGACGTGCAATTACGTTTCACCACCTTTTATCCATTATCCTTTTATCCGTTATAAAATCTGCTGATGGTTCCAGCATTTTATAAACAATTTGGTTTCAGCGGGCAGATTTTACTTTTAACAGAAGCACAGCATCATCATCAGGGTGGACAGATAATATATCCACCTATCATTTTTATGATGCTCTAAGATTCTTGAAAAATATATGAATGAAGAAGACTAACATGATGGTGGGTGGTCACTGGTGTGAGTATTATAAATATTATGATACCTGTACATAGTACTTAGAAGCAGAAAATATAAAGCAGGTCAAAGGATAAAATTTACATAGCGTATGTTCAGGGATTGAAAATAGCTTATCAGACTACAAGCCATTCTAACTTACGGATTTGAGGATACTAGTCTTAACACATTCCAGCTGGCCAGACATATCTATATTTATAGTATAGTTTTTGTGTTGCCGTGACTGCTACAGAATCAATTGATCAAAATAAATATCAAAATGAATACCTTCATCGATGTCAGGGGGAAGACCTCCAACAAACACTTTCCTAGAGAAACGCTCGATTCGGTCTCCGACGCCAGACTGAGAACTGGGAGATACTCTGGGAGGGGTACTCATGTTCGGCACGGTCTGGTCCAAATTCCCAGAATTCAACTGATTTTCATCAATTTCATACGGAGATTTACCTGCAACACAGCAATGACAAATGTTTTTTCACCGTTTATGAAATAATGCAAGAATAAGCAGAGCTCACATACCCCTATCTTCAGTTCACCTGCCTTGCTTTTACTAAAACTGACTAATTCTAAAATGTATGAAGCCAATTATGTCAAAGAATGACAATAACTTCCAATGGACAATTAGGACTTGTAACCACTAAAAGTAACGACATCAACACATTGGAAACTTCTACACCAAATTTAATGCTTCAAAACAAAACAAAGGAAAGGGAATTATACTGTAAAATCCATGGCATAGTCACATAGTGTTCGAATTATGCTCCGTCAATGATTTTGGAAGCACTGGCAAACAAACCAAAGACAAATTTTCATAGTATTAGTGTAGTTGGCAGAATTTGAGAAAGCGAATCAGTAACCCTTCATTCATTAGCCAGAGACTCTTATCACTTAAAGATACATCCATTGTGTTTCATAACATTTTATTTGGCTGAAATTCGTGTCAGTATATGATATGTGCTGATTTCAGTTCAAATAATTTCACTCAACTTGCATATTCATCCCCAATAGCCAATTATATCATAATTACTAGTTTTTAATTAAAATTCAGCAACATCATTATACATGTACAGAAACCGAAACTAAAGTCCCATTTACATGAACAATAGTTATATTTTCTATTCAACACTATCAAGCCAAAGTTATCTGTTTGTATGGTGAAAATAAATTTCCAAAATTTTGTTTGACCAATTGACGTGCGCCACACGCGGGGCATTGTCCGGTTTTCGATAAAAAATCAACACTTTTACCTTTATATCGTCAATATACTAGCATCAAAATGGCAATTTTCGGTAACAGTCAGTACTTCTCGAAAGATTAACATCATTTATAACCTTCGGCATATGTGAATCACAACAACACAATGGATGTACCTTTAACTGAGATGAGAGAATACAGATTGATAGATAAAATTCTTCTCTCCTCTCTCTTGGTATATTTTATGGACACTTTACACATTTACAGAAATTTAAAATGATACACATTTGTGTGGAACAGTCATGACAGTATAGGTCAGTTAAAATAGCTTGGTAGAGTTTTCATTAATATTTTTAAAAACGTCAAGAAGCGGTACAAAAAGTAAAACAATGCAAAAATCTACCCTGATGTTATATATCTAACAGTCTATTCTTCTTTTATTATTGGTCATAAATGTTAGGCCATTGTTTAGCCAAAGATTCATCTACTTGCTGGTGATACAAAATATTGATAGGTATGATGTATGGACAAGGTGAATGTAGGAGATTTGCCTTGAATATAAATTCTTATTATCACTGTTTCAACAATAAGTGTAAAATCATAAATTATTATATGCCATAACATCCAAAAAAGCCTATCTATGATCGCCCATCTTAATATGCTTGCAGGGATCGACACTCGCACTAGTCCGCTAGCCTGAGGCTAGTGAAAATTCAGAAGGACTAGTGAAATTTGTTTGTATCACTACAGATTAACATATGTCACTAGCCCGAAGAGCACTTCAGGCTAGTAAAGATTTCCAGCGAGCGTCTACCCCTGCCTTGGTTTAAATACTTGTGCAAATCTGTATTTGTAATCTTTTGTTTAGATACGGATTTGTTTGGACATCCCAAACAGTTTCTGACACTAATGCATTTATCAAACTCTGTCATAATCAGTAGTACAATTCTTACATATCGGATAGATTTATTTTTTCATTATAAAAGATTAAATGGAAAATGTATGTGAAATATATTGAATTTATTATTTATTTTGTATATGGGCCTACAAGCCTACAGTAATTCAAGCTTCATACTATGAAATATTGGAAATATAACAGTATTTTGAATAATATGTGGGTGATGATTGTGACAACTATGGCAGGGATCACCCTGGAGCATAGTGTCAAAGGGAGAATAATTTCCCCTTTGCCTTACACAATGGGATTTTCAGATAAAGTAATGGGATATTTCTAAATAATAACAATCATTTTACGTTTTTGCAATGGGATTTTCTCCCTCGTCAGTATTTATAATGGGATATCTTGGTACATCAATGAGTAAATATCCCCAAATCCCTGCCTAAAGTGATCCCTGCAGTATGGTATATTGTATTTACCACTTCTTTATTAGTTATGAATGGCAACAAATTGCACTGAATCATCGTCTTACCATTTAATTAACCCCCCAACGCTCAAATTCTCATGCGACCTACAAATCTACCTCTTACACTGAAGAGTTCCACACCACTGTCACTTGTATGTCGCACGATTTTCTTTGAATATGGATACACGTTTTCTGTGAAATGGCTTATCGTGTAATGAGATATTTTACCCATTAATGTACCAATATATTGTATAAACTTCAATAATAAATGGCAAATTTGAGAAAACATAATATGCAAAATCGTGCTACAGCACCTTTAAAAATTTATTCTATCATGTTTTACATGAAATACCTTCTCGATCCCTACTAAACTCTGTTCAATACATATATAGCATAACCGTGTTTGTCAGAACTGTTATGATCTGTAGTGTGCTTACAATTAAAATGCATTGTACCGGGGTATGTACATTTGTATTTGCAAAAATATCTGTGTTACCAGTCTTCTGAATTACAATTGTTACAGGTTAAACAAATAGGCCAAATGCATGGGCATTTGACCTATGGTAGTATTCATTCAGTTGATGTATTCAAGCAAGAATATATACATAGTTTTTTTGATGTTTCAAAAACTATTTCTTTTTAAAAAGATTGGAAAGAGAAAATAATGTCAAAAAATTTATGTCCCTCAACCAATGTATTGAAGATATCAATGATCAGTGAGATCATAGAAATATGTTACTTTTTCTAAGCATCGCAGAAAAACGTTATAAAAACGTGGTTCTAGAGTAGAGCTTCATCACCTGTTAAGTGTCATAATTTCAAAGTCCAACACTTAAGAGTATTTCATTTTAAATGAATTGTATTATATATATGTCACATTGATGTTTCATGTGTATTGGACACAACTGAACAACTTAGGGTGTAGTATGCAATCTACTCATCCTCGGTTACCCATGGTTTTATATATGCTCGGTTACTCTCCACTATCACCCATGGGAAACTATCAGAGAAATCTGTACTAAAATTACCCGCCCTTGGCCGGCGTGACGAAGTCAGTAACAAAAGAAAATGCTCAATAGGATAAGACGGAAATGGTCTAGCGAGATAACTGTTGACGGATGGCTAACAAAATGACCTCGCATGCTTTGCAACGAAGTGATAATGTCATTGGTTCGCAGGTCCAAGCTGCGTAGCAGTTTGATTGGCTCACGCCGGCCAAGGGTGGATAATTTGAGTACAGATTCTTCTGATAACGTTTCCCATGGGTAATATAGTGGAGAGTAACGGAGCATATATAAAACCATGGGTAACCGAGGATGCAATCTACTATGACAGCTATCATGCAATCATGTAAATTTTCAAGGGGAAATATTGTATCCTCAGTTAATATAAATCCATAATTTGAAACAACACTTTCAAATATATAGATATCATCACTAACATTATTTAACAACAGGATTAGAGCATTTAATCAGTGATCAGGAAGGAAAGCTGAATTACCGGTAGAAAACTCTTAAATCTTTGCATTAACTTTTATAAAATATTAATAATAGAATATTTGACATTTCTTGCAGAATAATGTACCGGTATATTTTATCTTGTGATGCAGAAACTATTACACTAATGGCTGCTCCACTATCAATTTGATTTCTACTTCATTTGATGTGATAAACTCAGTATTTGTTAGGAACATCAAACGTCCTCTTATACTTTTATTCCCTGAAAAATCATTACTATATGGTATGAAGGCATTAAAATGAAATCAACTACGACATTCATATTAAAGTTCTCAAGTCCGCAGTTTTAAATAGGTATCATGCAAATTACCCTTCATATGTTCAGCGAAGTGCTCTGGTCCTGCTGTTTTCATTATATCAAGGAGCTGACTCTCCAAGGCAGGAAACCTCATTGTGTCAAAACTTGTTGGACGGTCCTGCAACAAAACTGTCATGCTTGTCACTCCAGTCACAATGTCATGAAGCTACATACACTGGAAGCCACAGCTAAATATACCTCGCCCAAATGACACAACATTCAACAACTGCTGTAGGCCAAAACATACATGAAAACTCTTCTTTTTTTCCCCTTTTCTTCAAGCATGAATAGTTATAACTAAATCAAAATTATATTAAAAATATAAACCATAATATAAAAACTGTACGTATAACTTTTGCATCCATACACATTATGAAACAACGAGTTATTATGCATTTATTTAGTGGGTGTTCGTCAATGTTATATTTAAACTTTAATAATTAGAGGATATTTGGCTTTTCTTGACTAATACCATGTTTATCTCATCGAGTGAGGTAGAAAGGTTATATTTTCACGAGTGGCGCAGCCACGAGTGAAAATATATAACTTTTCTACCTCACGAGATGAGATAAACATGGTATTTGTCAAGAAAAGAATTTTTTTTTATTTATTATATGACCAAATCTTTGCATATTCACCGAAATAGACTTGCATTTACGTTAAGTTGGCTCCAGAATGAGCCTGTCGCCTCAGCAACAATGTGACGACACGAATGTGTAATGACGTCGGAGCATTGTTTTATGACATCAGGTCATTGTTATATCAGTCACTAGTGACTGATAACACGTTCCATTGTTATTTTCACTAGGACCAGGGGTAGACGCTCGCTGGAAATCTTTACTAGCCCGAAGTGCTCTTCGGGCTAGTGACATATGTTAATCTGTAGTGATACAAACAAATTTCACTAGCCCTTCTGAATTTTCACTAGCCTCGGGCCAGCGGACTAGTGCGAGTGTCGATCCCTGGTGACTGATAACACGGTTTATTTTCGTTGATAGATCCCGGTATTTCACCTGCAATCATATAATAAACCCCAACATCTCCTGCATATAAATCTTACAGACAGCCTCTACAGTCTACACACACGACCTTTATTTGAGACTTAAATTAATCATGTTTCCTGATTTAGCAACCCCTTTGTACCAGGCTGGATATTCTACAACAAGGTTACATATTTGTTCTGTTTGATGTACTGGTAATCAAGAATATTTCAAAGATTAACGTTAGTAAGTTTCTTGAAGATAATGACCAAGTTAGCATGATGTGATAAAGGAAAACAAGTTCTATGGATAGTCAACTTCTTTAATGCAAAATAAATCTGAGGTGCCACGATTCAGTGTATAAAAACTAACACGGTCACCATTATCATCGAAAAAAATTTAGGTTGATGTGTATGATTTTATCATTTAGCAAAAACATTGTTAGTACAGATGGGATTTGTAGTCACTTGTTTGAAAATGATACTAGATATGCCACATTGGTTTATACAATACAGTCGTCTTTCTATTGTTATCCTTCAAACATCGAATTACCCGATATCGTGAATTGATGTGACACAGTCCAAAGTTGAATTTGATAGACATTGCTAAAGCTCTGTTGTTTAATCATACCATTATCAGACAAGTTTGGGGGGACTATTTTTGTATTAAATAACATTTACATATTAGCATGAGGCATTAGTGAACACAGCTCAAATATGCCAGCATATAGTGTCAATATTAGTTTGGCCCCTTTCATAAAATCTTAATTGATGTGATAACGCATACATGTAATCAATCTTGTCAATGAATGTATATAATAACTTTCAAAAAGACAAAGTTGATACTATGTATATTGACATTAACAAAAAGAGCTCAACACAAAATTATTCCTAAAAAACATAACACTACATATGTTTTGTAACATATCAATGATATCATAAATCAAATTTTAAGTTTCCAAGTTATATGGTTCCAGGTATGCACCTTAATCAAAACAAGGTCGAGTTATTTTGCCACTTTGGGTCAAAAATTGTGTCTGGCAGCCTGGAATTTTAACACAGACACTATTTCTAGAACTCTGAAGCCACTCCTGCTATCAGCTTCAGTCTATCTATTTTAGGTTACAGAGCCAATCGGAGGTGAATCAATATTGATGCAATCAATATCAGGATTTTTCATCAAGGGTATAACATGCAATTCAACAACAAAGGTAGATCTAAATCTTGAAGGGCTAGAGGGAAGGTAGTTGGTCTATCAATATTTAATTGTACAAGCTATTATTCTTTCTATCAAAATCTAATATTCTTCAAATATTCTATTGTCAAGTTCGGAAATTGACGGAATTTATCCACTAGAAAAACCTGAAATGAACATTCAAACTATCTAAGAGCCTGGTAATGGCAGGATATGTATCAGTGGAAATGGTCACTATACTTCTTCAGTGTTGCTTCTAGAGGGGGTCCTGGGGACATTTGCCCACCCTTTTGGCTTGGTGTCCCTTCAAATTTTGATACGTTTACCATTGAAAAGGGTCCCACTTGTTCAGAATTGGCCAAAATGACTCCCTAAGCAGATCACCTAGGAACAACACTGACTCTTGCCAGCCATCAATAGTTTAATCTGTTTTTCTCCACCTCCTTTCAACCAAAGATTCCTTCAACCGAAATGAGAAAAAAAAACCACTTCTATTTGTTGAGATGCCGATGAGCCAAAGATATACAGGGAGCTAGATCACACTACTTCATTCATATCAGGGGTTCACACATATGGTTGCCAGACATGCAATGTCCAGGTACGGTCAACTTTCCATGTCAGGCAAGTAAACTGCATTATAGTTTGAATGATATCTCAAATTATGTGAATGAATCAGCATTAATGTGATAAACTGAAGAAAGCTACTCAAGCAACTCATCAGCAACTCATCAGCAACTCATCAGCGAGTCGAGTGTAGTTGACAGTCTTGTCAAATTTTCAGAGAGTACCGTAAATCTTTGAATAATTGCCTGCCTTGAATAATCGCCGGGTTAATTTAGCAAATGTAAAAAAGAGTCATCAGAAGACAACATATCCCCACCGGTCCCACAATATTAAAAGGTTCTACTTCAGTTAGTGAGTAATAAACATGCAAAGTTTTAGGAAGATATGATGAAGAGTTTTAGAGCTGTGCTCCGAAAAAGAACCTGTCTCTGAACAAAGTCCAAATTTAACACTTTTCTATGAAATAGGGGTGCAACCATGCAGGTAGATTACGATACGATACATGTCTCGATACAGCTGCCACGATTCGATATGTACCGCGATACACAAAGTTTTATTAAAACATGGGCCCTCAAAGTTCAGAAAGTTTGGATCATTTGGTTTTATGATTCATCAGACAACTTATTTTTAAAATTCCCAATATTTTCATGTTGAAATACTATAAAACTCTAATGAGATACCATTTTACTGTATTTGACAAGATGAGAAATAAATTCACTGTATATAATTTCATATCGTATCGTATCGCTTCACAGGCAAATCGTAACGTGTATCATATCGTACGCCTATGAATCGTGATGCACCAGTGTATCAGTGTATCGTTGCACCCTTACTATGAAAATGAAAAAAACAAATTCGGAAATCTGAAAATATCAAAAGGCCCCACTTCAGTTGGTGGGTAATAGACATAGAAAGTTTCAGGAAGATATGATGAAGAGTTTTGGAGCTGTGCTCCGGTAAAGAACCTGTCTCTGAACAAAGTCCAAATTTAACACGTTTCTATGAAAAATGAAAACAAAAAATTTCAGAAATCTGAAAATATCAAAAGGCATCACATCAGTTGGTGGGTAATAGACATGGAAAGTTTCAGAAAGATATCATGAAGAACCTGTCTCTGAACAAAGTCCAAATTTAACACGTTTCTATGAAAAAATGATAACAAATAATTTCAGAAATCTGAAAATATCACAAGGCACCACTTCAGTTGATGGGTAATAACTTGGTAATACACATGGAAAGTTTCAGAAAGATATCATGAAAGGTTTTTGAGTTCTGCTCTGGAAATGAAATGATTAATACGGACGGACAGACAGGGCGACGACTATATACCACCGGCATGTAATACATAATAAACCAATGGCTCTCTCCTTTTAAAAATAATTCTGGCATGACATATTCATGCAAAGTTTAACCTCATGATGATGACATAAACTTTGTTTACTAAATTACTATATTCATAATTTAAAACATACTGCAGTGCTGTTTTTGTTAAGATTGTTTAAAATGTCACATATATTATGGCTTAAAAAATAATCACCTGGTCAAAGAGATGTTTGAAATTAATAATCGCAGTGATAAATTTACAAATATGACATGCAGAGTTCAGGAACTCGCTACCCCAAGCTATTGTTAGTCCCAGCAGATATAAGAGAGTCCCTCAATCAGTAAGCAAATACTACAAATTGATAAAAAAAATCATTCAGGTTCAGGGGACTCGCAGTACTCGCACCTTAAATTTTTTTGGAGTCCTTTCCAAATTTTATGATTAATTGTAGGTAAATTTATCACTGAATCGCCGGGTGATTATTCAAGGATTTACGGTATCTTTAAACCCCCTGCATATCATTGATGTAAACAAATAGCAGCTCAAGCTCCATCTGACCTTGGCCTTCAAAGTGTGTGTTCATGGCAAAAACAAACATAAATAGGGTTAGCCAAGTCTAAATAAACATATTTATGACCATTTACTGTTTATAAACATGGATAATATGTTTTAACATTATGACACACAAGGGCACAACTACATGACCTTTAAATGAAATTAACCCATCAGTTCTAAATTAAAGATATTTAATAGGTCACTATGACATTATGAAAAGCATGCTACGTCAGGTCTGGGGTCATAACATTCAGAAAAGTACAATAATTGAGTGTAACTGTTTATTTGGACCCAGTGATTCCTCCTTATGAACACAAGATTAAATATGTCTTCAAAAGAAAAATGTTCATAGTTTCAACAAGCAATCACGCTAAAAACATGTAATCCTAAAGAGCAAAATCACCTTTTGAGTAGCACAGAAAAAAACACAGAAGCAACATTATCATTTCTTCAAATTAATTAATTCAGAATATTGTAATACTTTTTTCAAATATTCATGGCCCCATTGAAGCTATAAGTCAAATATTCATTCATTGCATTGTATCATGATTAAAATTTCTAATGGTTCCCCTGAAAATCCAGATGCAATATTGCACAAACTCTTCCCGTGACCATGATAATAACTTTTAGTTTAGGTCGTATTTAGAAACATTTTCTCTAACAGATTTCAAAGATAGTGTCTTCACTTAAAATATTTAAGATATAAGAGGTGAGGTGAGTTTGGGTTTAAAGAGTATTTCACTTATATCGCAGCTCTAGTATCATGGTAGGGAGAGAGCCCGCAATGCCATGTCTATGCACTGCGGTGCAATCTGCGAGCATCGGCTGGAACTAGCAAACCATGGGTGGTACTACGCTGAAATTAAGTGTAACATTGCACCTAAATCTTACTGCGTGTAGAACAGTTCTCTATTGCAGACAAAGTTGCCATGCCCCTGGCTGGATTCGAACCCCTTGATCCGAAGTCGAACGCGGTAACCTTTAAGATGCTCGCTGCTGCAGGCTGCATATCAAGCCCAAGGGGTGTTGACGTATTGATACGTCAATGACGTTTGACCCCTTGACATGCATACGACAAAAGTCTGTGACAAAGTTACCTGATTTATGAAAAAGTTAACATTTTCCGAATGAGAAATCAATGGGCTTTCACATGCTGTAATTAGTATCCATATACAATTTTATTTTATTGAGAAATGATGAATTAAAAATATTGAACGTATTTTCAATCACAAAACTGCCTGCAGGTGCGTGTTTGACGTCATAATAAAAATGTTACCTACTCGATTCAATTGGTTGGAATTCTATAGTAAGTGCATGCAAAATGCATAACTTTCACATCACTATGTTCAGAATATCCTAATCTAGCTGATTTACAAATTTGGACATTGAATTTATTTCTGTTAGAAAACAATCGGAGATTTGCGAAAATGTCGGCAAATGAAAAGATCAACCGATTACTTTTTTAAAAAAACGTGAAAATAAACAAAGCATTTCACTTACATATTTTAGAATCTCAAAATCTTCCACAAATAAATAAAAATGTATCAGTGCATTGTTTGTCAATTCTTGTTTCCAAATATAGTAAGTTATCCAACGTGTCATCAATAGCAGTGCCAAATCGGCCATTTCTTCAATTCACCCCATGACATGTTCCCGCTATTTTCCCATGTTACGCGACTCAAAGTGAACGTCAAGCTAGCGGAAGCTGTATCTATTTTTAGAAATGGTCGTCGATCTAACTATAGAGTGTTATTAATTGTTAAGATTAATCAAATTGACACTTAAAACGATGTAGTTTTATTAAAATCGATCAAAAATTAAATAATGTGGTTCTAATAATTATTTCACTAGTTCGTAGAATCTCTGTTGATGACCCGATAAATTTGCATAAGTTCACCAAGCCCCCGGATGTTACGATGTTTTTATGATTAAAATCACTGTGAGTAAATTTGCATTTTGATTATAATTTATACATATATGAAAAATAAGTGTCATATCCTACCATTATCACAAAATATTATCATGTTTGAGTTTACATTCGAACTACGAAATGTGTTTGACATGACATGGACCGACTTTCCGATCTGCGATTTCACAAGTTGAAATGGAGCCGTGAAACAGTAGCAGTAACCCTATCTCGCTAAAAAGTAAATTACGAATTAACAAGTCTCGTATATGTGAAATAATTGTATGAATACAATTGCTAAATGATTCATGTTGATTATTTTAAAGTTTTCATTTGGAATTTGACAGAAATTATACCCGTTTTCAAACGAAATCATAGATAGACCTGTCAGTTCGAATTCATTGCAAATGGAAGCCATTGTGTCGTCTCGGCTTTTTCACACAATATTTTGTTCTGATACGAATTAAATGAATGCACATGTTATAACATCCATGAAATTAACAAGAATGACAAACAATTACATTTCAAAGAATAAATGTGAATAACTAGTGTTTGAATCGGCGAATTTACAGTGAAATGACAAACGAAACATTGATGGTCACATGATCAATTTTGTACAACCAAGCTAATCACGTGACATTGTTTACAATACGTCAACGCTACCCGAACGAAATTTTGATTGTATTTATAAACTTTTCAAGACCATGTTTACATTAAATATTCAACAGACATTTGGAAAAATGTGTTCTAACTTTGGTTTTAAACGGAATATTTTCAAAATGATTTAGATCATTAGATTTTTTTATTTGAACAAATCTGTAATCGGCGAAGGAAATTCATAACAATGGCGAGCGCCGAGTGTTTGTTGACTGTCATGTTTCGAGATATCGATGACGGATTGACGTTGGAATATATTAAAACTGTAATGTCATATGCTTATATTTGGAACACAGAAAAGTGAATACATGTGTTAACCTTTTGTGTAAATTTTATTACGATTGATGCATTATTTTACAAATATTTCTCACGGAAGTAAATGCATTGTTCATTGAAGAATATCCATTGTTACAAATTACGTCGAAATTTTATAAATACAACGGAAATCGTTTATGACGGGCTCTTGTTTTCTGAAAGGAAAACATATATTATCAACATAATTTTTTTCTTGAATAAAATTTAATTCTGAACAAAATGGTGTAAAAATTGGGCTGCATAAAAAATTATTGACAAAATAATTCGAGTTTGAAAATGTAGTACAATTTTAGAACTACTGTATTATTTCATTTTTTCCATAGACAAGTGTAAAAATAATTGATATTTGAAAAATATTACATTAATTTATAATTTTTCAATACAAGAATAAGTTAGAAAAAAATGTGACTCAGATATTTATTTTAATTATTTTAAGATTATGTTAATTACTAAGGCGAGAAAAACTTTAAATGAAGGATACCCATGTGACGTAATTGTTACAAATTTACAAATCTGACGCTCTCTGCAAAAACCTGAAAACAATCCAGCAGGCTAAAGGTTAAGATACGAAAAAAAAGAGTACACTGTCCTTTTTTACACTCTGCACCCCGCCTTATTATACTAAATGTTCTATTCTCTTTAGATTCACATAACATTTTAGAGAAAATTATCTTTGCATTTGGATTTAATTATTTTATACTTTGACACTTTGGACTTAAATACATTTTCAATAGTTGACTCGCTTCATATGAAAATGCATTCATATCCCACACAGGTTACCCCTTCCTCCATCAAAACTTCTGTTGCATTAAGAAAACTTTATCGGCTAGAAATCTGCAAGTCCTGATTGGTTGTATCAAAGGTTAGTTGAGTAATCAGCAACGTTTCAAACAATCTATTCCCACAACTGTCTCAATGATCCGACTTGCTTCATCTGTCACGGTGTGAATGAAGACATTACAAGTGTAGCAAACTTTCACCGCCAGGAGCTTTAACAAGAATCGTGAAATATCTCTATATGCAACAGAGGTTTTGATGGAAGAACTTAACCACTGTGGGAACTGGGAAGAGAATGATAAAAACAATGACCCTGTCGACAGTTCCATTTATCCTTGGTACAGTTGCGCTGTGGTAAATTTCTGTGTACTATAGTACTACTTTTGTAGCACTTGAATATTTCATACATAACTTGGCATTTAGCTTTTGGAACCAAATGAAAGCTTATCAACAAATTAGTAATTTAAATATAGAAAGTTTTGAAGATTTTGGAACCACATTTTGGAGGCACAGGGATCATGGTTAACTGGCGTGACAAATTTGGTGAATTTAACATGTCATAGTCATTGAGATATTTGTAAGATTTTAGGAGTGCTCTGGTATTGCAGGAAGATAAAGACCAAAATGAATATCAAAATGTGCATTAATTATGCGGGTATGAAACATACAAAAGAAAGATCTTCACATCACAGTAATTATGTTATCATGTTTCACAATAGTGTCAGCGTTATGAGTGGAAAAAATGTGATGATCACTATATATAAAAGTATTTTATGATCAAACAATGTTAACTTGTGTTAAGTGGTTGCGTGTACAATAACGTATGATTCCAAGGCATAATTGACATACATAAAGCAATGGATCTACTGCATACAAATGCATTATCATTATGTTAAGCTAATCATGATATCACAGCAGGCAAGGTTACAATACACCAGACTGTGATATTGCGATACATTCGATTGCAACATCATCTATTAAATGAGTAGACCAACCAACATCTGCAGTAATATTCACTTTTTAAAATCATTAGGACCTCTACAGTACATTTGTTTTTCACCTTCAATTTGGTAAATCTTGTAAATTAAACAGGTCAAATATACACTGATTCGACTGAACATGTAAATATGGTAGTGTATAGAGCACATTTGTTAGTAGATTAGTAATAAAACATGGTGAAATTGATAATGTCCTCGAATAATATGCTTTTGAGAAAGTGTTGAACTTATTTGTCGTTCATTTTAAATGAAACACTTGTGTTTTAAAATACACTTTTGACCAAAATAATTCTGTCAGTGTGCTTAAACATTTTAACGATATTTATAATCTAAATTACAATAATAAAGATTTCAGAAAATCATTAATCCTTAAATTCTATATTTATCCAAATGGTTTCAATATTCTAAAATGATCGCTTTAAATATGGACTGTTATAAGAAATAATAAAAAAAATATATATGACATAAACAACACACATGCAAGGTTGATCTATTTAGTTGAAGTCAATGTCTTGATATCAGGACCAAGATAAAATTTGACCTCAGCTATTTTATCTAATATTACTCTAATGAAAGTCATATGGACTCCATAATAACCATTAGAGGAATATAAACAAACACAGTAAGCTCATTACTGAGCTTGTTTAATCACACACATTATTGATAAATGTTGGATATTTATCTACAGACTACACATGACACAGAAAGATTAAAACAGCACCATACCATCTGCTCTACTGTAGAATCTAGGCCATATTGAGGTGACCTGATACCAAGTTCTAAACGTAAACACCACAGATAAAACGGACTGAACGAAAAACATCCAAATAATACACAAATGAACTGAGAAAGGGTATCCAAGTTGTACATTATCCAAATGTAGATGAATCAATGACACGTACCCTCACCTGATTAAACACAACAGAATTGACTCCGTCCCTGTGAAGGTCATCATATGCCTGGTAGTCAAACTGATGTTTCATTCCAAGAGCAGCTTGCTGGATCTGACCAGGAAACGATGTGCTCCGACGAAATTTGGACGGAGCAATGAGAGAGGATTGGGGTATCTGGTGATAATTTGTAGCCCTTTTCATGGGAGCGAGAGCGTTGATATTTGGCACCGATCTACGTTGGTTTGCTTGAACATTCCCCCAAGGTGACAACGTAGCTGGGTTTTGTTGATTAGACCAAGACGTTTGGGGTGCGTTACTCCAATTTGGATAACTTTTCGCGTTATTTATCATTACATTAGGGTTCTGACGTTGTGAATAATTTTGATGACCAGTGATAGCCCTTCTATGTGGGGGTGGAACATTCATTCCCATATGTTGTCCAGTAAAGCCTGCATTCATCACTGAATTCGGTGCAGGGGGGAACTGTTGAAATGTAACAGTTCCATTTAGGGACTGAAATCCTTGCACAAATGTATCATCAGCTGATGCAGTAGACCAATAACCTGGTGCTGAAGACAGAGGGGTCACAATCGTGGTATTTGGTTCGGATAAACCGATTGACAGCTGAGAGTGAGAGTTCAAGCCAATGTCGTCAGCTTTCTTTTCCTCCGATAATCCTCCGTTTGAAACTATGTCTCCATTTTGTTCTGAGAGTAAATTTCCTTGATTAGCAGACACAGGTAACTGTTTGGGTGATTGTTGTTGTTTCGTGGCAGTTTTTTCGAGCAGCGTGTCATCTTGCATGATTTGACCACTACAAACACTGGGGAATGGGTCCGGTGTGAATAACGACTGATTGTTTGCAAGCTGGTCAAAATCCACAGGCGATAAAGCTCTTACGTTTGAAACTGTGTCCAGTCCAAAATCACCCATGAGCCAATTGTTACACTACTTTCTCCTTATGTATCCTTTCGATGTAGAAAGGCTCCTAGAAACACAAATTCGGGCCGATCTTATCGCCACGTCTGCTAGATATTCCGAACCACGTCTGCTATCACAGCTGAACTCTCGTACCCAATGCTCTTTGTTTCCTATGTATTCGGTGACGTTTTCAGTCACCCCAACACGAAACGGTAAAACGCGATATAATTTTATATGTCGAAAACAGTGAGGAGATGTGGGTATGAGAATCTGTTAGGACCACGTTTGAGACCCACAATGACAAACAGACCTACCTAGGCCGAACTATATCGTCAGAAATCGTATCGCGCAGATGAAACGGGCACCTTGAAACAGTCACGTGATTAGCAATCCATGTTCCGGGCTGAAGGAGGCGTGTCCTGTTATTGGTCGCGTTTTACGTTCAGTGACTCCAAAATACAGTTACATTTATTTACCGTTACCTGCATCTAATATGCTACGAAAAATTGCATTGCAAGTGATAAAGATAAACAAACCATTTATGTAACTGAAATTATTAATATATTTAGAACAAATAGCGAATATTTCCAAATAACCTCATACACAAAGTTCCTAAGCAGAATTTTGTCTTTGAACAAATACATTAGATTTACGAATAACCAAAGAAAGGTAGGGACTATATTTTTTTTTAAATAATCTATATATTTTCTAAGATTTATTACTTGATTTTGTAAATATATCAGCAAGAAAACTCTTAAGTTCTACCCTGATTCACACACTTCCGAACATAGGGACTGCAATATCGATCTTGAGCCTTTCTATAAGGCCTATGAATTTATTAAACGACGAAATCATTATATAGATATATAGATTGTTTACCGATTATAACATTTTTAAAGTAAATAAATGTTAATTTTCTATTTACTTTGTTAAAAACTTGGATTTTGACGTACAGCTCTCGAGGCTATATACAGATCAATAAAATGCCTAAACTCTCTTCACGCTTGAGTGCATTTAATTCGTCGATCTGGGCCTTCTACCTAGTAGGCCTGTGTTTTCTGGTATAAAAAAAATAATTATTGTCTGTTTCTCATCAACACAAGCTATTGTTTTGTAGGAAAATAATATATTACCGTATATCCAGCTGGGCAGTAATGGGTACAGATGATTGGTATTATAGTAATATAATGCGCTTAAACTATAACCTGTACTCAGGTATTCTAAAAGTTAACAATGCCCTTCCTAAGTGGTATACGACCAGACAGGTATCGATATATGTCAGTGATATATCGTATGCAGTAATGTGGTTATAGTCGTACGTGTATGAGAAATTAATCCCCGGGATCGGATAGCGACGTCCATGTTTTGAATATATGTAAAGGAATTCATTTCACAAACCTGATTATGCTACAACGCAATGAAAAAATAGAAAGTTATAAAGACGGTAGTATTTGTTTGTAACACGTACAAATGTCATGTTATATGCCAGTGTGTTGTTAGAAGCGTAACTAACGCGATATATAAGGTGCGTAATACACGTGCAGCGTTATTTCATGTTGTTCGCTTTGATATTCACACAAAATTAAGCTGACCCGTTCATTAATCAGTGAAAAAACTCTTACACAACAAAAATCAAAGTATGAACTTGAAGAACACCACCGCACACTAATCAGTGGACAAATTGTCTTTTAAAAAAATCCAAGGAATAAACTTGAAAAAAAATCTAACGATTTTGATATTTAACTATAAGCACAGGTAAAATTTCAGAGAATATTTTCAAATCACACCCTTGAAAGGAATTACAAATGTGTAAATACTGTTTCTATGCGTGGTATTTACTGCATGTATACAGCGGTGCTGGCTATGCAGATGGTGGTTGGAGTGTGCGTTATACAGGGAACAGCCCCTGTCATGCCGGTTGAACATGATGTGTAAGCGGATCAACGACTGGATAAGCGAGTTGCATGTCAAACACCTGCAGTGTTGTGATGACGCAAACTGCTACAATTTATTGGAGATTGTCCCATGTGGTGAAAAAATGAATTCGAAAATGTAAAAAGCTTAAACTCTGAATTCGTAACATTTTTTCTTTCGTAATAGGAATTTGAAAATTGTATATGCAAATATTTAAACTCAAGGGTGGGTAATTATTTAAATACAATCTAAAAAGTAAAAAAATTGATATTGAAGAAAATTGTAATTGCTTCAATATTGACATTTTCTTGTAATTATTACTGATTAGCTGGGCCCCATGTCATGTATAGTAATTACAGATACACTGGTTTAATTTCGTATAGGGTTGCAGTGATCATCATTATGCGACGAGGCAAAAATGCACTTAGTCGATACAATTGGTTGGTTAATCAACGTGTCGCATGCAGATGTCAGTGAACGCACGAGTCTGAACGCTAATCTATTTCACATATATCGATCTGACATATTCATGCATGCACCGCGTACACTCGCTCTCGCACAGGTTGCTGTCGTGCACGCCCACACACGCACGTGCCACACGCGCATCGATCTGCTTAGTCACCACGAACTAGAGGTCTCACGCACGTGCAAACACTCTAACACCCGCGGACAGCTGATAAATGATGTTGGCTGGAAATTCAACCCGTCGTCCAGTAATAGCCACATGACCTTTTAATTAGAAAACCCAACCTACGTGAAATAGAAGATATCGTGGGAGCTAAATTTAAATTTTAGACTTTTGGCTTGAAATTCCATTTTAGATACTATCCACACGTTAGTTTAGCTGATAGTGTAACGCAAATTTCGGAACGAAGTTAAAAGCTGTACATATTTGGTATGAATACCGAATGACAATTTCAGCGCATCTGTCTAGGATGGCTCAATGAAATTGAAAAATAAACATGACCACGAAATGGAACGCTTCAATGTAAATGCGAATGAAGTGAAACCTTTTCGTGGATAAACTGGTCACATATGAACAAACCCAAAATGAGAAGCTTTCGCCAATTTCTTATTGAAAACATTTAAAATGTTTTAAACTAACATTAAAGGAGACTATCATAAGAAGGTAAGGACATTTAGTCCCAAACAAAGACAGTATTGTTTATAGAGGATATTATATTCGTGTCTATGTCATACTATGACGAGTATCCAAATATATAAGCATGCTTTCGACCATTGAGGCTACTGCATGAATAGAAATAAATCGTCGTGATTTCTTCACAGATTGTTTTTTTCTATATCAGAGCTGAAGGTCGGGGGATGTTTTGAGCTGCATGACGTAGATACGAATATAATATTCTGTTTATTACCGAAGCCATCAAGGGAAATACGCTAAAATCTACTTTCAATCATAGGCTGGCTATCCACCTTCGCTGAATTTAGAACGCAACGTCATAGATGAAACATGACGTCATTACATTGTTTATGACGTCGCGACACCATAAATAAATAGAGGATATCTGTCTTTTCTTGACTAATACCATGTTTATCTCATCGAGTGAGGTAGAAAGGTTATATTTTCACGAGTGGCGCAGCCACGAGTGAAAATATATAACCTTTCTACCTCACGAGATGAGATAAACATGGTATTTGTCAAGAATCGACGGATATTCTATTTATTATATGATATTATCCATGTAATTAAGTCCGAAAAGGGTCATTTTCACGCCGAGCGGCCGCTAGGAACAGCCCGTCACCACAGTAACACTGTGACGTCATAAGCCAATTCGCCGCGTGAGACCATTGTTTTATGACGTCAAATGATATCAGTCACCGTTCACAGTGAAAATATAAGTTATTTTCACTGTAGTTTGATAGACAGTTTATTTCACTGATAAATCCCAGTATTTCATCGCTCGCCATATAATAAAGTGTGTTTACCGATTATGGTTGGAAATAACTGAGTCGATATTTTCGACACAAGCACATGTGAACATATCGCGTTTGCCTAGCAACCATTGTTTCAGCGAGACGTCATAAAAGTATTGTTCGTGACGTCAGACTCACTATAGCTTGTCGTCGCAAGAGAAGTGGGCCGTTTCCTGGGTAGTTTTACGATAATTAAATTGAATAGATATTGGTAAGAAAGACATTATTACGCTCGAAAGTGTGTGATGTGACTTTACGAAACTCGCGCAAATTTGTGTATAACGCTCGCTCTCGCTCGGGCAATACAAAATTCACACTCATTTCGTAAAAGTCCTACGACACATTTCTTCGGGTAATAATCTCTTTATATTTTGTCCTGGGTCATCGTTTGCAATATTAGTGTAGGTAGGCCAAATATTTTGATCGTAACTTCATTAAGCGCCCTTGAAAAGAAAGTCTAACGTTGGGTCTAAATTTGAAATTTCCTTTCTCCTTTGCTCGAAGAACCAATATTTGATAAAAGGGTTATTATACCCATGCTACGACGTAGTTGGGGGTATATATAGCGCTCCGCGTGTCCGTCCGTTCGTCAATGCGTCCGTGTTTGCGTTTGTTCGAAATTGTTACAGGATGCATAACTCGAAAACTATATGAGTTGAAAACTTCAAATTTGGCATGGAAGTAACCTATAACTATGTCGTTGTGCCCTTATTGGATTTAACTCCAAGATATATTTAGAAATTTTGACCGAATACGGTAAGATATTCGGTCTTGTGCCTTTTGAGGTAACAAACCCAATGGGTAAATAGCTTTTGAATTTTTGACCAAAAAGTACCAATTTTTCAGACTTCGTTGTTTCTGCATGAAGCTAAACTAAAAAAACATTACAATATACTGCAGAACATTTTCTGGGGGAATATAAAGATAAAGATAATATGCTATAATATTACATTGTTATTTATATGGTAACTATATTACCTATATTCGGGAAATATAGATACAGGTAATATACTATGTATAACATTGGTATATATATAGTATATTACCAACAACTACCGGTATAGGCCTATTTCCCCCATTCTGTGCTTGCAAATATACATGTTGTTTGCACATGGCATAATTTTGTAATTGTTCGTTTATGGAGTTTTCAAATTGACTGTGTAAAGTATGGGAACTTAAGACACCAACTGTCGACACAAACTCTTAACCCCTGGTTTTTTTTCAAGTTAAACCCTAGCTTGCATGTATCAAATGTAAGTTAAAAAGGTCCCGCTATATGCTTATGATAACTAAAAGTGGTCTTGTTTACTTCGAACGGTAATTTATCACTCAGTAAGATTAACGACGAGTGGTTCTATTTCATTGCAACAGAATAGGATATACTCGCGATTAAGAGTACTTGTCCCTACTTGAAAAGTTGTCAGTCAATACGCAGTGATATAATATACACAGTGCCACGTGCCGCCGACCTACTTATATTCGTGTGTCTATTGTTAGCGACACAAAAGCAAGACATAGCCCCAGGCGTCACAAAATATTCACACAAGTAAAGAAGACTGTTTAATGTACTTAAATACTGGTCTGGTCGCCCATAAACGATTATATTGTTATATACCACAAACAGAGTATGTCACCAATATGCCACCCTAGTATCGAAGACTTTTGACATGTCCCAGCTGTTAACAATTTACACATGTGGAGATAGTATAATCATGCTCGCACCGGGCCCGAATCAGCGCAAACGACCAAGTCGCCTTTGGCAAAGCCTAGTTTTCATTTAAAGTATCTTCAAGCTCATCCTTCTCATTAAATATAGATGATGCGTAAACGTGTCATTTCTTAAACGATGAATTTGTAATGTTTTAATTTTTTAAAGAATACCATATATCATAATTCTTTGTAGGCTATGTAAAATTAACGCGAAAACGTGGGCGCCACACGTATTTAGTCGATACCAAGGCGCAAAAAGTATCAACAGGCGATCAATATCTAGGCCCATACGTAGGCGAGGATCTGACACCACGAATTATTTAAATCGTTATTTAACTTTATGTGGCATTAATAAACAGTTTTATTCTGCTTTGTTTTGTGTTTGTTTGTAATTTTTACGTATTGAGGGTTTATTGGATTGACAAGATATATAGGGGCAAAGTCTCATCGATGTAATTAAGATTTTCCCTATGATATGGAACTTTAACGCGACTGTCAGGCAAAAGAAAGTAATCACTTCTGTTGATTTTATCATTGCTGCTTTTCAATTGCAAATATCAAAGTTTTCGATGTCATAATCTAAAAGTGAACAGGTTTTTAGTCACCAGTCAGAGAATATCTATACATGTTTTGTTTTTGGTTTATTTTTTAAAGAAGAATTTTTATGTTTAGGATTTCTTCAAAAATTACTTTTGATGATACACAACTGTTCATCGACACATAAGACATATTCTATGTGAAAATTAATAAATGTGCCTGATTCTGCACACATTTACCATATTTTAAACTGTTAGGGGTCATGTTGGTGTAAATTTCATTGCTTACCCTGTCTTCATTAAACAAAGATATTTAAAATAAAATTTAACCACAGTCACCATTTATAATTAATTCAAACTACTGCAGATAAGTATTATTGTATCACGCCACAGTCAAATACATCTGATTTCTTTGAATATTGAATTAATCGAAACCAACTGAGGTGAGTACTTTTTCCCCCGATAGTTTAATTAATAAAGGTTTGAAGATATGATTGTAGGTGACATGCACTATGGTCAGGGACATTTCGTCTATCAGTCCACAACAGTGATAGCATGCTATCCAGTACGCTACCTTGTTAATATACATCGCTCATTCACTTACTATATGAATGCAGATATGGCATAGGTTGTGGCAGGACCTACTAGAATGGATTAAAAATGAAACGGACACCGATCTGAAGTTAAATGTAGAATCAGTTATTCTTAGATATAAATAGAGAAGGGCGATGTTCAGAATCTCCTCTTTATTTTAAAGAAAGAATGCATACATTTATAATAAAAAAAAACGGCAATCAATATTACATACTCTAGAAAGTTTGAACCAAAACTGCAATACAACTATCAACTATATAAATCAAATGCATATTCACAATATTGTATATATGATTCTTTTGTCTCATGTTGGTCATCTTGCCACAACCTATTCAATTTGATAATATTTGACTTGCTGTGTTTACTTCATTTATACATATGAAAATGCTGTACCAATATCAAAACTATATAACGTGATAAAAAATAGTTAAAATATATATAGACCTACAATTTCAACTTCACTCGTTGCGATGAACATGATAAAGACAAGGAAAGACAGCTACACTGTCGGCCAAAAGAAACGCCTACCAGCTATCTTATCAGATTTCGTAAAAACTATAATGAACAGTTTAGCAATATTATAGTATAAGAGATTGCACCATTTCTGCATAATATGTTTAAATTTCAGAAGTTGTCATGTTACAAAAGAATGGCGATGGTTGAAATGAGACAACAGAATTGTTCAGTTTTCCATCAGTGCCTGATCAGAAAAACATTTGAAACAGATTTTCATACAACCACGAGCAACAATACAGGCAAACATTCGCATGATGACGCAACAGATATATATGTGGTTACGGTGTGCGTGGTGTGGAAGTGAATCAACCAGAAATAACGGTCTTCATTGGGCGTGGTTTTCATGAATATTATTGACTCGAATCACAGTTTTCCACGATTTTAATAGACTTTCATATTAATTAGTATTTCAACATAACGTGGAGACCACCATTGATTATATTTCAGAAATTATCTTATCTTACATTTTCAGGAAAATCAAGTAGGCGTTTCTTTTGGCCGAAGGTGTATCATCTTTTCATTTATTCTCCTTTGTAAGATAAATAACACTGTCTCGTGCCAATATATACAAGGGACCTTCCATCTGTAACTCGACCAATACGGAAATACGTATAGTTTATATAAAATATAAATATAAAATATAAAGCTAAAGTTATAACGAATATATAGCACATGTGCAAGTATAAACAGACCTACTGAATTCCGCTGCGTACTATAAACATCTTTGATTTTGACTTTGACACAAACTAATTAACTAATTGTATAATAAAGACTATAGGCCTACATAGAAGGTCGTTTAGTGTGGTGAGTCTGTAAACTAGTACTAGTGTATCGGTCACATTCGCATATACCCTACATCTCAGCATACCGAATTCTTTAGTCCAGCTACGTAGGAACAATGCATGCTATTTAGTGGATCAAGGTGACCACACCTGGACGCCACGGGCCAGCTGACAACACTCAGTTCGCACCTGTTCCCACTGTGCACGGGACACGCCCATTCACCCGGAACTCAGATATAATATAATAAAATATCTGTCTATAATATGACATATTTACATATATATATATATATATATATATATATATATATATATATATATATATATATATATATATATATATATATATATATATATATATATATATATATATATATATATACACATGCGACAGTTTTATTCAGGTCTCATTGCGTGAAAGCATTCGATTTATACGGCGTAAAAAACAACACTTTCAGATTAATTTGACACTAATAATGAACACTTATTTTTAATTACAACATTTTATGAATTGCACTTTTAAAAATGTTAGTTTGAATTATTTTTTATGTTTTATGAAAAATAACATATGAAATCTCTGCAAACGTAAAAAGATGGATGGATCTAAAAGATGACTTGAAGCTCATACAACGTTAATATTATCTACATTAAATATAAATGCTCTCACTCGAAATGCATGTAAAACTAAGAACAATTAAAAAACACCCTGTTGGGTCAGGGACATTTTTATTTATTAAAAAAAAAAAAATCATTTTCATCTTTGTTGCCAAAAAAATCATTACCGAAGGAAAGCTGATAGACTAACATTTAGTCTATGGAATTATATATATATATATATATATATAATAACTGTACCTTCATCCTTTTCATTATATATTTTTAATACTTTCAGTTCCATGCGTATTCGGTTTATCTAGACTTGCTAATACAGATATAGACTGTAGGCTATAGGCTCTTATTTATTATACAGTCGCGGGGGGAAGGACTAGAAAGCTGATTGTTTTCAAAATTTTGAATAGTTTATTGTACGTTATCTAGGTTATAGGGAAAACATTCTTTGTAAAAAAAATACCGGAGAAGGTGCAGCGGGGAAAAAAATCGATTATTGTGAAAACAGATTAATTTGATGTTTCATCAAAGTTTTGAAAGAGAAAATACAAAGTGCTTATATATAATATGACTATGAACAATAAACGACATGGGGTTTAAACCGGAATTTAGTTAGACTGTTGTTTGCCAATTAAAATGCGATTACTATTGAAAACCCAAAGACTTTCTTTTCATAAAAAATAAAAGTAGGACCAGGGACCTTATATACATATACATATACCTCTATATAAGGTCCCTGGTAGGACTTAATTTTTCTTTCCTCGTTAAATTTAGTACATTTTCCGGTACTTTTTCCAGAGGACTTTTTTTCGACTATCTAGCCCATAACAACATAAAGAAAATCGTTTTGCCATTTATTATTATCATTATATAAGTTTTATAATATATATTAAACCATGAGATGAATCCAGTTCAGTAAAAGATCGGAAGCAATTTTACGCAATAACCGGTCCCTTATTTACATTTCCGGTTCGACTTCTACTTCCGGTTCCCAAGTTGACCGATGCAGACTGGTTATTTTAGCAGTAAAATTATGTGAATAATATGAAACAGTGGTTTAGGACCTATATAGAACATAACAACGATTAAATTATAAGTATATCGACATAACTGGTTGTTACAAGGGAGTATGTACTGCTTGTTTGAACATATCTTATAGTTTGACGCCTGTCAGTGACATTGACAGGGAGGGATTTCATCAGTGATCAATCTAAACATCTGACTGAGAAAGATTGAGAGAGAATATGGCTCAAAGCAGACTAAAAGAAGACGACTTAGACAGGTAAGTGGTATAAGTTAACAGCACATGATTCAAATAATTGTGATTCGTGTATACTGATATATTATGTAATATTAACAGAAATTCAGAATCATAAGGTAAATTTATTATTTAATGATTAATAACATTGATTATATAGTACAATATTTTATTTAAATCAACTTATTATCACTGTACTCAACAAATATATATCCTAGAACTGTTTTAGCATATGGAAAGGAGTAGGGATGCAGTGATTTCGTAGACCAGACCGGTTCGTAGATGCGGTGAATTCGTAGACGCGGTGGATTCATAACCGGTGGATTCGTAGAAGAAGTATATGTATATGTATAGTATATCCGTAAGATGTTTTGCGACTATAGACACTGTATATTGGGTGAAATGAAGTGGTAGGTGGTCTGATTAAATTGAGAGATTAGATTGATGAATACAATTAACAATTACAATAAACTTTTATTTAATTAATGATACCTGTAATTAGGTTGAGAGATGAGATTGATGAATACAATAAACAATTGGCTATTTAACGAAGGCGATTGTGAAAGTGGAACTTCTCAGTATAAAACAACTAAATATACAATATGTTTCTGAGTTGCTTTGATTGTAGTCGGTGTAATTCACAACTTGAAAGTGATGTAATGTTAGTAAATTAGGTTGTCGGTAGATAAACGACTTTATAAAAACAGGATGTTGTGATGTGTTTTGATTGTCAATGGCTCACCGTACTTTATCTTCGCCGACGTATGTTGTTGTTTATTGATGCTGTTTATGGGTATTCTAAGATGGATTATATATTATACTTACCATATTTCTTTATTTATTTCAAACACAAACATTCTCCAACAAAAATAACAACACCGAGTGTCTGATTGCTTTATTAAAATTCTACGTCTACGAATCCACCGCCAATCCGTCTACAAATCCACCGGAAATATACGTCTACGAACCCGTCTGGTCTACGAATTCACCATGGATATGATAAAAAAACAACTTCAATCTTACCTATCGCTAAAACTTTAAAAAATGACACTTAGTTAATAATAATCAACTTGTTGAAAGTTAGTCATTTTCAATTGATAATATTTGATATGACGTGGTTTGTTTGAGATAAACATCAACAACTTGCTGGGGTCATGAGTTCACATGTCTTCCTGTTCAACGTGTAGCCTATACAGTAACTCAACTGGTGGTTGTAGATGTTTGTTATTTAAAGATAGAGTTCTATCGCCAACCGTCCACCATCTTATGTTTTTTGCCTTACATGAAATTAAAAAATGCTGCATTTACACTAATTTATTTTTTTAAAATATGGTAATACATACGTATTTATAGAATATTCACAAAGTATTCAATAATGTATCATTAAAATAATCTACAATGTTACCACACTTACAGTGTTGATGAATGGCTTCAATTCTAATTAAATAGGAATGTCCTCATAAATTTTATTTCCACAAAAGTACCCCGATAGAATCCTCTCTCTTTAATGTTAATCAAATGAATATGAAAATGCAAGACTTTGTTTGTTGATTTGCACTTATATTGTCTTTCAAATCAATCTTGTCATTTCAAACAAACTCTTTATCCTTTGGATTCCCTATAGACTATCTTTTTGACCTTTGACACGGTTGTCAACTTCTATCCCTATCAAGAATCTGTTCAGGGCTAGTTTGTATAAGGTTGGTACAAACTACAGTGACCCCAGGTGACAATTATTAGCACAGGATAAAATTTAAGTGTATACCTGTGTCTTAATTAAAGTAAGGAAAATGAGTTTGAAACTATATGTGTATACAACGTAGCATTTTCCCACGTGGTTAGCATTGTATACATATATTTCCTTTATGCATTGCTAAGCATATAAATGTCTTTTTAAGAACACATTTATAGAATTCAGGTCATGAATTGATGATTAGAAAGTTAGAATATTGAATTAGTTGAATGAGGTAAGATATTTATTTAATTTATTCAATGAAGTATGTCTTATTTCCCATTTACTAGGCGATCCTGTTGGGTGTGTTTCGCAACTGACGAAGATGACCGTGATGCATCATGGGTTCGCCCCTGTAGATGTAAGGGCACAACAAAATGGGTTCATCAGAATTGTTTGCAGCGTTGGATAGACGAGAAACAGAAAGGCAATAGCACAGCAAAAGTTGCATGTCCACAGTGCAATACAGAGTATATGATAATTTTCCCCAAATTAGGTAAGTATTGCAAACAATTTAGTCAACACTTTTTGCATCCTTCCCCTGGTATTTGTATCCACAATACACACTTAAAGCAGTGTTGTTCCTAGGTGAACTGCTGAGGGGGTCATTTTGGCCATTTCTGAACAAGTGGGACCCTTTGCAATGGTAAAAGTATCCTACTTCTCCAAATTTTAAGGGACACCAAGCCAAAAAGGTGGGCAAATGTCCCCAGGTCTCGGTCAGGTCAGACCGCCTCTAGAGTCAGGTCCGAGATACAAATACACTGATGTAGATACAAATACACTGATGTAGCACTTTCTGATATTTATATTGATAAATCAAATTTAAAAGTACACTGCTATATTGTTTATTGCAATTATCGCTGTTTAGAAAGTAACTTAGAAGTTAGCTTAGAAGTAACATTATTGTTTGAAAACTGAATTCTATGGATTAACATTTTCTTACTTGCAAGAGTATGACGTTTTGATTTATAGATGCTAGCTTTGCTACCAAGCAATTGATTTAGGGATTGTGAAAGACACCTTTGACATTGGGCAATTTTTATGACTTTTAGTCACTTTGGGTGTTTTAAATAGGCCATTCCCCTTGTAGCAATAGGAAAAATTAAAAATTTTAATGTGCAATTTTTTCATCCAATGTACAAAATGGCCCATTGCCCCTGCATTTCCCAATCCAATGATTTAATCAGAAATGCCTCACAATATTGGTTTTTGTGTTGTAGGTCCAATTGTGTATATAATGGATATAGCTGACCGGATAATCTACAAGACGTGTCCCTTCGTGGCTGGCGGTATATTTATTGGCTCTGTGTACTGGACTGCTGTTACTTATGGTGCTGTCACGGTGATGCAGGTCAGTTCATTCTAGCTTCTCTCTGTACTCTCTACACTGAGATCACTCAAGTCAGTTCTTCCCATGTAAACCTCTGTTACAAGTTAGCCATATTCTCACTTTTACAAAGTCACACATCCTCGGTTACCCAGGGTTTTATATTTGCTCCGTTACTCTCCGCTATATCACTCCTGGGACACTCTGTCAGGGTATCTGTACTCAAATTGCCTGCCCTTGACCGGCGTGAAGCAAGCAAACTGCTATGTAACTTGGACCTGTGAGCCAATGAAAATTCATTTAACAGCTCTCTTCGGTATTTCATTAAAGAGCCGTCAAGGATGTTAGTGTTTCAAATAAAAAATATAATTTGGAAAATATACTTATAACATCAATAGCCAGAAAAATCTTTTATCTACAACATGACATGTGATAAATAATTTTCATATCACGACAATGTTATGAAATCTGGTTTCAAAGAGAAGTAACCCTTCAAGTAGCACGTGCTAAGGGTATCTGACATCATATAAACAGAATCCCCTTTATTGCTTAAAACGTACTACACAAACAGCAATCGCTTCGTAAGGGTGAAGGCTCGTCTCTAGCGCAAGTCGCCATAAATCCATGTGCTGCAAGTGCTGCACATGTCTCTCTTGCAAGTTACCCTTGTTACACATTACTGAATGTGATGATTGCTTTATAAACAATGTTTCTAAATGTCCTGAGAATATACACATTATTGCCTGTTCAATGTACTTTTTATTGAGATAAGACCAGCAAATTATGACAAAATTTTAGTCTCATTAATTATAAAATTAAAGCAAAATACCTAGTTGGGTAAATAAAATATTCCAATTTCTGTAGCAAATACAAAATTAAATGAAATGGTAAATAAAATACCACCAAAATATTATATATTTCAATTTCTTTCATTGATCATAAACTTTGTTATTCTTTCGTGTCTTTGTATACAGTGTTTGACTTAGACCGTGATGCTTTGCGCTTGTAAATAATAGACTGGATCTATATTTAGACTGGAAAACACCTTTACTAATTAGTGCAATTTCTTGGCTTATTTTGGGTTGAAACTTTTTGGGAAAAATTAAGTGAATATATTTACGGAGTTAGATTTTTGGCAGTTTTCCTATATGTTCATCAACATCCTTGATGGCTCTGTAAACATGGCCGACATATGCTTCAAGAAACTTTACCAAATTTGGTATACAGCTTCCCCATATCATGTAGATGTACCTTTTGAGGGTTTCAGCTTTCAATTTTATTTTTCTCGTTTCCATGGTTACAATTTGGACTTTGTCTATTTGAAGGGTAGGGTTTGTTTCCGGAGCAGATCTCTAAAACTACTTGACCAATCTTCACCAAATTTGTTACACAGCTTCCCCATATGATATCATGCAGATGTGCCTTTTGGGGGTTTCGGATTTTTAATTTTTTTATTATTTTGGTTTCCATGGTTACAATTTGGACTGTCTATATGATTGGTCTCCAAAACTATGTGGCCAACCTTCAACAAATTTGGTATACAGGCTCCCAATATCATGTACATATGCCTTTTTGGGGTTTGAACATTTTTAAATGTTAATTTTGTTCGTTTCCATGGCAACAGTTTAGACTTAGTCTTTTAGAAGAGTAATAACAGAAACTGGGGGAAGGGGTAGTCATCTGTTTTACGAGTAAAAACATCTAGTTGATTTCATCACACTGACCAAGGGCGGGTAATTTGAGTACATATTTGACTTGCATATTCAATGCATTATGTAGTAGACTGACTGTAAACAACTTATTCAGTTTACATACGACAGGGCACGAGCTGTTAACAATAATGCATACAGTCAAACCAATCTCAGATTTAAAAAATTCCTACAGTTTACCTTAAATAACTAATAAAGGTTTTTATATAAATGCAAACATATTACAGTATTTTATGTATGTATTCTTAGTATTTTTTTGTATGCGCTCTTAAACTTGACAAACTTGATAAGTCACGACCAACATGCCACTTGTGAAACTTGTGACCATTTGCATTACCTGCCTTGACTAGACTAACCTGCGCATAGAAATATAATCAATAATAATTTAAACCAAATCCTTACTATGGTGTTGCTGATTGCAAAACTAACTTTGAATGCAACTACCATATTCTATCGGGTATAAGACCATTAGAGCCTTAGACCATCCCCACTTTTAAGGGGTTGTCCTGTTTGGGGTTATTCTCAGGTTAAAGCCCACCCCCAACTTTGCCAGATGTTCGATGGTCATACATTACATACATCTAATAAGATTTCAAGTAAAGTGTCAAAAACCTATAAAAAAAACCTATTCTGACTGTCTGATACTCTCCATATGAATTTTTTTTATGAGTTTGGGTCTCTCCTGTCTAAAAGCCCACCCCCATGTTTTCAACATGTTTGTTTGCCTGGCTCCCTGGTATTATACCCGAGAGACTGGTATTCAGGATCCTCTATTTATAGCCAAGAAAGTGCTCCGCTTTGGACAGAGGTTACTTGACTTTGACTTGGGTTAGTAAATTTGGAATCAGCAATTAGAGGTGTGACCGTCACACTGTGACGATATATTGTAGTGTCAATTATTGCGATATACACATCATATTACTTTGTCTGTATTGTGATATTATATCATATATATCTTAAGACTTAAGTTTTTGGTTTTGCTAATTATCAAGGTGTTGAGAAGAAAAAACAAATGAACAATGAGCGATTTAGTTTGCACAGCGGTTTTTAAAGGCCCACTATGCTCCTGAATAAAACACTGGAAGGCGTAAATTCAATTAGTGGGAAAATGGAACTAGCGTTACTCCTACGCAGCTATGTTTCCGTTGCGCAGTGGCCTACTCGCCACTACTTGCCGTACAAGCGCGAATATGAATGCATTTTAATCGAAACAAATACTTCTAACTGTCTGTTTTGTTTTACATGGTAATTGTCTCTTATCATAATAAAAAAAAAGAAGGGAATCGGCAAACTAGCTAAAGGACTTACGTATCGCTCTTCAAGAAACATGTATCTATATATCATTTTGTAAATAACAAAAGTACAATTGTGATGATTTTGCAAGTATTTCGCATGCGAATATAGCAATATACAATGATGACAAAGATTAGAATAACGAACCTGTTTTCTCCATGAGCCTTATAATCCATGTACTATAATAATCGTCCTATGTCAGCGATAAGTTATTCTTCAAATGCCAAATCTGCTTGTTGGAGGTTTTTCGCCAAAGAACACAGAATACAAAGCTCATCCTATCCCTAAATTCCATTGGTGGAATATATGTTCCAACCTTTCAGTGAACGTTTAATTGGCTGACAAATATCTAGACTGACAGTCGCATTAATGTTATTTCATGATTGTTTGTGTGTCACCTAGACCGGACTTTTGACAATTAACATGACAATTGAAATGCCGCCGGTCACCGACATGGCATTTGTTATATAATTGAACCGGTCCAATAAACTTGTTATCTGTAAAAACATAATTACACTACTCAGCGTATATGACTTTGTTCAGCTTAATTGCGTAAACTAATTTGCTGTCACAACACTTCTCTCCTTTGAAGAAACATCTATATGGTATGTTAAATTGAGAATTTGTATTGGAGCTATCATCGTATTTACCCTACCATTACGTTTTCATTTACGAGAGTGTGTATCAGGCTGCATCTGGTAACATAATTCATTCATTCGATCGTGTTCTATAAATGTGTATAATCATATTGTATATGTGTGCGTGTACAATGGTGCAATCTTAATGTTAATTTCACTGAGCTTGTTGAAAATCTTATACATAAAATATTTTGTTTATGGTTTGCATTACATTAAAATATGTTGATTGACACACTTATAATTATAGTAACCTTTTATATCTGATACACAATGTAACTTTATTACACTTATTGATATACTTTGTCACTGATATCAAACGTATATACAATCGTACAAGAGTAAACGAATGTTTCTTTACAACATGTTTCAATATAGCATCCATATTGCAAGGAAATGCTTGAGCAAAGAACCACGAAAATCGTGTACTGCTAAAATCCATCCACAATGTTATCGTTAAATCTAAAAGATTTTCGGATTTTTCATAAATCAATCTTTGTTTCTTAATTATTTCTTATCATCTATTGCCTTGCTGATATGTAACGTTCAACATCTTTACAAGTTTAACGCCTTCAATTGTGTCTTGTAATCTGGTACCATATACATGCCTGTTGGTTTAATATTTTATGATTGTTCAATGTATGCAACTTATTTGTTTGTTTGGTGTGTTTGCAGTTTGTAGGGAGAGGCATTTATGCAAGAATTTTTTTGCTTGTTTGCCGATTCCGTCACTTTTTCAGTGTTTTAATACGTTTAAACTATATCAAGCGTTATAGCAACAAATAAAAAAACTTTAAATGAAATGTAAGATTAAACCTTGATTTTTCGCCAAACACGGAGACATATTTTCAGGAAATCGATGTCACACTTTTACCTCTCTTATGCATTCCTTGAAATCATCCAGTAGCATTTTAATTCTATTATTAGTATTAATAAGCACCTTGATAAACTACGGCTTTCTTTGTGAAATATCGTAATAAATTTGTTGAAACACAATCATGGATGAACATCACATGAAGTATGGTTATAATAAACGACATATACGCGTGTAAATGTACTTGTAACCCTGTTTGTCAACCCATCTTTCCATGTAAGATCCTGAAATAAATGCCGTTTAAATAATATACGAGTACTTACATTTACATTTAATCCCGTATGTGAAGTTGTATTGTGGAAGAAGACTCCGTAATATTGTATCAACAACCTGTCAATTAATTGCGAGTTGAAAATGGTTATATTAATTTTGTCTCATGATGATATAATATTATCAGTAATAATAATGTTCATAAATATATAAAAACTTACTCTTCAAATACGTCATCTGAAGCCTGAACAACTCAGGAAGAGGTGTACATATCGGTGTGTGGTGAGATGTTTTGGGTGTCAATTACTTTGTCGGCGACTTATCTTATTCTCTTCACCGGCATTTTCTATTCGTAACATCTTTGCTGTTTTGTCAGACACATGATTTTATCTATTTCACATTTTATGATGCTAATACAACCTGTACCCACACCGTTTTGTTATTGTACTAATTGTCTGCAAAGGTAAGGATAATAAATGAATCTAAATCTGAAATGTCTCGTTTGTTTGAACAACCAATCGTTCAGTTACCTACCAAACTATTTATTAATACATGCAAAGCAAAATATAACCTATATACAGGCTTTTTAGCACGAGTTACGTTTTGATTACGAATCCCGATTGAGACGAGTTTACTTTGGATACGAAAAGCCGGCGATCGCTCGCCTGCACCTAGTTTGCGTCACGTGACCTCGTTACACATTGCGTAACGGTCTCTACCGCAGTCTCAAGATCGCTTGGACCAGACTTCCTTTAACTTAATAAATTTTGAAGTCAATTCTTATAAATACATATAATCATATTGATGTTTTCAAAAGGTTTCATTGCTCCAAATATGCAAATTTGCAACAATTAGAGCTGCACTATATACACGTATGAGGTCAAAGCTCAAAGATGTCAATCAAAATGATTATTAGCCCCGCCAACTTCTCCTTCATCAGCCAATGAAAATCCACAACCTCAAATCATGGGGGCGTGGCTAAATATGATGTGAGGTCACAAAATTAAGTTTATACAGGTATGAACTGAGTTTCTGTGTTAGTTTGTGTCATGTACACACAAAGCAATTGCTATTTATTTATTTTACAGTAGAACACGGATATAGCAAACACCGATATAGCAAACAAATTTATGAGTCGGATCAAAAGACCTATATGTCAAACGTGAATGGCAAATAGCGGATATATAGCAGACTGAATTCTTGGATGGTCCATAATTTTCTTTCTCTATTTTCAACTTATTACTGTCTATTCAACCTACATATACCAGGATTAAGAATCTCTGAGGTCTTATTTACCAAAATTACCCAAACCCAAAATTACTTTCCCAAATAATCAATTAACCATCAATGCCGTCTCTTTAAAACAATCAACTATCAATATTGGCTTGACTAATGAAAAAAGTCCATGACCTATTGTTACATAGAGGTTATTTCAGTGATAAAATTACCCTTCTGAAATAGATGTATAGGTTTTAATGTATTGTGTTGTGGTTTGACAGACAAATATACATTTCTGTAATGGATTTACCTCATCCCAAGGGAAAATAACTATGACTCCCACATACTCTGCTAAATGTAGATTCTGTCATGTGATGTGAAAATTCTATCGTGTCATTCCATCATATGATATGATATGATATGATATGTGATGTCAAGATTTGTTGGTGTCATGTCGAGACTCTAATTATGTGTTATCAAGATTTTATCATATCATGTCATAATGAAATGATTCTTTCATGCCATTTTAAGACTGTTGTGTCATGTTTAGATTCTTTTATGTCATGTGAAGATTTTATCATATCATGTCAAGATTACCGGTACATCATATCATGTCAAGATTATAATATCATGTCAAGATTCATATCATGTCAAGTTTATATCATGTCATGTCAAGATTATATCATATCATGTCAAGATTATATCATGTCATGTCAAGAATATCACATGTCATGTCAAGATTATCTCATGTCATGTCAAGATTCTGACATGTCATGTCAAGATTCTGTCATGCAATGTCAAGATTATCTCATGCCATGTCAAGATTCTGTCATGTCATGTCAAGATTCTGTCATGTCATGTCAAGGTTCTGTCATGTCATGTCAAGATACTGTCATGTCATGTCAAGATTCTGTCATGTCATGCCAAGATTATATCAAGTCATGCCAAAATTATATCATGTCATGTCATACCTCGTGAGGTAGGAAAGTTATATATTTAAAATAAAATATAACCTTTCTACCTCACTTACTGAGGTAAACAAGGTATTAGTCAAGAAAATACATATATCCTCTATTTATTATATGAACTTATCCTTGAAAATACGCCACAACAGGGTCGTTTTCATGTTGAGCGGCAGCTAGGAAGGGCCTGTCGCCACAGTAACAATGTGACACCATAAAATAATGTTTTACGTTACATTTGTGATAACACTACCTTCAATAGTAAAACTTCTTGTACTTTTTCGGGCCGAGTACCATGCAGGATTTGAACCCACACACTCAGAGTAAGGCAACTATCACCACCACTGACTGTACCAGCAGCTTACCACACAACCATTTCGCCTCGACATGAAGACTCTTTTCATGTGATGTCAAGACTCTAATTATGTGATATCAAGATTTTATCAAGATCTATCATGTCATGTCAAGATTACAGCATGTCATGTCTACATTATATAATGTCAAGATTATATCATTTGATTTCAAGATATTTTCATGTCATGTCAGACTTCTATCGTGTCAAAATTCTATCATGTAATATCATGACATTCCAATGTGATGTCAAGACTATCAAATTATGTCAAGACTATCATGTGCTGTGAGGACTCTAATCATGTAATGTCAACACACTATCATATGATAATTATGCAGATTCTCATATGATATTAAGACTCTATCATGTGCCCATCCCGTTACCTCCTCCCTTGTTCCACCGACAGCTCACCTGTGTGAATGTGTTACAGACAAAGCAACTCCTATGTTTTATCTCTCTCATGTTTTGTACATGCTTCAGAGGAATGTTCTCTTAGAGTTTCTGATGCTGTAAACTGAAATAGAAACATCACTGGGGCTGAAGGTTGAACAAACTTGAAGCACTTGTCACTTAGTAATTCCACTGTCTTGAGTGCAGCTATTTTAAGGGAATGAGGGAATATAGCCAACTTGAACGTGTAATTTTAAAATGAAGACAAACATAAGGGCATGTATAGAATAAGCTTGAAGTAAAGCCAACTTGAATGTGTAATTTTCTCAATTTATATGGCAAAATGAAGACAAATCTCAAACTAAATCGCCAACCTTTACAGAAAGTTTTTACGGCTGTATTCTACACACTTGTAACTTTTTAGTTGTGAAGGATTATAATTTGCCCGCTGTTTGAGCTGAATTGACCCATCACTTGATCAGCAAAGGAAAATTACTGTGTATGTTTTTGTATGCTTCATGTCCTTGAGCCCACTGTGCTTACTTCACTTGTTAAAAGAGCCCTAGAAACATGCCATCATCTTCCTATGATGTGACCGAAATAGACTATTAATCAAAAGAGAAGGTTACCACTTGATCTAAGGGTGAACCAAACTCTCCTTACAGTTTATATAATTTTTTAGTAGCATGATAAACCTACTTTTTAGCTAATCAGACGTGTAAGTTGCAATGGTCTTATGGCTTTGTGTCCGTCGTCCGCCCATCCGCCCATCCACCCATCCACCCATAAACATTTTGTTTTTTTACTTCTTCTCCAGATCAATTTGTTCTAGAGAACTTAAATTTTGTGTATAGACTTCCTAACAGATGATAAATTGTGAATTTGGTGACTGTGTCTATAAATAGTGGCCTCACAGGAAACCTTTATATGCCCCAAATCGGAAATTCCGTCGGTTATGTTATTTTTCACCTGTCTGTCTTTAAGTCTTTCTGTCTATTTGTCCGATAAACTTTTACCTGGCCATAACTTTCGATTGGTGATACTTCACATGCACAATCTATTATGATGAGATCTTTTAAATTTTTTTACCTTGTGACCTTGACCTTGCCACAGGAGGCATTTTTCGAAAACTTTAACCTTGGCCTTAACTTTTGATTGAAGAATGGTAGGCCTTTCATACTTGACATGTCCGTCTATTGTGACAAGACCTTTCAGATGAGGTCATATTTTTTTACCTCATGACCGTGATCTTGACACAGTAACCATCTTAATCTCTTCCAATGGAGTACTTATCGCTGATTTTTTAATTCCAAACTATTTTTTTTATCCGAGGGTATCAGTGTTTAACAAACACAACTTGTTTAATCTTCTTCTCCAGAACGAAAAAGGTCTAGAAAACTGAAATGTTGCGTACAGGCTAGATAGCCAATGGGGATTGTAAATTGTAGATTTGGTGAATCTGTGGCACCTGGGGCCTCACAGGCCATGACCTAAAACACTATTTTTAACTTCAAGGTTGGTCAGTTTTGACATTTTACGTAACCAACAACCCCTTTTGTGGGATACGCTAAAGACCTAAATACTACCCAAGCAGCATAAAACAATAAATCACACACATGTCTATTGTTGCACTATATTTGACAGCAGGGAAAACTCACTTGTGTGTTTTAAAGGAATGTATTATCTAAAGACCCTAAAACATTGAAACATTGGATATCACTCTTGTCATGTCTTGGGTGGAACCTCTAACACGTGTTGAGTTGATCATATCCACAAGCAGATAAGGTGTTGAAATGCTTTCTTATTAGGATCAATCTTTATCTGGACTTTTTGCAAATGTGTTGATAAGTTTTTTGGTTTTTTTTTAATTAAACCAAGCCTTCTGACATCAGCATATACTTTCTCAGTTGAAATATTTTTTAGAGATCGAACACCTTTAATTTCTATGTGATAAGATAGATTTTCATGAAAAGGTTTAAATTTTACAAAATCAACATTCTAATCAAAATAGACAAACACACAAATTTTGGACATATTTTTCATTCGTTAAAACTTTGGTAAATTGCTTTGAACCAAATGATCTTAAAACAAAAGACGAAATTAAAGAAAAACTTCTCAATTGCCTTTGAATGAAATTCATAATTAATGACTTTTTTCGAAGAACATTTTTAGAAATTTTTTTTCCGACTGTGTGATCTTAGTAAGAAGTGGGCTCAAAGCGAGGGTAAAACTACTAGAACACCTTGCGCCGGGGAGGTGTCGGTTTCTTCTCAAAGAGACGCAGTCGTTTAATTTCCTTCGCTTTGATCTGCAAGAAGGCATCAAGAGGTGTTCCATTTTGTTGTAGCAAGTTAGAGACAGCCTAACGAGCACATCTCCTTCATGTTCCAAGATAATTGCTGAAACGTGGCAACACTGAAGCTAGCATTGTCTTACACCTCCAAGCATGTGGCCGCTTTGTACGCGCTTCATCTCGCTACCTGCTGGAACAGGCTTTGCTAAAAAAATACTAATTATTTTCTGCCGATTTGGTCGTTTTATCTGTGAATTTGTTCTGTTTGAAGTTGTGATACATTGTGCCGAGACTATGAGTAGCGCCAATTATTATCCAATTCTTTGATATTTTTCTTGAAGAATGAGTTTTGAATTTTCTTTTGGATGTTTTTGAATTTTGATTTATTTTCTAAAAAATGCTAGTGAGGGTTTCAGTAACGTGTCTACTGATAACAAGACTACTGTCATCTACATGCAACTCTGTGGGGACGGGATAGCACAGTGGTTTGTGTGTTTGGCTTTGGATCAAGAGATTCTGTGTTTGATTCTGAGTCACCTCACCTCACCTCACCTCACCTCACCTCACCTCACCTCACCTCACCTCACCTCACCTCACCTCACCTCACCTCACCTCACCTCACCTCACCTCACCCCACCTCACCTCACCTCACACCCCACCACCCCATCCCACCGCACCTCATCTTGTTGGGGAGGGCGAGGCAGGGAGAGGCAAGGCAAGATTATGCGAGGTGGGATGGGGAGAGACGACATGATGTGACGTGACATGTTTACTCCTGACTTTAAAGTATTTCACTAACATCAAGGTCGCTATGATATTGTGGGGAGAGACTTGTACAACAACATACCTGTACAACTATGTATTGCAGTGAAACTGGAAGTGTTAAATGGGAAAGTGGCCAGCTCAAAAATGTTTATTTATTTCTCATGAAATATATAAATATGAAAACAAGTTCTGAAAAATAAAATAACTCACATCACCTCTTAATTTTGTTACATATATATGTCTTTAACTTTGCTAACCGTGGACTAAACCCGTTGAAAGAATTATCTTTAAAAGTATAATTTTGTTTTGATTAAGTAAAATAACCTGTTCAACTTTTGAAGTGACAAGAATAGTTTGATGTCTAATAATGGTATTGTATCATATATCTTTCAACTTTTTCTTCCATAAAGATTGAAAGCCTTTTGAACTTTAAGCACTAGCAAAAAACCCAACATTTTCAGTTAGTTGGTATTTTGGAAGTATGGAAACTGTCCACTTTTGATCATCAAATGTTATGTGCAAAAAACATATCTTCTTTCAGTTTGTTATTTCTTTCATCTTTATGTAAATGGATGTTTTTCTCAGCAATGATAGGAATAGATCTGTAAATGGTTTATCCTTGTGGAAGAAAACAAGATAATGCTTCTTACGCAAGTGTTGAAAAAGGAGAGAAGCCTTAGAGAAGCTTTAAAGAGGAAGAGCTTGGTGTAGATGGGATCAGTGAAACACGTCACTTTTAAAGGGGTTTCTTCAGTATTTTGACCCCTAGTAGTATAGACTCCTTAGCCAATGTGTCCGTCTGTAAACTTTTTGCTTTTTCGACTTCTTCTCCAGAACCAGTGATTGTAGAGAGCTAAAATTTACGTACTCCTTAGCCAATTGGGATTCTATATTGTAGATTTGGTGACCCAGTGACTCCACTAATGGGTCACGGGAGTCATGACCTAAAAACCTATTTTCATCTTCTTCTCAAGTATGAAAAGTTCTAGAAAGCTGAAATAAGTTGTGCAGACTCCTTAGCCAATGGGGATTCTAAATTGTAGATTTGATGACCCTGTGACCCCAAATGTGGGTCACAGGGCTCATATCTTAAACACCTATTTTCATCTTTTTCTCCAGTACCAAAGGCTTTGAAAGAATGAAATGAAAGAGGTGAAATGTTGTGTACAGACTCCTTGGCTAACGGAGAATCTAAATTGTAGATTTAGTGACCCAATGACCCCACATAGGGTCACAGGGGTCACAACCTAAAATCTATTTCTCCAGTACCAAAGCCTCTAGAAAGCTGAAATGCTGTGTACAGACTCCTTGGCCAATAGTGATTCTAAACTGTAGTTTTGGTGACCCTTTCTTTTTCTTGTTAACAATGTATTACTTTAGATTGCTTAGATTTTCAACCTTGGATAATAAATCACTAAAGTCCTGTTAAGCTACAGAGCCCATGGCTCTATTTTTAGTATAAAGTAATTCTAACCAGCATCATGCCGATAAACTAGTGTTAATTTTCATCCCTGCTCTAATACGTACCAGGGTCCAGTTGCACGAAACATAGGTTGACTTACGTCACGAAGATAGCCTTTGTGTAATGTTAAAAGATGGCACTAAGCTTAACCTTATTGTTACGGTTGTTTGTGGAATATTACTGCATCAGCAGGCAAAGGGTTAACTCGACTAAATAAATCATCATTTTGGATCTAACGAATATTTAGATCCAATGATATACAAATGAATACAGTACCTCATTTCGAACTTAGTCATGAGGCAGAGTATATTCTTGAGGAACTAACCAGTTGAGTCTGGACATTACTAACGAATATTTAGATTCACAGATGAATACAGTACCTCATTTCGAACTTAGTCATGAGGTAGAGAATGTTTTTATCGAGCTAGTTGAATCTAGACATGACTTGAGGGTGTTCTCCTAGCCGCAGGTTTCTTCTAAAGATGGAGGATGTATCACCTTCATCTCTCTACTGTGGCTTCGTCTCCTCCGGTCATCAGACTCTGTCATGTTCTCCCGTCTGTTGCTGTCAATGTCATGTAGTATAGGACTCGTAGGACTTCATCAACTTGTCCAACTCAACTCCATTTAATCGGTTAAGCTCAACCGTTTACCCATAGTCTTTGAAGGTCATTTGGAAGTTGAATATATAAGAAACAGATTATCTGGATAACATCAGCTTTATTGTGAACACACAATGGCGATTAATAAACAGAATACAAAACTTACTTCCATATTAAGCTTGATAAGGTATCAAACTCGCTTTTGCTCAATCAATACCAAACTCGTTTAATAATAATGAGGATGCCGGGAATTATGTCGCGCTAAATCCACAACACAAAGGGCCATGCTCAAAGCGCTGCACACATTATTACGCTGTTATAAGGACCAACATCGTTCCTTTTTCATTTTCAACTCCCCTTGGAGTATGCAACCTGAACTACTAATTAAGGTGCTCGAAGGTTATCTGTCACATTGCCTGCACTTCCAAACCAGGTACTGAATTGTACTGCTGAGTGAACAGAGGCACATTTCGAATAAAGTCCCTTGCCCAAGGTGACACCACAAGCCTCTCAACTCATGTTTCAGTGTGGGGCAGAGAATGATCCTTCAAACAGTTTTCATCAAGCAATGAGGTGGGTAGCCCACCCATCCAGCGAGCCACGTTGTTGTTGCTGAACTTCACTGATGGCGGTCGACTGAGCTATGCACAGGACCACGTGCCACCTTACATGTTATTACATGAAAGGATGTTTAATATCGTCTATAAGTATCTATATCTAAATATCTCATCTATGACAAGGATGAAGTGATTCTCTGCAAACTTGTTTTCCTTTATTTTACGGATGGGAAATATCTGAATAACTCTTCATTCCTCCAAAGTTCAAATTGCCGAGGTCTATTGAATGAAGAGTCACGAGGATATCAACCTACTAAATTACATTCACATTAAAGCTGATTTAACTAATTTACTTTTAAAAGTTTGGAGAAAAAAAATCTATTTAAAAAATTTGATGTAGTGTGCAACTGTTGACTTGAAAATAATGGAGCAGAAAAATAAGAGGATTACGTCACAAGTGTAATATACCCACAAAGAAGACAAACATCACAGATGAATTGATGTTTGGATGAAATGTCACGAACATTGTTGTTGACCTTTACATTCACATTATTTCTGAATTAATTAATTTACTTTTAAAAGTTTTAAAAAAATTAATTTTTATTTAAAAAAGTTGATGTAGTGTGCAACTGTTGACTGGAAAATAATGGAGCAGAAAAATAAGAGGATTACGTCACAAGTGTAATATACCCACAAAGAAGACAAACATCACAGATGAATTGATGTTTGGATGAAATGTCACGAACATTGTTGTTGACCTTTACATTCACATTATTTCTGAATTAATTAATTTACTTTTAAAAGTTTTTAAAAAATTAATATTTATTTTAAAAATTTGATGTAGTGTGCAACTGTTGACTGGAAAATAATGGAGCAGAAAAATAATAGGATTACGTCACAAGTGTAATATACCCACAAAGAAGACAAACATTACAAATGAATTGATGTTTGGATGAAATGTCACGAACATTGTTGTTGACCTTTACATTCACATTATTTCTGAATTAATTAATTTACTTTTAAAAGTTTTAAAATAATAAATTTTTATTTAAAAAAGTTGATGTAGTGTGCAACTGTTGACTGGAAAATAATGGGGAAGAAAAATAATAGGATAACGTCACAAGTGTAATATATATACCCACAAAGAAGACAAACATTACAAATGAATTGATGTTTGGATGAAATGTCACAAACATTGTTGTTGACCTTTACTGTAAAGAATGTTCTTTATCGTACTCATGTCTTGTAAACTTCGTAAGAATGAGTTAAAAAATTTTAATTCTGTGATTAGATGCTTCAAGCAAAGGTCAACTAAAACTTTTTATGATTTTAGTTGTTTATTTGTGAATGTGTGTGGGTTAATGAAGATTGAGATTAAATTATTCACTTGAAACTTTTTACAGCAGATGTTATAAGCTATAGTTAAAAATCATGATGTTATGTACAGTTGACATTAGAGACGTAAGACAATATATACACATCATGATGGTATAAACTTCAGCAGTTTATGTTAGAGACAAAAAGACAATATTCAGTTGATTACACATTTTACTTAATATATAATATGCGTAATTGAAATTCATTTGATTATGATTAATTGTTCTACAAATTAAACTTATCTTAATCTGTTTTGATCATATACCAACATAAGAACTTCCAAAGTTGATGGCGATGTTGCAATAATTCCAAACATTTCAAAGTGAATTTGTAATTGTTTCGAACTTTAAAATGCAGCGCCAGTTGTGCAATCTAATATTTTAACTATCAATCGCCTTTTTCTCTGACGTAAATATTGCTAACTACAGACCCAATGGGCAATGTTGCAATACTTCCAGACATTTCAAAGTGAATTTGTAATTCTTTCGAACTTGCATCAACAGTTTTGCAATTTAATAGTTTAACTATCAATAACCTTTTTCTCTGAAGTAAATATTGCTAACTTAAATAGCTGACCTGAAAGACCCAATGGGCTTATGCCATGGCATCCAGTTCTGTCCCTCTGTCCGTTTGTCCATCCTTCCGTCATCTGAAAACTTTTCACTCAACTTCTTCTCAAGAACCACTGGCTCTAGAGAGCTGAAATCTTGTGAGACCTGTGATCAAGTAATAAATGTTGTCCTCCTGTGACCACAAATAAGGGTAACAGGGGCCATGACCTTAAAAACCTATTTCCATTTCTTCTCCATTACAAAAAAACCCTAGAAAGCAGAAATGTTGTGTACAGACTCCTTAGCCAATGGGATTATGAATTGTAGATTTTGTGACTCTATGGTTCGAAATAAAGGCCACGGGGGCCATGACCTAAAAACTTTTTTCATCTTCTCCATTATGAAAAGTACTTAAAAATCTGTACCCTTCTGATGTATACTTTTGTAAAATTTGTGAACATTTTGAACCTTATAGAGTATTTAAAACCTGATGACCTACAGAGCTAATGGCTCTATTGTGTTCTGTTGCTTTGAGACATGTATAGTTTAAAGGTCTCATAGTTATTAAAACCCAATGAAAAAGACTACATTGTACATGTGTTATTACTAATAAACATGTTATTCATCCTTCATAAATCTATTTTATTGGATATTTACACAACCTGAGAAACATGCAGTAACAATATCCTAAATTACGACCATACATATGATGTTAATTTGATGGCCTCAGTTTTAATGCAGCAACATTATTGAGTATCATAAAATGACCAGCCCTGATTGGGCACCATCAAATCTCCATCTCGTCTGCCAGATATGTTTCCGGGCAGATAGAACACACGAATCAACAGATTTGTTCCAGTAAGTATACCATTTATATACTTAATGTAAAGGACAAATAGATTTGAAGGGTTATCAACTGGAATGATACCAAGCAGCCATTTTGTCACTTGTTCAGCCGTCTGATATTAAGAAGTTACCTCTACATTTTAATTATATTTACCTTTGTACATTGATACCAGCAGATGCACTAAGCCTCTTGTTCCTCTTTTATAAAGGAATTGTAGATATTGTCTTATAAATGATAATGATTCACGTGTGCATATGGTTGAAGATGAATTTCACTTTTTGATTCAATGTAACTTTTATCATGAGTTTTATTTTGTTTCAAGCTGCCTCTAAATTTAGTTGTATTTTATAACAATTGATACTGACAATTTTTTATTTCTTATGGATAAAATGAAATTTCCAACTATTTTAGCTATATTATTTGAACAACAAGCCATATTATTGACAAGATTTTATAACTTCTGTAGTCAAATATTTATTCTTGCAAAATATGTTCTTTAGTGTCTCATAAGCCAGTTTGTGGCTCGACAAACGGTTTCATATTGGTATGAAAAGTATTGTATTAAACATATAATTATGTGGGCACCACTTAAATAAAAACTAAACTACTTAAGGATGAGAGGTGTCGGTGGAAAGTGTCTCATGTGGTGGAGGCGTCTTCGGATCAAGAGGTCCGGGGTTCGAATCCCGCCAGGGGCACGGCAACTTTGTCTGCAGTAGAGAACTGTTCTACACGCAGTCAGGTTTGGGTGCAATGCTACACTGAATTTCAGTGCAGTACCACCCATGGTTCGCTAGTTCCAGCCAATGCTCGCAGGTTTCACCACATGGCGTTGCGGGCTTTCTCCCTGCCATTATACTAGCAGCCGCGATATAAGTGAAATACTCTTGAAAGCGGCGTTAAACCCCAACTCACCTCACCTCACCATGTGGTGGAGGAGAGGTAGATGGAGTGTTGTTGAGATTTGATCAGGGAGACTACCTACTGTATTGATTGAGGTGTTTACATTACATAGTACAAGGGAGAGAGTATCCTGGTTCATTCCTACAGCTAATGGTGTTGCTCTATTAGCGGATGAAGAACTTAGAAAGACTCCACACTCTCTAGTGTAATGATGCTTGATTGGAATAGAAAATACTTGCCGAGAGAGTCAACACTATTTTAGCATTTAGGATTTCTGCGATAGGTGAAAGTGGATTTGGTTTTTGTGTTAGTTACAAAGTGATAGCTGTAAGAGTTTGGGATATTTTTTGTGATTGATTATTTGTTCTATAATCAATCCTGATAAAAAGAATTGATTTGTAAAGAGCATTGAAATGTTAAAAAAATAAGACGAAACCTTTACAATAAAGAAAAAACTCATCTTCAATGGCCAATAATGAAGTGTTGATCAATAATAATTTGAGATTAACAACGGATATAATTTTGTTTAAAGTAAATGAAGTTTATACCAGAAAGTGTATCACTACATGATGACAAAGTCAATTTTGTGTTGTTACATAAGCAAGATAAACAACCTATGTTGATGTGGAACAGCATAAATTCCACCTGATGAGGAGTAGGCATATACACCGAACATTCTGTCTGTCCACAATAAAAAAAGTTGTTATCCAGAAGCAGAAATATTTATCAATTCTTGGACTACATCTTCAACGAGTGTTGATGGCTGCAATACTGCCGAAGCGGCGTTAAACAATAACTCACCCACTCACTCAACGAGTGTTGCATGACGTCATGCTGTTATTACCATGAAGTCATTTGACCGTCGACCTAACTGTCCTGAGCGAATTATTGTATTTTATTGTTTTCCTTTCATTTCTGTATTAAATACATAATAAAACAATTATGGACTGGTGAATTGAAGTCAATACCTATTTTTATGGACCCAAGAAAACAATATTGACCAAGGACTAAATATTGACCCCATCACCAGTCTATAACTGTATAAAAACAATCAAGGATAACTGACCTGTGTTATTCCATCTAGCAAGTCCAGTGTAAAGGACTTTATGTCTGAAGACAATGGTGCTGAGTTAGATAAAGAAGAAAGAAATGAGGCAGTCACAGTGATTGTGCTCTTCAGTATTCACGCTGACAATTTTCAAATAGTTTTTCGGAAAATTGTAGTGGGGTGTATTACGCACTTTCATCTCCACCTTTTGAGCAGGATAGTGCAGTGGATAGCCATTTTGGCTTTGGATCAAGAAGTCTGAGGTACGAATCCTACCTGAGGGGCTCGGCAACTTTGTCTGCTGTAGAGAACTGTTCTACACGCAGTATGGTTTCGGTGCAATGTGATACTGATTTTCAGCACAGTACCACCCATGACTCGCTAGTTCCAGCCGATGCTTGCAGGTTTCACCACAATGCATAGCCATTGTGTTGCGGTTTTTCTGCAATATTACTAACAGCCGTGATACAAGTGAAATAATTTTGAAAGCGCATTAAACCTCACCTCACCTCACCTCACCTCAACTACCTCACCTCACCTCACCTCACCTCACCTCACCTCACCTCACCTCACCTCACCTCACCTCACCTCACCTCACCTCAACTCAACTCAACTCAACTCAACTCAACTCATCACCACCTTTAAAAGCAAAACCCTTCTATCAGATATTTTCAAAATCCCTATTCTTTTCTGTATATGAATTTTGGTTCAAAAATGGACATTGCGTCACTGCTACTTGATACACATCCAGTAACCAGAGGATGCAGATTCTTGAAGAAAGAAATGTAAAAATATATGTACACTGTGATACCTTTCTCTATCTCTTTATATCACTGCAAACAGTTTTATATTCTTTCGCCTCATTTCACTTTTCAACTAAGCTATTGCGTAACTTGGTAACATTGAACTTTTGACAAGCCTTCACTCGAATTGGTTTACGTAACTTTACTTCAATTACTGGCCGATATAACTGTCGTACAATGTAATTGCATCTGTTAGAAGTTCTCTTCTGATTGGACGAAGTTTAACGTGTAGCTGACACGGCTCGTGGAAACGAGTTTGCACTTATATGGTAGAAGCCAGGGCTGTTGCCTCATTGGCCTTTCATGATAATAGCCAGCGAAGCAGTTTGTTTCGATCCTATCTGTTTCCCGTAGCTTTCAAGAAATTAGGATTAAATGAGATTTGTTGTATGGCTGTATTTCTGATCACGCAGAATTCTCACAATACACCAATTTTCCAGTGAGAAATGTTAGATCTTCTAAAATAAAAAGGGTCTTCTCTTCTCTTAGGAAATTGATTGGTTAAGTTGTGTGAAGGAGACGCCTAGTTGAAACATCCATTTTAAAATGTTGCACACTTTTTATGGCATTTCATGAAGTAATACCTGCTTAAAATGGCTGTTTGCATATTTATCATATTGATTTTGTAATTTATAATTATAGTAATTATATTAAATTGAGTTATATTGCACTAGACTCCATATCAAAATATGCTCTAAGTATTAACAGAGTCAATAGATTCAATATCTATAGTCCATTCTTGAACCCCCTAAAATACATACGTATATTACCCATACGGGTGAGAAGACACAGGTGATTATTTTTGTGATATTTGCACATGTGCTTTCAAGTGATTCTCAACGTTGATTGGTCGGTTACCCGGAGAAAGAATGACTATGACGTCATAAAACAATGGTCTGACGCGACGAATTATCTTATGACGTCACAATGTTACTGTGGCGACGAGTCCTTCACAGCGGCCGCCCAACATGAAAATGTTATAACCAAGCGTAATTTGGTCAATTTAATTGCATAATGAGTAATATATAGAATAACCAACTCGGTACGCGTGATTACGGGGAATATCCACTCGTCTAAATAATGTTCAGAGACACTCGCTAAAGCTCGTGGCTGAACATTATTTAGACTCATGGATATTTCCCGTAATCACTCGTACTTCGTTGGTTATTCTCTAAATATAATACCAACCTAACTATATAACATACAAAGAAGGTGAGACACTCTCCGCCATCTTGGATCATGCCATAGGACCAGATAAAATCCCACTGAATTCCACGAACTCGTCAATAATTGGGACACACTCCATTCACCGAATATACGAATGTATCGTTGCAGCTCTAGAATTTAGAATTATTTTTTTGGTTTGATCAGAGAAGACAAAGTTTTCATTGTTTGAGTCCATATTTTTTAAATGTTAGAACTCGTCAATAATTGGGACACACTCCATTGCCACCGCAACGCTAATATTATGACGTCATATTTATGCCACTATGACGTCAGGTCAATCGGCAGCATGCGATGTTATTACACAATGTGTGATAACATCGTCGATTTATTTACAATAACTTCAACGGGCGATTAATAAAACGAATACAGTATATCTATATCTACATTTAATGTATAATTGTTCATGGCCAGGTGTTGGGACATAAGGAAGGATTGAACGTCATGGAGCGTGCCGACCCCCTCTTCCTGCTCATCGGCCTTCCCACAATTCCAGTGATGCTGATCCTGGGCAAGATGGTACGATGGGAAGACTACGTGCTGCGTCTTTGGAGGAAACACTCCTCCAAACTTCCCCTCCTCAACTACCTCTTCCCAGATGGTAAGTACCCAACAAATTAGTAAATAACACATTCTTACATCTATGTACACTTATCAACAGTCTGAAAAAGGGGATGTAATCCTCAAAAAATGTATGCCTCTTCACGATGCAATGGACGTTTCCTTGGTTGTTGGCGGTTATGTATCTCCTTCCTTTTTCAGTGATCATCCTTGAAACATGAATCAATCCACAGTGCTAAGTTTTTAATGACACGTCCTCTGTTGGTGGCAGATCCATTTTAGTGACTTTTCTGTGTTAATTTAAAAGACAAAACTAAACAACTACACTGAAGGTTGTCAATCTGTCGCAATAGCTTGTCCTTATTATACCCCCGCTACGAAGTAGTCGGGGGTATATAGCGCTCAGCGCGTCCTTGCGTCCGTCCGTCCGTCCGTCCGTCCGTCCGTCCGTCCGGAACACTTTTGGTTCCGCTCATAACTCAAATACTACTTGTTCAATTGTTATGAAACTTTATACATGTACACTTTATGGTCCCTAGATGTGCCTTTTCTATGTTTCACTCAGATTCCATGATTATTTTTTCAGATTTTCCACTTTTAAGCGTCTTTGTATGCGCGTCTATGGTCACACTTTTGGTTCCGCTCATAACTCAAATACTACTTGTTCAATTGTTATGAAACTTTATACATGGACACTTTATGGTCCCTAGATGTGCCTTTTCTATGTTTCACTCAGATTCCATGATTATTTTTTCAGATTTTCCACTTTTAAGCGTCTTTGTGTGCGCGTCTATGCTTACACTTTTGGTTCCGCTCATAACTCAAATACTACTTGTTCAATTGTTATGAAACTTTATACATGTACACTTTATGGTCCCTAGATGTGCCTTTTCTATGTTTCCCTCAGATTCCATGATTATTTTTTCAGATTTTCCACTTTTAAGCGTCTTTGTGTGCGCGTCTATGGTCACACTTTTGGTTCCGCTCATAACTCAAATACTACTTGTTTCCAAGAAGGTATTAACACCTCATATACATAGCTTCTTTCTTATAAATCTGGTAAATGATTTTGACATGTTCACATTCAAGGTCAAAGGTCAAGGTCATGAGTGCTTTAATTACTACAATAATCCTTGTAAACATGATAACTTCAAACGTTTTTGTGCTGTCAGGCTCTTATTTGGTATATCAACTATGGAGATAGACCAAGATTTGAAAAAGTTTTCGCTAAGTTCTGTCAAAGGTCAAGGTCACAGCAAGGTCACAACTTAAGCATGCTATTGTGAATATGCCTTATGTTAACAATGAACACTTTGAGTCATTGCATGATTGTTATACACAATGAAAAGTAATCAGTGATGGTGTGACCTTGAAGGTCTAAGGTCAAGGTCAAGGTCATGAGATATTGGATCAGGCCATGTTAATCCTTTGATCCAATTTTGAAATCAGAAATAGGTTTTAAGAACAAACTTGTGAAAAGTGACCCCAGTGATGATTCAACTTGTTAGAATAACTTGAATAATGAACAAATTTTGGTCCAAAAAAAATCCCATTTTATTTATGCTGAGGAGAAGGCGGAACAGGGAAAGGCGAGACCCAAAGTTTCGGAGCTGCTCTGCTTTTGCGGTGTCCCGCAAACGCTCTTCTAGTTGTTCAAATGTTACGGAACCACTTTGACTTTTACTTCTAAAACATGCTTAGAGGTGTAATACTTACTCTGCTTTAATAATATATGTTATGGTCTTTTCATACAAAAGTTTAAACATTGATACCCTTTTGCTATTTTCAAACATTTCTCTTTGACCAATGTTAATGTAAAAGCGGGGGTATCATAAGTGAGCTTTGCTCACTAATTCTCTTGTTTTAAAAAAACAATTATTACAAAACAACCTTGTTGATTTGTAATCACACTGTATTTCAGCCTTGTTTATTATCAAATCAAAATCTATTTAGATATATGATAATTGCTGTGCTCTAAATCTAAATATCACTCGTTTCCATAAATTGTTGGTATGGAAATGTCACAATCACTGCCATTAAGAAGTTGTTGATCTGTTGAACTTTCCTCTGAGAACTATTACGTATGGAGGCTTCTTGTTACAGCCTTAAATATCAAACGTGACTCATTAAAATGAAAGCGTTGCATTAACTTTCTCAGTATTGCCCCATAGATTAAAAAATTTCAAAGTTTGCTTTTTTGAAGCCATATTCACTTTACATCAAAAGAAATCTTGAAATATATCAAAAAGCAGTGAAGATATTCACGTATTATAGTCTCTCAATCATCGTTGGAACTTCCGAAATGAAAGAAAATGTCGAGAAGGAGACAAGTAAACTTCTTGTGTACTGAAAAGTTATGGAAAAGAATTATGCTGCAAAATAAGAAAGCGATAGTGGACATTGGAGATGGGTGGTTTTACCGGTATACTGGTAAACCATGGTTATTCATTGAGTTTGTAAAATCTGTGTTTTTTTCTTTGAAAACATTATCTTTATCAGAAAGATATTTTTCAGAAAATTTTTATATCTTACTATTCTTTGTCATCATGCAATGAAGATTGAATTTAATACTTCTCAAAAGGAAGTATCAGCAATTTTCTAATTGATTGGTTGCATATGATATGCTGATATTTCTATAATTAAAATGATTGTTATGAAGTTATCTACTTTCGAATTAAGAACAGGAAGATTTTCTGGATAACAACTTCTTTAATGTGAAAATACACGACGTTTCGGAGTACATACTCACTCCTTCATCAGGTGGAATGTGATGATGAAGGGGTGAGTATCTACTCCGAAACGTCGTGTATTTTCACATTAAAGAAGTTGTTATCCAGAAAATCTTCCTGTTCTTATGTATACCACTTCTAAATGCCCTTCAAAGACCTACTTTAGAATTCTTCATCTTTTCATCTTGGATTCAAGACTCATGATTTTTCTGAGTTCTGAATAAAAAGACATCTGGAACAATTCTACATGTTTATTATACATCATGACCCGATCTATTCAATTCAAGTTACACAACAAGAAAATGTGATTCATTAAGTTCCTGCAGCACGGTATATATACTGAGGTTTGTCCGCGGTATGGAAATATTCGTGGTATCCAACTCTAGTGGAAATATGCATATTGCCTGCAATCTTAGTAAAATGACAGCAAAATATAGAAAAACTAATCCCTGTAGTCAAGAGGAACCCTGACTTGATACTATTCTGTGTCATGTTCTGGTGTGATTGTATTTCTCACTGTCACTTTTCTCCTTGTGAGATGGTAGATGTGACAAGATGCTTTTAAGTGACATCCAGTGTGTTGTTGGAATCACATATGTCAAACGTTATAAATCGTGTTATTTTATCAAGAAATACTGACTTCCTTTTTGCTAACCAACTCAGTATTGTATTGATATGAAGGTGAAGGTAGTGATTTCTGAATGAGAAAGCGACATTGGTGTAATTTTGGAAACTAATCTACAACAGACAAAAAGACAAATTTGGGTTGGTAATGTTTAGTAGATCATAGAATCGCTGTGAATGTGTAGTTTCCGTTTCTGTACATGTATAAGGCTGTTCCTCAATTTACATTGGAAACAAATAATTGTCATGTATTGGACAATTGGGGATGAATATGCAAGTGGAGAAAGAATTTTATTACTCTAAGAAATCCTAAAAGCTGATGGCTTGCTGACAATTTTGGCAACTAACACCATTTGAATGTCCCTCAAAGTATGGTCATTTGCTCGATAAAAAATTCTAAAAGCCAGGTGGACTTGCTGGCAACCATTTTGGTAAGTAACCCCATTTGAATGTCCTCTAAATATTGTCATTTATTCTAAAAAAATCCTAAAAGACTGATGGCTTGCTGACCATTTTGACAACTAATGCCATATGAATGCCCCCTAAAGTGTGGTCATTTACTAAAAAAAATCCTAAAAGCCGATGGCTTGCTGACAATTCTGGCAACTAACACCATTTGAATGTCCTCTAAATAGTCATTTACTCGGTGAAAAATCCTATAGCTAGATGGACTTACTGGCAACAATTTTACAACCAGCCCCAATTGTTCACCAGCAATGGTTTGCTGGTAGGCAAAACTTTTCAGCGCTGACTGTCACTGGTGTGATTGTATATCTTCCTGTCACTCCTGCTCTCTGTGTGGGTAGAGTCCTTTTTGACCTTTCACTATGAAAACGATTCCTCCTCCTCCTCAGATGTATATTTGAGCTGTTATTGGAGACGCTTCACCGTCTTATATATGTGGAGGCGGTGAAAACCAAGTACGTAACACATTGACGAAGCCCCCACGACCTAAAGGAATATGCAATATGGGACTTAAAGATGGATAATGTGAAACATTAGAATATATTTCTTAACACAAATGTTTTTTTCTTCGATATTTGGTATTTGTTCTTCATGATGTTGGTTAGTTTAGAAAATGTACGTTATCATTTAGTTCTTATTTATTATGGTTCATATTTATTATGTTTTACGTATTTATATTTTATAGTTTATTGCAAAAATAACTGGCATTTATCCAGAACAAAATGAATATTATGTGTCAAATAGTTCCTCTTTTTTCAACTTGAAAAATAATGAATTTTGCCTTTTAAAATAAATGAAAGCATATAGTTATGTTATTTTGAGTGAAAATCTGGCATGCATCCAGACACAGCATATGTTGAACATGTACAGCTGATTAAAGTTGGTTTAGGAGGAAATGAATTCAACGCCAGTTGTCATTCATTATGATGGAAGCAATTTCACTTCTTCCATGTGTAATGAACAATTCCTAAAGCAACTTATTGCCTAATTTCCTGGCACTTGTAATGTGCAAATATGATATCATTGATTGAAAGCGCCTGATTAAATGAAGGCTTTCTGGCAATTATGAGCGCCACGAAATGCCAAATATGTATTTTGTTGTGTATAAATGCCCGTTCTTGCTACATGACGTGGGTAGTAACACCCTCTACATGCATCATCGCCAAGCAGATAATTGCAACAGTGGGCACGTGAGCCTTAATTGCCTCCATTGTTGATGTGGCAGCCAGATTGTGGTTACAGTTCGCACATGATTGATACTGCCACAAATTGATGACGATTAAGTATTGATTAGTGTAAAGTTACGCGAGATTGCCTGCCCACAACAGGTCCACATGCCGGATGATGCAAGGACCAACTGCTATGATCGACAGAAGGCTGTGTTAGCATTTCCTTTGTATTCCCACTGGTATGTAACACCATGGGATATAGTCATTGCTCTGTCCGTCCATCCGTTCGTCCGTTATCATTTCCTTTCTGGGGCAGAATTTGAAAACCATTCATATCTTTCTGAAACTTTGCATGTGTATTACCCACTAGCTGAAGTGGTGCCTTTTGATATTTTCATATTTCTGAAAATTTTGAACTTTGTTTTGATAGGTTCATTTTTGTAGCAGAATTCCATAACCCTTCATCATATCTTCCTGAAACTTTGTGTTTTACCTTACTTACGATACTTTAAAGACATACAAGTTCCAAGTTTTAAAGAAGAGGTTGGAAGTAGCTTGACATATTAGTTCTGATTGACATATTAAAGATTGATCATAGATGCATATTAAACCAGTATTAGTAAATCATTATTTAAAGTGAGTCATTTTGAAGTAATTACAATAAATTGAATTTAATTTAAATAAGGAAATCGTCATTAATATGCTCACAATATCAATAGATTTATTATGATTCTAAGCACCACTGATTGTTGTTATATTTTTCATGGATATTTCTTCAGATGATATGGACGCAAAATGCCCTGTACAATATTGCTCTCTTGGGCTTGAAATCTAAATAAATAAATTCTCTCTTTCATTGATTGTCTAGTGGCCTGTGAAGACAAAAAGCAACGTTATTTTGAAAGCTTTGAAAATGTATTGTGTTAAAATGCATTGTGAATATTGATGTTGGTGACTTGAATTCAGATTTAATGCCAAGAGATTGAAGTTCCATGTTAACTCGGAACAACCAAGAAATGTCAATACGGGACACTGATGAATAATACAGATTTATTATATTTTTCAAAATTACTGAAAAATTCATTGGTTAGTTTTCTCTTGTTCACTGCACTTGACAAATAAGATAATTATTAGGACCATCGAGGTGAAACAGGGAATGCAGCACAGTAGGTAGAGCGACCACTCATCATCCGGAAGGTCTGGGTTCGATTCCCGGCCATGTCATGCCAAAAAACGTTTTAGGCGTCGCTCTTACTGAAATAAAGTGATCTCACGAAAAGGTAAATAAGTATTATTAATGGTTGAATAATACTCCAAAATCAATAAAAAGAGTTCTAAATGAAATGTACAAGGTTTGGTGAAGCGATGTGAACCCATTTCCCATCAAGCGTCCATTTTAAGGTGTTCACCTTAAAATGACTGATCGAAGAGAGTTAAAATGATCTCACTGATGTAGCGATACCTAAACACTCAGAGTAAAGTATTAATAATGGAACCATGAGTTCCACACCACTGTCAGGTTATACACCACAGCATTGTCTTGCAAAACGGATAACCGATTGTGATGGATACTTCTTATCAGGTCATGTAAGGACATGTTTTACCCTCCAACGCAACAATATATTGTATAAACTTTAATAATAAATGGCAAATTGAGAAAGCATAATTAATTTGAAAAAAATGTGCTACAGTGCCTTTAAAAGATGGGAGCTTGGCGTTCAGCATTATAAGGACAGAACAACGCTTGAACTGGCGCTGCACTGTGATCGCTGAGTGCCAAAGGCAACACAAAATAATTCCCAATTTACATAGTAATGAGGACAATAAAGTGTTGTTATTATTATAAATTGATTGATAGGCAGGTTATTTCATCATATATGAGCAGTAATAAATCTTGTTCAGACACATTTTGTTGGTTGACGTCTAGTTCCGAAGGATGGATTTGATTCTGTGATTAAAAATGTCAAACTGAACATGATAAAGCCAGTAAGCTAAATGAAATGTCTAAATATTCTTGCTTATAATGAAATAACCTTGATTGAGCCTCTAAGTAGCGAACCTGTTGAAATGTGTCAGGTTCTTCCTGGGAACACGGTCTGTTGAGAGTCTGGAGACCATCGAATATATCATGTTAACAAGAATTTACCAGTGACATGTGAGACGGTGTTCGGTAAAAAAGTCCTAAATTTACCTAGGAAAAAAAGTCCTGGGAAAAAAGTACTAAAAACTTATATTGGGTTTTTTTTCATTCTTTTATTGGCATATAACAATGTTGTAGACAATAAATAGATACAACAATCCTGGGGCATACTGCTAAAATCACATTTAAATTGGCAAACAGTACTTGGCAACATTACTATTTACTAATCTAACATTAGTCATACTTAAATTTTGATGAAAATATATATTTACTCTGTTTTAATACATATTTTTTATATAATAGGACTTTTTTTTCAAGGACTTTTTTACCGATACTTTTTTTCCAAGGACTTTTTTACCTATAATCTGTGAGACATACAATACAAATCCCGAAACCTTTAAGCGCATATAGCAACACCAACTAACCAATACTATCTACATGATCACATTGAAACAGGAACGAGATCCTGCCCAGGACCTCAGATCCTTAGAATTCAGGGGTCTTGACTGTGGAGGTCCATCCTTGCCCTGAACTTATGCTGACACTTAGTGCAAGCGAATAGGTGAATGAATGTGCCATGGAACTTTTCAAGTGGCAGCTCTAGGCTCTTATGATGGGGGCGGCGGGATAGCGCAGTGGTTAGCGTATTCGGCTTCGGATCAAGAGGTCCGGGGTTCGAATCCCGCCAGGGGCACGGCAACTTTGTCTGCAGTAGAGAGCAGTTCTACACACAGTCAGTTTTGGGTGCAATGCTACACTGAATCTCAGTGCAGTACCACCCATGGTTCGCTAGTTCCAGCCGATGCTCGCAGGTTTCACCGCAATGCTAGCCACATGACGTTGCGGTCTTTCTCCCTGCCATAATACTAGCAGCCGTGATATAAGTGAAATACTCTTGAAAGCGGCGTTAAACCCCAACTCACCTCACCTCACCTTATGATGGAGGCCACCATGACACACCTCACAATCTTGTGTGTCCAGGGTACCGTACAACTAACCATTTTTAGCTCTAAGATTAATCTTAGCCAATGTTTACGATTGAACAGGCACCTGATCTTCATCCAGCTCTCAATTTTAACCTAGCCTAACAGTAGTCCCAAGCCAACTGTAATTTCTAGAACCAAAATTCAAACAGGGATTTATCACCCTTTCATGCAGAAAAGAGGGGGCAATTTGGAAAAAGGAGTAGTATTTCTTTCAAATGAAGCAATATAATTATAATACATGACAGTGCCCCCATGTCGTTTTTATAAGGTCCTATTTGATGATATATGTATGAAGAGTGCAATCGTGCGTCCTAGATTGGACATTGAATACAATATCATATATAAATCTGCAATGACAGATGGTCATGTATGTAAGTGACCATGGGCAGGTGCAAGTTTTGAACAATAGTCCAGCAGTGAAGTGTCGGCTACATTGACCATGTAGGTAGGTCCAGTCAGCAAACACCACCTTGCTCTCTGCACCTGCTCGTTAGTAACCTTTCTTCTCAACTTGACAGATGCACAATCTTTGTTTCACCTGCATATATGATGTATAAGATTTGATATCAAGTTGACTTATTTGATTTGATAAATATCGAGTTCAACTATTTTGAATAGATAAATATCGAGTTTAATATTGAGCCGAACTATTGTAATTAGATAAATATCTAGTTGAACTATTCAGATTAGATAAATATCAAGTTTTACTATTCTGATTAGATAAATATCAAGTAAAATATCACTTCTTTGTCTCCATAACTTCAAACTTTGACATATCATATTGTCGATTTTCCCTGAAGTAACATCTTCATCGAGGAAAAAGTTTTCCATAACAATTTATATCACCCAAAGTTGGATGTTGAAAAAACGCGCTGATGACCTTTAAAAACTTTCTTTGCAATGGGCATTTGTAAATTGCCAAGCCAAAAAATCGCAAGCCTGAAAACCAATTCTTTTTTTTCAGCTTGAAAATCTTGTTAACTTGAAAAAGAAATCCAAGAATAATTTTGACTACATGTTAGGTCTGACTTGGTGAATATAAGTTGATTATCAGTCTAGCTTGAATTATCCACTACCCGCTCAGCAAGTTGGGTGTAGTAATTCCCTTATTGAATAACGACCATCTGCCGGTGTAGATAGGTTAGCGTGGAACAGATGCTTGTAGCGCCCACCTCATCCAGCCTGGAACAGATGCTTGTATTGAAAATCTCTCTTCAACCACCTCCTGCATGCTTGTACTGTTTAGAAATGGAAGGAAGACACTATTATATATTAAACACATGAGCAGGATTTGTTGGTGCTGAAGATACACACAACCCTCTGAGGGGAGGATAGATACTCTACATTTCTCACACAGAGGTTTAGATCCATCTATTGAGATGTTACTTTCTCACACTCGCTTAACACATGGTCTCTTTATACATGCTTCCTTTACACAATCTCTTTATACATGTTTCCTTTACACAGTCCCTTTATCCATGTTTCCATTACACAGTCCCTTTATCCATGTTTCCTTTACACAGTCCCTTTATCCATGTTTCCTTTACACAGTCTCTATATCCATGTTTCCTTTACACAGTCTCTTTATCCATGTTTCCTTTACACATTCCCTTTATCCATGTTTCCTTTACACAGTCTCTTTATACATGTTTCCTTTACACAGTCCCTTTATCCATGTTTCCTTTACACAGTTCCTTTATCCATGTTTCCTTTACAGTCCCTTTATCCATGTTTCCTTTACACAGTCTCTTTATCCATGTCTCCTTTACACAGTCCCTTTATCCATGTTTCCTTTACACAGTCTCTTTATCCATGTTTCCTTTACACAGTCTCTTTATCCATGTTTCCTTTACACAGTCCCTTTATCCATGTTTCCTTTACACAGTCCCTTTATCCATGTTTCCTTTACACAGTCTCTTTATCCATGTTTCCTTTACACAGTCTCTTTATCCATGTTTCCTTTACACAGTCCCTTTATCCATGTTTCCTTTACACAGTCCCTTTATCCATGTTTCCTTTACACAGTCTCTTTATCCATGTTTCCTTTACACAGTCCCTTTATCCATGTTTCCTTAAACGTAGTGCATATATCAGCAAGATTTTATGCTGAAAAATATTAGAATTATCAAACTACAAATTTTACTGTCTTTCAAATCAATAGTTAAATAACTTTTGAAAGTCTGTTTATTTCGAAAGAAAAGTATTTATGAGGCTATCAGTAAAATTAATGTATTTAATATCTCTTCAAGCCTGAAGGGTTGAGGGTTTGTTGCTCGGCAACACTTCTAACTATCATTTGTACATCCTGACTTTTTAACTCTTTTTCATGAACCACTTAAGTCAGAGAGAAGAAATATGTACAAGAACCTTAAAATCCGAATCAACCATGTTTTTCGGATGATTCCAAATATGAAAAAAGATGTTATTTTCCCTGAAAAACTTTCCTTTTGACATCCAAGAAATCTGTGAGTAATTATTCTCCGGTGTCAAATCGTTGTTCCTCTTTATCCAGAAAAAATAAAGAGATTATTACATGTAACCAGTAGAGAAGAATACCCGTTTCCCTGGTGACCGTAGCGGTTAAGTTAGAGACAGATAGAATGGACAAATCTGCTCCGTCCATCACCAGATTGCAACACAATATCTCCCAAATGGGCTGTAAATATTTCATCAGGTTCATTCACCAAGTCCTCTTGTTTGATTTTTCACTGTGTTCATAGATTAGATTATCGGTCATTAATTCATGTAACTGAGGAAGTTCTCTCTGGTGAGATTAAATGGTTTCAATATTTATATTCATTTCATAAAATGAATGAAATTCTTGTTGTTTTGGTTTTTATCTAGTTTAATATGTGGAAATGATTTACTGTTTATTGCAATTACTGTAAGGCTAAATATGAAAAGTGACATTTTTTCACGCACAACATTTATGTGTTTACATATTTTTATTGAAATTTAAAAGACTATTTTTTATATAAGAAAGAAAAATGCTGAAAGTTATGAAATAGCTCTTATATAAAGATCATAGCAGGGACTGTAACAAATTATTATTTTATCCCTACCTTTGAATGCATTACTCTCCTATTTTTCAAATCACCCTCTTTTCTACATTGAGGGGTCATAAAATACCTAAAATTTTGGTTCTAGATTTTTGGTTTAAATTTTGAAAATAATTGCTTATCAGCATCAAGCTCTTTTTAAAATTCAATAACATTTTTAAAGAACAGCACATTTATTTGTGATTTTCAGGCAAGTTTTCATTTAAACTTGTCAAAATTATTGGGTTTTAGAGGATTTTCCCGCTCCGTTCTATAACATTTGCTCTTCAAAATACGTAAAATCGAGTAAATTAATATTGTATGGTCTCATTGTGGACTTCATCCATCATATTTATCAACCACTTTATTGAATTTCAAATTATGCTCCAAATCAACCCCTCTTTTGTATCTCACTTCTTTGATATCCTAATGTTCACAATTGATGGAAGCTTGTTATCAATTGCTTGATTCAAGTCTCGTAACCGATACACCACTGAGGTTTCATTTTATTTGGTTTAGCTTCACGGAATGACATGTAATCAATTATTGTCATCAATTCATTTCATTAAGTAAAGTTTTACAGTATTTTGTTGTTCAGATATGATATTATTTCATCCATTACTGTCACATGTTGAGCCCTGATAGTTTTCTCTTGATTAATTGTTCAACATTCCGGTAATATGAGTTCAATTTTAATTTCATAATCTTCCTCTTGTTAGAACCCTGGATATGACATGACTTCCCCTCTTTAATAAATTGTGAAATATTTGATAAAGATAATCGATTTTAACACATAAATCTTTTTTTGTTTGTCCTTTTACTAAAATCATTAAATCATTTTCATGGCTTATGTCTAAATTTATCAATAAATAATTCATTGTATTAAATTATGTTATTAATCATCATAAAAGTATTTGAAATTTCTAGTTCTTGCATTTAGTTTTATTACATCTAAATATTATCAAAATGATTAAATCTCTAATATCCAAAGTTTTTGTTTGATATTTGGCTAGTGTTTGTAAGATATTTTCCTCTGATTTCATCTTTCGAAATCGTCTGATTTATTCGGCCATGTTATTCTATGTAGTTATTCTTTCCCCAGTACATACGCTGCTGTTTAGCAATGTATAGAGGTATTTATTTGTATAAATCTTGAATAATTTATTCAGCTTGTCCTCCATATTGTTCTGTACATCCATCGACTAACTTTACTTACAAAAATGAGGTGTATAGCTCATTTGGTTGAATGTCCACTCACCACCCGGTAAGACAGATTTCGATTCCCATTCTCTTCTGTGTCATATCCAAATCAAAAGTAAAGCCGGGAGTTGTTGCTTCCCTATAAGGACAGAACCCTTTGCCCGGAGGTCAGCATTATAAGAACAAAATATTTTTTTTAACCCCTACACCGACGCTGGACAGAGGAGTCACACACCCAAGCACAAACACAATTTCCTATTTCACGAACAAGTTCTTATTATTAGTTTTATCAATTAACGAAAGAATCAGTGAAATCCTAAGTTAAGTATTTTGTTTGGAAAAAGCATTGTGACGGCGAACAAGAGATTCAGTGAAATCCTAAGTTAAGTATTTTGTTTCGAAGAAGCATTATGAGGGCGAACAGCACTGTTTAAGCAAAACTTTCACATGTCTACCTCCCTGGTTTTGTTCAGAGCTTGTCTGGTTTCAATACCTTTGATATCATTGAAGTTATGGATAAACAATCCTTTTATGTTGCATTAGGTATTTTGAAAAATAAGCAATCAAGACTATCATGTTGTTTGTTCCACAGATGTTAGACTCTTTTTCTATGCAAACTGAATAATGATTGGCTATAACTGATGATTTGAAATAATACAATCTGTCCCAGGTGAATCACTTACAGGTAAATTCCGTAGGAGGATGCTTAATTTCAGTGCAGTAAGGTTTGGGTGCAATGCTATACTGAATTTCAGTGCAGTAAGGTTTGGGTCCAATGCTACACTGAATTTTTGTGCAGTAAGGTTTGGGTGCAATGCTACATTGAATATCAGTGCAGTAAGGTTTGGGTGCAATGCTACACTGAATTTCAGTGCAGTAAGGTTTGGGTGTAATGCTACACTGAATATCAGTGCAGTAAGGTTTTTGTGCAATGCTACACTGAATATCAGTGCAGTAAGGTTTGGATGCAATGCTACACTGAATTTCAGTGCAGTAAGGTTTGGATGCAATGCTACACTGAATATCAGTGCAGTAAGGTTTGGGTGTAATGCTACACTGAATATCAGTGCAGTAAGGTTTTTGTGCAATGCTACACTGAATATCAGTGCAGTAAGGTTTGGATGCAATGCTAAACTGAATTTCAGTGCAGTAAGGTTTGGGTGCAATGCTACACTGAAAGTTTGTGCAGTAAGATTTGGGTGCAATGCTACACTGAATTTCAGTGCAGTAAGGTTTGGGTGTAATGCTACACTGAATTTCAGTGCAGTAAGGTTTGGGTGCAATGCTACACTGACTTTCAGTGCAGTAAGGTCAGGGTGCAATGCTACACTGAATTTCAGTGCAGTAAGGTTTGGGTGCAATGCTATACTGAATTTCAGTGCAGTAAGGTTTTGGTGCAATGCTACACTGAACTTTTGTGCAGTAAGGTTTTGGTGCAATGTTACACTGAATTTTAGTGCAGTAAGGTTTGGATGCAATGCTACACTGGATTTCAGTGCAGTAAGGTTTGGGTGCAATGCTACACTGGATTTCAGTGCAGTAAGGTTAGGGTGCAATGCTACACTGAACTTTTGTGCAGTAAGGTTTGGGTGCAATGCTACACTGAATTTTAGTGCAGTAAGGTTAGGGTGCAATGCTACACTGAATTTCAGTGCAGTAAGGTTTGGGTGCAATGCTACACTGAACATTTGTGACGTAAGGTTAGGGTGCAATGCTACACTGAATTTCAGTGCAGTAAGGTTTGGGTGCACCGTGCAATGCTACTCTGAATTTCAGTGCAGTAAGGTTTGGGTGCAATGCTACACTGAATTTCAGTGCAGTAAGGTTTGGGTGCAATGCTACACTGAAATTTTGTGCAGTAAGATTTGGGTGCAATGCTACATTGAATATCAGTGCAGTAAGGTTTGGGTGCAATGCTACACTGAATTTCAGTGCAGTAAGGTTAGGCTGCAATGCTACACTGAATTTCAGTGCAGAAAGGTTAGGCTGCAATGCTACACTGAATTTCAGTGCAGTAAGGTTTGGGTGCAATGCTACACTGGATTTCAGTGCAGTAAGGTTTGGGTGCAATGTTACACTGAACATGTGTGCAGTAAGGTTTGGGTGCAATGTTACACTGAATTTCAGTGCAGTAAGGTTAGGGTGCAATGCTACACTGAATTTCAGTGCAGTAAGGTTTGGGTGCAATGCTACACTGAACTTTTGTGCAGTAAGGTTTGGGTGCAATGTTACACTGAATTTCAGTGCAGTAAGGTTTAGGTGCAATGCTACACTGAATTTCAGTGCAGTAAGGTTTGGGTGCAATGCTAAACTGAATTTCAGTGCAGTAAGGTTTGAGTGCAATGCTACACTGAATTTCAGTGCAGTAAGGTTTGGGTGTAATGCTACACTGAATTTTAATGCAGTAAGGTTTGGGTTCAATGCTACACTGAATTTCAGTGCAGAAAGGTTTGGGTGCAATGCTACACTGAATTTCAGTGCAGTAAAGTTTGGGTGCAATGCTACACTGAATTTCAGTGCAGTAAGGTTTGAGTGCAATGCTACACTGAATTTTAGTGCAGTAAGGTTTGGGTGTATTGCTACACCGAATTTTAATGCAGTAAGGTTTGGGTGCAATGCTACACTGAATTTCAGTGCAGTAAGGTTTGGGTGCAATGCCTAACTGAATTTTAGTGCAGAAAGGTTTGGGTGTAATGCTACACTGAATTTTAATGCAGTAAGTTTGGGTGCAATGCTACACTGAATTTCAGTGCAGAAAGGTTTGGGTGCAATGCTACACTGAATTTCAGTGCAGTAAGGTTTGGATGTAATGCTACACTGAATTTCAGTGCAGTAAGGTTTGGGTGTAATGCTACACTGAATATCAGTGCAGTAAGGTTTTTGTGCAATGCTACACTGAATATCAGTGCAGTAAGGTTTGGATGCAATACTACACTGAATTTCAGTGCAGTAAGGTTTGGATGCAATGCTACACTGAATATCAGTGCAGTAAGGTTTGGGTGTAATGCTACACTGAATATCAGTGCAGTAAGGTTTTTGTGCAATGCTACACTGAATATCAGTGCAGTAAGGTTTGGATGCAATGCTAAACTGAATTTCAGTGCAGTAAGGTTTGGGTGCAATGCTACACTGAAAGTTTGTGCAGTAAGATTTGGGTGCAATGCTACACTGAATTTCAGTGCAGTAAGGTTTGGGTGTAATGCTACACTGAATTTCAGTGCAGTAAGGTTTGGGTGCAATGCTACACTGACTTTCAGTGCAGTAAGGTCAGGGTGCAATGCTACACTGAATTTCAGTGCAGTAAGGTTTGGGTGCAATGCTATACTGAATTTCAGTGCAGTAAGGTTTTGGTGCAATGCTACACTGAACTTTTGTGCAGTAAGGTTTTGGTGCAATGTTACACTGAATTTTAGTGCAGTAAGGTTTGGATGCAATGCTACACTGGATTTCAGTGCAGTAAGGTTTGGGTGCAATGCTACACTGGATTTCAGTGCAGTAAGGTTTGGGTGCAATGCTACACTGAACTTTTGTGCAGTAAGGTTTTGGTGCAATGCTACACTGAATTTTAGTGCAGTAAGGTTAGGGTGCAATGCTACACTGAATTTCAGTGCAGTAAGGTTTGGGTGCAATGCTACACTGAACATTTGTGCAGTAAGGTTAGGGTGCAATGCTACACTGAATTTCAGTGCAGTAAGGTTTGGGTGCACCGTGCAATGCTACTCTGAATTTCAGTGCAGTAAGGTTTGGGTGCAATGCTACACTGAATTTCAGTGCAGTAAGGTTTGGGTGCAATGCTACACTGAAATTTTGTGCAGTAAGATTCGGGTGCAATGCTACATTGAATATCAGTGCAGTAAGGTTTGGGTGCAATGCTACACTGAATTTCAGTGCAGTAAGGTTAGGCTGCAATGCTACACTGAATTTCAGTGCAGAAAGGTTAGGCTGCAATGCTACACTGAATTTCAGTGCAGTAAGGTTTGGGTGCAATGCTACACTGGATTTCAGTGCAGTAAGGTTTGGGTGCAATGCTACACTGAACATTTGTGCAGTAAGGTTAGGGTGCAATGCTACACTGAATTTCAGTGCAGTAAGGTTTGGGTGCACCGTGCAATGCTACTCTGAATTTCAGTGCAGTAAGGTTTGGGTGCAATGCTACACTGAATTTCAGTGCAGTAAGGTTTGAGTGCAATGCTACACTGAATTTTAGTGCAGTAAGGTTTGGGTGTATTGCTACACCGAATTTTAATGCAGTAAGGTTTGGGTGCAATGCTACACTGAATTTCAGTGCAGTAAGGTTTGGGTGCAATGCCTAACTGAATTTTAGTGCAGTAAGGTTTGGGTGTAATGCTACACTGAATTTTAATGCAGTAAGTTTGGGTGCAATGCTACACTGAATTTCAGTGCAGAAAGGTTTGGGTGCAATGCTACACTGAATTTCAGTGCAGTAAGGTTTGGATGTAATGCTACACTGAATTTCAGTGCAGTAAAGTTAGGGTGCAATGTTACAATGAATTTTAGTGCAGTAAGGTTTGGATGTAATGCTACACTGAATTTTAATGCAGAAAGGTTTGGGTGCAATGCTACACTGAATTTCAGCGTAGTACCACCCATGGTTCACCAGTTCCAACAAATGCTCGCAGGTTCAACGTAATACATAGCCACATGACATTGCGGGCTTTCTCCCTGCAATGGTACAAGTAGCCATGATGTAATTGAAATACTCTTGAAAGTTTTGTTGAACCCCAACTCACCTCACCGCTATGCAGATGAAATGGTTAGGGACAGATTAGTAATTTTACAGGAAGAAGGCCACAACAACATGATTCTACACTGCATTGAAGCTTGCAGCAATTATTAGAGGTACCCTACTGAACTTCAGTGTATCCAAAATCTCCATTTACAATACTTTTCTACACCAGAAAAATTTGTGGAGCCCTCGCTCTTTTCCTGAGCAAATAACTAGCTTACGTAAATGCCCTACTGGTAGAGTATAACGTTGTGTCAGATAATGACACCCTTCTCGGATTGAGTAAAGAGCACACAATATATCCAATCAAGAAATTCAATCTTGGACAAGATTTGGAGTCAAGGTGATACTGGGAACTTCTTATATAAGATCTATTTAATGCAAGGGTAGCACAGTGCGTTCAGGTTCGGATCAAGGCCCGGGGTTTGAATCTCTGCAAATTTGTCTGGAGAAAATCCATCCATCCATCCAACCATCCAACCATTCATCCATCCATCCATCCATCCATCCATCCAACCATCCATCCATCCATCCAACCATCCATCCATCCATCCATCCATCCATCCATCCATCCAACCATCCATCCATCCATCCATCCATCCATCCATCCATCCATTCACCCATGGTGACCATTGTTTTCTCATCATTGAATCTTTATACCATGTGACACTGCTTATCACTGAATGTTCAAATGTTAACATCAATATTATTATTCAGAATATGAATTACAAATAAGTAAGCTTCAACGGGCCTCAGTTGTCATGACAATAATAAATTCTTAAAAAACTCCATTATTCCATATATTTTATTACCAGATTTGTGGATTATTACATCCTTAGTTATTTCTTTAGAGTGATATCTCATTCAACACAGCATGTTATCATTGCAACATCCCCCAACTTCCTTTCCCAACTCGGAGAAAAATGAGATCGGTTAAATCTCTTACAGCAAATATTGACGTCTAATGAAGTGGACCGACACTGCACAGCTGGACATAAGTGAATTGATCATTAGCGTGGTCAGGTGTCGAACAAAGCAGGATTAATGCTACTTTTTCATGTTATCGTGGTCTTAAGCTTTGTTTTGCAAACTTCTTGAATTTACGAGTGGGCGGGCAAGCGATGACCCTCGTGACCATTTATCAAGATGGGCACATCAAGAATCTACCACATTTATTGATTTGTTGATCAGCGACGTGGAATTAAGAGAGACTTATAGACGGCCGGGCTGTTAGGTGATAGACTCTTCACTTGGTAATACTGAGGTCTTGAAGCAACAAGTGCTACAGTATCTATTCTTTGTGTAATTTGTGAACCATTTCTTAAAGATACATCCATTGTGTTTCATAAAATTGTATTTGGCTGAAATACGTGCCAACATACGATATGTGCTGATTTCAGTTCCAATAATTTCACTCAACTTGCATATATTCATCCCCAATTGCCAATTATATCATAATTACTAGTTTTTGATTAAAATTGAGCAACATCATTATACATATACAGAAACCAAACCTACACATCCCAGTAGTTATAAGCACTATTAAACACTATCAACCCGAAGTTATCTGTTTGTATGATGAAAATAAGTTTTCAAAATTATGTTTGACCAATTGACACACACCACACATGGTGCATTGTCCGGTTTTCGATAAAAAATCTACACTTTTACCTTTATATCGTCAACATACTAAATTGACTATGGTCAAAATGAGAATTTTCGAAAATAGTCATTACTTATAGAAAGATTAACATCATGTATAACGTTTGGCATTTGTTACCCACAACACAGTGGATGTTATGCAGGGGTAGCGCAGTGCGTACCATTAATGGTTGACTTACAGGATTGTGAACTTCCTACAAGTTATTCAAGATTGGACTTTGGATAATGATAATAATTTACTTAATAATGAAGTGGGTCTAACCCCTGAAACATGTAACAAAATTCTGCTTCCTACGGATGTCTCGATTTATTGATGATAGGTGTATCCTCCTAAGTTCTATAAATAATATTCTCATAAATTCTTCTATTTGTTTGTTAAATAAAATAAAGAAGAAAATAATAGGTAATTTGAATAATGAATTCTTTTCAAGCAGTGCTGCATAAAATTCTATTTGCTGAAATTTCCAAATAGTTATTTATTTTTCTTATAGAATATATAACTAACATACAAGCTCTGAGAAAACATTAATTCCTATATCAATAAGTACCAAAACATTTCCGACTGACTATAGAAATCATATCTTGTTATGCTAAGGAACAACCCAAATTTATACTCATTTATAACCCAGAATAATACTTCATCAACAGATAATATTCTAGGGAATATTCAACAGATTTAATTCATCTGTAAATTTGATTATGAAAATAGATATTTAGCAAAGTTGACAGAATTATATGAGCCTTTCCTTTGAAAATAATCTTCCATACATTGGCATGGTAATATGAGAAACTGCTAGCTTAAAGCCAATCTAATGATGATTATGATTGATATTTAAGCCCTTTGATTTGTCCCTGTTTCAGTTTACTTATTTACTTATCTTTCAATATTACCTCTTTGTACTCCTAAAGCAAATTTCATCCGAAGCAAATCTGTGATATCTCAGTCCAGATAAGTCGCTTATCTTCTTTCATAAACACTGAAATATTTGATATTTTCATTTTGAAGATTATGTTTTCGTTTCTTGTGATGTAGGATTAGCAGATGTTAAAGAGGATATGGCCACAATCTTCATAATAGTTAAAGGTGCTGTAACACGTTTTGAAAATTTTATTTTTACAAATTTCCCATTTATAATGATAGCTTATGCCATTTATATTTACTTTAGAGGGTAAAACATCTTATACATTACACAAACCAATTATCCTTAGTGGTAATAACGGTGTTGCGTATAAAGCAAAAATTGCATTTCGGCCATTTTATTGTGAACACATTTTATTATTTCGAATGACAAAAACTATTGCTATGGCTTTACAAAACTATGTATACTCATTTTTTAACTTGATTTTCCGATGAGAGATGGGTATTTTACAATGGGTGACATTATTTTTCAAATTCATTTCATCGACTGTTAAAGGGGCAGTAGCACGTTTTTTCGCTGAAAAGATTTTGTCATTTGAAATAATAAAATGTGTTCACAATAAAATGACTAAATCATACTCCTGAATCAATAAAAAGAGTCCTAAAGCGAATTTACATGGTTTGGTTAAGCCATTCGAGTCGATTTCCCATTGAGCGACCATTTTAATGTGTTCACATTAAAATGGCCGCTTGAGGATAGTTTAAGTGTTCTGACTGATTTAACGATACCTAAACACTCATAATAGATTTGGTACAATGATGGAATGGTCAACCATCCTAATGCCTGTACTCCCAAAACCGTATATGACGTGCAGCCTACAGCACCTTTAACAATATACAATTATAGATTGGTGATGAGGTCAATACCTGTTTTTATGGACCCGAGAAAACAATATTGACCAGGGACGTAGTCCGCGGTCAATATTGTTTTCTTGGGTCCACAAAAACAGGTATTGACCGAAACACCAGTCCATAATTGTTTTATTATGTATTTAATAAGCAATAACAATAACAAGCAAATAACATTTAATAACGAACGAAAAACAATGAAATACAGTCAAAAATGTAAATAGGCTTGAACAGCTTGGGCTACGGTCAAATGACGTCATGATGACAATAGCATGACGTCATGCAACAATAGTTGGACGTCATGGAACAATCGTTTGACGTCACTCAAGTCAATACGGCATTTGGTCGGACTTGGGCTGGAGTCAATATGCTTTTCTGTCGACGGTCACGTGATCGCCTCTCTACCAATCAGATCGCTGGAAAAACATGCTTACATAAAAGTACTAATAGAGACTCCCGAGAGTTTGACTTGTGGGGGAAAATACCACTTAACTCGTCTTATAGTAACATAATAAAATAGAACAAAGAATTATTATTATTGTTATCCATATATTTTCTTCATTATTGTCATTCCAACTTCTAAACCTCTCTTAAAAAAGTTAAATTTGAACTTCATTATTGTGAAGATTTACAACATACAAGAAATTCTGTTTATTTGAATTTTGCATTTACGATGATCTAAAACAAATTCATGGAGAGAAAATAAAGATTATTGTTGTTTTTGTTGTTCTTTGGTTATAAGGAGGAGTTATTCATTCCTCGCAATTCATCGCCATTCCACATCATCATTTTGTGCACTAGACATCTGATTACAAGTGGAGTTTCCTCTCTTTAAGTGGTTATTAATTAGTGCCGAACTAAAATGAATTAGAGGCTAAACACAGAAACCATTACAAATGGAAAGTATTCTATTTTGACCACAGGTTAATGAAGAAACTTGCAATATATGTTGCCATCTTTTTGCGCTCTGTTTGAAATTCAAGTTTCTTTTAACCCTTTACCTGGCAAATAACTTAGTGCCAAATTTTAGAAATGGGAAATATTCTTATTCTTATCAGGGGTTAATGAAACAACCTACAATATACATGCAGGAAAAGAGATGGCCAGCTGTTGGATTAAAGGTCTGCATATTATGTTGAGCTTTCAAATCAGTTGTGAAGGTTTAATAAGTTAAGGCCTATTTTATAATCTCCTGACCAGTATAACTAGTATTAACTACCCTGCCTTTAATGCTCTGTCAAATCCAATTTCCCAGCATTTTGTTGTTAAACAGGCTTTATGTCCATCTTTATAATCCTGTAAGTCGTACAATTTATGTGGACAAATGTGAAGGCATGCGGCCCAGTTTAGCTGAGCTGATCGTTACAGTCGGTGTGCGAGGTTTAAAAGCGTTGACTTGATCTCCGTGCCAATCAATGCCATCGTCGTTTGAGGAGTTTGATATGATAACCAGGAAAACACTTTTATGTAGAGCTTTATGACAGTATAATGGAGTGATTTCCACATAAGACAAACATTAATTTGAGTGTAATGCAGGGGTCGTAAATCACCAAGATGGATATAGTTTCACATTGATCACTGCCTGGCCTGCATGTTTGAGGTGGAGATTATGACGTCTGATGGATCAATTCGGAGGGACGTCGTGGCCGGTCTACTGGGTCAGTCAGTTACTCGGCCACCACATTATCGGGAGCAGCCATTTGCAAAATTAAGGAATGGCCTCTATCAAAGAAGTTTTGATCAACTTTATAATTTAGATTGTGTACGGAATATATATCACACTGATAGTCCTTGAAGTAATCTGTCAAGTCTTGCTTAAGGGCGACCATTTGAATTTGCTATTTGTAAAATTATGAAGTGATCTCTATCAAAGAAGTTTTGATCAACATTATTAATGCAGATTGTGTGTGGAAGGAATAAACTTCCCACTGTTAGTCCTTGAAGTAGTCTGTCGATTCTTGCTTAAAGGCGGCCATTTGTAAAATTATGAAGTGATCTCTATCAAAGAAGTTTTGATCAACATTATTAATGTAGATTGTGTGTGGAAGGAATAAACTTCCCAATGTTAGTCCTTGAAGTAGTCTGTCGATTCTTGTTTAAGGGCAGCCATTTGTAAAAATTAAGAAGTGACTTCTATCAAAGAAGTTGTAATCAACTTTATAATTCAGATTATGTACGGAAGGAATAAACTTCCTACTGTTAGTCCTTGAAGTAGTCTGTCGATTCTTGCTTAAGGGCGCCCATTTGTAAAAATTAAGAAGTGACTTCTATCAAAGAAGTTTTGATCAACTTTATAATTTAGATTATGTATGGAAGGAATAAACTTCCTACTATAAGTCCTTGAAGTAGTCCTTTAATTCCCATGAACGGCCATTTCTTCAATTAAGAAATAACCTTTATCAAAGGCAAAGGTTCGGAGCATTGGTTACAGAAGAGTTATTTGTTAAATGGTAAGGAGAAAGAAACTAGATGCAAACATAACTTGATTTACTTGATTGTCAAGATCTTACAATTTTGACAAGTTTCATCAAAGCTGAAAACAGTCCAACAGAGATTAAGGGGTATGTTCACCCACTCACGTTCAAGATACTATCATGTGATAGAAGTGTGAACAAATTTACATAGAGATTTATGGGTAGAAGAAAGCATTAAAAAGTCACAGATTTTCATTTGGTGTTTCTCATGTCACGGCATTGTGTTTTTGTCGTCATAACTTGATGATGTAAATAGCATCGGATGACATTTACTTGACAGGGCCTTATTCAAAATCTGCTGTCAAAACCTTATCTCCTTGGGAGATATCGCTTTATCTCATATAAATGTTATCTCCTGTGGAACAGAAGTTTAGATGGTAAATGATATGGTATAATGGAGATTCACCTGAAGCATCAATGTTGGAGCAACATAACTATCTTAGTGGCTAAACAGATAAATCTTGTGTTGAGCATCAAAGAGCATCAAGACTATCATTTACTGATTGTGTACATCGTGCACGTTCCATTTCCCCATTAATGCAGAGCTGAAGAACTTAAATTGTGGCAGCGTTTTCTTCCCAACTTCTAATACCTGGCTGCCATCCCACTGTGTGTAATTAGTGAGCTTCAGAAGTTTCAATGGAGGAACTTTAAATGCTGTAAAACCCCAGAAAGGAAAATTAAAAATATCTTGTCGATTTTTCTCTCTTTTAAACTTTGTTACCAGTTTTATTTCTCGTGGGTATCAAAATCATCTTGCCTCTCCTGAAAGGCAATTTGAAATAAAAAGTATAAAACTCAATCATTTATATTTCTCTTAGGTATCGAAATTATTTTACCTCTCCAAAAAGGCATCTGAATAAAAAAAATTAAATTTAACAAATAATTTGGTAATATAATTCTGTCAGAGATGGATAACTGAGCTATTCATGAAAATTTGAAATTAATAGGGAATATTTTGACATTTATGAATGTTTAAATTTGATTGCTAAAGTAAATGCCTCTTAAACTTTTCTACTTCAATGAATACTCGATGTGCAAGATGTCCTGAAATTGAAACTTCGAGAGTTTGCATTAAAAACGATGATAGGATAGACCGCAGTATTACCCCGTTAAAGATATCTTGTTTATAAATCTACGCATGCATTCTATTGACATGATGTCATAATGGTTAAATATGACCTCACAATCAGCATCGCAATCAAGTTCGTGCGACTAAATCAGCAAGTAATAAATAAAATGCTAAACTCTGTTGTATTTAATAACATATTTATGATACTCGTGACTGATGTCGACATCTATCTCACTTTCATTCGTTAAATGACAAATCATCTACTTATTTCATAAATATGTTATTATCGTTTAGCATTCTTTTTTTTTTTACTCTTGAATCTTCCTGATTGAATGTAGAATAGATCAAGATGCAATTAAAATGTATTGTGGTGCATGTCCTGATGTATACCAGCTGAGATAGCACAGTGGTTAACGGGTTCGCCTTCGGATCAAGAGGTTTGGGTTTCCACCAGAGGATCGGGAACTTTATTTGCTGTAGAGAACTGTTCTACATACAGTCAGGTTTGGGTGCAATGCTACACTGAATTTCAGCAAAGTACCACCAATGGTCTGCTAGTCCCAGCCAATGCTCGCAGGTGTCACTGCAATGCACAGTGGTATTGCTGTTTTCCTCCTTGCAATAATACTAGCAGCCGTGATAAAAGTGAAATACTTTTGAAAGCGGCGTAAAACCATTACTAAACCAGCTCACCTCCAAAAGCCTTTCTAAGACTGGCTCCAATTGTTGGCCTAGTAGACTGCTTAGAACATTTCAAAATAAGTATTCTAAAGATGGCTAGATGTAAAAAAAATATTCTAAAGCTATTATCTATTTAAACATTTTGAAATGCATATTAGCAATGAAATAATAATTTTGAAATGTCAGTGTAAAATGTCTCATTCCAGAGATGGATGAAGGGTCAGGTCATGTTGTGAGACACACAACTAATGACAACGATGTTATTCTTGTTGGACAAGCACCGCTAGTTGTCCGCTAATTCACAGAGGTTATGTAAACCATGCCCCTCACACAAGTCTGTGTTTGTCTGTGATTGTAAACAGCTTCACACGCTACAAACTCACTTCCATCCTCACCCTCCTATTTCTGCATTCTCAGCTTAAAATTTTGTTTTTCAAGTCAGCATTATATGGATATTTAGTTACTCGCTACTACAAATTCAATCATATATACAGGATATATAGTTTCCAAGCAATACATAATAAATAATTGAATATAAAAGTTCATATATAGGGATCTAAGTAAGCAAATGACATCTTGATCTGCAAATCATTGTTTTGTTGTTTCACACATTCCAAATCCTGACAATAACTGAATTTAAAAGTGCATATTTTGGGATTTAAGTAAGCAAATGATCTCTTGATCTCCAAATCATTGTTTTGTTATTTCAAACATTTCTCAGGTGAAAATATTACCAATTCTTCTAATTCTACATTGTGATGTGATGTGTTATCTAACAATATTTGATGAATCATAAAATTAAAATATTTGAATATTATATTTAACAAAACTCTCTCTGATGAAGAAGTAATAACTCTAATTGCATTTGTCAAGTTGTATTCATGGTAGATTAATTAGTAAGAGAATGCAAATAATTTAAGAAATACTCTGACAAGCTCTAATCAGATGAAGAGTAGTGGTGTGTGTGCCGGTATGTGCGGGTCAGGATGCGAGGGTTGACCGGTCTGTTTGCAGACATTGATCTTGCGAGGATGCTCGGAAGTGTGCGTGTTTGTGTTTGTGTGCGGTTGAAACTTCTCTGCCACTGTCACCACATTGAGGTAGACTGTCTCTCAGTTTCCTTTACATTTTTGTGGTGTGATAGCGCAGTGGTTACTGCGTTCACCTATGGATCAAGAGGTCCAGTGTTCAAATCCTGCTCAAGAGGTCAGGGGTTTGAATCCTGTCAGGGGCTTGGCGGCTTTGTCTGCAGTAGAGAACTGTTCTACATTCAATAAGGGTTTGGTGCAACGCTACTCTGAATTTCAGCATAGTACCACCCATGATTCTCTAGTTTCAAGTAATGGCCGCAGGTTTCACAGCAATACATAGCCACAATGGTGTCGCAGGCTTTCTGCCTGCAGTAATAACAGCAGCTGTGAAACAGCAAACCCCAAATCACCTCACCTCACCTCACCTTTACAGTTTACTAAAAGATCATTTGCAGTTCATTAACTGTTCACGTACTGAACTTATTTGTACCTACTATTCCTGGGTGGCCTGACTACAGGAATCTGAATACTGTAACTTCATCACTAGGGTAATGGTTAGAAAGATGTTATGTAGATGTAATTAAAGGGAGATCCTGTGTATTGTTGGCAGTCACGTATGCCAAATGTTATAAATGTTATTTCATTGAGGATTAAGTACTGATTATTGCAGAAAACTATATGATAGTCGACCTTTATAGTGACAATCTTACGGTGAAAATACTGATTTCTGATGGAAAACCGGACATTAAACACCTTGCATGGCTAAAATGCATCAATTAGTCAAATGAAATTTATGTCTACAACAGACAAAGAGACAAATTTGGGCTGGTAATGTTTAATAGGCCATATAACTACTGTTCATGTGAATGGGACGTGTAATATCGGTTTCTACACATATATGAGGAAGAAATTATCATATTTTCGTGATTAGGGATGAATTTGGAATGAAGCTATTAGAACTGAAATCAGGTCATGTGATATTTCGTGTGATAAACCAAATAGAATATTACGAAAAATACTGGCTGTGCAAGGAGCCAGGAAATGGTTGGAAATATATCATGTAGATATAATGAGTCTCCTGAGGGCATTCTCTCAGTCTCAGTTTACTGTTTACAAAACCATCATTGGCGATTCATTTTAAGTGACGATGTGGTAAACTTCAGGGATACTGTCAGACCTTTTACTGTTTACAATGTCTAATTGTCAAAAGCCATTTGACGTCATAACCTTACAATAGCAGATCCAGGAATTATTAAAGGGGAGGGGGTGGGGGGGGTCACATATTGGAAATGGGGAGGGTCACTATGGGGTTTCTTGAAATTTACATGAAACCCCCTGAACCCCCCCCTTGTGGCCAGCCCGATTGAAACTGAAATTCACCTTATGTTTGAATGTAAAGCATATGACTCAATCAGAGAAAATTACTTGTTATCTTGTAGGCAGGGTAACATGTCAACTAAATATTATAAGCTGATAAGCAGCATGTGCAGTCACTCTCTAACTGCTCCAAGTATATCAAGGATGCTCTTGCTTTTAGGAAATGTGTTGTGTCATCTGTAATAATGTAACTATGGTTTATTTTGTATAATTAGCTACTCTTATATACTGTGTACTGTATTTTGATTGTATATGAGCCAACGGCCTACAAACTGAAATAAATAAATTGAACTTGGTCCGCCACTACAATTTTTAGCTCATCAGGCCTGAAAGGCCCGATGGGTTTATGGCATGTCATGGTGTCCGGCGTCCGTCCGTCCGTCCATCCGTAAACTTTTCGCTTTTTCGACTTCTTCTCCAGAACCAATGGCTCTACAGAGGTGAAATTTTATGTGCAGACTCCTTGTCCAATGGGGATTCTAAAGTGTAGATTTCGTGACCCCGTGACCCCAAATGGGGTCACAGGAGTCACATCCTTAAAAACATATTTTCATCTTCTTCTCCAGTTCAAAAGGTCTAGAGAGCTGAAAAGTTGTATGCAGACTCCTTGGCCAATGGGGATTCTAAATTGTAGATTCTGTGACCCTGTGACCCCAAATTTGGTCACAGTGGTCATGATCTAAGAACCTATCTTTTGCTTGTAAACAATAACTTAAATAACTTAAATATTCAACTTGAGATAGTAAATCAATGAAATCCTGATGAGCTACAGAGCCCATGGCTCTATTTTTTTATTTAAAATGTCGATGATATTTGAAATCAACTTGAAAACTTTGCCATTAACTGCGATTCTGATGTCAATAAAAACCTAATTTATAAAGATTACAGCGTTTAACTTCTCCTGGAGAGTTGATAAGAAGGCTGAAATCAAGGAAGAAGTTGACAGAGGATTTGATAATGAATTTTGTCTGTTTATCGGTTTTGCTTGCCTTTCCCAACATCTATTCAAACAATTTCTTGACATTTTCTGCATGTATCAAGCATACATCGCAGATGAGCTATTTATGAAATCTGAATTGAATGACATTTCCAGTAGCAGGGGACTGTGATCTCTCCAAATGTCATTCCATATATTGAAAGTGTCATATTCTGAAGAAACTAATCTTAGCATCTTGTTGTTTGTGTGACAACTTTTAGAAAAATGGAAAAAAGTAAATATGCCTGAGAGTTTTGTTAACAAGATATTATATTTCATGTCCATATTCTGCTCTACCTCAGATTCCGTTGTTTGAAGCGGTATTTATATAAGCTTTAAACCATTCCGTTGTTGGACTCATGTTGGCAGCCATTTTGTTTTGAATCTCTTCCTGGTTGATCTTTCAGTTTATTTCTAAAATTTATTTTACTGGAAAACAGATGATATATATATGTTTTGTAATTCAATGGTTTCTGACACTACATCAAGTGGGCAATTGGTGGATCCAAACATTTTCAAAGGAGGTTCACTCATTCAAAAGGGAGGTTCACTCATTCAAAAGGGAGGTTCACTTATTCAAAAGGGAGGTTCACTTATTCAAAAGGGAGGTTCACTTATTCAAAAGGGAGGTTCACTTATTCAAAAAGGAGGTTCAATTATTTAAAAGGGAGGTACACTTATTCAAAAGGGAGGTTCACTTATTTAAAAGGGAGGTTCACTCATTCAAAAGGGGGGTTCACTCATTCAAAAGGCAGGTTCACTTATTCAAAAGGGAGGTTCACTTATTCAAAAGGGAGGTTCACTTATTCAAAAGGGAGGTTCACTCATCCAAAAGGGAGGTTCACTTATTCAAAAGGGAGGTTCACTTATTCAAAAGGGAGGTTCACTCATTCAAAAGGGAGGTTCACTCATTCAAAAGGCAGGTTCACTTATTCAAAAGGGAGGTTCACTTATTCAAAAGGGAGGTTAACTTATTCAAAAGGGAGGTTCACTTATTCAAAAAGGAGGTTCAATTATTTAAAAGGGAGGTTCACTTATTCAAAAGGGAGGTTCACTTATTCAAAAGGGAGGTTCACTCATTCAAAAGGGAGGTTCACTCATTCAAAAGGGAGGTTGACTTAGTCAAAAGGGAGGTTGACTCATTCAAAAGGGAGGTTGACTTAGTCAAAAGGGAGGTTGACTTAGTCAAAAGGGAGGTTGACTTAGTCAAAAGAGAGGTTGACTTAGTCAAAAGGGAGGTTGACTTATTCAAAAGTGGGGTTCACCTTGGGGTTTATCAAATTTACATGCAAATTTTTTTATAAAGGGTGGGGGTTGTTTTTTAACCCCATGAACCTCTCTCTGTATCTGTCCCTGTTAGTAGGCAATCTTAAGAGTATAATCTAGTAAATCTACTTAGTTTCGTTATTTGTCATTTACAACTAAATGAGCATAGGTATTTGATGTTGTAATGTTACTCTGATCAATAAATATTTAAGATCATCTGCCATATATGGCAAGGGAAACCTAAATAAACTTCAGAACTTTGTTCAGTAGATGTTCCGAACATAGAAAGTTACTTTGATGATTGATATTTTCTGGATTGATCTTTGTGTTTTAAAGAAACAACATAACTATGTAATCCCAAAAACAATTATCAATGCATGAATCACTTTGAAAACTTTGCTCTTAGATTATTTGCTGAGAGATTCAAGATTGTATCTTCAAAAGTCCTCTCCTTAATCCCTGTTGATGTTGCTATGTGTTCCCAATAACAATTATCCATGCATCATTTGCTTTGAAAACTTTGTATTCGCTCCAAATTTGCTGAGTCGGTTTTATATGAGATTTTGTCAATAAAAACCTCTCCCCAACCCCTATTGATGTTGCAATGTTTTTCCAAAATAATTATCCATGCATCATTTGCTTTAAAAACTTTGTATTTGCTCTAAAAATTAAATTTGCTGAGACGTTTATATTTGAGATTTCGTCAATAAACCACTCTCCCTGATCCCATCACTGGCTTTGAAAACTTTGTATTTGGTCTAAATTTGCTGAGACGGTAATATTTGAGATTTTGTTAATTAAAAACCCCTCCCTAACAACATCGCTTACTTTGAAAACTTTGTATTTGCCCTCAAATTATTACTGAGACAGTAACATTTGAGATTGTATCCATAAAACCCTCTCTTACCCCAATTAATCGACTAGCGATCATCATAATCACATTAGCCCATATTCAATCTAGTTTGCTAGTGACCCTTGGTGTGAGCAGGTCCCTTTGGAGGATAATTACCTGTTGTCCGTCACACCCCCCTCAGGTAACCACAGGTACAACCCAATTAGGAGGTACTCTTTACCTATAAAGCATAAAAATTTCATGTCGCTGTCTTCCCCCGGTCGTGTTAGAGAGTCGTGAAGGAGTAGGAGTGATTACTTAGCAACATGAGTTTAGGGAGCATCCAATGAATTACTGATGGAGTGGCACCCTCCCAGCTGGTCTGCAGGGAATCCCGGATAGATTGCTTGTACATAATGAATTCTCCCTGGTGCAGCAGGAGCCATGACGGTGGGCGCTTGGAGACAACATGCTGTAACTTCACATTGGTTATTCATAGTTTCATGCTTAGGTGTGCAACACGGGATGACCCTGGTCCAGTCATTTTGTAATTAGTGGCCCCGTTGACTTAAATCTGCTGAAGTAGTCATTCTTGCTGGAATAGTATCAGTAGGTTTACTTTGGTTGTTAGAAGTTTTTGTAGAAACTTGATTTAGTAGTACCAGTTTGTTTTACTTTGTCACTTGTTGATGACAGGAGCTTTGAAATATCAACACTTGGATGCAAGTTGTTGCAGAATTAATAAAATATTGTCATCTTGGTTACTATATGGGTGCTTTAATAACAATAATATAATGCATATTTATGTGCGCCCAATCCACTGCAGCAGACATGCTCAAGGCGCTGTAATTATTACCCTGATGGAATTGTACTTTTGGTGTCGCTCCTGAGCCGTCTGTATAACCATATATGTTCCTACTTCCCATGTTCAGGTACCCATTTAAACAGCTGGGTGGACTGAGTGCAATGTGGATGAAGTATCTTGCCCACGGACACATCACAGTACGAGACTTAGGTCAAAAGTTGTGGTGGATCCTAACAAACTGCTGCTAAATACTTTTGTTCATGTGAACTTACTTTGGTGGCACGTGGTCCTGTGCATAGCTGCCAACCGCTATCAGTGAAGTTCAGCAACAACGAGCATGGCTCGCTGGATGGGTGGGTTACCGCTACATTGCTGGATAAACTGAGAGTTTGAAGGGTGATTCCCTGCCCTGAGACATGAGTTGAGAGACTCGTGGTGTCACCTTGGGCAGTATTAATTCTTTAGATAAAGGATAACTAAATGTCTATGTAAAGGTGGAAGTTGACTGTAATAGTGGTAGTGGAGGTGTAATGAGGTTTTGTTCATGTCAGGAAACTTTCATTGGCTAATTGTGATTAATGATTAAATCTAATACTTAGTTTCCATTGAAATAAATAACGGTATTGTGTCTTGGCAGTATTAATTCTTTTGATAAAGGATAACTTAACGTATATCTAAAGGTGGAAGTTGACTGTAATGTGAGATAGTGGAGATATAATGAGGTTATCAGTTACAAGTTGTCATGAACAAGTAAACTGATCCCCCGTGGAACTGATTATCGGTGACAGTATGAGAAACTGACAAGACTCGACAGCCATCCGTCTCCCTATTAGGGAATTGGGATTAATTACAGTAACCTTACAGAACACAAGAGGCACTTGTTGACACAAATTATGTTCTTGTTTTATCATATATCGAATCAATTATGTCTCTAGTTCATGACCTTATATATACATATATATATATATATTATAAAGTTTGTTAAAGTTTAAGATTGTCTAACTCTCAGGTAGTAAATATGGAAAAAATAATGGATTTAGATGTAGAAATCATCCATTATCAATACCTTTTGAAATTCTTCAAATTATTTTCCTATTTTATTATATATCAGGTCAACTTTATCTGTCAGGTAACAAATATCTGAGAATTCATAACCTTTTGAAAGGTTTATCTTATTGGTTTATTTTCTCAATATCATACCTCTTGAAATTATTTAAATAGTTTCTTGTTTTATTATATATCCGATCAATAATATTTGTTTCTAATCACCAAATAGCAGTAAATTCATGACCTTATAGAATATTTATGGTTTAATTGGTTGATTTTCTCAATATCATACCTATTGAAATTCTTCAAATTATTTTCATGTTTTATCATATAACCGATCAATTATAATTATATGTCTCTAGTTACCAAATATCAGTAAATTCATGACCTTATACAATATACATGTGGTTTGTTTTCTTTAAAGGAGGATTCTATCGGAGTATTTTTTGTGGAAACTAAATTCGTGAGGATATCCCCGTTTACACATATATACTATTAATATATGATTAAAACACAGTCAAATTGAAAGATATTAATGAAGTTAATACTTTGATGACTTTACATTTCACAACTTGATAAAGACAAGCGCACATTTGTTTAAAAATAAAAACAATGAGAATTGAAGCCATTCATCGGCGCTGCAAGTGGGGAAAACTTCGCTACGGCCTAACAGCATATTGTTTATTACTTTTATGATACATTATGTGTTACTATATGAATATTATATCAGTGAATATGTTTTATTATAACAAAAAATTTAAATTGGGTTAAATATAGCGTGTTTTCATTTCACGAAATGTCAAGGATCCAAGATGGCGGATGCTGCCGATAGATCGTCGATAGAACTTTCCCTTTAACATCATACCTCTTGAAATTCGTGAAAGGTATTTAGAAGTTGGTATAGGTCTGTGAGACAATCAGATGGATGACAATATAAGTTATAACATTCAGTGGAGGGTGATATCATAATTCAGACCCGCGTTAGGTCTTAAACACTAACGAGGGTCTGATAAATTACAATGTCACCCGAACAAACTGAATGTTATAACGTATTTATCTTACCGCTTGTCTCAAATATCAAAGAAAAATCATGACAGAAAACAGCTAATCGATCGACAAACTATGACTTTTAACTTTTGTCATGTGACATGGAATGATTGACGTGGTTGCATGTTTTATTAATGTTGCGGGATATTAAACATTTATCACCCTCGGGAAGATTTATCAACTGTATGACGGTGTTTATTGATAGTTGTTAATGGTCATGTGGACCAATCAGGGATCGACATTCTTACATGATGTAGGATAATTTATTTTTCATTTCACACAATGTTTGTGGATTACACTTTGCTTCAGAAATTTCATGTGGACCAAATATAGAATTTGACATCCATAACATTTGTCTTCATTACTATACCTCTTATTCATAGTATTCAACTGAAGTTTCAAGAATTTAATATAGAGGATACTAGACGACCTTCCCACTAGGGCTGAGTATCATGGGAAATCTCACGATACGATATGTATCACGATACAGACAGACGATACAGAATGTATCACGATACATTGTTTAAAGTAAAATTTCATGCAAATTTTGTGAAATTTTCAAGATGGTGGAAATTTTGTGTTATGAGATGATCAAAAATCAAAGATTAAAACAGGTTTTTTTTCTAAAAACAGTTATTTATGAATCAGATTGCTTCATGCTTACTGTAGTTACTGTTACTGCACAACACTAGCTAGTTTTATAGTGTTCACTTAGGTTCTCTTTTCATTTTTAAGTAAGTGAAATCTATTTTTAGTGTATCACGATACAGGAACCTCACGATACAATAATCACGATATCCCAGGCTACGATTGTAACGTAGGTATCGATGAATCGTTACAGCCCTACTTCCCACAGACGAGTAGTTCAACAAATTCTTGACCTTATAGAGAAATAGAAATACACGGCGGATGCTTAATCATGTGTCATCTCTCTGTGGTATCTGATTATTGTTTTCTTGCTCTTTAAATGGGCAGTAGCACGTTTTTTGGCTGAAATAAGTTGATGAAATGTATTTGAAAAAAGCCATGGGAATCATTTTTTGTCATTCGAAATAATAAAATGTGTTAACAATAAAATGGCCGCCATGCAATTTTTGCTTTATAAGCAACACCGTTATTACCACTACAGATAATTCATTTGTATAATAAGATGTTTTACCCTCTAAATTAAATATAAATGACATAAACTATCATTATAAATGGGAAAATTGAAAAAAATAAAATTTGCAAAAAATGTGCTACTGCCCCTTTAAGACTATAGGAGACTCATAGTGTTGCTGTGCAGCATCAGTAGAGAATTGTTCTGCCCTTTCAGTGGTGATCTCTGAATGACTAGATCCTTATTTAATCAATTATATTGTTCTGTAGTTACAAGAAATGTGTTGACTATAGTGGTTAGCAGTGTTTGCCTCTTATCTGATTACTAGCTGTTCAATATAGACAAGGGGCGGGATAGCGCAGTGGTTAGCGCGTTCGCCTTTGGATCAAGAGGTCCGGGGTTCGAATCCCGCCAGGGGCACGGCAACTTTGTCTGCAGTAGAGAACTGTTCTACACGCAGTTAGGTTTGGGTGAAATGCTACACTGAATCTCAGCGTAGTGCCACCCATGGTTCGCTAGTTCCAGCCGATGCTCACAGGTTTCACCACAATGCATAGCCACATGAGTTGCGGGCTTTCTCCCTGCCGTTATACTAGCAGCCGCGATATAAGTGAAACACTCTTGAAAGCGGCGTTAAACCCCAACTCACCTCACCTCACCTCACCTCACCTCACCTCACCTCACCTCACCTCACCTCACCTCACCTCAATATAGACAAAACATTGTGTGAAATTGTTAATGTGATGGACACCACAAAATGACACGGAAAAAGTATTTCATATATCTAGTCACAAGCCTTTTCGTTTCAAAAGAGCACAGCCGTGATATACATGAAATACTTTTGAAATCGTCGTTGAACCTCGCCTCACCTCAAAAGAGCATGAGGAAAAGAGTTGTTAGATATTGAGGGTTTTCATTAAAGTGTTCTCTTTATGGAAGAATACATTAAAAATGTAATTGAAGATAAAATTATTTTTAAAGAGGAGGTCAACATTTTGTTCTTGAATGATGAACAAATAATTTTCTGGCAAAAATTAATTCACTGAAATTAATTTCTTGGTGCAACAAGAAATGTGAAATCTCTCTTATAGGAGAAGTGTTTGAACAAAAAGTGCCTCACTCCGATTCCTCTTGAACTGGAACCTCACGAGCAGTCAACCCTCCACCGAGATAATTTGCTTCCTGCCATATGGAACACTTCGGGAAGCCATGGAAACGTATTGATTTTGCATGTAGCGTTTATACTTCTCCAAATTTGACAGCATATTTTGATAAGCGATCACCTCTCAGTTTTTTTCGGTTTGGGAAACTCATCTCAGGTCGAGGAATTTTGACAGTCGAAGCCGTAAAAAAATCTTTTATTGAAATTTTTTACATCCATCTTTTCTGTTTTTGACTTGTAGCTATGGTGGTCAAAATGAATAGAATCAGCAGATGTTTCTTGCTGCGTACTTCAATTAGACTTAACAATGTTGTCAGAATAAATAAATCTTGTTATTGGGCTGGGAACAGTGAATACAACACCATATTTTCTTAGCCAAGAAATTAGATACTATGTCTTGGTAATGCTTCACAAAGGAAATTAAGCCCAAGTATGAATCTTGGTCTGTGCCGCTGGTGAAGGATGAGGTCACCGATGTCGGAACTATTGGTTTGATGAATGTGTCTATAACGCTGGTGAAAGTTAGGGTCACCGATATCTGAACCATTTTTTGAACCATTTTTTCAAAACCTGTGTCACAGAACAAAATGTCTGACCATACATTTATACAAGTTATTAAAGACAAGGACAGTTATGAAACTTACAGGAACCTGAAATGATAAATTTGTTTTTGTCTCTTTGACCTCAACAACAACTGTGAGCCAATAATTATCCCTTTCTCTCAAAAGATTCCCTTTATCATCCCCCCAGCATATAATACGGGGGATATAGTCATTGGCTCTGTCTGTCTTTCTGTCCGTCTGTCAATCTGTTATCATATCGTTTTCGGAGCAGAACTAAAAAAACGTTAGACCTAGCTTACGAAACTTAGTATGTTTACCAATCATAACATGACTTTCTGGAGTGGTTTTACGGTGGTTTCCACAGAAAATCAACTTAAAAATTTATTTCTTGTTAAATTAACTGTAAAAAGTGGCTGTAACCATTTACTGATTACAAAAGGCTACATGGATACCTCATCTATTAATATAATGTTATTAGCAGCCCCGACTTAGTCGGGGCTGCTATCAGTTTTTGCGCAGTTTCCATCGCCGCCGCCGCGTTTTGTATTGGCTATAACTTTTTTCCAAGGTGGTTTTGAGAACTCATATACATAACTTCTTACTTATGCCCCTGGGGAATTTTTTTGACATGTTCATATTCAAGGTCAAAGGTCAAGGTCACGAGTTCTGAAATCGCTAAAAAAAATCCTTGTAAACACGATAACTTGAAAAATATTTGTGCTATCAGGCTCTTATTTTGTGTATATCAACTATGGAGAAAGGCCAAGATTTGAAAAGGTTTTTGCTAACATCCGTCAAAGGTCAAGGCCATAGCAAGGTCACAACTGAGGTATGCTTTTGCGAAAATGTCTTATTTCAACTATTAATACTTCGAATCATTACATGATTGTGATACACAATGAAAAGTGATCACTGATTGTGTGACCTTGGTCAAGGTCACGAGATAGGGTCATGGTCACCAGTTCTGAAATCACTAAATAATTTTTTCAAGGAGGTATCAACACCCCATATTCATAGTTTCTTACTTATGCCCCTGGGGAATTTTTTTGACACGTTCATATTCAAGGTCAACGGTCAAGGTCACAAGTTTCCCCGTATTGGCCCAGTTGTCGAATCATATGGTCTAGGCCGCAAATGCCGTATACATATATATATATTATTTTCAATATATACTGATAAGGCCTTAAAAAAAAAAAAAAATGTTTCTTGTCTTAACAGGCTGACAAAAATGTTGCGATGACGCGATTTTTTAAATTATTTACAACATTTATTTTTTTGGGAATGAAGAGATAAAAAAAACAAAATGTATACGATTATTTATATAAATAAAGCACAAACTATCTTGAATATGTGTTACTATTCCAAATAGTCAATAATTTCACCCCAACACTCCATCTCAACAGAAACGAGTGACATTTTCTATATCCAATGTTTTCTGAGGCTAAAAAGTTATAGTTATCTGCCCTTACTTTTGTTAAAACCTAGAAAAAACAACACCTGAGGCATGGGTTTGAAACTGATGCGGGCGGAAACCAGAAACAAATTATTTTTGGGGGGGAGGGGCCTAACACTGATCAGTCAACTAATGTGAAGTCTGCAGCTCTCTTGATGGCTCATAGTTTGGAACTAATCTGTTCAGCATGTAAAGGGTTAATGAAGTTATTTTTGACTGAATATCTGTCATTTCTAATGTTAGCTTAATAATGCTGTCCAGATATTGTGGGAGCTACATAGTTTGGTAATAATCTAAAGGATTATTGAATTCATTTCATGTCATATAATGTCATTTCTAAAGTTAGCTTTGTTAATTATATTTATTCTGTCCAGGAAATAACGCGGTCTTAAATCAGTATTTAGTTAAAGAGGCAGTTCTTATGAAAGTGTATCAGTGACAGTGGCGTAGTGGTTAATGCGCTGGTTTCTCACACCAAAGGTCCAGGTTTGAATCCCGGTGAAGACCTCAAAGACTTGTGATCTTCCTATCATACTAATGTGTCCCTGGGCAAGGCACTTCATGCACATTGCGCAACATGCCTAAAGAAGTGAGAGCTTTAAATCCATCATGATGCATTGCCATAGGGCTGATCTGTCCAAAAGTTAGACTATTGCAACAGATGAAATTATACTTTCCATTTGCAGATTTAAGAAATGTCTTTTTATCGTCTTCATACCAAGTTTTCAATTTAGAATGCAATTTAAAAAACAATTTATTACCTTGTTTTGTCAAGTTGCATTCAAAATAGTAATGGTTCAATTTCGATGTCTTTTATAATCATTTTCGTTCATTGATTGAATGACTATCAATTTCATGGAAATGGATTATTTTTATGGGACGAGTTTAAAGCTTTCAGAAGGAGGTGAGGTGAGTTGAGGTTTAACGCCACTTTCAAGAGTATTTCACTTACATTGCGGCTGCTAGTATTATGGCAGGGAGAAAGCCTGCAACACCATGTGGCTATGCATTGCCATGAAACCTGCGAGCATCGGCTGGAACTAACGAACCATGGGTGGTACTACGCTGAATTTCAGTGTAGCATTGCACCCAAACCTTACTGCATGTAGAACAGTTCTCTACAGTAGACAAAGTTGCCGTGCCCCTGGCAGGATTCGAACCCCAGACCTCTTGATGCTAAGCCGAAACCACTGCGTTATCCCGCCTAATATGAACAATTGTAAACTTCCAAGAATGGCACAGCAAGTTTTAACATAACACTCCCACATGACCAGATGTGATATTTACACTTTATTTGACAAGAAAGAGGAATATTTGTGAATAATGAGAGCTTTGCCAGTGGCATAACTAGATTGTCTCCACAGTCAACAAGAACAAAGACGTCATTGCAAGGACAATCATATTTCACTCGCTGAAACCACAGCTGTTATTTTTAGTCGATCATGTATGTGAGGTCTTACGCATGTAGAACAATATTGACTACCAATAAGGCTATAAGTAAATATAACTGACTTATTTATTACCGTCAAACATTTCGTGTAAGGAGAAGTCTCATCTTTTCATATGGCTTTTAGCTATTTATAACATTGTTATTGATTTACACAAACTATTAGTACAGCACGGAATATAAACTCTTTATTTATGGCTATAGACTATGACTATATGTGGCTTAGTTCGTGATTAACGTTAAATATTTTATAATAACTTTTGATATGAACTATTTATGTTGCTAAAAACTAGATATAACGAGTTGTTGATCCCTCCGGTACTGAAACTATTGACTTAAGTTTTGCTGATAATGATATATTATAGTGGATATTTGACATATCTAGAATACCATGAATATTTCATCAAGTGTAGTAAAAACAAATGTATTTTCACAAGATGAGATATATACATGATATTTGACGAGAAATGAGAAATTATTCTGTTTATTATTTTTCACAAATTATGCGAAGTTCGTAAAAACTCATTTTTTGAATGGACTGGAGTGTCTAAGATCACGGTATTGTTATGACATCATCCTATTGTTACGATGATGTCATGTGATTGAACGTGTTATTTATAGTTATTTCACTCAATAGAACAAATAGCCAGTGAAAATACAGATGTTATTTTAACGAATAAGTACCATATTTCACTAAATGAAATGTAATTTATTGGTATTTCATCAACAGAACAAAAGCCAATGAAAATACAGATGTTATTTTAACGAATAAGTACCATATTTCACTAAATGAATGTAATATATTGGTATTTCATCAACAGAACAATAGCCAATGAAAATACAGATGTTATTTTAACTAATAAGTACCATATTTCACTAAATGAAATGTAATTTATTGGTATTTCATCAACAGAACAAAAGCCAATGAAAATACAGATGTTATTTTAACGAATAAGTACCATATTTCACTAAATGAAATGTAATATATTGGTATTTCATCAACAGAACAATAGCCAATGAAAATACAGATGTTATTTTAACGAATAAGTACCATATTTCACTAAATGAAATGTAATTTATTGGTATTTCATCAACAGAACAAAAGCCAATGAAAATACAAATTTTATTTTAACGAATATGTACCATATTTCACCAATTGAAATGTAATTTTTGGTATTTCATCAATAGAACAATAAGCCAGGTAGGTAAACAGTCAGTGTGGTAGCAGCTCGATATGAACACAATACAGTTTGATTCTCTCCCTGACATCTGAGAAAAACGTGAGAAAAAGGGAAAAAGTCTCCTCGATTCCCACTGTTCATGAATTATTTGCAATGGGAGAAGTCAATCAATAAGTATTTCAGTAAGAATGGCAGCGCTAGTAGTCGCTGAAGTGTTTTGTATGCACTGGAGTCTTTGTATTTGAGTTGTGTTCCCATATTCAATGTTGACAAACAATAGCGTACAGAAACAGATTTGAGCCATTCTCCTAGGTTCCACTGAACAATCAGATCAATAGGGTTGCATGCCTTCTTCACATAATATGTGATGAATGCAATCTAAATGTGGATGAATTCATAAAGGTTATCTTCAGCATCAATGAAGACCTTTGAAGTCTATTTACTGCTATAATTGGAATTTCACAAATGGCCAGTTTGCTTTTGTGATCCCAATTTCTCTTGATATGGCTTCTAATTGATTTGTGTCATGATATGCTGCCCCCCATTTAAGGGCATTCCTCCGGTATTCGTCTTTAAACTCTATTCATCACTGCGAATTCGTGTATCCTGCGGCTGTGATTAAAGCCAACACCTCTCATCCTGTATTGACGAACTCTTCAAACTGTTCTCAACTTCCTGTCCCGACTTTGACCAATCATTAAAATTCTTTCAATTGTTGCGTTACTCCTCAGAGCTTTGTTAAGTGCTTTCTATAAAAACAAGAATTAAAGTCAATATCTATTAAAATATTTATCCTCCTTGTGGGTACAGGCCGCAGTGCTATTCAACAAAAGGTGAAAAAGTTTCTCCTGAATTGCTGTGGTCGATGAGAAGAGAATTGGATGGAAGTACGAAGCTTGGATGGTAGGCGTCCCCTGCTGGCCTTTTTACAAATAAATGGCTATACAATCAGAGAAGTGACATGATGTTTTCACTAGAGGCATTGATTTCCTCTTATATTGCTGCAAGCATGAGAAATATGTTAGTTTAATCCCAGAAGTTATAAATTTTACTAGTATAATGCCAGGAAATTGGTAAAATGTTTAATCGAAGCGAGGAAGACCGTCGATCCCAGTGATGAATGTAGCTGCTCTCTTGTCATGTGAAATCAATAAGTGCACTGGAAACCATTTTAATAAATTGTCGATGATTGTAATATTTTTTTATTTTTTTAAAACTTTCTAGATACAATGTAATGTATTGTGTGTTTGGGATTATTGAAAATAAGTGCCTCATCAACGTTTTAGATAAATTGTTGTTCTAATTGTGCTAAATTTGTTTTAAAGAAAAGTTTCTAGATACAATGTGAGATATAGGGTGTTTGGAATCAATTGAAACTCACATCCCGCACTTAAAGTTTAGATAGATTTATGCACATTTAGTATATATGAGAATGAGTGGGAAGCGGGTTAGGAAGTTTGAGGTTGTTCTGATATATCAGGGGTTAACTAAACGAGATTTTGGTTTGTCAGTGTGACTTTTCCTGCCATTATAAATCAATTTATGATAGAATAATAATAATAATACTGTGTACTTATATCGCGCTAGCCTCCATACACCAAGTGCATGCTCAAAGCGCTACAGACATTATTACCCTGGTATAAGGACCAACATCGTTCCTTTTTTCATTCTCAACTCCCTTTGGAGTATGCAACCTGGGCTGCCAATTACAAGAAGTAAGCAAATACAAAGGACTGTTTGGGTGGCATTCTAAAAGTTGTTGTGAATAAAGTACATTTCTGGATATTAAACTTCTTTATTGAGAGATGGTTTCCGTATATATTAAAATGCTTGAAAATGGTATAGCGGAAATGTTGCAGTCTGTGATTGAAGAAGTTGAATATCCATAAAATCCTTTACAATGTGTAAATAAATAAAAAGGAGGAAAACACACAGCTATATCATCAGGTTTAGCTGGAATATGAAGACACTTGTGGAACCAGATGCAAGTAACTTGACATTCGTTAAAGAATGAATCAAGTATGAAATAAGTTCGTACAAATAAACACAGAAAATAACAAACAAACTGCTACTACAAATTGATTAGAATCTTACTAGCTGTACATGATATACGAATTACGCTACTCGACTGATGATCCTCAATCAGATTATAATCTTGTACCGTGGTCACCCTTCTCGTTGTTGGAACATGCGAGTGGAAATATGAGCAGCCATGCAGTAGATCTGTTTCTCGTGGACCGCGCTCAAGTCCACTCACTCTCAAGCAGAGAAGTCTATCTGACGAGGCACGCAAACCAATTTTCCCTCTCAATAATAACTTATTTTGAGTCAATTCGGTTTATGATGGGAAGCCTGTTTGACACGAATGTCAGTTTGTAAGCACTTCGCTAACGCTAGATGCATCTACGAGGGATTGGAACATTCATCCATATCCAAGGGGAAGAAAATCATGCAGCCCAAATGAAATAAATCTACAAGAAGTTATTTCTGTGAACTATCTTCTTCAATGCAATTATCTTATGATTTTAAGTTGATCTTCAATCAATCACTCTCATGCTTGTTTTTGAAGCTCTTGTTTCATTTGATTGATGAGTTGTTCCACCGTTATAGCTCAGCACTCCAGATCTAGAACTGATCCTTCGTTATAAAATTATCTGTTCTGGGTTAAATGATAGCTGTAAATGCTTGCACGTGGAATAATTCTCTTCTTTCTCTGTGCTAATTACAACTTTTTAAAATTATTTTGGTGATTATCACGTAAATGTTCAATCTGGATTTTCCTGTCCTGGATGCCTGAGAGAAGAGAGTAAAAAAAATTTTTTTTTTGTGGTATGCATTGTTCCTTCCTCCTGATTTACCTCCCCTTGCTAAGCAGTTGGTTGTTTTTGCTTTTGTTTCTTCTTGGAAAAACACATACAGCATTTGTCACATTGGTTGTAGACTAAAAGATGTGAACTCAATTTCTTGACTGCAAATAGTGGAGGCATGAAAAGATGGCTATTATCTCAGTCTTTGTTCCATAAGGTTTCCTCCATTACCCATGCCCCCATAAACTGTCTGGATGTGAGCTCCCAGAGGTGGGCTTACTCCAGCGGGTCAAATGCAAGATATTTCTTGGTCATTCTTTCTCATCTGACTGTGGTCCAGGTTTGAATCCTGTCAGGGGCTTGACAGCTTTGTCTGCTGTAGGGAACTGTTCTTCATGCAGTAAAGTTTGGGTGCAATGCTTCACTGAATTTCAACAGAGTAACAAGCTGTTTTGGTAGTTTCAGCCGTTGTGTGCAGGTTTCAGTGCAATGCATGGTCACAATGGTGTTGCAGGCTTTTCCTTGCATTTATACTAGCCGCCGAGATATACTTGTGTTTTTCAATTGCTGCTTAATTTATTTTATCATGAGGCTGCATTTTGTTTAACACCGGTTCCTTTGCGTTATGAATAAATTGGTTAGTTGTAGAATTTCATTGGTCCACGTTATGAGTGAATTTATCATTAGTTTGCTTGACTGCTGGTACCACTTTTGGTATGTCAACCTATTATGTTTAAATGAATTATCAAATATATTTTATGTATTTATCTAACTCCATATATTAATAAAAACCACAATAATAAATAATAATTATAAAAGTATTTTTATTTCCTGTTTGTAAGCAATGAGTTGACATCAATATTTCTGTATTGCTGTTTCCGGTTTCAACATCGTGAGTTCGTCAATCAAGCTTCAAAATTTCTTCTTCTGAAACATAGCCCTTGTGTATAAGACAACCCCTTTCTTTGACCCCCTATTTTCTGGTATAAAAAGGTCATCTTAAGCTCTGTTTATACGGGGAACTTTGCAAATATGCAATATTGCTTATGGTTGTAATATACACACGTGAGTAAAAGTAAATTTGCTATGCGTTCGTTCATATGTGTTTAATTTCTGCCTATGCAAATGGGCTTCCAACTATTTTAATACACGAATAGAGAATTCCTAAAACACACCAATTAATATTTATTAGATGTAAACTAAATGAATGACATTAATTTATATCTGTCAACATTGTTTTGAAAATCGGATAGTCAGAAGGATTTCGATGGTCATCGCGTGCAAGAAGGAGATTATCCTACATTGTATATATGGAGAATTTGAAAAACAATATTAAGAGTTTCTAAAGTTCTCTAATATATGTTCTCAACCTGTGTGAAGTCACTATGTCTGTATACGACGAACTTTAACTAGAAAAGTGAAAATACCATATTTACTCACGGTAGTAAAAAATTGCACCTGCCCCTGACTAGTGCAAATTTGCTTACGGTAGTGAAAAATTTGCTTACGGTAGTTAAATATACATATGTGCAAATGCGTCCATACGGCGAAGTTTGCTCATATGAGCATATTTGCATATGTGTAATGCTTTACTCATATGCAAACGCTCGCCGTATAAACAGGGCTTTATACACAGTAATATACAGTAAGTGAAATACTCTTGATAGTGGAGGTAACCATTTTTCTTACCCTTGTAGAAGACTTACATTTAGTTAACTCATTTTCACTTCCGAAAGATTACCTGTATGACACATGAATTCGAAATTGTTTATACCCCGTTCACTCAAGTGACAAATAGACACAGTGGAAATACGCGTCTCTGGTCAAACTGACAAATATGTGTAAGATACTCGTCTCGATGACTCCAGATGATGTGTCAAAATACCTTTTTCATGTTGTCCAATTCATTAGTTTTTCTTGTCAGAAGAAAATTGGACTCCACTTTTAACGGTGTGGTAGCTTTTTGACTAATTTTCAGACAGACACAAACTTAGAGATATTGATCTTGAGAGTATTTTAGACCTTTAAACTGCAAATATAAAGCTATAAGTCTGCCAACCCTGGCTGCATGGTATTGCTAAGTATCCTTTTAGGGTAATTTTTTATATCTTGCTTGATATAACGGTAGTTTGACAGAACTCAAGTTCCAATGCTGCTAAATCCAATAGACAGAAACATGACTTTTAAGCCCTATAACTATCAATGCTGCTTCAATGTCTCAGGGTATATATCTTTTAATAATGAGGTACATATATGAATCAACGTAAAGAGGATAGAGCTTCTCTACTGACAAAACAATTTCAGGTCCTCAAGTCAATGAAAATGTTTTACAATAATCAAAAGTATTTTAGAATATTCAGCATATTTGGTTTAATTTCAAGTTGATAATCAAGTTACATATCGATCTGTTTCTGGACCATAAGGTGCCAATGTAGCTTGCAAAATCTAATATCCTTTCTAATAACAAGAAGGCAAATGTTATTATAACTCCATCCCTTATTGATAAATGTCTTGAAAAAAAGCCAGTGTATATACAAAACTGAGTTTATTGGTTTTACAGAAAATACACGTATTGAGACTTTAATTTCAAGAAGCCAAATTCACTTGCAAAAACTAATATCCTCTCTGTTAACAAGAAGGCAAATGTTATGTTAACTCCATCCCTTATAGCACAAAGTCTGAGCCAGTGTATATCCTGTGTAACTCTTATATTGGTTTTACAGAAAATATTAATAATGTGACATTGATTTAAAAAAGCAAGTCATCAATTTCCAGAGAGTCTAGGTTTACTGTATATTTTGTGGACTCTCCTGTAGTCTGTGTGAGTCTATAGACTCTCGTTAGTTGATATATAGTTTATCTGGGCAAGAGCGAATGCAGGTTAATGGTGAGTTCTTTTGGTTTTACAGAAAATATTCATATTGTGCCATTGATCTCAAGAAGCAAGATGACGTACATCAATGTCCAGAGAATCTAGGTTTGCTGTATTTGTGGCAGATTCTCCAGTAGATCCTGTGAGTCTGTACACCTTTGGAAGTGTGATGGTATACAATCATAGACTGGTGATGAGGTCAATACCTGTTTTTATGGACCCTGATAAAAAATATTAACCAAGGATGAAGTCTGAGGTCAATATTGTTTTTCTCCGGTCCATAAAAACAGGTATTGACCGAATTTACCAGTCCATAATTGTTTTATTATGATTTAATACAGAAACAAAAGGAAAACAATGAAATACAGTCAAAAATGTAATTTGGTTTGAACAGCTGCGCTCAAATGCCATCATGATAACAATAGCATAGCGTCATGCAACAATCTTTTGACGTCACTTAAGTCAATATGGCTTTTGGTCGGACTCGAGCTGAAGTCAATATGCTTTTCTGTCGATTATCATGTAATCGCCTCAGATCGCTGAAAAATATGTTAACATAATAAACAGATTCCTGGCTGACTTAATCTAGCTTCATGAGTTCTTACGGTTTTGCAAAAAATATTCATAATGCGACATCGACCCCAAGAAATCTGAATGACATCAATGTCAAGAGAGTCTAGGTTTGCTGTATTTGTGGCGGATTCTCCAGTAGTTCCTGTGAGTCTATACACCTTTGTTAGTGTGATATACAGTTATCCGGGCCAGACTGACTGTAAGTTGGTGATGAGTTCTGTAAGAGGGTAATTGTTAGATTTGATGGAGCTAATTGATTGGAAGGCTGTCAGTCATATGTCCACAACTAGATCCTGGTCACTGCATTCATGTTGGAGAAATGGCCGGATAATCTCCGTCTGAGCTGAAATGTCAGTGGATGTCCTATCTATGTCTCTCCTCTTCACTTCAGTTATTCGACCATCTCACACCTGCTGCTTCGGACTCTGACGAGACTAACGATTAGTCTCTGAAATGGACATTTCAGCAAAAAAATCCAAATTTGACCATTTTACCAATAAGGCGAAAAAAATTTATTTATTAGTGGACGAATTCTCCTCAAATGATTTTCACCATTTTGGCTGGAAAATGCTAATTCAAATTTGACCATTTGACCAATCAAACGAAAACAAATTATTTATTGGTTTAAAAATTCTCCTCAAATGATTTTGACTATTTTGGGTGAATTTGCTAATCAGACTATTGTCAAATTGTCCTTCCCAATTAAAGATGTTGCCAGATTTCTCCAACAGACTTAGAAACAATAATCGAAAACTTATATTTTCAAATTCAATTTCTGTTTTGTTCACCTGAACTCTTTTCATTTACACAAGAGCAAAGTTGTTTTTTAAATTTTGATTGCTTCTTTGTTGATCATTAATAAAACAAATGATGAATATGAATTTACTCCAGAATTAAAACGAAAAAATTGCAGGTACACTGCCCTTTTAAATAAATAGTAAACTGTTTTCGTTAAGCTTGGCCATGATTTTTCTTTTTAAATGTCTCTCAAAAGTCCTGTGGTAAAAATATTATTATCTTCATTTTTGTTGCAATGGTTACAATTGTGTCAAAATTTAAGCTGTTGAATTACTTGGTGCCTAATGTAACCATTTCTTGGTGGCTGGTTTACAGGAATTATAGCGTGTTATTTACTTCTTTTAGAGGCATTTAGAAGTTGGTAAAATGAAGAAGTACAAGTTTATCGATTTACAACTTTATCTTTATCATCTCATTGCAATAAAGAAGTTGTAAATCCATTAACTTGTATTTCTTCAGTTGTTATTTGCACCAGACAAAGCTTGATGTTTCGATCATATTCTATCTAGAGTTGGGAAAGTCAGTTGATGTTTGTAGTATAAGAAGTCACATCCTAATGAAAGAGGATTGACTCTAACTTGACTAATACTGTCACTGCATCCATCAAACAACTCGCTTTTTGTCTCGTTTGTCAAATTTATTAATCATACTCATATCGCATGTTTTGAAATGGCAGAGGAAAAAACATGATGAGAAATAGATAAAACATAGAGATACGTTCCGACCTGATCATTGCAAATGGATTTTGATTTCACGACTGATCACATTGCCTGTGACGTTCGATTTAGATGATTAGAAAAAACTATCTGACGTAATCAGTTTCCAACTCTGAATGGTAAGTGATATCCTGTCACGTGGCTGTCAGTGGGAGTGAAATGTGACGAGATATTGGAGGGATTTGGGCGCTGATAAACTCGAAGATGACATATCGGAGACGATGAAGATCCACATTTTGTTCCCGTCACTTCCTGTCATAATCAAGATAACCTATCTCTCGTGGTGTCGATTAGCGTGGCTCAACCTGCCTCTTGTGTTTGTGTTAAAATTCTGCAGGTGCTAGACAATAGTACCATGTCAGAATGCCATGAGAGTCCTTTTTTGCAATATGGTTTGGGTGTAATGCTACATTGAATTTCAATGCCTACTATCCATGGTTCACAAATTCCAGTCACACTCAGAGGTTTAACCTCAATATATAGCCACAATAGTATTGCAGACTTCTTCCTGATAATATACTACAAGCTGAAACTCTAAATCACTCACCTCACCTCACCTCACCTCACCTCACCTCACTTTAACTTGACCCGCCTTGCCTCACCTCTTACATGATTGGTTTCACAGAAAATATGACAACAGTATACATTCTGAAAGTGAGCTGTTCCAACTTATGATGAATATTAGGAAATAAAAGTTTATATTTTTGTCCTTGTTAGTACATATCATCAACTGTTCTTGTTACATACTGCGTGAAATTGGTGTATCTTGTAGTCTCTGTGTTGTCATCTTGTTTCAACTTACTATATGCATGGACTTGAAATAATCTCATTTCTCCTACACCATCCATGTACCAGTCAATATTTCAAGTGTATATTTTCGCAGTCTAACACACCATTTGTCAAGTTGAACATATACCTAAATACCTCTGACATTTCTCTTTTCCCTGCAGTAATTCCCACACTTCAGATTAGCGCTTCCCAATAACTACTTCAATGTAACAGTTTGTGGATGCCTCTTGCAATTTCCAAATTGAATAAAAAGTTTAATTTTATTTGACAAGTTCATTTCCTCGGAGAGCTCCTTACATTGTTGTGTGCTGCAAGGACTGGTCTTTCTGCCAATCTGCCAAGACCACATTTAATTTGGCATTGTACCAAAATGTAAATTACTTTGATCAAGAGTCTGTCTGAGTTCACTCTGTTGCACTAATCCAGGGAATTGGATTTGTACCTAGTCGGTGCGTGTGCGTGTATTGTATTCTTGGGTGTTTGGACATTCGGGACCACGTCATATACAGTATATCTGTATTGATGTTTGTGTATTGAGTGTGTATTGTCCTCAGTGTGGACCATGTATGTACTACTAATTCTAAACCATGGTTTGTTTGTGTACTGAATGTAATGCCATGACTATGTATTGACTTTTGTGTATGTGAATGAGTGCCATGTGTGTATAGTTTCTGTGTACTTGTATGTTATGTGTGTACTGTGTATTGTTGATTATTGAGTGTGTGGGTGTCTCAGAGTTATTAAAGTGTATAGGCAGGAATTACTGATATGGTACGTTAATACATTTGAGTAAATATGTGTCACGTATATAGAGCATATTTGACAATTCTCATCAAATACCATGTGTATCTCATCGAGTGAAGTAAAAATATTATTTTCACTATGACTTTATATGTTTGAACATTTTTCAGTATAGATTTTATTTTAACCAATGAATGTCATAGTTCATCCTGAATATATAATAAATTGTGCATTGTGTACCTCACATGTATCTTGTGTCCACCAATGTGAGTATATGTTCATGTGTGTGTTCATGTATGTGTTCATGTGTGTGTTCATGCGTGTGTTCATGTATGTGTTCATGTGTGTGTTCATGTATGTGTTCATGTGTGTTCATGTGTGTGTTCATGTGTGTTCATGTATGTGTTCATGTATGCGTGTTCATGTGTGTTCATGTGTGTGTTCATGTGGGAACCACCAAAGAAGCAGGTCAAGGAGACGCCTCAGCTCTGAACCCTGGCCCAGTAGAAACAGCAGAAAGAAACCATTCTCAATCTCCAGACTCTTCAGCAGCTTCCTCAGTCTCTGTTTACACATTACGTGTATGGCTTCCACGGAGAAAGGCTTCAATTTATTACTCTGATTTATCGGTGCTGGTGATTTGTTATAGATTGGAAGCTAGCCTGACCATAGAAATATTGCCAGATAGTATCTCCTGATTGGTTTGAGGGCCCTCGCTCCTTGGAGGGTTCAGCTGTGTACGTCTTGGCTTCGAACTGTTACACTATATAATGCGTGTCTTGCGTTACTACAATCTGCGGTCTACACCACACCACCCAACATTACACTACACCATAATACACAATGCACCACATCACTATGTATACCACATCACTACACCAAATTACAACACACACCATACCACACCACCCTATATTATACCTCAGTTCACAACCACCAAAGCACTCAACGGCACACCACAGCAGCCCACATTACACCACACTACCACCTCATGCCACACAACAACCCAACACAACAAAACACATCACACCAGCCCACACCACATCATACTGCACCATATACACCACACCATACTGCACCATACTGCACCATATACACCACACCATACTGCACCATACTGCACCATACACACCACACCACACCGCAGATGGTAATGACAGGCTTTCTTTTAATCCGAAGAATAGGATTGCAATTCTCTAATTGGCTGCTTGCTGGAGTTGAGTGGCAGCTGTGAGGCATGGCATCTTTCAACAGATACATGTCACGTCTTGATTGATTGCACACAGAAAACACAATCTGAACATTTGATGATATGAGCTTAAATTGAAAATTGCCAGACATTCTTCTCTGATATTCTAATGGGAAAAGTTATTTTAGATTACAATCGACAAATCTGTATTTGTTTTTGGTATTAGAGGGCTTTCTATGTTTTTTATTATGTTCTTTTGTTTTCAATTATTGAAGAATGAATTTCATGCAAAAGGAAATTGCATTTTGATCGGTTGTGTTTTTAATATGTTGTACATCATTGGAATTTGAATTGTCAGCTTCAGTTATGTTTCTCTTGATCTCATCAAACTCAAAGGATCTTTGTAAAATGTACTTGTCTTTTCACAAATATCCATTTTAAGTTTGATAATAGATGCCAAAGTATAATAGGTTTCTCATCAAGAGTTTTATAGGATTTGATTTGACAGTGAAACAAAACTCTGAGCAGTATGTTTACTTCAACCTTTTGGGAATAATGCTTCACTGAGAGACTTGACATAACTACCATGTGACTGGGTTTTAGAAACTGTTTTTATTATCTTGTTTAGTTTCTTAGAACATACTTCAGTAGTCTAACACTTGGACACTGAAAAAAGTATTTTATTAAATATTGAAAAGGGCCTATGAGAAATGGGATTTTCTAAAAAATCTCATTTCTCATAAGCTTTTTTTCAATATTTAATAAAATAGTGATATTTTAGAAATACATTTTCGCGAATTTGAGTGTAAGACTATTACTTCAGTTTATAAAGTGTCTTGTGTGATAAAGGTTTGAGATAATCTAATAATTTTGACTGATGCTTTTTGTGTTTGATATAAGACAGTTATCACTCATGAATTTAGCACTAATTGATTAACTAATTACAACAAAGCTAGTTGAAAACCAGTGGCACCAGCCTTGTTCCCTCCTGCTGATTGTCAACACAAGACCATGCTTACACAAGAGGCCCAGCTAGACTGCAGCATGTTTTAATATGATTGAGATAGTTTAATCCACCTCCACTGACGTCTCAAGCTTCACGTGACGTGATGACTCCGCGACCTCTAATGACCTCCAGGGACACTCTCAACATGCACGGAATACAGCCAGCGTTGTTTCAATTGTCACTGCAGACTTAATCATCTTCTCTAGATTGCCATTTCATGTCCGGCAGAGACCTGTCACTATCATTTACACAGCCAACATTTTCGGAGCATCAACATAGCGATGTTTTTCATATTCAGGCAGTGAACTCTCGGAGCTGATAGAATCTTTGATATTCATTGTAACATTTTGTAAGCTCGTAAATCAGTGCTTGGAATATTTTCTGTTTACTGCAAATTTAGATTTCCCAGTTGCTAAGCATTCTTTTTTGAGCAAATATGTAACCCTGTTGCTATGCTAATACGGATTGTTTATCAAGAGCTATCATTTGATACCAGAGATGTTGAAAAATTAACGAATCCATTACAAACGTGAATAATACGACCATATCAATAATATTAATATAATATACCTGTTACGCAGGGAGGAACAGACATATTGATACTGGTAGCATCTGTTACATCTACAACCCTGGGTAACAATTGTATGTGAATTATTAACGTGAATTGTTGTTCCCTCACATAGATTTGTTTAATAAGCATTTTTGTATATACATGTATGTAGATCGATCTGTTAGTTATGAAATATAGGCAACACAACAATTGAGCTGTTATCTTCTAGCTTGCAACAGTTTAGTGGTCTTGATTAAATCTAACTTAAAGAGAGGGTTCTATCGGGATATTTTTGACATCAAGCTTTTTTGAAAAATATGAAATGAAAAACATTTATTTTTTCAAAATAATAAAACATATCCATTGATAGAATATTAACTTCATAACACATACTGTATCATTAAACTATTTAAGAATGTTGTGTTGTGTCGTAGCAAAGCTCTCCAGTGCCGATGAATGGCTTTTCCTTGTTGTTATTTTTTTAAAGAATATGCATTTACCTATTCAAATTTGAAATATAAATTCATAAAAACATTACCCCCAGTAAGATGTTTCACATGGATTGTGCAATAAGCAACACATGGTTGTTTTTGGGGGGTTTTTGGGGTTTTTTTTTTGCAGGTATACATACAGGTGACATTACAAATAGATATACAGTTCCATATACATTAAACATAAATAATTGTACATTCAGAGAGTAGTTGCCTAATGTCGAATAAGCAACACGAGTTAATACCATAAATGAGTAAACAGGAATGCACATGTCCTCCCGAATTTCGTTTCCACAAAAAATACCTGATAGAACCCTCTCTTGAAATTTCTGTTTGAATTGATAGTATAAAAGAAAAGTCACTTCGAACCAGAAATGAGTTTCATGGATTGACAGCTTTTGCTGTTATTGTCTTCAATCTTGATACACATTGCTCAGTATATGAACACATTTCATTGCGGTCATATTACAGTTCCAGTTTTAGCAAAATGACCAGCTAATTTCCTGTGGTCAAAATTTCAAGAATAAAATGCTTCTGTATGAAGCTCACAGATTGGCTGCAACCACAAACATGCGGGTTGTTGAAGCGTTGCATTATCGAGGAGTGCTTGTTGCAATTCATTCCGAGCCCAGGACGCTATTTGTCCAATTGTGGAGTAATTACCGGCATGCTCCTCGACAACAATGGACTCTGCCCAGCTCCTATAGGAATTCCAAGTTTTAGCCAATTTACTATAATTTGATTTAATTAATGATCTAATGTACAGGGAGTAGAATTGGCTTCGTTAAGTCTGCTTCGTTAGGAGAGGCCACAGCTTCTTCTGGTTTGATTGGCTGCTTCTTGTAACCGTGCACTTGTGACAATCTGTTTGTGGGCTGTCTTCATCTCCATTGGATTACCGGATTGACAAGCCTTGGCTAATGAACATTAGGAAATAACATTTTCTGTTAAGAAATTGATCAGGCAATGGAAGAAAATGACAAAATATATTTGTACTGTCATAAATATTATTGGATTAATTATCCAGTCATGTCTTCGCTAATGAACGTTATGAAATTAACATTTTGTAATAAAAAATGATATTTCAGGATTATTCTTAATTACAAGGTATTTTTCATTTACTCGAAAAATTGTGTATTGTGCAAATTGTCAAGTTTTTTTTTGGTTTTTTTGCTGGTAAATATTATAATAAGTATTCTCTGATTTGTAAGATACTGTGAGATTATGTTTTGGTGGGAGTACATAGTATATTTTGTCTTGTAACAATACCTCGTACAAAACCATTCTAATTGAAATATTTACTTTTATAAATATTAGGTTTTAGGTTAAATTGCAGGTTTTTGGTTTCAAGCAAATTTACTTTTTTGTGCAAGAATATTATTGGCATTTCAACTAAGAGTGGCTGTTTTGAAATTATCAAACTATTAATTTTATCAGTATCATATTTTAAAAGCTCTAAGAGTCAATTTATCTAAGTGTAAAGTTTAAATTGAATGTAAACGGCTAAAAAGTTGAAAGTAGAACTAATTCAATATATTGCAACATATTGCAATACAAAATTTAATAATATCCAGCCTTCCAGGATAGAATGAAGTGTAGGCGTTCATTCTCTGTGGATCTCTGTTTCTAAATGAAATCTTTACTAATAAACATTACTACTCGAAAAATAAAAATTATCCTAGTTACAGGGCCTCTATGTTTATGAGGAAGTCCTGAATCAGGATAGTTATCATTTTAGATTTTTCTTTGGTTTGTCAGGCAAACAACAAAGTTTTAATAACTTGATGTAGGTTTATATCTCTTATTGTTGATGATTTAAGCAATATTAATCTTTAATGTATATTAAGCAGGGTTCTATTCGGGTATATTTTGTCCAACGAAATTTGATGCGACATTCCTGTTTTTATATATCTGTTATCAATACATGCTTAAAACACAAATCAATTGAAACATATGAGTGTAATATTTCGCTGACTTATGATTTTACAATTTCACAAATATAGTGCACATTCTTTCAAAAATAAAAACAATGAGAAGTGAAACCATTCATCGACAGTAAAAAACTCACTATAGTATAATAACGAGGCATCGTTTATCAGTTTAACTATAAGTTACTTGTTTCTTTGTAGATATTCTATCTATGTATATGTTTTATTATTAAAATTTCAAAAAATTACTGAAAGTACAGCATGTTTCTCATTTCACCTAATCCAAAAACAAGATGGCGGATATTGCAGATAGATCTTTCGCTTTAACATAGATTGATACATCAACTGCTGAACATAAACTACTGATACGTCAACCGCTGAACATAAACTAAGCTGAACCAGACACCACATTGTGACATTTGAAAAGTGTTTACCTATGTGGAATATGACAACATTTGTATTCCAATAAATATAGAGGTAAGGGCCTATTTTCTATAGAATCTATAGGGAGCGGCGACATGTGCGGAGGTCGGTAGCTCCAGCGTTGTTGTTATGTCAGCCACAGCTGCCTCTGCTCCCCGTGTTTGTCATCTGCTGTTTGTCTCAGCCTCTGTAAACTGCTTAATGCAGGTAATGCTGCACTAGATTTATTAGAAAAATGAAAGGTCAGCAAAATTAATATTACGTAAAGAAGGACACCGAGAGAGAGGATGGATGGACAGTTGTGATAGATTCAGAGGAGGTTTTAGAGGGTTTGAACCCCTCCCCCCACTTTTTGAAAATTTTTGCATGTAATTTATTGACCCTTTTCAATAAGTGAATGTCCCCAAACCTCTCACTTCCTTTCAAAATTCTTGAATTCAATGAATGTCAACTGAAATATACTCTTTCGAACAAAATCATTTAGATACTGTTTACTGTGACATTGCAACAATATCTCAGCAAGATAATAACTTTGTGTGTAGTGGAAACAAATCAATTACTATATAGAAGCCAAAGATTTCTTTCCATTTTAGCTGAGCTGTTTATGTAACAGCCGTAACATTGATGTTCACAGCACAAAACAATGTAATCGCAAGAGCTTAATACAGGCTGGGTTGCAGAAGAACGGCTGAAACACTTGTTGATGAGGGGAACCAGCGGTGAATGTTAAAAAACTTGGGCTATTCAGAATTCCCTCATCACTCCTTACCAGATAATGGAGAGAAGAATTACTTTGTGAGACTAGCCCCAGGGACCTGACTCATTGTTGAGAGGTGTTCAGTGAAATACCTGGCAATTGAATTACTTAACTCAGAGCTTTGTTTATATTCGACTGTCTTTAGAAGAGAGAGAGAGGCGGGATAGCGAAGTGGTTAGCACGTTTGGCTTTGTCAAGAGGTCAGGGGTTCGAATCCCACAGGGGCACGGCAACTTTGTCTGCAGTAGAGAACTGTTCTACACGCACTAAGGTTTGGGTGCAATGCTACACTGAATTTCAGCTTAGTACCACCCATGGTTCGATTGTTTCAGCCGATGCTCGCAGGTTTCACCTCAAAACATAGCCACATGACGCTGCGGGCTTTCTTCCTGCTATAATATTAGTAGCCACGGTGTAAGCGAAATACTCTTGAAAGCAGCGTTAAATCTCACCTCACCTCACCTCACCTCACCTCAAGAGAAGTTACCTAATCTGTAGTTTTTGATGGAGGTATCACTATTGAAACTGACTTTTGTCTGTTGCAACTTGCTATTGCGCTAGTGATTGAGAACCATTTTGCCATAGCTATTACATTTATTGAATTCACAAGAAAAACTTATATCAGCTATACTTTTAGGTTTTATATACACAGGAATATACTGTCAAACTACACAAGGTAGGGGGAGGACCATAAACAACTATACTGACAAACTGTGTACGAAATATCATTGAAAAAACATTTGACATTTTTCAATATAGCAGGAGAGTTCGTAACTCTAAAATTGCAACTCTAAAACATTAAGAGCCAGGCACCAGCTGAAAGGGTAAGCTTTTGGTACAGTCAGTGCTGGTGGTTGGTGCCTGACTCTGAGGGTGTGGTTAAAATCCCAAGGGACTTGTCCCGAAAGTGCTCAACAATCTGTACTATCGCACATAGTGTGATCCAAAATAAAACAAAGTTACATGTGTTCTCTGTCTAAAGGGCATGTATTTCTAAAACCTAATGCACTAACATCCTATTCAATGAAGAAAAGGTTATTGTCGGTCCTTGATTAGTCTGTGAAATCCTCTTTACACTTGTATCCATGGCTGAATATCCTGCAGCGGAAGTGTGATAGACAGAATTAAGTTTACAGGAAAGCTTATTCCGAATTCTTGATTACATTGTAATCATTTTCTGTGAATCTCTCCTCAAAAAGAACCCCCTGCGCAAAAAAAGAAAGAATCGAATTGTATTAAGTTTGCAGGAAAGTTTATCCTCCACTCCCGACGGCATCGTGACTACTTTGTAAGAAACTACCTACCAGTATTGATGAAGATCATCAGGATAGAAAGATTAAATTAGGTTTGCTGGAAAGATTATTTTAAGTTCTTGAATGCCCTGAACCGTGGGTAAATAGAGGTAGTTGTTAGACCTCTTGTCCAGATCGAGCGGCCCTCCAGTGAATGAAGTTTACCAAGAAGCTTATTGAAATGTGTGCCCTTACAGCACTGAGGAAGTCTTATTGAGACGTGTCGTCTTCTAGCACCTCGGAAGGGGCTGGAGCTCCTCAAGTATCGGTACCCTTGGAGCAGACGGACAGGAAACATTGATCCTGGAGGGCTGCCAGGGTATCTGCAAGCTAACTGATTACTGCTAGAACCCGATCAATAACATGTGGTATACTCAGTCGATTTTCTTTTGTACTCGGTGAAATTTTATTTGCTTTCTGCAAACTTCAATCAGCATTGATAGTAGAATTATGTTTATGCTTGGGATCCTTTTGCGGTCTAGTGACAGCGGTACCCCTGAGACTGGTGAGGAATTGCTAACCAGGGGCGCCGATCGGTATCGGTCTTCCTAGGGGGCAGCACCGTCAAGCGGATTCGTTGAAGGAGAGATTAACATGCAAACAGCGGCCACTCGGAAATAATGTTAAGTAAAGACATTTGAAATAAATACCTCCTCCCCAATAGATTTATTGAGAGACGTGTTGATAATGTCAGACATTATGCGTGGAGTGATGGACGCAAAAAGTGTCCAAATTGAAAAGGATGATTAACATGCTTCCTGGGAAATGCGGCCTTGGTTCAAAGAAATTATCGTGTTTTGAATTTATACTTGCCATGTTTATGTGACTGGAATGTACTTTCATTAACTTGATTCTGAACTCGGCTTGCGGTTTGAAGTTCTCTTCTCTACAATAATCAAATTTCCTCGCTCCATTTAAAATCAGCATGCTATGGTTGTCGCTGAAATAGCACTGATAGTTGTTGTGAAGTTGATTGGTTCCCAAAACAAGGTATTTACAAAAATGATAAAACATCAAAGCTTCACAAGACAATGCTTGGACTGAAATCTGAACAATGCTGTTGTATGTACACGGTTTATGTTTCAACAGCAAAGCATCAAAGTCTGTTGAATGTAGCATTTCAAAGCAAAATTTCTTTTATGATCACATTCATCAAAGATTCATAACATAATGCTTATATATCAAAGGTACATAAATATCTTTTTCTCGTTTCTGTACAGTATTTCTGAGAAAAGATCTGTTTTGCTTAGTCACGTCCTAAATCGCATCTTCCATAATAAGTAAGTCCCATAAGTTAATAACACGGAACGCTGAATATGAAGAAATTGGTAAATGCTCATATGTTAACTTCACAGAATTGCCCCAAATCATGTTAAAACACAGACGTGACGGGAAGCAGGAAATTCATCAAGACAATTTATGAATGAATGAAACCCTGACAACTAGTGACAAATAGTACATCTTGGCCTGATGTTTGCACTCGTTGACAAAATTTGTCGAAAACATGCCAGTTTTAATCAAGTTTAGAAAACTGCAAATATTGGATAAAGCTTTTGAAAAATGGAAAAGTTTTGAGCACCATGTTAAAAAGAGGATAAAGCTTATCCCAAACTTCGCTTTGGTTCTGTCTGTGTATCCTTTAGTAGATCCACATGCTGCTATCCCCACAAAGCCCTCTAAACATGGCGTAAAGCGCCCCCTTCAACACAGCACAATTTTAAAATTTATAGTAAATTTTTATTTTATTTGTTTTATTAAAGTGAGTGAAGGATTTTAGGTTGCCACAAGATATTGACGGTGACGGTGACGGTGACCTTCTTGTGACTACTAGTCTCAACCAACTGGGCAGGCAATGCAAGACGACTGACGGGCATTCATCTGATAAATCAGCTAATTTCATATCTTGGAATGTCACTGGTGGGTGTATGAATATTCAAACATACGATGGTGTCACGCAGCTCCCTCTAGTGACAGAGGGCAGGATTAAGGTTATAAGGGCATATACCTCCGACAAAGTGGTGCTTGAATTAGCATATATCTCTGCATCAAAGTTAATGTTACACATACATGACTTCACTGTTTCTGTGTGACTGACATCTTTCACTAGAATACTAAAGTATGGAAATAACTATTTCAAAGTTTTATTGCCACCAATAAATTTACCATTGAACATCTGTCCTTTTTCCATTGTAATAAAGTCCTACTTGAGCTAAAGATAAAGTTAATGGAGATTACATATTACAAATTCCTCCAATGAAATTTTACAAAAGGGCATATTAAAGAGAGGGTTAAAATATCAGCCATGTTGTTAAAATAATATCCATATAGAACCTTCTTTAACCATTTACCTGATTGATCTATGATAAATATTGATGTATCTGGCTTTAAAAAACTGTAAGTCTGAGGTGACTGCCTTGCAAAATTTTACCTTTGACTTTCCCAAAAATCACCAAAACGTCCATGACTTTCCTCTTCATTAAAAACAATCAGCTATCAACGGAGGCCTGACTTCAAGACAAAGCTACGCGACTAACTAAAAAATTATGGGTGCATGACTTATTGACAAGATTTCTCAACCGCTGTGTATATTGATGTTTATCAGACAACCCTGTTGAAGTTCTTGTAATTATTAAGATTTTTTCATAAATCCCTACACTGATAACATGGACCTCAAGGTTCAATACTTTCGGCCGAGGTTTCCTGGCTGCGTTAGATGAAGTTATAACGGAGTACCCAGGGAGACCCGAGTCGGTTTATTAGTCTGTGGTGTGGCAGCATTGGCTTCCCTTCTGCTTATTGCAGATGAAACGGCTTTGATCATTCTCATAATTTGTATGTGTTGATTATTGAGGAAGGATGTCATGAACCACCATTTGTTCCACAAGCTCCGTATCATCTTATCATCCACCACACCAGAGCAGCAGACTGGTTTGAGCCCTCGCGTTTATTCTCGTGTAGATTTGATGTTTGCTTCAATTTCCCATCACCTAAGGTGTCACGGCAACACGTTTAATTATATTAGTTTATTGCTTCTTTGTTGTCATGTAAACTATCTTGCTTAGTTACCCAAGTCTCGCCCATCTGATAAATTGCATTATTTTCTACGCATGCTTCAATCGTGTTATTAACATGGCCGTTAACACGCTACTGGGAGTTGCTAAAGAGAAACTTCATTTTAGTTTTACATCTCAAGGAAAACTGCACAAAGCCATGGGCGTAAAGCCATAAAAGAAGACAGATGAATGTAAACCATATGAACATGGTCGTAAAGTAGTGTTACCTCTTGCTTTCATTTGGTTTGCAATACTTGTGGGAAATTACAGATGTATAAAACATAATAACAACTGTTGACAACAAGTTTGTGTGAGATACGGATATCAATGCACTTGTGTTAAGCAAATGTTAGCAGATGACATGATATACAGGTTGATATTACCAGTACATGAAATTTTACATTCTATTTCTTTAAGAAAAGAATAAATTAAAGTTTGATATTACAAGGGCATACAATATATACATTCTGACATTTTCATAAAGAAATGAAAAATGACACTTTTACATTTCCCAAGTTCACATATTAGGACTTAACTCTTTACTGACATACTGCATATTATAATCCTATTATAAGCTACTGTCAATCTGGGAAGCTATAATTTTTGAAAATCGGCCAATCAGGAATGATTTACCTTAAACTTACTCAGCAGTTTATCAGTTAAGGAAAGAGTCAATAACATGGGAAGTCTTTTTGTTTGAGATAAAAAAGTTTTTAAAAATTTCTTTTCTCTTTTCGACTTAAATTTCTTCATTTGGTTCACAGATAAGAAAAATGTAAATGACTTGGAAACTTTTCTTTTAAGTACTTGATATTTTTTTGTAACGACTTTTTAAGACTTTTCTTTTGAGTAATGGAAATGAAGCTAATTGCCAAACCTGGTACCTCACTGTATTTCCCTTGTCATGAAGTAGAGTGGTAATGCTGTGACATGCTTGTCTTGTTTGTAAATGTACGACACGACAGTGGTGAATCGCGATGTATCATCGGAAGTGGAACACTCGTTTCTATTCTCTTGTATAATAATGATAATGATAATAATAAAAACGAGTTAAAAATATACATTCTCCTACCATGGTTTTGACAAATTTAGAGAAAAAAAATGCTTCTCAGTATCCCTTCTAAAAACGTTTTAAAAAAATGTTTCCTCGCAATTAATGTTGCCAGATTTTATCAACGAACAAAAATGTAAAAAAACATTTGGATTTTTTAAATCAGTTCTGTGACTATTTGGCTTACCATAACACTTTTCATCTACGGTACATTAAAGGTACATCCATTGTGATGTTTGGGGTCACATATTACAAACGTTATAAATGGTGTTACTTTATTTAGAAGTACCGACTGTTACCGAAAACTACCATTTTGATGATAGTAGACTGAGCATATTGACGATATGAAGGTAAAAGTAGTGATTTCTGATCGAAAACCGGACAATGCACAGCGTGTGGCGCGCGTCAATGAGTCAAACGTAATTTTGGAATCTTATATATAACAGAAAAAAAGACAAATTTGAGTTGATAATGTTTAATAGGTCACATAACTACTGTGCATGTAAATGGGACGTGCAGTTTCGGTTTCTGCATGATGTTACTCGATTTTAATTCGAAACTAGTAATTATTATATATTTGGCGATTGGGGATAAATATGCAAGCTGGGTGAATTTATTTGTATTGTAGACAGCACATGTGATGAGTTGGAACGTATTAAAGCCAAATAACATTTTATGAAACACAATGGATGTACCTTTACGGCAAAGTATGTTGCTTTTTTTTCACCCTCCTACCTGTATACATTTTGCCCAAGAGGTTTGTATTTGTTCTACGTATCTGCAAATTTAACACTCGCTTAGGGCGCTACAAAAAAGTGTAAAACTATACACTATATACATAGGAAATTAAAAAAGAGTTTGTGTATCTGAAGTACATGACAGTTGTGAATGGCTGATGCATCATGGGAGGTTGAAGACGACCGATTTGTATTCTCTTGTCGTTGTCAAACTTATCGGCATTCAATCTTGCTGTATGTGCTTTGTGTGCGAATTAGGTTATGGAAATGTCAACATGGCGAGGGGCTTGTATACAGAAGCATGTTTAGATTGAATGGGGACACAAATAAACATCATTGAAACAACAAACTGAAGAGTTGTGAAATTGTTCCCTCAGAATGGCATCGATATTAATTCTTATCATTTTATTGACATTTTGCTGTTGTTATACACAATTTTGAACTATGAAGTGTTGTCAAATTTGTGTTGTTCAGAAATAACCAATGGGATGGAAGATTTGAGTCTACTGATGTAAGTCATGACGTCACATGTATGATATCAATTCAGCCGAACTTTGACAACCTGTGTTTGACGTGTGAACAAGTTCAAAATCTTTCTCAAGTTGGAAAAACTGTCATTTAACTTCTTCAGCATTGATCTCAGTGAGGTCATAGCATTGTTACGCCATCAACTTTGTGACATCATAGCATTGTCATTAGTTCTCAGTGATGTCATTAACTGATTATGTAATAGGATTATGATGATTTGATTGTAGCGATATCTACCATGTAGATATCTCTTGTAGATATCGCTTGATCTCACACAAGCGATATCTACTGTGGGAGCCAGTTTTGGATGATAAGTGCTGTATGAAAACGTCTTGGCAGAGTAAAGCTTATCTTTGTCTTTATCTTTCCTGTAGCCACATTGTTCCTGCATTGGGATTGCGTTAATTTATTAGAGCGTTCGGCTTCTGATCAAGAGGTCCGGGGTTCGAATCCCGCCAGGGGCACGGCAACTTTGTCTGCGGTAGAGAACTGTTCCACACGCAGTAAGGTTTGGGTGCAATGCTACACTGAATTTCAGCGTAGTATCACCCATGGTTCGCTAGTTCCAGCCGATGCTCGCAGGTTTCACCGCAATGCATAGCCACATGGTGTTGCAGGCTTTCTCCCTGCCGAAATACTAGCAGCTGTGATATAAGTGAAATACTCTTGAAAGCGGTGTTAAACCCCAACTTACCTCACCTCACCTCACCTGCGTTAATTTAAACTGTCTGTCATTTTGCCAAAGTGAAACCTTGATCGTCATGTTTGCTTTCCTTGCTTCATTGTACCTTGAAGACAGCAGAAGTTAACTCTCTGTAAATAATCTCCCATGTTTCGGTCTGGCTCTTTGAAATGTAATACAGTGTCCTTTAGCTCTCTAAACTTGTCTTGACGATCTGCCTTAATGCCACCGCTAATAGAATTGTCTCTCTGACATTTCAAAAGAGTAGATACTTAAAACAACAACACGAGATCTAATCGTAGCTTAAGCCCAACAGTCCTTTGCTTTTAAAAACGTCGCAAATCATTCTCCAGCAAGTTAACTGATGTGTCTTCAATGTTTATATCTCTTCATCCTCCACAAATTGGTTTATAATTCACTTACATTAGACCTTTCTGAAGCAGTGCTTGTGGTGATGCACCACTGAAATATATCTGAATTCACCCCAATAAAGGTTCTGTGAAAATTATTTTTTCCAAATTTTCAAATTTGTGTCAATCTGAGTATATTGGTATTGAAAAAGTCTATAGCTTGGTAGTTCTTCATAGAGCTGGATATACTTGAGATTTACTAGAAGTATTGTACAATACGCTACAGGAGCCAGACATCTACACATTACACACACATCAAAACTTAACACACCTCCATACCACAACACAACACACCATACCACACTACAGCATAACACAATACACCTCCATACCGCAACACAATGTACCCACAACACAACACACCCATAACACAATACACCTCCATACCGCAACACACCTCCATATCACAACACAACACAACACACCATACCACACTACAGCATAACACAATACACCTCCATACCACAACACAACACACTCACCACACTACAGCATAACACAATACACCTCCATACCACAACACAACACACTCACCACACTACAGCATAACACAATACACCTCCATACCACAACACAATTACACACACTCAGCACAACACAACACGTCATGCCACACTACACCACAACACACCAGACTATACCACAGCACACCATACCAAACATCTATGCAACAACACAACACACCATACCAGACCTCCATATATCCCACCACACAAGACCACAACACACACAAAACTCACCATACCACAGCATTCCACACCACAAAACACCTCACCACAAGAAACAATAACACAAAACACCACAACATCCCACACCACATAACACCTCTGAAATCACCTCCCTTAGTTCACCCCTTATCTTGGGACAAGAGATGTTAGCGTGACCATCTCACCACAACTTATTAATTTCTCGCGGGTATTGGATGGTCTGGAGGAGACCATTGAGACAAGGTTGTACCACTCTAGGGAAGTATTACATTAATGTCGGACTCTCTCCCTCCCTCCCTCGTCCGTATGATCTTCAATACTCAAACATCATTTCATCCTCTGACACGAGACCACAGACTGAAGACCATCGGCCAAGTAACAATAGATTCGCAGAAAGTATTTGATAAATACACTACTTAATGAACATCAGTTCTTCCTTCTCAATTGCACCTTCCTTCAAGATCACGCAGAGTAAACACAGTCATAGAAAGTAGTGTGGAACTTTAATCATCTTGGAAGTTTTCTGATTTTCTCTAACTTTCTTTTGTACAAGAAAATCCTGTCTTGTAAAACATATATCCCTGAATATTGTTTCTAATTCCTTTATCCTCAAGATATCCAACAAGAAACCAATTTAGACAGTGTCTTCAGGGTCATATATCTTTGAAAAAAATATTGTTTCTTTTTCCCCTTTCGTTCAAGCTCAGCCAAATTTAGCAAGAATACCGGTACTATTAGACAAAAAATATATTCTCTGACATTTTCTTCATCTAGAATTATACTTAAAGTTCATCATAATTACACAAGAAACTTTAACATCCTACTCTACATGTACATACTAGAGAATGTTTTATACGAGGTATAACTTGTGCCCAATCCTTTTCTTGAATGAATAAAATATGTTTCAATCAATCTTGCTCTTTCTTATCCACAGAATGCAAATGTCACTTTGACTAGATTTCTCAAGTAAGCCCAAAGCTTAACTTCCTGAATTGTTCTAGTGTAATCCTACAAACACTGTGCCTGCCAAGACAGCTGCATTAGCTGATAGCAACCCTCACACAGAGTAATACCCTCATCTTCAAATCATTTTGAAAAAAATAGACAGAACTGAATTTCATTGATGTTCAGAGATGTTTGATGTTTTTTGAGTGTACAAATGAGAAATTAATTTACTCACTCTCTCCCTCTCTCCCTCCCCCTCTCTCCCCCTCTCCTCCCCTCTCTTCCTTCTCTCCCCTATCTCCCTCTCTCTCCCCTATCTCCGTCTCTCTCCTCTTGCCCTCTCTCTCCCCTCTCTTTCCTCTCTCCCCCTCTCTTCCTTCTCTCCCCTATCTCCCTCTCTCTCCTCTTGCCCTCTCTTTCCTCTCTCTCCCCTCTTTCCTCTCTCCCTCTCTCCCCTCACTCCTTTGTCCCCATCTTCCCTCTCTTCCATCATTCCAATCCCATTCTCTATCCCCCTCTCTTCCCTCACTCTCCTCCCTTTCTCCCCCTTTCCCCCTGCTCTCCCCCATTCTCTATCCCCTTCTCCCCCTCTCTTCCCTCACTCTCCTCCCTTTCTCCCCCTTTCCCCCTGCTCTCTCTCCCATTCTCTCCCTCTCTTCCCTCACTGTCCTCCCTTTCTCCCCCTTTCCCCCTGCTCTCTCTCTCTCCAATTCTCTATCCTCCTCTCCCCCTCTCTTCCCTCACTCTCCTCCCTTTCTCCCCCTTTCCCCCTGCTCTCTCTCCCATTCTCTCCCTCTCTTCCCTCACTGTCCTCCCTTTCTCCCCCTTTCCCCTTGCTCTCCCCCATTCTCTATCCCCTTCTCCCCCTCTCTTCCCTCACTCTCCTCCCTTTCTCCCCCTTTCCCCCTGCTCTCTCTCCCATTCTCTCCCTCTCTTCCCTCACTCTCCTCCCTTTCTCCCCCTTTCCCCATGCTCTCTCTCCCATTCTCTATCCTCCTCTCCCCCTCTCTTCCCTCACTCTCCTCCCTTTCTCCCCCTTTCCCCCTGCTCTCTCTCTCTCCAATTCTCTATCCTCCTCTCCCCCTCTCTTCCCTCACTCTCCTCCCTTTCTCCCCCTTTCCCCCTGCTCTCTCTCCCATTCTCTATCCCCCTCTCCCCCTCTCTTCCCTCACTCTCCTCTCTTTCTCCCCCTTCCCCCCTGCTCTCTCTCCCATTCTCTATCCCCCTCTCTTCCCTCACTCTCCTCCCTTTCTCCCCCTTTCCCCCTGCTCTCTCTCCCATTCTCTATCCCCCTCTCCCCCTCTCTTCCCTCACTCTCCTCCCTTTCCCCCTTTCCCCCTGCTCTCTCTCTCTCCAATTCTCTATCCTCCTCTCCCCCTCTCTTCCCTCACTCTCCTCCCTTTCTCCCCCTTTCCCCCTGCTCTCTCTCCCATTTTCTATCCTCCTCTCCCCCTCTTCCTCTCTCCCTCAGTTGATTATGTAATAATACAGAATATATAACAAACTTGCTAACTTACTTTTAAATACTTTAGAAATACCTTCTTTTCTTTTCTGCATCCCAACCCTTAACAGCATTAATTATTTCTTTCGTTAAGTTTTACAATGTTACATCAATCCCAAGTATAAAACCACACATTTAAAGGAAAGGGGAAAGAGGAAAGCTACAAAAGAGTTATGTAATCCCTGATAGGTATGTAAGACTCTCTCTCCGCCCACATACTGCGTGGAGATCTCGATCTACTCCGAGTCCCGCGGGGTTGAGTCTGATGGTATTACTCCACAGGCCAGACAAAAAAAGTTAGAAAAGTTAATGTGCCGAAGTGACCAATCAATTTCAATGTAGGCTACGCATGACAAGTGATTCACTGCTGAGAGGTGTCAACTTCCATGTTTCTCTCACATTTAATACCAACAGTTCATTTTTATTTTTCCGGGCTCCGATAGATTCATGAATTATTTTTGACAGGTACTTCAGTGTGAAGTAAAGGTTCTGCACACAGCCTTGTGTGTATTGATCTCTGTCTGAAGGAAAAGCTGAGAGAAAATAGGTTTTGTTTTCAAGAGTATTGACTCGCCGATCCCTTTGGACTCGGCTACCTGGCGATGCATGCGTGGCTCCAAACATGTCCGCTCCCTTGTTCCTGTAGATCCAAACTTCAGCCTTCTGTTTATAGGAAACCTTATGGGAATCTCACGTAACTGCAGTAAGATGGTGGACTCTCTGTCTCGGGAGGTATCGCTATGGTAACGCAGGTGCCCTTTCATTAGTGTTCACCCACATCAGAAAATATTTTCAGAGAAACCTTCTTGCAATGACAACATTGATATAGAAGCAATTAAAAAATATCCTTTAAACATGTTATTTCTAAATGTCAAATCAATTTTGTTGGAACGATTATCACTGCCTGACAATCTTAAGAAAAATCTAAAATGATAACTATCCTGATTCAGGGCCTCCTCATAAATATAGAAGCCCTGTAACCAGGATAGTTATCATTTTAGGTTTTTAAGTTTGTTCATCAGTACAAAATGATGGAAAGATTTGTGTTCTTTATTATATGGTAAACACAAAATTAATTAGATCAAAGGACGAAAAACATTAATCCCTCTATTTGAAATCAATTTGCTCTATACTAAGTAATGAGCAGACATTGAGATACTCGTTAACACTTGAGAAATAATTGTTTTGAAGTCAGTCTTCTCATTTTGATTCAGGCATCGATCGATGGGTAAAGGATTTACTAAATCAACTTGGTATGCCAGTGAATACAGTGCTCGTGATAAGGATACGGGATCGAGGTCCCTGGAGAGAAACTTGTCTTTTTAACCCAAGCAGGAACCTCTGAATGCCCTTCATCGTTTAGCCGGGCCCTTGGTCGAGCAGGCGGGCGGCCTCTGATAATCAATAAGAGTTTTTGGTTGCCTTGCATGACACCAAGATCCTTCATGAGTAGTAGTGGATTAGAAATCTTTTTTGGGTTGAAGAATTAGGTGGTACTTGATATCTTCTTGCTTGGATAACTAATTCAATTTTAAAGAAGTAAAAGAAAGCTGGTTGTGTGACGATAGAATTAGATGTATGGCGATAAGGCCTGAACACAGCCATGCATCTTTGAGGAGCAAACTGATTTCTCTCCCAATAGCCTCAAGGCAAATGGAAACCCCTGTTAATGAAATTTATCCTCTCATTTATTTCTCTGTATTGAATTACCAGACTCCGATTATGGGAGGAACATCATTTTGTTTATTGCTTCAATTCATCTCTTGTGAAACAAAAAGTGTAATGTACCATGCATTAGTCTTTAACAAATCTGCTTCCATCGGAGTCAAACACTTCTTGTTGACTTACTAGATCTGTATCCTTGTCCCAAGGTCTTCAATGAGGATTTAGGACAAATGCTCTCCTGCGGAATTGTTAAAGATCATATAAAGATTTTCAAATGTATGGCAATTGTATGAAACAATGATCTGAATGGCCATTAGGTTAACATCCAGGGGCTCCTTTCTCAAAGCAACCTTAAACTTAACTCCTATTCTTATCATTGAATTAAGGTTACCTTAGTGTTTAGAAATCCTTTGTGCTTTGTGAAAGGAGGAACACTTGTTAGTGACAGGGTATGATTTGGAGAAAATTCATTGGAGAAATGTTCTGAAAACCTTTGACATAAGTTACACTATCAAAGAATAAATGTGTAGGAACTCTATATCTCCTGGTATGCAGTAATGGTTCTTGTAACTAAGGTGGTATGCAGTAATGGTTCCTGTAACTAAGGTGGTATGCAGTAATGGTTCCTGTAACTAAGGTGGTATGCTTAAATGGTTCCTGTAACCAAGGTGGTATGCAGTAATGGCTGCAGTAACAAGTGACAAGTGTATCGGCACACAAATCCACTCTTACAAAAGAAACAAACCCTAATAGCAGCCCAGGAAGGGAATGTTACAACACACGAGTGCACTATTTTGTGACCAGGTGTTTGGTTGAGAGACACATGTCTGCCATAGTTCCTAATACAAGTAATGGCTGCTGCCTTGGAGAATTCAAATCAAAATTTAAAGTAGCTTTTACGTTTATTGCATCAACCATCATCTCAAAAAGCTGAGAAGACATTTTGCCTGGTTCAATTTCATTTTAGTGTTGATGTGTTTGCAGACCAATAAAAAGAAAGAATCTCTTTGGAGAATTCAATTTTGAACCTTTTAATTAACGGTTTTAAAGAGGTATTCATTTACATTCTTTGAACTTGAAATGTGATGTAGCTTAGAGGAAGATAATTTTCCACTCTTGGCAGCGTAGACTTGGTCTCTCCTGTCTTAGACAACTTGACCATAGCTGGTGATAACTCTCAATATTGTGAACAGAATTTATTAGAGGCTGATTTCATGAGCTCGTCCACAACTTTGAATTATTATGAATGGAAGCAATAAATCAGTAATCAGAGAAAGATGGTTGTGTGATGGAGGAGAAGATGTCATATGATGTGTGATTAATCTGAGATACAATACGGAACATGTCAGAGAGGTGCTGATGGTTCACTCAACTCAGGCCAAGTGCATGTCTTTGTTGAAGAGCAACAATGAAACATGATGTTTTAGATTTCAGGAAATATCATGCAAAGATGTCATTAAGGTGATTCTAAGATATTATGATTATAAAATATTGTGAACATCATTCTATGGTGTCATAAATAAAACCAAGGTACCAATAGGGCCATATCAAGATATCATGAAGATCATACAAAGATATCTGATGATCATGGAAAGATATCAGGAGGATCATGGAAAGATATCAGGAGGATCATGCCAAGATATCTGGAGGATCATGCCAAGATATCAGGAGGATCATGGAAAGATATCAGGAGGATCATGGAAAGATATCAGGAGGATCATGCCAAGATATCAGGAGGATCATGCCAATATATCAGCAGGATCATACCAAGATATCAGCAGGATCATACCAAGATATCAGCAGGATCATACCAAGATATCAGCAGGATCATACCAAGATATCAGCAGGATCATACCAAGATATAAGGAGGATCATAACAAGATATCAGGAGGATCATGCCAAGATATCAGGAGGATCATGCCAAGATATCAGCAGGATCATGCCAAGATATCAGGAGGATCATACCAAGATATCAGCAGGATCATACCAAGATATCAGGAGGATCATACCAAGATATCAGGAGGATCATAACAAGATATCAGGAGGATCATACCAAGATATCAGGAGGATCATGCCAAGATATGAAGATCATACCAAGATATCAGGAGGATCATGCCAAGATATCTGGAGGATCATGCCAAGATATCAGGAGGATCATACCAAGATATCAGGAGGATCATGCCAAGATATGAAGATCATACCAAGATATCAGGAGGATCATGCCAAGATATCAGGAGGATCATGCCAAGATATCAGGAGGATCATGCTAAGATATCTGGAGGATCATGCCAATATATCATGAGGATCATGCAAAGATATGAAGATCATACCAAGATATCAGGAGGTTCATGCCAAGATATCTGGAGGATCATGCCAAGATATGAAGATCATACCAAGATATCTGGAGGATCATGCCAAGATATCTGGAGGATCATGTCAATATATCAGGAGGATCATGCCAAGATATCTGGAAGATCATGCCAATATATCAGGAGGATCATGCCAAGATATCAGGAGGATCATACCAAGATATCAGGAGGATCATGCCAAGATATCTGGAGGATCATGCCAATATATCAGAAGATCATGCCAAGATATCAGGAGGATCATACCAAGATATCAGGAGGATCATGCCAAGATATCTGGAGGATCATGCCAAGATATGAAGATCATACCAAGATATCAGGAGGATCATACCAAGATATCTGGAGGATCATGCCAAGATATGAAGATCATACCAAGATATCAGGAGGATCATGCCAAGATATCAGGAGGATCATGCCAAGATATGAAGATCATGCCAAGATATCAGGAGGATCATGCCAAGGGGAGATCAAGATATCATGCCAAATTTCTAAAGGAAAATCCATTCACTGATGCAAATTATAAGAGATCAAAGATTCAAAATATGATGAGAATTAGAGATCCCTTGACATGGATAATGATAAAAGATGCCATTAGAGCAACAGTAATCATGCATTATGTCAGAGACGTGTCATGAAACAACATTACTAGGTGTTGATTACCACTTTAACATAGTATGAACATTTTATACAAATGCTAAAACTTTCCACACCGTATAAACTCTTAGTCATGCCATCCACTTGCAGCGTGAATTATTGAACTGGAATTGTCATCACAACCAGAAAGCTCTCGGTGAATAAAACATTTTTAAGTTGTTACGGTTGAGCTTTTTGTTCTATGAAAATACACAGTCTATTCAAGGGATGAAAAACAGTTGTTTTATGACGAGCAAGCTTCCCTGGGACCATTTACCGTTCCACTTACAGCGGGAACCAGCTTCTGCAAGATAAGAAACACTTGATGAGGTGTGAACAGTTTCACTCAAACCTTTATAATGATGTAAGAGCACTGAAAAACAGCTCTATATGTGCGTCCACAGCTACAAGGGTTCTGAAGAAATGGTAAACCTCTGTTGAAGTAATGTTGGTCTATCTGGTGTTTAAGTAATGTTGGTCTATCTGGTGTTGAAGTTATGTTGGTCTATCTGGTGATTGAGTAATGTTGGTCTATCTGGTGTTGAAGTAATGTTGGTCTATCTGGTGATTTAGTAATGTTGGTCTATCTGGTGTTGAAGTAATGTTGGTCAATCTGGTGTTGAAGAAATGTTGGTCTATCTGGTGTTGAAGAAATGTTGGTCTATCTGGTGTTGAAGTAATGAAGGTATCTTGTGTTTTATTTTTTGAAGCATTGTTGAATAAATGAAGCTCAGAGTTGTACTGTTGGTCTATCTGGTGTTGACTTAAAGTAAAACTTGAATTGAATATTGTTGGTGTATCACACATTGAAGTAACATTGAAGCTGATCTATGTCACATTGAAGTAACCTTCCAGCTGTATTGAAGTTATGCTAGTCTACCAAATACTTCTGTGTCTCATTATTGATTAAATAATGCAACCTAAAGCACCAGTGATATAACACGCTTTGAAAACGCGCAGATAAATGTTTGGAATAACTGGAATGTGTCTTAAGGGATGGCAGTAAATGAGAGATTACAGGCGGTGATGGTTACGTTATCTCTGCTCCACTGCTCCTGTGTATAGAGTTGAGTGCATGTCTCCTCCCTCGCAATGTGGGGCGTTATTTGTTTACAAGTGCAATAGAAACTTCGAAACCCACTTCACATAGTAATCCATCATGATGATTAACAGTAAAAGGATGTAATTGGATACAAATTATAGATCATATCGATTTATTTGTTTTGTCATTGGAGATTTGTTATTGAGAAAAGTTTATTTAGGAGATAATTCTACTGTTTAGCGTGAGGTTTCAATTTTAAATTTACTTGCTATCAATCCAGTATAACATGTTTCAGGTTTTCAGTAGGTTCATCTCCATTCTACCATGACCGTTTTGAAACAGATTTCTTTTATGACAGAGCTCTTAATTACCCACAGCAATATACGTGGCCGAATTTCAATTGAGGAATTATTCAACTAAAACTAACGATTCCCTCCCCCCGTCCCCCTACCCCCCCCCCCCCCCAGCATTCACATTCTTATTATCAAGGTTTGTCTTTTCTGAATTCTAAAGGCAAGATTCATTTGATCAAGTATGACTCTTTTTAATTCCCAAGTAAATACGAACTGAATGTAGAACAACCATTTGTTCTAATAGACTGTGACATGCACTGTGCAGTGCGTTTCCAGCTTTGGATCAAGGTCTGGAGTTTGAATCCACTAGAGGCCTGTTTGCCTTATCTAAAGTAGTGAACTCCTCTACTTCAAGCAATTCCAGGGCAGGCAGCTGCGGATCAAGAGGTCTGGGGTTTGAATCCTACCAAGGGCTCAGCAACTTTAAACGTGTTAAACCTGAAATCACCTCACCACATCACCACACCTTTCCTCACAACACCTCACCGCACCTCACCACACCACACCACACCCCAACTCCACTCCATCCTAACCCACTTCACCCCACCTCACATCACCCTACCCCACCACCTCACCTCACCAACACCTCATCTCATCTCACCCTAAACCAACCGACGCCACCACACATCACCCCACCACACCTCAAGTCACCTCACCTCTCCAAAGACTGACAGAGAGAAAGCAGCCTCCAAGCTCTATTTTTCCTGATTATTGTCAAGTATGTTCTATCACATGGGCATGCATCTATCTCCTGTCCACCTCTTTTCCCACTGATCACTTTAAGTTGCTGAACTGTCTGACTGAATGAAACATATGAATTTCAAATGCCACCCTCTCTACTGTTAAGACAACTTTGAATGATGTTTTGTATAAAGACTTTCGTTTGACTTTTCTTTATGCAATTGTTGTTCTGTTGAGATGGCCCATATTGATTTTTTTCCTGTTTACATGCCAAGCATCTTGCTCTGAATAGAGCAGCTGGTCGCTAATCCAGTTCTTAATGTAGTTGTTCCCTACTGTGTGACACTACTTTTCTTTTCTTGGAGTCAAGTAGCTGTTATGTAACTTTGATTTGACACTTTATGTCCTGGCACAGTACTGTTCAGAACATCTAGGAAATCTAAAAATCTCGTAAGACCTACATATCCACCTCTCACACTGACGAGTTGTAGAAAATTGTCGCTTTATATGTCGCAACATTTTCTACCAATACCGATAACCGTTTCTACTTATATTGCTTATCAGGTCGTGTAATGATATATTTTACCCTCTAATGTAACACTGTTTTGTATAAACTTTAATAATAAATGACAATTCTATTGAGCGGCCATTTTAATGTGTTCACATTAAAATGGCCCCTTGAAGGTATTTCAAGTGATCTGACTGATGTAGCAATACCGTAACACTCAAAGTAGAGTTTTAAATAGGGTACAATGATTTACAATGTACAATGATGGAATGGTCAACCAACTTGCTGTCTTAAATCTAAAAATCTCATAAGACCTACATATCCACCTCTCACACTGTTGAGTTGTAGAAAATTGTCGCTTTATTTGTCACACCATTTTCTACCAAATACTGATAACCGTTTTCTAGGTATGTGGCTTATCAGGTTGTGTAATGATATATTTTACCCTCTAATGTAACAATATAAACTTTAATAATAAATGAGAAATTTGAGTGAAAAAAAATGCTACAGCACCTTTAAAATATCCATTAATCTAGCCTCCTTAGCAAGTCAAGCTGATTACACATACGAAACTATTAGCTTTAAAAAGAAAGATAATTGCATGAAAATATAATTCATACAACATTTGAGTAATGCAGTCACAAAGTAATTGCTTTGGTAGTGATCGATTCAAAGAATAATTAATATATTATCACACGAGATGCTTGCGCGTATGAAAGAGGACATGTTCAATTGGTGTTGGAAACACTTTGTAAAATTGGCCCTGTAGGTTTGGTAAAGTGTAATTAACCCAAATATACCGACAAACTGTCATTCTCCATTCACCTCCCATCACTTCCAGGGAAAGTGGCTCGGATAAGTATGACAGGTTTCTTATATGGGAGAAGGCGAGCAATATTCCACTAGAAGAATGCATTCTGCTGTGCTGGACCAGAGGTGCATTGTTCTGGCTGTGTTTGGCAGATGTTCTGGTGTGAGGGAGTCTGTGGTGGACACGGCCTTCGCCTTCGTTATGTCCATTGTTCTGTGGGGTGGTGGTGACAGGGGGAGGGTTGGGATATTGATTAAAGGGGCCTTTATTGTTCATAGACTGGAGTAATGGAATTCACTGGGTAATTTTGAGTTGATATTGGTCAATGATTTAAGGTGTGTCAACTTTTAGTAGTGACACACTCAGACCCTGAAAAACGTATTCATTAATAAATTATATATACTGAGAAATGGGATCTGAAAATGCCATTTCCCATAGGCACCTTTTGAATATTAAATATAATATTTTTTTCAGAGTCTAAGTGTTGGACTATAGTTTTAGAAGAAGGGATATTTTGTATAAATCCTGATGCCATCAGAGAACACACAACAAATGGGTATGGGTTTGGAAATAGGCTCAGCCTAGGGGGGAGAAATACAACAAATGGGGGCCGGTTATGAACAAATGAGCGTGGGTGGGGAGGAGAATTTGGACTGGTGGAGACACAAGAAATGGGTACAGTCTTAGGCTCCGTTCAGGGTAAAACATGCAACAATAATAACAATTTGGTGTGTGTCAAGTGGACAACAAATGGTTGGGTAGGGGAAGAAGGATCAGACCGATGGAGAAGTGGGAAAAGAGTTTGGACTGGTAGAGTCACAAATGGTTATATTCTCAGTCCAGGCTCAGTTCAGGGTAGAACACACAACAATGATGTGGGTCAGGTGAAGAACAAATAGATGTGGGTCTGGAAGAGGGTTTGGAGTGATGGAGAAGATAACAAATGAGTGTGGGTGTGGAAGAAAGCTTGGCCGATATAATGACAACAAAATGGATATTGTCTCAGGCTCAGTCCTGGGTAGAACATGCAACAATAACAATTGAGTATCAGTCTGTGGGTCAAGTGGAGAACAAATGGATGCAGTTGGGGAAGAGTTCGGACCGATGTTGAAGACAGCAATTGGGTGAGGGTCAAGTGGAAATGGGTGTGAGTGGGGAAACTCAGGCACAATCCAGAAGAAGCCTGCCTGCAGAGTAATTATGCATTGCAGTCCAACTGTCGGCTTGACAGGTGTTAGATGTAATGATTGCTTCACAGCAGAGGACAGATCAATATGATATTGGATTGAAAATCGTCTTTGTTGATAAAAAAATTGGTTATTGTCCCTGAAACAATTGAATGAATAGCTTCACAGGCGAGGGAAAATCAATGTGTTAGTTTCATTGAAATATGCATCTCATTTCAGTAGATACATTTTTGTTGTGTTGATTGTTATGTGTAGATTTTACTACCATTGCCACTAAAAGGACAGAACAAGATCGATCAGATATGCACTGATAATATTGATTAAAATTCTTTCACAGAAGGTCCTAGTGTGATATTGTCATTGAAAATAATCTCAGTGTTAGGTGTGATGGTTGTCAGAAAAATACCACATCTGTTCTACTGGTTCTCAAAGCCTACTCTCTGCTATGTCTTTGTTCCCGTGGAGTATTATCATTATTCTATCTTTCTTTGTTCCACAAGGACATCTATTGTCATTAAAAGGGCCAGTATATTCATAGGTAATGGACCATCAAGGCCCTCTTTCTATGAATAAGTAAAGAGATTCGCTGAGCCATGCTTGGTTCAAATCCAATTTCAACAGGGTATCATTATCTGCTAATCTGATACATACACCACACTGAAGACAATATGCCTTTAGAATAAATCATGACAATAGTCTACAAAACCCATAAGTTGGCACTTCGGATTATGCAAGAGGTATACCATGACTTTAAACGGACATATCCCACACATGTCATGACATCAAACCGACATATCCCACACATCATGACATTAAACCGACATATCCCACACATCATGACATTAAACCGACATATCCCACACATGACATTAAACTGACATATCCCACACATGTCATGACATTAAACTGACATATCCCACACATGTCATGAGATTAAACTGACATATCCCACACATGTCATGACATCAAACTGACATATCCCACACATGACATCAAACTGACATATCCCACACATCATGCCATTAAACTGACATATCCCACACATGTCATGACATCAAACTGACATATCCCACACATGACATCAAACTGACATATTCCACACATCATGCCATTAAACCGACATATCCCACACATCATGACATTAAACCGACATATCCCACACATCATGACATTAAACCGACATATCCCACGAATGACATTAAAGTGACATATCCCACACATCATGACATTAAACTGACATATCCCACACATCATGTCATCAAACTGACATATTCAACACATGTCATGACACCAAACTGACATATCCCACATTTGTCATGACATCAAACTGACATATCCCACACATGTCATGACATTAAACTGACATATCCCACACATGTCATGACATTAAGCTGACATATCCCACACATGTCATGACATCAAACTGACATATCCCAGAATCATATCACAACATCAAGCTGACATATCCCACATATCATGTCATGACACATCAAGTGACATATCCGATATATCATGTCATGACCTCCCTGCAAATTGCGTGCTGATACATCAGACCCAAAGCGTAGAACTGTCACCACAATAATGCCTCGTGATCTGCTTAATTTCGACTAAGCGTTAAATTAGACCACGCTATTATCATTGTTAATCAACACAGCAAATGAATTTTCTACAAGAATTACTTCACACCTCATGCTGAATAATCGTCAATTTGAAATATGTTCCATTAAAAACCAGATTATTCAGGAAACATTTATTCTGATGGACAGTTGAATGGGGAAAAGAATGATTATTATCAATTATCTCCCCTTATTAGGAAGAGTAATCTCGTTATCATCCGCCAAAATGGGCTTTATATTCATGAAAAAATGGTGAGGAATTATTTTCTGTGACATTAATCACCACGTGATTGCTGTAGAAGACTTATTGGGTGTATGTATCTATGGAGGTGTGCACTGATCCCCCTAAGCTTTCATTGGCGCCTGACAGAATTAATCTCTATGAATGTGTCAAGCTTTGTTGTCCAGACAGATGGACAGACAGAGAAAAACAAGTGTAGAAAGGGTAGTTAGGAATTTTATCAAATAAATGACATGAGTGACTATGTGTTGGTATTTTCAAAACAAGTGTAATAAAGTCGTAATTTTTGCAATAGTTTTGCAATCGTTGTATATAAAACACATTTTTCACAAGTTTTCACTAAATATCTCTGAATTTAAAAAAAATTACAAAATCTGTTGTCCATCCTTGACAAGTCACATGTCACCGCTTCAGTAAGATAAACAGAGATATCTAAATATATAAAGATTATGAGGAAGTTTTTTTGTATTGCCCAAGTAATAGCGAGGGTTATACACAAATTTGCGAAAGTTTCGTAAAAGTCATATGACAAACCTTCGAGGGTAATAATCTTTTTAAAAAACATTCTATTTCATTTGAAATAGATGAAAAGAAAATGGCACATTTTTCTAGCGATGGCAAGCTTCAGTGACTTCACAAACAATTTTTGAATGATGTCACATACAACAAAATATGGGAAGTCACGCTGAAACAATGGTTGCTAGGCAAAAGTGATATGAGTTAGAAAATGGTATCTTGATAATTTTCAACCATATCGGTAATAAATATTTTTATTGACTTTTAAACTGCTTCAAATAACACTTTGGAGATGTTTTGTCCTTGATGTTTGATGTTTGAGATAGCCACACGGACGGACATTCGGACATATTTGCTGACTTAGTGAATCTAACTGAAGCAGAGTATGTAACACCAGTGGTATTTATTCGTTGTACTTTGTATCTCTGCCACTCAGACCATTAGAACATTAGAAGACACATGGGGTGTCTACATAGATTCCTCCTTAAAACAAATCTCAATTGGGTTAGGGTCAGCGACGTCCAACAGACAATTGGTCAAACAAACATGATGTCCAGCATTGACGGTCAAATATCAGTGTGTCAACGCTTAGCTTTGTTATATACAGAACAATTAGACTCTTAAAAAAATAACTTGAAAAATATATTGAAAATTCTAATTCTTACAGTCTCCTTTTCAATATTTGATGAAATGGTGATATTTTCAGAATAAATGCTTTTTTCATAGTCTGAGTGTAAGACTAACAGAACAGTCATGGTATTCATATTGAATGTTTAAATATTTTTTCACTTTTATGGCATAACCAGGTTTATCATTATATTAATATTTTAAAATGTTATTTCCAATGTTTTGTGTACATTTACATTCATTAATTAAAAATAATGTCATATATTTGTATTTAAATATATACATACGTTGATGTTGATGTATGTTTTTGTTTGTTTTTGTCATGTTTGATGTTTTGATTATATTTAATATAACAAGGTAGAATATTTGTGCAAATGATTTTATTCAGCTATTATCATATTTATATTATATACAAAATGAACTTTATTCAGACCGGTGAATTAGCTTTTTATTCTCATAAATAGTAAGGATGTATGAAGTCTTTGTGATTCTACAAATAAGTCTGTTGTAGAGAATTGCTCTACATGCATTAAGGTTTGGGTGCAATACCACAGTAAAATTAAATGCATTACCACCTGTGGTTCCTTTCAGCTGTTGCTTTCAGGTTTTTTTGCAATACATAGCCTATATGATGCTGCAAGCTTTCTTCTTGCATTAGTACTAGCAGCCGTGATATATGTGCACTCTAGAACCCAAGGGGGGGGGGGGGGGGGGGACAAAATAGGAGAGATAGTATTGCTTTCAAATTAGGGCTGGGACGAGTAGATATTTTCTACCCAGGTACCTGCCCATCTATAACCCTACACGACCTGGATACCCGTTTTGTTGATCTCCTACAATATAATGTGTTTTGTAATAATTCAATCAACTGGTAGGCAGAAGTATGGAGCTAGAAATCTAAAGCATAGAGATCCATGTCTATTTTAATCAAATTTATTATGAATAACAGTTGACCATTTTAATATTGTGTTGGAGTCTTCAAATACATTGCAATTTTGAAATGAAAAAATAACAAATTAAACTGTTTTTATAGTTAGTCGCATGATAATAACGGGTCCGCTAAATGTACCGGATACACGGGACCTACACAGTACCCACCAATCCCGGGTATCCAGGATACCCATCCCAGCCCTATTTCAAAGGTAGAGATAAAATAACAGTGCATGACAGTCCCCATTTTGATTGTTGTATAACAGCTATTTGATAATTATCAGCGTGAATCGCGCAATTGAACGTCCTAGATTGGACAATGATGTAGATACTCTTGAAAGCAACGTCAGTCCCCATTATGATTGTTGTATAACGGCTATTTGATAATTATCAGCGTGAATCGCGCAATTGGACGTCCTAGATTGGACAATGATGTAGATACTCTTGAAAGCAACGTCAGTCACCATTATGATTGTTGTATAACGGCTATTTGATAATTATCAGCATGAATCATGCAATTGAGCATCCATGATCCTGATATGAAAAACTCTTTAAAGCGACGTTAAAGGGGCACTAGCACGATGTCGCAGTCAATGAAATGTATTTGAACATTAATGTCACCAATAGTAAAACACATTTCTCTCTTCGGAAAATCAAAAAATAAAGATCAGGAGGTCTGGGGTTTGAATCCCGCCAGGGGCATGGCAACTTTGTCTGCAGTAGAGAACTGTTCTACACGCAGTAAGGTTTGGGTGCAATGCTACAATGAATTTCAGTGCAGTACCACCCATGGTTCGGTAGTTCCAGCCGATGCTCGCAGGTTTCACTGCAATGCATAGCCACATGGCGTTGCGGACTTTCTCCCTGTCGTAATACTAGCAGCCGCAATATAAGTGAAATACTCTTGAAAGCGGCGTTAAACCAAAACTCACCTCACCTCACCTCACCTCACCTCACCTCACCTCACCTCACCTCACCTCACCTCACCTCACCTCACCTCACCTCACCTCACCTCACAATCAATTTAAGCAATAGTTTTATTTCAAATTGTCTACCAATCCTGGCAGTGTGATGAGAACCTCTTGTAGAAAGTGCTTACAACTCCAGAAGATATGCATTTCAACAATACTGAGTACAGAACTACACAGTATCTTTTATTGAATTACAGAGTATCTCTTTTTAAATTGCACAGTTGTGTCCTTTATTGAATTACATTGTATATCTTAATGAATTACACAGCATCTGTAATTGAATTACACTGTATCTATTATTGAATTACACTGTATCTCTTTTAGAATTACACAGTATCTCTTATTTGATTATATTTCATAAGTGAAAATACAACATTCTTATCAGAAGATAAAAAAACCAGGCTATTTCACATAGAGTTACACATTTTGGCCAATCTCATTGAAATCAGATGGAACCTAACACTCGTATCATGCTGCGCAGAAACATAGCAATGTACGAGTATTAGGTTCCATCTGATTTCAATGAGATTGGCATTTTGGCTTACGGAGTTACGCAATATCTATAATAGAGTGAGTGAGTACATGTACAGTCAAGCCGCGATAATCCGGCCACCGATAATCCGAATCTCGCAGTTTCCGAACGGTAGGAAGATGTAACCAAACTTATCTCTTTAGTAGTCCTCAGTACTCAGTAATCTCCGAACATTTCACTATCCGAACGTTTTTGATGAAAAACGGAAGCGTTCGGATTATCGAGGCCTATTTATATATATAGGGGGACAAAGTATCTCTTCAAGATTCAAGATAACATGGTGCTATTTTACATCGAGAATTAATGATACATATTGCACATGCAGAACATGATAAATATAGCAGTGGACAGTACATATGTTACTTCTAGAAAAACAAAGTATTTTTAAAGAGATGAATACACAATAGCTCATATAATTAGAAATACACAACGTCGCCGTTGCCACAAGTGCTGTCTCCAACAGCTGAAGCCTGTGTGTGCAGCTTCCTTCATTAGCGTCTGTGTCGGACATTCAGACAGGCACTGTGAAGTGTTGGTAATTGCTTTGTTATAAATGTTCATGAATCTCAGATGTTCAGTAGAGGTTGTCAAGGTCTCCCTCGGTTCAAGGCCAGTGTGGACTGAACGCTGTCAATCATTCAGTCTTTTAGAGTTTGAGTTTCTGGTTTCCGCCCGCATCAATTTCAAATCCACGCCTCAAGTCTTTTTTTTTTAGGTTTTAACAAAAGAAAAGGGCAGATAACTCAAATTCTTTAGCTTAAGAAAACTTTTGATATTGTAAATGGAGTGTAGGGGTGAGATTATTGACCATTTCGTATAGTAACACATATTTAAGAGGTTTTGTGCTTTATGTATATAAATAATTGTCTAAATTTGTTTTTTAACTGGTGAGAATTTTGTATAAAATGGAATTTATCTGTTCATTCGAGAGAAAAAAATGTCCTAACAAAAAAATCTTGTCATCGCATCATTTTTGTCAGCCTGTAAAGACCAGAAACAATTATTTTTTTTATTTTTTTGGCCTCAGCTTGAGAAGGAACCAGTCCAAAATTGTTATTTGTCAATTGAAATGATAACATTAAAGAAATTGTTTTAAAATTATCAGTCAGGACCAAATCTACCAGGTTCCAGGCTGACAACAGGTCTTATTTCATATATTGTATAAACTAATCTTCCAGATTTGTTTTTTTTATCCCTTAATGCAGTTATTTCAACTCTTATAGCCATCACAGACTTTATCAGTATACATTTTGAATTTTTAAAGAAGATTCATCATTTTGATATCCATTGGCCTGAAGTGCATAAATGAAATTAGTAATGTCAGATCATCTTTGCCTCACACTTTGTTGCCTGACAATAAATTCAGACTTTGAATTTAAGGGATATGCTCTCTGCTGATGGAACTAAATAAGGTCATGTGATCGGTATACATTCTCATAAACACGACATCCATATGCTGAGGGTTATACAATTTAAGTTCAGGACTTCTTTATCCTGTATCATTGTGCAGACGACATTGCTAACAAGAATTGTTTTTATATATCTTTTTTATATGTTCAATAGAGACATTCTGTTCGTTGATTAAAAAGTTGTATTAATACTAAAATTGTTCAAATTAACCTTTTGTATAAATACTGATGACAAGCTCCAGCATTTATACCAGTTTAACTAACACTTTTCAAACTGTTTATAAGGGAGTTAACAAACACATTGTGAAACCTATTTCTTTAATAGGATTAAGCAGTGAACTCCAGCTTTCTTTATGTTAATAATTAAAAGACATGATAATTATTTATTTTGATAATTTCTTGACTGTAACTTGAAACCTGTTGAAGACCTTATACTTGAAATTTGGTAAGCATGAAGCAACCTGCTTTTTACAATTTACAATTTTCAGAAATGTGTTTTATGTTTCTATAATGTATCCCTAGAAGTTTTTCAATTTGTATTATAAAAAGTTTTATGAAAGGTTGGTCGTGAAGAGTATGGAGAAATTGAGGCTGTTGCAAGTTGCTATCGATCTTCGGGGAGTGCTACCGTGAATTAGTGTTGATGGATAAATGGTGTGCTGAATCTGCTTGCGAGAAGTAAGTGTTCACAGTTAGGTTTTGAAGTTGATAGGCGTTGATGGAAATATGGACAACTGAATGAGCTTAGATAAAGATGAATGTTGTATTCGCGTTGAAGCGTTGCATCTGATCTCAAGGTGTTGTGAGAGATGAAAGGTTAGCAGCAGGTTTGTCTGAAGCATGCAGACCTATATCCCTCCGATATACTCACTAAGCTGTAATGTTGATGTGAAACATTTGCCACAGCATGCATGTGTATCTGCTGAGCTAGTATGATATAAGGCTCTTGTTGCAAGGTACTCCAGCTGTGTGTTAATGCTCTAGGAAAGCATGTGATGCCATCAGCTTTGTGAGGCTTATGTCGCTTTGAAGGGAGGGCTTGGATGGGAAGTTCTCCAGTTGCACTTCACCCCCAACGAAGATGCAAATACAATAATCACTTAAACACAACAACTTCTTTGCCAAGTTTGCAAAGTTAATAATTGCCCTCTATTTACGAGGCACACACTGAAGTAATGGCGTGTTGGTGAGGAAAGTTGGCTCGATGGTGTTGGACACGAATCCTCCTTGTCTTCCAAATCGCTGGAGGGAGAACCACAGAGCTGTAATCATCCTCCAAGAAGAATCTATCACCTTTATTTGCAGCACTGTGTTTTGCAGCGTAGTAAAGCTTGGTAATCTTATGGCTATTCCCACGCAAGATGTTGGGCTTTTCAATTAAAGTTTGTCCAATATTCCTGTAGCATGCAAGAAATAAAGTTTCTTTCAACCATAAAACTGATTGGTTTCTGGGAGACTAGGGTGTGTGACAGTTTGCTCCGATGATAATAGGCTTTTTGGGCAGTGTTTATCAGAAAGCGGTGTTGCATAGTTTTAATGAAGAGCAGTTGTAAGAAAGTAGAATATGTACACCAGGTCCTTACCAGCTAACCTGCGACTATAGTTGCGCTCAAAATTACAAAATGTCTGCTAATGGAGTTTCTTGCTTCAACAGTTTGAATAAAATCAAATAGCTTCTTGAAATATCGAAGGTGACGCTGTCGGGCAGTATGTCCCTGGATACAGGGTATCGGGGCAGGATATTCCGCTAGCGCATCTTTAATCAGGTTGTCTCCCCTGGACCAACCAACCGTCTTGATTACGGACCTGATAGTTCCAGTCTGTCATTAGGGAGGCTTCCTTTGATCAGATAATTCTCCGCGAGTTCCTTTCAACTCAACCGTGAAGTTAATTCAATCAAAGCTAACTTGTAGTTTTCCATCCTAGGCATCAGGGAGAAAATCTATAACCAGTTCTGTCACTGAAATGGTGAGGTGAATAGCGCTCGCACAAATTACGTGCGATGAACCTTTGCTGCCATCGTCTTCAGTAGTCCGATTTCTGTGCTGGCCTCCGCCAAACCAGTTCTTTGATATGCTAATGGGCCAGAATAATAGCGAGAGATCATTTAGTTTAGGAGAAGTTTGCAAATAGTTAGCTGTATTATATAAAGATTCCATGCATACTGAATAGCTGTGCTGGTTGAGGTGGAGGGATGTCTTTTCCACATCATTTCTATCAAAGACCTACATAGAAGGAGGTCATTCCGCTAATCTACATGCATACATCTACTGAGTATAATGTTTGAAGGGTTGAATCAGGTGAATGTTTTACCCTCAAATTCAACGAACGATATGCCAAGTCGATAAATGTTGACTGAACACTCTAATTCAGCTGTATGAAACAGGTCTTGTTTAGTTTGTAGCATGTTGAATTAATTGGATAACCTCTCCCTGAGAACAATTTACTTTCTCCATTCTCTGTTATTATTCATTGATTTGTGTAAGCGATCGTTCAGGAGATGGATTAGAAATCACAATGGTTATGATCGACCGCATATTGATACCCAAGCTCCACTCAACCAGCGCGCCCAGATTCTAAACATATCAGGGTTTAGGATGAGATTGTTCAAGCGGTTCAGTACGCACAGATTCTGAACATGAGGAATTTAGGATCAGGCCGAGACTTAGAATGTTCTGAAGGGTTTTTAGATGAAATCATTCAAGTACGTGTTTCCAATTATGATGGTTGCACATTTGACAGCATGTATTGAAATAGTCACGCTTCATGTAGTATAAATAGCTGGTCACATAGAAGTATAAAGGTAATGTTATGTCACTCATATGCATTTTCTAATTGAGTGGGTTTGGAAGTAATTTTAGTGATCAATTTTGGAATCTCAAACATAAAGCACCGCTAATGGCTGCAATACTGCAAAGCGGGGTTAAACAATAACTCACTCACTCACTCTCTCAAACATAAATTGTTGAAAGAATACTATAGCGAGGAAATGATGTCAATGAGAGTTTGATGAACTGAAATGAAAGCCATTTAAATAGCAGCAAACTGTTTTCCTCACAACTATTCATCAGATTTCAATGATGTTTTTTGAACGTGCATGTATTTCAAAATGATTATATACATTGTATAATGTAATGTTTTTTAAAAAACAAAACATGCACAACAGATTTTCTTGACTATTCATTAAAGTTCAGTACCTTTTGATTAAGGATGTATGAGAATCACAAAAAATGGGAGACATCTGCTTTCGTTATACGAAAAACACATTTTGTTTTTAATGTATCAACGATTTTCAGTTCTATGTTAACTCTTAAGTTCATTAAAAAAATAACTTCATGCATGCATTTTATCTCATAACTGGTTTGAAATAAGTGAAAAAAGTTAATAATGTACAGAATGAGAAATCTGTATAATTAACCCCATGTATTTGATGAAGAAATAACTTAATTAGCTAAAGCAGTAGTTTGCGTGTTTTGACACTCCAGCAAGGAGAGGAGCTTGTATCTCTCCAGTGAGGAGAGGAGCTTGTATCTCTCCAGTGAGGAGAGTAGCTTGTATCTGTCCAGTGAGGAGAGGAGCTTGTATCTCTCCAGTGAGGAGAGTAGCTTGTATCTCTCCAGTGAGGAGTGTAGCTTGTATCTCTCCAGTGAGGAGAGTAGCTCTTATCTCTCCAGTGAAGAGAGGAACTCTTATCTCTCCAGCAAGGAGAGGAGCTTGTATCTCTCCAGTGAGGAGAGTAGCTTGTATCTCTCCAGTGAGGAGAGGAGCTTGTATCTCTCCAGTGAGGAGAGGAGCTTTTATCTCTCCAGTGAGGAGAGGAGCTTTTATCTCTCCAGTGCAGAGAGTAGTTCTTATCTCTCCAGTTAGGAGAGGTGCTCTTATCTCTCCAGTGAGGAGAGGAGCTCTTATATCTCCAGTGAGGAGAGGAGCTCTTATCTCTCCAGTGAGGAGAGGAGCTCTTATCTCTCCAGTGCAGAGAGTAGTTCTTATCTCTCCAGTGAGGAGAGGAGCTTGTATCTCTCCGGTGAGGAGAGGAGCTCTTATCTCTCCAGTGAGGAGAAGAGCTTGTATCTCTCCAGTGAGGAGAGGAGCTTTTATCTCTACAGTGCAGAGAGTAGTTCTTATCTCTCCAGTGAGGAGAGGGGCTCTTATCTCTCCAGTGAGGAGAGGGGCTCTTATCTCTCCAGTGAGGAGAGGAGCTTTTATCTCTACAGTGCAGAGAGTAGTTCTTATCTCTCCAGTGAGGAGAGGGGCTCTTATCTCTCCAGTGAGGAGAGGGGCTCATATCTCTCCAGTGAGGAGAAGAGCTTGTATCTCTCCAGTGAGGAGAGGAGCTTTTATCTCTACAGTGCAGAGAGTAGTTCTTATCTCTCCAGTGAGGAGAGGGGCTCTTATCTCTCCAGTGAGGAGAGGAGCTTGTATCTCTCCATTGAGGAGAGGGGCTCTTATCTCTCCAGTGAGGAGAGGGGCTCTTATCTCTCCAGTGAGGAGAGGAGCTCTTATCTCTCCAGTGCAGAGAGTAGTTCTTATCTCTCCAGTGAGGAGAGGAGCTTGTATCTCTCCAGTGAGGAGAGGAGCTCTTATCTCTCCAGTGCAGAGAGTAGTTCTTATCTCTCCAGTGAGGAGAGGTGCTCTTATCTCTCCAGTGAGGAGAGGAGCTCTTATATCTCCAGTGAGGAGAGGAGCTCTTATCTCTCCAGTGAGGAGAGGAGCTCTTTTCTCTCCAGTGCAGAGAGTAGTTCTTATCTCTCCAGTGAGGAGAGGAGCTTGTATCTCTCCAGTGAGGAGAGGAGCTTTTATATCTACAGTGCAGAGAGTAGTTCTTATCTCTCCAGTGAGGAGAGGGGCTCTTATCTCTCCAGTGAGGAGAGGAGCTTGTATCTCTCCAGTGAGGAGAGGGGCTCTTATCTCTCCAGTGAGGAGAGGGGCTCTTATCTCTCCAGTGAGGAGAGGAGCTCTTATCTCTCCAGTGCAGAGAGTAGTTCTTATCTCTCCAGTGAGGAGAGGAGCTTGTATATCTCCAGTGAGGAGAGGAGCTCTTATCTCTCCAGTGCAGAGAGTAGTTCTTATCTCTCCAGTGAGGAGAGGTGCTCTTATCTCTCCAGTGAGGAGAGGAGCTCTTATCTCTCCGGTGAGGAGAGGAGCTCTTATCTCTCCAGTGCAGAGAGTAGTTCTTATCTCTCCAGTGAGGAGAGGAGCTTGTATCTCTCCAGTGAGGAGAGGAGCTTTTATCTCTACAGTGCAGAGAGTAGTTCTTATCTCTCCAGTGAGGAGAGGGGCTCTTATCTCTCCAGTGAGGAGAGGGGCTCTTATCTCTCCAGTGAGGAGAGGGGCTCTTATCTCTCCAGTGAGGAGAGGGGCTCTTATCTCTCCAGTGAGGAGAGGAGCTCTTATATCTCCAGTGAGGAGAGGAGCTCATATCTCTCCAGTGAGGGAAGGAGAGGAGTTTGTGTCTCTCAAACGAGGAATGTAGTTTGTGTCTCTCCAGGGAGGGGAGGAGAGGAGTTTGTATCTCTCCAGTGAGGAGAGGAGCTTTTATCTCTACAGTGCAGAGAGTAGTTCTTATCTCTCCAGTGAGGAGAGGGGCTCTTATCTCTCCAGTGAGGAGAGGGGCTCTTATCTCTCCAGTGAGGAGAGGGGCTCTTATCTCTCCAGTGAGGAGAGGGGCTCTTATCTCTCCAGTGAGGAGAGGGGCTCTTATCTCTCCAGTGAGGAGAGGAGCTCTTATCTCTCCAGTGAGGAGAGGAGCTCATATCTCTCCAGTGAGGGAAGGAGAGGAGTTTGTGTCTCTCAAAGGAGGAATGTAGTTTGTGTCTCTCCAGGGAGGGGAGGAGAGGAGTTTGTGTCTCTCCAGGGAGGACTGTTCTTGAACCTACCACCACTTTACAGGATCTTTAACATAACACAATACGATGCCAAACTGCTCCAAGAATGTCCTCTTTTTTAAATTCCTAAACCAATGTTTGAGTGTCTGGTGGTTGCTTCTCACTTGAAGCAGTCTGCAGGTCAGGTTAATTACCCATCAGTCGGGAAGAAAGAAGTGATCGTGCATATTATTCATGTAGAAGAGTCTTCTGGCAACAGAATCCCTACCTGGAGGGGACGACTTATACTGAGAGCTGTGCTAATGAATAACAAATGAAAGGGAGGATTCTGCATCTACTGTAAATACAGTGAGGACAGGGTAGAGGAGGGGAGTTTTGTGAGAATAGATTGAGATAGGGTGAGAGAGAATTAGGGTGCGAGGGGGTATAGTGTGAAAGAGGCAGAAAGAAAAAACAAAGACACTGGAAGAAAGAGGAGGGGGAGAGAGAAGTGGGAGAGACTTGAGAGTGAGGTTAGGAGAGATAGAGAGAGATTGAATGGGGGGGATAAAGAGAGATTGGAGAGATTTAGAAATTTATGGAGAGATAGAGAGAGATTGGAGAGATTGAAAAACTTAAGGGGGATTGAGAGAGTATGAGGGTAGGAGAGATAGAGAGAGATTGGAGAGATTGAAAAACTTAAGGGGGAATGAGAGAGTATGAGGGTAGGAGAGATAGAGAGAGATTGGAGAGATTGAAAAACTTAAGGGGGAATGAGAGAGTATGAGGGTAGGAGAGATAGAGAGAGATTGGAGAGATTGAAAAACTTAAGGGGGAATGAGAGAGTATGAGGGTAGGCGAGATAGAAAGAGATTGGAGAGATTTAGAAATTTATGGGGAGATAGAGAGAGATTGGAGAGATATAAAAACTTAGGGGGGAATGAGAGAGTATGAGGGTAGGAGAGATAGAGAGAGATTGGAGAGATTGGAGAGATAGAAAAACATAGGGGGGAAAGAAAGAGTATGAGGGTAGGAGAGATAGAGAGACTCGGAGAGCAAATGAGAGAGAGTGAAGGCAACAGAGATACAGATTACCAGTTATCCAGTCTCACTTCAATCATTTAAAATCCTCTCGTTGTTATACATTGAGGACCTCACAGCAGCAGTGATGCACTGCCTGATACACTGATACAAGTTGACTGTCCCAGCCAGCATCACTGTACACTATATCACCAAGTCAGTCAGTAGAAAGGTACTAGTCTGTGTACTGTGTGAATTCTTCTCTGTAGAACAGCTGATGTTCTACTATTTTTCTCCTCCTCCTCCAAAAATAAACTCTCGAGAAGGAATCAAACATTGTTCTTGTCTCCTCTCATCAAGTTATCTCACAATTCCCAAATGACTGACTTTGAAGTGGAAAGCGTTTATGTTCGCAGTATTAAACATGGCAGTAATGACATTAAACGAGTGCAAACTCGTAACACTCTTTAAAATGTTGATATTCCTTTGTTTTCATAAGGTTTTACTTCATAAAAATATTTGTCGATGATTTTATTTTCAAATATTGTTTTTTAATTATTTCAATGACATTTTTATTTAGTTTTGGAGCTAGATGATAAAATTTGCTTTTCATAAGTTTTGTCGTCATCCATACTGACGAATCAATTTAGTTTCAAGAAAAACAATTCCAACCAACAATTTGTTGGTTTTTAAAAAAAGATAGAAGAGCAGTTATTAGAATATTGTACTGTTGACACTACAAGTATTGGACAAAATATTTTAGGGATATAAGATGTTTTATGATGAACGTTTCATTAATACGTCAAGTGATAAGTACAACAGTATTTTTAATTTTAAAATTTCAAAATATCCCCAATTATTTTTGTCCAGTATATGATATAATGAAGATGAATTAAGTAGAAAATGATATGTAACCAACAACCATCTGTCATTACACATTGCAAGAGGTATATTCTCGACCCGACATTTTTTAATATAAATTGGTATGCAGGCTATTTTACTTTTTTTTTTACGTATATGACGTATGATACCAAGCTGAAAAAAACGTTTTTGATCCCAAAAATTAAAAAAAACAAAATGGCCGCCAAATTACTTAAAATAGTGACAGGTTTCCGAGATCTGTGTCAATCACTTTATTTCTATTTCTTATTCGCTGCTAATGGCTGCAATACTGCCGAAGCAGGTTTTAAACAATAACTCACTCACTCACTCACTCTATTTCTTATCTTTAGAAAAATAATCTTTTAAAACAGCACAAGAGTGATTATAAATAAGTTGCATACCAAGCTAAAAATTTGTCTTAGACAAAAATCAAAATTAAAAAATCAATAGCCTCATGTAAGTGATATGTATATATACTAGTTCTATATACCGACAATGCATGCCGCTTCTGCTCTTATCTAATTACCAGGAGAGTATAATCGCGAGAGACCTGCCATCATATATATAGTATTCTACTCTTGGTGGATATGTACATGTGTAATAAGGATGGCTGTCCACCTACTCATATGTTACGAGATGTTGCATCACACGCCATCTGTTATAAACACCAACACGCTCACACTATCAACCAATCACATAGTGGCCATACTGCATTGCACAACATATTGGAGAAATGCCTGTCAGCTATGTATCCAGAAATTTTTGGGGGGTTCACTCATTGAAGGGGGGGGGGGGGGGTCACCTTGGGGTCCATCAAATTTATATGCAAAAATGTTCAAAAGGGGGTTCATACCCCTGAATCTACTATCTTAATCCACTGTATCTATATGTAGAACGTAAGTGAATTTATTCTTTGGGTAGCGATGATTGTTAACCAAATTAATTTTCAAAAACTACAAGCATACATTAAAAATATATATTTCACCTTAAGAACAACAAACTCAGTCATCTTTTGTTAACTGTAGACTTTTGTATTAAAAAATTATTGATATTTTGAGAAATATTTAAATGAACCCTACTTAAGGTTGACTTGCTAATACTGAGCGCTTGAGAGAGGGAGAAAGTTGACGTGTTCACAGTTAGCTGATAGGACTAGCCTTGCTTCGGTACAAATATGAATAAATGAACAATGATGAGAAAATCTTCGACATCGCTATTTTAAGTAGGACGTGTTTGTCTTTCGTAAGTTGAAAAAGCTCTTTTTTTCTGTGTAACCAAGGTTTGTGTCAACTCCCGCTGGAGCCCGACCAAGCTACCTTGAAAACAAATAAGGCAAAGCACTTAATCTAATTTGATTCCGCGGCCAAAACCAAAGAAAGCTCAGCACCACCTAGTTTCACTGATAGCCCAAGGGAGGTAACTGCCGGAGGTGCACACTCATGGATATTGTTGATGTTCTTTAGATAAGGAGTAAAACAAGAGAGAAACAGGGCCTCCTCATTTGATAAAGAACCATCGTTATTGAATAATTTACAATGTATCTGTAAAATAATGTTTGAATCGATTTTATTTAATCTTCTTAAACATTTTATCTGACAACATAGACTATTGAAATTGCAACAATATTTTTTAGTATTTTTATCATCTTGAATTTATTATTTTTAACCTTATATTTGACGTAAATCCTACTCAATGATCAGGGTTTCATGAATACTTGCTCTGAATAATGTATAATCTAAGACATTTTCTATAAAATGCTTTATTGATTGAAGTCAGCACGCCTAAAATCGATTCCTAAGCTGACTGAGCATATTGAAATATCGCTCAGAGTTTAGGAATTATCTTTTCTTTCAAAGTGATGTATTTCTAGATTTAATCTTCCTGATGTATTTAGATCCAAAGGTGTAACAGATATTATTAGGCTTCGTCTTCAAGCCTATGACAGTTATACAATTCTTTGACATTTCACATGGATCTGATATCTAACAAAACTATCATGATATATAGGTTTGGACTTTCTGCGAAAATATTCAGTAAAAACTAGTCTTTGTCAGCAATATGGTGAAATGTGACAAAACAATATTGGGTGAATTGAGTTAACGAATCAACTACAATGGCTGATCCGGTGGGGGGTTCAGATGAGCTAAACCCTCCCTTCCCCTTTTGCATGTAAATTTCATAAACCCGCCTGGTGAACTCCCCCTACCCCCTCCCCCTCCCCGCTTGAATATTGCTATGAACTGAATCAACAACAGTGAAACCAGTCATTAAGTTATTAATTATTGTGTAATAAGGCTTTGATTACGCTTGTTTGTAATTAAGGTGTCACGGAAAGTTCATTCACGTGATTATGGTATGAATGGAACCGAGGATTAATAACTCTCATTAACGTAATTGATTTTCAAAGGCAGTTGCCTTATCACAATTCTCATGTATATTTTTTCTGAGTAAGATGATGATTTTTTTATCTTTTTTATCTTGATGCATTTCACAAAGTTTATGGCTTTAGATTTTGTTTAAAGAATTGTATTTTGGTTCATTTGTTAAAAGGAGGGTTCTATCAGGGTATTTTATGTTGAAACGAAATTCGAGAGGATATTCCTGTTTACACATATGTTTTTAATACATGATTAAACCACTGTCAAATTGAAAGGTACTAATAAAGGTAATATTTTGATGACATTATATTTCACAACTTGATAAAGACAAGTGCACATTTGTTGAAAAATGAAAACAATGAGAACTGAATTTAAGCCATTAATCGGCGCTGCGAGTGGGGAAAACTTTGCTAAAGCATAACAGCAAATTGTTTATTAGTTTTATGACATGTTATGTGTTACTATGTGAATACTTTGTCAGTGAATGTTTTTATCATTAAAAACTTGTAAAATTGTACAATATAGCGTCTTATCATTTCACGTAATGCAAAAAATCTACTATGGCGACAGAACTCTCCCTTCAAAGTATTTCTTTAGCCTCACCACAGTCCTGATTCGTTATTCGCTCCTAGTATCATCACATGGTGTTCTCCGGGAAATCAGGTCTGAAACTTTTGAAGAATCAATGAGGCATGTTTCGTATATGTACTAAAACATTCTTCTCTCATATAAGTAGATACAAAATGGTTGTTTAGGGAGTAAATGTAGGTATGAATAGTTCTTGAACATGAAAATAATTAACATCTTGGGACTAATGATGTTTGTTCATGTCAATGAGCCAAGTTAGCAGGAAAACTGATTATCAGATCCAACATCCGACCAGATAGAACCACATCAGTTAATGGGACCAGGTACACGTGGACAGTTTGATATCAGTCGGGGTGGGGGTGGAGATGGGCGAGGTCAAAGAAGGAGTAGGAGTTGATTTATATCGTTTGTGTTTAAAAGTCTGTCGCTTTCCCTTCTCCCAAGTGGGCGATCAAATAATATATATATTGTTAAAGGTTATCATGACCCTGTGTTTTTGTAATTTATTCATAAAGCTTATAATTATTTTAATATTTCTTCCGGTTTCTAGTTACTATACACAATCACAATTTCATTGTTTGAATTTAATTAATTAATTCCATCTCAGTTTTTATGAGGTATTGATTCTCTGTGATGTATAGAGCTTATTTTCTGTGATATATAGAACTTTTCCATAAATAATTCGAAGCTCCTTCATTGCTGTTATGTAAAGACCCAAAGTGAAGAGAGATAGTTTAGATAGCGATGCAGTACATAGAGGGTTATGTTAAGTAGAAGTTATGACAGATGGTTATGTTAAACAGCTTCACAACTTATACCTGTTGGTTCCATGCCAACTTCATAATTAAGTTTTTCTGAAACGCCGACGTAAAGAATTCACCACTCAACTAATTACAAAAGTCTTTCAGGAAGTAGTTTTCCTGAACTCCAAGCTTTCCAGGAGACATAAAAGCTGAACAGTTCAGCGGGTTGATGACCTAACTTCTCGGGTGAGGTCTCTAACTTCTCACATTAGGTCTCTGCTTTTCTTGTGAGAGTACTGACATGAAAATGACTTTATTCAACCTTAGAAAGAGATAATTGATGACAAACTTTCCTGACTATCGGTTGAGATAGGCTATCCAAGAATATCCAAGATTGTTAAGATTGTTAAGCTTTCCTCAAGAGTAGAATACTGTTACACTTCTGGGTCCATATTTTCGAAGCTCTCTTAGCGCTAAGATAGTCGTAAGTGCCATACATTAACATTGACTTACGACTATCTTAGCGCTTAGAGAGCTTCGAAAATATGGGTTCTGGTTCAGTTCTTAGGTTCAATGTAATGATTTTTGGTTAAGCAAGACCCAAAGAGGAGAATGTTGGAACATTTCTGGTTAAGTTCCAATTATATTCGGCAGAACAAGACCTATACAAATTGGAAGGAGTCTTTCCCAAAGAGGAGAATGCAAATTTTTTTTATTCAGTTCTTAGACTCAATGGAATGATATTTGTTAGAATAGGACCCATATAGTAGAATTTTGGAAAATTTCTGATTTAGTATCAATGATATTTGGTACAACATAACCCAAAGAGGAGAATGTTGGAACATTTCTGGTTCAGTTCTTAGACTCAATGTAAAGATTTGTTTGAACAGGACCCAAAGACTAGAATTTTGGAACATTTCTGGTTCATTTCCAAAGTTACTTGGTGAAACAAAACCCAAAGAAGATATATTGGAACATTTCTTGTACGGTTCCAATGATATCTGGTAGCATAAAACCAATACAAACTAAATCTTGCAGATTATGAAGCTGTACACCTGAACTGCTTTCAATGTTCGGTAGAAATTGTAAAACTTGATTGGTGGAAATGCAATACTGTCCGGTTGAAAGGATGTCATAACGCCTAGTTAGGTCTGATGTATACATGTAACAATTCGTGCCAGGGTCTGTAATACCGTCATTAACAGCCGTGTAGCAATGCATCTGGTGAATCGAGTGTTATATAAGAGAGCATTTGGGCAGTTAACCTGGTTTGGAGGTAATGGTTGATGTGAATAGGGAGTCATGTAATAGAACTGATTATTGTATGGAACAATCAGAGAGTATTTGCCCCTTGTATCGTCCTGTTATTAACTCATCGTCCAACTATTGAATATTCCATCAGCTTGAAGGCATGAGAATCAATATCCTTGGACGCCATTTGTTAAATCACTTTGACAGCTTAATGTAGATGACAAATGTACAATGCTCAGTCAGGCAGTGAAATGGTCGCGGAGTAACTACATCTGGTAAGATGAAGTCAGATTGGTTCATTAAGTTGAAGTTTGTGGGTTTTACTGTTAACCTGTCATTTCGTTGCTTAATTGAATAATTAGGCAATATTGGATGTAACAAAATCAGAGGTGAGGTAAGGTGATTTGGGTTTAACGTCGCTTTCATGAGTATTTCACTTATATATCATGGCTGCTAGGAGAAAGCCCACAACCCCATGTGGCTATGTATTGCAGTGAAACCTGAGAGCAACGGCTGAAACAAACAAGTCATGGGTATTACTGCACTGAAATTCAGTGTAGCATTGCACCCAAACCTTACTGCGTGTAGAACAGTTCTCTGCTCAAGACAAGGTTGCTGTGCCCCTGGCAGGATTCAAACCACGGACCTCTTGATCCGAAGCCGAACGTGCTAACCACTGCACTATCCCGCCCCCTACAAAATCAGATATGTTATGAATAGTATATTGGACTCTCTAAGCAAAATATAACCAAAAAAGAAGATACTATGATTAGAGAAGATTCAGAATGAAGGGCCAGTAGTTAAGCTGTACGAGATGTTAATTAATGGACAGTAAGGACGGTAAGGACTTTCACAATGCCAGCCTCATCTGGGTGTCGGAAAGTCCTTGATTCATGACCTCAGGTGACGCAGTTAATGACTTGCGTGTCTCTCAACCCCCGAGGTGTCAACTTCGTGAGGATGCATGTCCCCTTGACCACTCGACCATTGGTCAGCTGTCACAAACACTGACCATCGGCAAGTACACAATCATCTGACCAGGGCACAGGATCCCACAGGAAGTGCTGTCAGCTCCTACCAGAGGGAGCCACTATGGACAGAGGGAGGGAGGCTATTGATTGGCTTGATTTAATCACACGTGCTGAGCTTGAGCAGCTGGCCATACCTTAGGAAACACTCCTCGTAATTGAAAGAAATTATTCCTGAGATGTAATAAATTTGTTGTAAACTGTCGTTGGCTCTTGGCTGTTTCATCGGTTTGACCATAGGTAATTGACAACAGTTTCTAGCTAGCTGCAAGAAATTGGTAGGTTATCACAGACGGGGCCCCCAGCTTTCTCCCCTGATGGATAACACGCCTGTCGATGCTCATTCTTGGAGAGGCAAACCAATTTGCTTGTAGATAATTACATACATTGCCCAGCTCGTCTGCATGCTCCCAGAATCATCAGGTGTAGCTCTGATGGCATTATTGATAAGTCTCTATTGTATTAAAGAGACGATAAGGAACTTGTAAATGTTGACGATAAGGGGCTCGGAAAATGGCCTTTCCTTCTACGTTGTCGTGCAATGAGGGTTTCGCACTTCAGCATAATGGCCTTGGGTGTGATAGAGGAAAAGAGAGATATTTCTCTTGGGTGTACTATATTGACTTGTATGCAGATCGCTCATTACCAGCTGGCAGGCCAGTCGGAAAGATCGAGTTCTTGTCACAGTGCTGTTGAGTCCCGGGGGTGGAGCTGGGGCAAGGGTAGGCAACTCTTGTCTTGTAGTCAGGGCAAGGTGAAGCGACTAACAAACACATGGCTACAGGCTATGGCTTGTTTTCCGGGAAAAATTTAATGGAAAGTGTCTAATGTAGATTAAAGGCAATTTGCTTGATATTACTAGTGCTTTTGTTATTGTTTTCAAAAGATTGGTATCTTACCATTTTAGATTTTGATCACGTAATTGTTTCAGAAAAAATTACATTTTTTTAAAAGAACTTCAAGAATATCAACAATTTTCAATCCTCTCTAATGGCTGCGGTGTTAAGCAATAACTCATTCACTCAACACTTTTCAAATAATTGATTTCATTTGAGACTATTTAATCAGTGTTGTCATTAAAATATTTGTTTATTTAAATCTCATTGAAATAGATTGGAAATATTTGCGTTGTTGTAGAAGGCTGGTGCCCCTGGCACCCATGCACTCATTCTGCTGATATAACTCTCTTAGTCTGATCACCTTCCAACACTCCAGGCAGAAGTTACATAAACATACTTTTTTGTCTTTTTTAAATTTGACTTCTGCGAGGAATGTACCAAGTCACGACATTGTGGTTCAAACAGCGCGTCTGGCGAGGGTCCAGTGTTGGAGAATGTTGCCACTGTTAGATTGGTTTACACAGCCATGTTAAACCAGTGATGTTAAAACGACAGTTGGGAGATAGTTGCTTCCTCATAGCGTTGTCTGTGTACACAATACATGGGGGGGGGGGGGGGGGGGGGACTGTTGTATTACTGTGTTGCTTCCCTGCAGAGCTGCCCCGAGCAGGCAGCAAATAGTTGCAGTGTATTCTCTGTTTGTCTCCTCCTGTTTCCTCCAGTAACATGTTTGTGTGCTGACCGCTGTCTCTGTGAACTCTATGTTGAGATTGATTGGTTGATTGGATGATTGGGATGATGATGATGATGTATTGGATAATGATGATGAGGATTAGTATGATGATAATAAGGATGAGGATGATGATTAGGCTGTATTGGATAATGATGATTAGAAAGATGATGATAAGGATGATGATCAGGATTAGTATGATCATGATAATAAGGATGAGGATGATGATTAGGCTGTATTGGATAATGATGATTAGGATGCTGATGATAATAAGGATGGGGATTATGATTAGTATGATGATGATAATAAGGATGATGATGATTAGTATGATGATGATAAGGATGATGATTAGGATTAGTATGATGATGATAAGGATGAGGATTAGTATGATGAAGATAATAAGGATGAGGATTATGATTAGGCTGTATTGGATAATGATGATTAGGATGATGATGATTAGTATGATGATGATAATAAGGATGATGATGAATTTGAATGATGAGTATTAGGATCATGATGATGATGAAGAATTATAAGACTTCAGGATGGCAGTGGTAGTTTTGAGAATATGGTCTTGAATGAATATTATGAAATTTCTAATCACCCATGGCAGATACTGCAGTGCAGTTTTTAATGTTAATCTAATGTAATGCCACTCCGTACAAAGTCATTACTGCAGTCACAGTGACACCGGACTGACAGGTTTCTTTGATTCATGACACTAATGGATGTTTTGCTTGTTTAACTTAGGCGAGTAATAAACAGGACCCATATTTTCGGAGCTCTCTTTGTGCTAAGATAGTCATAAGTCAATGTTAATGTATGGCACGATCTTAGCACTAAGAGAGGTTCGAAAATATGGGTCCAGATTACTAAACTTACTTCATATGATGATCTTGTATCAAGCTGCTTTTACTCATTTCATACAATTTCATAAACTATTTAAGAATTATATTACATAGAAGGTCGTTAAGTATCCTATATAAACACAGATAAAATATTACAGATAAAGAAAGAGTGGTAATTTGAGAGAATTAATTCTCTAGTATTTGCACAAATTAATCTGTGTTTTATGTCGATAATGGTGATTATTGCTCTGACAACAATGAAAATTACTTTAATCAGATGACAAAAATAAAGAAGTGAATGATTATTGTAATTATGTTGAGTAATATTTGCTTTTACATTATAAGAAAATATTCTCTATGAAAGAGATATTAGTTGGACGATTATGACCCTATGTTCACTCGGTGCGAGAGGATGAGAGGAAACGTTGTATCGTCCATTGAAACCAGCATTGATTGAATCTCCCAGGGCCCTTTGACGTAAAAGTTAATAGTTTTACATGAAAAACTATTTAAAATGTAATTAAAATGTTTATTAGATAATGTCGGTAATAATTATTTTTACTGAAATATATCAGTTTTTCAAATTGAAAACTGTTCATAAATACGTGCAAGCTGTCAATAATTTATTAATAAACTCTTACGTGACGTGAGTTCGTGCACTGTCAAGTTGTTCATTTATGATTATAGATCGTAAGTAATGAAGGTATAAATCGAACCGGACTACTGTGCAGTAAACATCACAGTTAACAGCTGTGCAACTAGCACACTTCCCTGCACGCTTCCTTTGTAAATAAGACAATTTGCTGATAAAGGTTTTTTTTTAAATAAAGTACAAAAACCTTATCTTTTCAGTAAATTAATATCTGGAATTAGATCAATAGATATGTATAGGTTAGAGTTTAAAATATTCATCTATATCCTTTGTACTTTTGTATCAGGTAATATATTTTTTTAAATATTAATTAAATTTCTAACAAGGATATCAAAGGTCTGTTTTATTTTCAGCAAGAATTTAGACATTTTAATTATTTAACAATTCAATTATTTAAATAACTCTTGGTAGTAGTAGGTGAAAAATATAGATATGATGATCATTTTGATAATTATTTACGTGTTTTTAGACAGTAAGCACTATTATTTATTTTAATTATTGTTTTATTTCAGAGGTTTTTTAAAATGTAATAATAAACATGGAGAAAAATATTCAAATAGCTTTTTCATAATTTTGTTTTGCATCTTTGTGCTTTTCTTCAACAAGTATATTTTTCATTATTTTTTACCACTGATTTGAAGTCACATTTGTTGAATAAGTATATTACCTTTTTAGGATATGATGGAATTGTTTGCAATTTTTAATAAACTGGAATACTATTTTGTAATCTTGAAACAATGTTCACAAACTCCAATGATATGAGATTATTATGATTTTTAGTGTATGAAATTAACCTTAATGTGTATTATTCCTGGTACAGCTATCATATGCCACTTGCCAGCAAATGAAGGATATTAATTCAAATAAGATATATTACAGTGTAATGTTAAGACAGGTTTGTAACTCTCTGCTGAGTGTTAAAGAGTATGAATTCAGATAAGATATATCACAGACTAATTTTAAGACAGGTTTGTAAGTCTCTGCCCGGTGTTAAAGAGTACTAATTCAGATGAGATATATCACAGACTAATGTTAAGACAGGTTTGTAAGTCTGGGCCCAGTGTTAAAGAGTATTAATTCAGATAAGATATATCACAGACTAATGTTAAGACAGGTTTGTAAGTCTCTGCCCGGTGTTAAAGAGTACTAATTCAGATAAGATATATCACAGACTAATATTAAGACAGGTTTGTAAGTCTGGTCCCAGTGTTTAACTAATTTACAAGTACTGATGTACTGACGTGAATGCAGATACAATTGTTTCTTGTTCAATGATATTACAACTAGAATGTCAGAACGATGGACCAACATGTCCGGGAAATTAGTTTAAACATGAATAGCATGACCAGGTAGCCTGTGAATAGAACACTGTACGTCATGTAACAGAATCTGTACTTCCAAATTAACCCTTTCACTGCTGAAACAATAAAAGACTACAGTCCTGTGTGGATGACTTATATGATTCATAACAAGGAGGACTTTTTGGAAAGTCAGGTGTTAATGATAGACATACATGATTGATTAATGCGTATCTCAAAGGTTAACATTTATAGGTCAAGGGTCAACATGTATAGGTCAATATTAGCATCTTAAAGGTGCATCCATTGTGTTTCATAAATTTTTATTTGGTTTAAATACGTTCCAACTCACCACATGTACTGTCTACAATACAAATACCTTCACCCAGCTTGCATATTTATCCCCAATCGCAAAATATATCATAATTTACTAGTTTCCAATTAAAATTGAGTAACATCATTATGCATGTGCAGAAACCGAAACTGCAGGTCCCATTTACATGCACAGTAGTTATATGGCATATTAAACATTATCAATTCAAATTTGTCTTTTTGTCTGTTATAAATAAGATTCCAAAAATACGTTTGACTCATTGGCGCGCGCCACACGCGGTACGTTGTCCGGTTTTCGATCAGTAATCACTACTTTTACCTTCTAATCGTCAATATGCCAAGTCTACTATCATCAAAATGGTAGTTTTCGGTAACAGTCGGTAGTTCTCGATAAAGTAACACCATCTATAACGTTTGCAATATGTGACCCCAACAACACAATGGATGGACCTTTAAGGTCAAGATGGTCAAGGTTTAACATTTAACTGGGGCAGGGTAGCACAATGGTTAGCGCGTTCGGCTTTGGATCAAGAGGTCCCAGGTTCAGATCCTGCCACAGTGCAATGCTACACTGAATTTCAGTGCAGTACCACGCATGGATTGGTAGTTCCAGATGATGCTCACGTTGCAGGCTTTCTCCCTGCAATAATACTAGCAGCCGTGATATAAGTGAAATACTCTTGAAAGCAGCATAAACCTCAATTCACCTCATCTCACCTCAACAGGTCCGCCTGAGTGATATAAATTGGTACTCGGTAGATGCACTATTTTACGATTTTTGTTCCTTGTATTTTTCTATATGCACTATTTTGCAACTTTTGTTCCTTTAAACAGTTCATTTTAATCAGACTAAGGAATGTCAATGCTTCCACTTTTGCAGTAGATAGGAGGATAACATAAAATTAGCTGCGGATAACAAGTTGTTTACAAGGTGTTATGTTTTGTTTTTCTGTTTTTCCATAAATCTGTCATCGAATGATGGCTGAAATATGAAAGTTTCAAAATGTTGTGTTCAGTAATGAGGTCATGATGACCTGTCTTCCCGGAGTGCTTCACAATACTTCCATTTTCCAATGTCGGATTTGATAGATGTGTATCAAACAAGATGTTATTAATATAAATTAAACTGATATCAAATAGCCATCAGCGTTTTCTAATTGAAATCATATTTAGGAGACAAGAATAAAGGTATCCTGCAAGGTTATGTAATGACACCAAATTCATAATTTTACTGATGAGAGCTCATTTTATGACTCTTTCAATCCTTCCAAATTGGATATGATATTTTGTTTGCAACTCAAAATTATTTTCTCCCTGACAACGGTTCAATTAAGGACTCTTTGAATGCATGCACCAAGAATGGTTACGCCATGTTGTTTGTGTCAGCGTGTTCATGATATTCCTGTCCCTTTAATCAGAGAATCGCTTCACTTCTTACATGATCAGAAGAATCTGTTTTGCTAATAACTCTTCGTCTATTAACATTAATAATGGAATTATGGGTACAGTTAGTGCAGGACGTATGACTGAATCCCAGGTGTGCAAATTTTGTCAGATTGCGTTACTCCACACAGGGCCTGTCAGTGTTCGGAGCATTTCAAAGAGTTTTAATTACGTTCCTAATGGCTTCCATCATCTTTTACCATTAAGTTAAAATCTTGACATTTCTGAAATCCCTAGCTTTCCATTTTGCTGAAAATATTGATTATTAGTAAAAATATTCTGTTTCATAGAAATCTGCTTCGTCCTTATCTGAGAAATTGTTTTTAGTCTAAACTACCTTTGACCAGTTGCTGTCATTAGGAAATCAGTTAGTGCACAAATCAGAGAATAGTTCATCTTCATTTTTGAATTGCAAATGCTTTAAAATTGATGAATCTGAACATGAAAGAAGGAAAATTAATTAAATCGTCATATTGCCAAACTGAGTTTACAAAGTGTTCCTTTTGCATTAATCAATTGTTAAAGCTGAGGTTAAAACGGATGTTTGAAATAAAAGTCATCACTAACTATAAAAGCAATGTATGTTACCTTCACATACGTTAATCCTGGAAACTTTAAAAGGGGAGGGTTCCAGGGGTGGATTCAGAGAGGGGGTGGTGGGGTGCAGGGGTGCGCACCCGCTCCACCCCCGTTGATGTGAACATGAAATTTTAAAACATGAAACAATTACCAATAAGGCTTTAGTCAAGACAGTGGTGCACCCCCCTTCAACTTACTTAAAGGGAAAGTTCTATCATCAATTTATCGGCAACATCCGCCATCTTGGATTCTTGGCATAACGTGAAATGAAAACACGCTATATACAACCTAATTTTACAATTTGGAAATAATAAAACATATACAATGATTGAATATTCACATAGTAACACATATCATATAATAAAACTGAAGAACACTATGGTTTTAGGCCTTAGCGAAGTTTTCCCAGCAGCGCTGATGAATGGCTTCAGATTCCATATTGTCTATTTTTCAACAAATGTGCACTTGTCTTTATCAAGTTCAAAGTTGTGAAATATAAAGTCATCGACACATTAACGTTATTAATATATTTCAATTTGACTGTGTTTTAATCATGTATTTATAGCATATATGTGCAAACGGGAATATCATCTCGAATTTTTTTTCCACAAAAAATACCCCGATAGAACCCTCCTTTTAAGTTTGAGTTAGTGTTGTAAGTTGCCTGCTGCTTACCGACAAGGGACGGGATAGCGCAGTGGGTAGCGCGTTCGGCTTCGGATCAAGAGGTCCGGGGTTCGAATCCCGCCAGGGGCACGGCAACTGTGTCTGCAGTAGAGAACTGTTCTACAGGCAGTAAGGTTTGGGTGCAATGTTACACTGAAGTTCAGCGTATTACCACCCATGGTTTGCTAGTTCAAGCCGATGCTCGCAGGTCTCACCGCAATGCATAGCCAGGTGGCGTTGCGGGCTTTCTCCCTGCCGCATACTAGCAGCCGCGATATAAGTGAAATACTCTTGAAAGCGGCGTTAAACCCCAACTCACCTCACCTTACCGACAAGACCTTCTCTTCCACCTCCAGCCCCTTTCACTGAAACTATTTCTCAAATCTCTCCATCAAATTCAAATGCAAAATGCAAAAGTTTGGGTTTGAACCCCCTGAAACATCTCTGGATCTGCCACTGCTGTGTTTTAAAGGCACTTGATAAACTTAAAGTCTTATTAGACTGATTCTTGGTAATATGGTAGATAGAGTTTGACCGCTGTCTATTATTCAAGATTTGTTTGAAGGAGTCCTCACTTCCTTTCTCTGTTTCAGAGTACTCCCGACTGACGCGCGTACCGGCGGAAACTGTGCCACTCTCCGACCCAATCTCAGCGACCCGCGTCCTGTGTGGCGCCCTCATCATGCCTACCATCGCCACCATCGTCGGCAAACTTATGTTCGGATCTGTTCCGTCAAACTTCCAGAGGACTCTCCTGGTGAGTTGTCTCCCTTGCCATGATTTCACTATTAAAGTCCTTATATTTGTGTATTAAATAACGTTTTGTTTTATGTCGTGTTTTATGTACACTTCGACCAAAAATACTTTTAAAATTTCTCAGTGTGTTATTTTTAGTTTTTAACATTGTCAAAACTCAGAAATGTTTGTAGTCTCTGTTTATATTACTGCTTTATTGTCTCTACTCAGTTTGTTTTATAAAAATGTAATGAACATATAATAGCAATTTATCAAATTTGTTTAAGGCAGGTTGTAATTGAGTTCAGTGTAAAAACTTCTAATTTATTTGTAATTGGCAAGTCAGAACCCAAATTGATATACGCCATCTCTCCTCAGGGTGGGATTGCATTCATCGCTATCAAGGGAGTGTTGAAAATCTACTACAAACAGCAGCAGTATCTACGTCAGGCAAACCGCATCATCCTTGACTACCCCGAGGAGACCCCTTCAACAACGCCCCAGTCTTCTTCATAGACCCTCAACTCCCTTCTCTCTTCCCCCATTTTCTACCACCCTGTCCATCGCCCCCTCTCCCCCTTTCCCCCTTTCCCAGGCCATCGCCCCCCTCTCCCCCTCTCCCCCTCTCCCCCTCTCCCCCTCTCCCTGGCCCTCTCATTGTTGCTTATCTACCCCCAATGGCAGATCTGCATATGATATACTCTCTCCCCCCTCCCCCCCCCCCCTCTTTCTCCCCCTCTTCTTCCATGTGCTATTAGTTAGGGATGGCAACAGACAGACATTTACATGATGTGGTTATGGAAAATGTTATGGATTATTTTGTCTCTTGTGTTTTGAATTATGTATATAACATGGGCAAGCTGTCGCTGGGCAAGTTCTCGACTTGATGGTTCCCAGAATCCCCTGTGTACCCACAATGCACCTGTGGAGGGACGGACGTATGGAAGGACAATCGGACACATGTTGAATAGCCTATAGTGCCAGCCGTGAGAAATGTGGACGGTTATTTGTTATTTGTGTGAAACTAACTGCAAATATCTGCTGTGGTGATGGTAACAAAGTTGGAGCATGATGTGAGCGGTAACACATGAACACACATACACTGGTAACATCTACAGCAAGATGTGACAGGAACACATGAACACACACTGGTAACATCTACAGCAAGATATGACATGAACACATACTGGTAACATCTACAGCAAGATATGACATGAACACATACTGGTAACATCTACAGCAAGATGTGACATGAACACATCCTGGTAACATCTACAGCAAGATATGACATGAACACATACTGGTAACATCTACAGCAAGATGTGACATAAACACATCCTGGTAACATCTACAGCAAGATGTACAAACACATGAACGCATACACACTGGTAACATCTACAGTAAGATGTGACACAAACACACACTGGTAACATATCTACAGCAAGATGTGACACAAACACACACTGGTAACATCTACAGCAAGATGTGACACAAACACACACTGGTAACATATCTACAGCAAGATGTGACACAAACACACACTGGTAACATCTACAGCAAGATGTGACACAAACACACACTGGTAACATCTACAGCAAGATGTGACATGAACGCACACTGGTAACGTATCTACAGCAAGATGTGACACGAACACATGAACGCACACTGGTAACATCTACAGCAAGATGTGACACGAACACATGAACGCATACACAGTGAAACCAGCAACTCTCTGTAACATGTGAGTTAAGTGACTTGACATTGACACTTACAGGGATAATCTTTTATCTGAAATTTTGTATTGTTATTTTGTGTTTTCCCTTCTTTTATTCTGATAGATGTATAGTTAAGCCAATTCTTCCTTGGGAATGTTTAGACTGGGGAAGAAATAGCCTGCTACATTGGAAATATTCCCTCTGTGTTACGATTCCTGTAAATGAACCATGCAGGAATAGTTTGACTCTAGGCAGTTCAACAGTAAATGATTTATATGTACACACTTGTATGTATACCCTTTAAAGGGGCAATAGCACATTTTTTTGCTCAAATTATGTAAAATGTATTTGAAAAATAATGTCACTAATAGTAAAGAACCCTTCTCTCTTTGGAAAATCAAGTTAAAAATGACTATACATGGTTCGGTAAAGCCATGGGAATCGTTTTTGTAATTCGAAATAATAAAATGTGTTCACATTAAAATGGCCGCCATGCTTTTTTTTGTTTCATATGCAACACCGTTATTACCACTACGGATAATTGGTTTGTGTAATAAGATGTTTTTCCACCTAAAGTTAATATAAGTGACATAAACTATGATTATAAATGGGAAATTTGAAAAATAGAATTTGCAAAAAATGTGATACAGCCCCTTTAAATCAAGGTTATATTTCAACAACCACGAGCAGAGCGGAGTCAACTGAGAGACTATTTTCACCTGAATATGTCACAAAAGTTTTTTCTGCACATTTTACTGGTAGCAGCACCGTGCTAGAGGATGTATTGATATTTGTATGAACTAGTGTCTCATTTGGAGAGGAAGAACTCTCCTGACTGGTTGGAATATTATAAGTTTTACAAAATCTATCTCTAGAATTGAAAATAACATTTTTTTACTAGAAAGTGTTTGACAATGAGTTAACATTGAGTTAATGTTGAGTTCTATCTGATTTAAGGTATGATGATTTTCACAGATTTAAAAGAAATATGAACATTTATAATGAATGAATATGTTACAGTGCATAATTATAATTCATGTATCACATTTTAAGAAAACTTATTTTTTGTCTCATTTTCCAATCAAAGGGTAATTATGATAGAGATCACTGGAAGATATCTATTTTGAAGTAGCTTAACATCACTGTGACTGTAAGAAGATCCAGGAATTTAAAGGGGGGGGGGGGAGGTTACGTGCATAATTCTTTCAGAAGAGGGGGTTTGGCAGTAGGGTTTCAAATTAACCCCCCTGAACCCCTCACGATCCACTGGAGTGTGACCAGGTTCCTGGGGTAATGTGGATCCTAGGCAAAATAATCTGCACACATACTCTACTAGTTCAAGGTATTATTCAATGAATTATTTATGATGTATGATCACGGGGAGAAGGGCTGTGATCCTGTGCAATCCTGTCTTCTGATGACTTGTTTGTACAATACAAAACCAAAGATTGGAACTCTGTAAGGAAGTGCTGTATCATTGTGATGCGGTGTAGTATAGTAACAATCTCATTAAAATCATATCTTTGATTCGTTCCCAAGATTAAACTTACAAAATGTTGGTTGTCATTCATCCAAGATCTGAAGGAATTCCGTGGAGCCCGTGTCTTCTTTCAGAAATCTGAAAGCATCATTTTCAACGGGCAAGGAAGAGCTTCCGGCGAACATGGAGTTCTACGGGATTCTGTCAGATCTTGAATGAGTGACAACCCAAATAGGTCTAGCCTTAGGAACGAATCAAAGATATGATTTCAATGAGATTTGTACAGCAACTTCCTACCTAGCCAGATCTTCTTGAAACTTTGGCTTAGGACAGACCATAGGGGAAATGTTTATCCCTTGACTGTTTATAGAAAATGTAAATCTGGAGGAACTACAAGAAGCAAACTTGACATTCTTCTTGAAATTTTAGTCCAGACGAGTTGGACTTCCTGTACGATTGGCCTTAAACATTCCTAAGGGAACTTAGGACTGAAAGATAACAGGACATTTTTCACCAGCAATTTTTTTTCATATTATATTTGAAGCAAAATATTAATGTGCACATTTTACAAGATTCTAGTTTATAATGAATCTAGTATGATCAGTTTATCTACATATTGAGTTAAGTTCTACATTATTTTACTTTCTCAAGGCTACTAACCTTTTGAATTCACCATTCCAAACCTTCCAAATCCCTAGAAATACATGCCATATAGATAGTCAACGAATCCTTGTAATTTAGTTTGAAATGGTCACAGATTTGAATTGCTAACTATCAAAATATGTAAGAACTACAAAAATAAATTCTGATATATGTAGAGCAATAGACTCAAGTCATAATTCTCAGTGTTAGCTGCAGTTGAATGTGGCTAGGTTGGCGGTACGATATTCAGGGGAACAATTGGAAAACATTTTAAGCAATTCCAGTTTTCACAGGTGTGTATAATATGTTCATTGAAAAATATACTTTGTATGAACACATACTGGACAAAATCAGTTGGGGATTTTGAAATTTTTATGACTGATATTTCATCAGTTTGTTAAATAGTAAGATGATTATTTATAATTTCAAAATGTACCTATATCCCTAACTTTTTTGTCAAGTATATAAGGAAAGATATTTTTATATCAACATGATCCCATTTTGTCAACTGTAACACTAGGGAGGTAGATGCCGGTAATTATATACCAGATTGAGGTAGTGTCACTTTGTCCATGGACTGTAACAATGCCATGAAATATTCAAATCTTATAAATGCTTTGAGTGATAAACTAACACTGAGTCAAACAATATGTTATATTGCTAATGATTCTATGTGCCTCTAAGCATTTGCAAAGTTGAACAACGTGTTTCTTGGAAATGAAATTTTATGGTTTTATGATTGTATTACCGGTATGTGAAAAATGGGAATCTTTTTCCTCCAACAATTTTTGACAATGTCTGCTTTCTATTTAATGATAAAATAGGGTCGGACGGCTCCATAAACCAATTGAATAAATGACCTTAAAGGTTTGGCTTTAATGATAACCAAGCAAGCATCCACTGTCGGCAAGATAAACACCCTGGCCAAGATTTCTAACCTCTCTAAGTGCTATGATTGTCATTGTGACTGTCTTAGTGCTAAGAGAGCTTTGAAACAGGTTCAGATTGCTAAGTCGAATTTCTTCTCTATTTTATGTATACAATCAGAACTCATTCCTGTCCATTCTCTAGGTGCTTTTGTGTTTGAAATTAAATGAAAAGTGTATCAGATAATTTAATAAGCCATCTGATACTTATAACTGCTGCTTGAGGATCTGATGATTTAGTTTTGAAAGAGTTTCGTCATGCTGAGGTACTCGTTCAGAAGCTATTTAGCCAAATTGTGAAATTAAAATATTTCTTTGTACACCAGTGGTTAAAGGCCCATCCATTGTGTTGTTGGGGGTCAAATATGCCAACCGTTATAAATGGTCTTATTTTATCGAGAAGTACCAACTGTTACCGAAAACTACCATTTTTATGACACTCGGCTTAGTATATTGATGATATGAAGGTAAAAGTATCGATTTCTGATCGAAAACCGGACAATACACAGCGTGTGGCACGCGCCAATGAGTCAAACGTAATTTTGGAATCTTATTTAAACCAGACAAAATAAAAAATTTGGGTTGATAATGTTCAATAGATCATTTAAACACTGTGCATGTAAATAGGACGTGCACTTTCGGTTTCTGCACATGCATAATGATGTTACTCGATTTTAATTGGAAACTAGTAATTATGATATGTCTGGCAATTGGGGATGAATATATGCAAGCTGATTGAATTTGTTTGTATTGTAAACAAAACATATGTTGTGTTGGAACGTATTAAAGCCAAATAAAATTTTATGAAACACAATGGATGTTAACATGTTCGGCTTCGAATAGAGAGGTCTGGGGTTTGATCCCGCCAGAGGCACGGCAACTTTGTCTGCTGTAAAGAACTGTTCTACACGCAGTAAGGTTTGGGTGCAATGCTATGCTGAATTTCAGCGTAGTACCACCCATGGTTCGCTAGTTCCAGCCAATGCTCACATGTTTCACCGCAATGCATAGCCACATGGCGTTGCAGGCTTTCACCCGGCCATAATACTAGCAGCCATGATATAAATGAAATACTCTTGAAAGCAGCGTTAAACTCCACCTCACCTCTTTTCATGCCCATGGAGCAACCAAATTTATTTCAAAAGAGAGGAGTCGTTCAAAACGAGGTGCAGATTTCACTTTGCTTTAATTAATAATATACGGTGTTATTCTTTTGCACCGACTTTCTGATTTCATGTGATTACAATGTTAATCAACACGTTTTTCTTTGCTATCCAAGAATCGTTTGAAGTTGGCCAGATCATCTTGTTCTCGATGTCTTTGGTATCCATCCCTCATTCTATTGCTTTTGAATTTTCTTTAAATGTCATCAATCTTTGTGACTTTGTTATTTCCCTTCAAAAGTTAGATCGTCAATATCCAAACTGATGTTTATCCTATTTCTATCCAGATCATCAATTCAAAGAATGAATATGTATATTGGCAAGCACATAGGAGGGGGAAAAAAAAGATACTCTTTTCAATTTTGTAAGATTGTATTTATTGTCATTTGAAAGCTGATTTTATAACCAATGTAAGTATGTAGTTATATAGTTGTTAAAACTTGTCAATATCTGTATTGTTAATTTTATAACCTTCATCCAAATTGACAAGGCAGTTGAATCAAATGTGTTCATTTCATTGAAACCATTTATAGTTTGAAAACTTCATGTAGTTATGTATTTCTAAACAAGACAGACAAGTCAAAGAATGTCTATATTTGTGAGTGATTTGTAAATAAAATGTTGATGAAAGAATCTGATTGAAATGTTTGTTTTGTTTGGTCTTGCCGGATTAGTAGCTTATCAGATGAAGTTCATCACTGGCTACAGTTTATTGACGGATGGATACTTCTACAAGAGGTATAATTTACCAGTAATTTATCAATATTCTGGCAAAGTGTATCTTTAAAGGCAGGCGTCTTGCTGAACTGCGAATATAATTATAAGACTACTGCTATAAATGTCTGTTTTGTTTTACATGCTTATACTTTTTAGCTCATCTGGCCTGAAAGGCCCGATGGGCTTATGGCATGGGATGGCGTCCGTCCGTCCGTCCGTCCGTCCGTCCGTAAACTTTTCGCTTTTTCGACTTCTTCTCCAGAACCAATGATTCCAGAGAGCTGAAATTTAATGTACAGACTCCTTGGCTGAAGGGGATACTAAATTGTAAATTTGGTGACCCTGTGACCCCAAATGTGGGTCACAGGGGTCATAACCTTAAAAGCTATTTTCATCTTCTTCTCCAGAACCAATGACTCCAGAGAGCTGAAATTTTATGTACAGACTCCTTGGCTGAAGGGGATTCTAAATTGTAGATTTGGTGACCCTGTGACCCCAAGTGTGGCTCACAGGGGTCATTACCTAAAAAAAACTATTTTCATCTTCTTCTCCAGTCCCAATGAACGTAGAGAGCTGAAATTTTATGTACATACTCCTTGACTGAAGGGGATTCTAAATTGTAAATTTGGTGACAGTGAGACCCCAAATATTGGGTCACAGAGGCAATGACCTAAAATGCTATTTTCATCTTCATCTCCAGTCCCAATGGCTCTAGCGAGCTGAAATTTTATGTACAGACTCCTTGGCTGTAAGGGATTCTAAATTGTAAATTTGGTGAGTCTGTGACCCCAAATATGGGTCACAGGGATCATAACCTAAAAGCCTATTTCAGTTTACAGCATCTTTCTGAGATTATATGTGCACTTCAATCAGTAAGTAGGTAAGGGAGGTAATTTTAAAGAAAACAGCTGAGTTAAAGGCATTTCATCTTTCTGATGTGAGAGTTCTAACATGTGCTTTGAGAATATAATATGTCTGATGAAAAAGAGATATTGAGAATTAAAAACTTAGAATTGGAGGTCTAACAAAAATTATAAGTCATATTTTATCTTTGTCTCACATTTCACATATGAGTAATTATTTGTATTTTGCAAGTGAATTTGCTGATAAAGGTACACACAAGTCTAAAAGTATTCTAAAGACTTAATACAGAATCTTTTATTGAATCTAATATAATGTTCTTTGTAATTTAAGAGTAAATAATGGAGTTTTTTAATATCTCATGATATTGTGTAATTATTTGGAGAATTAATTAATTAATTAATGAGAATTTCCAGTACGGGTCAATTTGGTATACCTTATTTATATCATATTTTATACTTTAAATCTGATTTAGTTTTCTATCAACTTTGCAGTTAATTTTATTCAATAGGAACAAGAAATAAGATAAATGTCTACATTATGGACATGTTTAATGTGAATCTATTTGAAATGAGAACTATTGAACACCCTTTGAAGGAATAACTTGAAGAGGAATTAAATTTTTTCATTTTACATGAAATATGTGAACTGAATATGACTAGTGATGACTGTTGTAACATAGGACTATAAAAGAAGTAGCTATATGAGATTGTGACATCACACCTATTTTCATCATCTTCTCCAGTACAGAAACATAATTAATTGTAGGAAAAACTGCATCTAACATATAAATTTTACTGGCTGTGAGTCCAGTGTCTGCATGTTATGTAATTGCATTGGCAGAAGGATGAAAACTGATAGTTACACAGAGGTTTCAGGTTACTTCAAACTACTGTGCAGCACTGTGTTATCATAGACTGTGCGTGAGACTGCTTTAGTCTTCCACTGACTCTAAAAAAGAATTTATTCATAGAATATCACCATTTTATCAAATATTGAAAAGGAGCCTATAAGAAATGGTGAAAAAGAATTTACTAAAAAAAATTCACCAATTTATCATGTATTGAAATGGAGCCTATAAAAAAATTTGGATTTTCAAAAACTGAGGCTCCTATTCATTATGTAATAAATGTTGGTATTGCCATAATGCAATTAAGAATTAAAACAATATAATGCAAAGGTGTATGATATTCATAACGAATGTTGATTTATGTGTAACCAATTTTGATAATAATTAGCAGGGGTCATAACCTTAAAAGGTTTTTTCATTTTCTTCTACAGCCCCAGGCCATTATTGCAATAGCTGACAGTGGTGAATTGTATGCAAAGAATTGTACCCGGTATATTCATTATTATATAATGTGTGTACGATCTTAAAAAATAGTATGATCTCTCCACCACATTATTATATGTTTGATACCAGCAATTTATTTCCAAGCTTTGTGTTGCTCTTTCAACACATATATATAGCAGATTGGCAAAGTTATGGTAACAAAATATTTTTAAACTGCTTTAATCGTTTCACTACCTAGATTCTTATTACTACATTCCATTATCTGACCATTGCTATAAAGTTCACTCCATAACATACCCCACTTATTATTTCCTGATGAGCTACAGAGGCCATGGCTCTATTTTTATCAATGTGTTTCCATAATCAACAAAATTGGATCGACAAACAAGCCAAGAATTTTTGCTAATCCTCAACGAAAAACGAGACTTATGCAACGTATCCATATCTATATCATTTTACAAATTCAAAGAAATAAATATCAACAAATTATTTATATTGTGATGGTTTCCTAACAAGTTCGCATGTAAAGACACTAGTGAGTCTAAACTTTTGATGGGTAGTATACATGATGAGAAGCCGAAGTAATGCGCTACATTTACTAGTATTCCATTTATATGATCCATTGAACAATACCAGCCAATATCTGTCTCTTTTTATCTGTCTCTTCTCAATTGACATGCACCAGCCATGGTACCTTGTCCAGATTCCGATCATAATCATGACTAACATCCTTCTATTGTCACTGAATAGATTGGCATTAAAAGGATAATTTTGGACAACCGTCACCTCTCGATAAAATAACACTCCAAATCATGTGACACCATTTTTCTGGATTTTTTGTAGATTACACACTTCTAAATTTAGCCAACTCCTGACAACTTCCAAACGCAAGGCATAACTCTTGCCAGTCTGCATTACTGGCTGATTTAACCCTTGCGGTATTTCCCTCGCTTTGTTGTGTCAAGACAGTGAATCGCTGCACCAGAAATGCATAGCGGGCCTGGATTTCTAAACTCAGATTTCTTAAGGAAATACTGCAAGGCCTAAATCAGCCAGTAATGGAGACTGGCAAGAGTTATGCCTTGCATTGGGAAGTTGAACTCCTGATGGCTGTGTGACTGTATCAGTCAGTGGATCATTATGTTGCTATCTACAGGTCGTCTAGCGCCCCTCCTAACACATTTTGAATAATATGAGTACCACTTTAAGACAAAAGAATAGGAAGATTTTCTGGATAAAAACTTCTTTAATGTCAAATACACAACATTTCGGAGTATAAGCTCACTCCTTCATCAGGTGGAATCTAAGGAAATAACAAAATATGATAAATTTTTATTACCCACGTGGTACTTCGTAAAGGGGTTTCATAACAATCTGTTATGACACATGTGTCATAATACTTTCAAGTAATTTGATGGCTAACGATGAACTTTGACACTGCCTGGACTACTTTATTCATTCATAAAACGAACATGAATTCATTTATGAAAATACAAGTAATGTACGACAACACTAAAAATTAATATTATCTCATTCTTCAGTTAGTTATCCTACTCACCGTAATGATTGATTTTAATGAATAATTAACAAATACACCATGACTAGAGCAGAACTAATGAGCACAACATTGAGAATGCAGCAAGAGGTTTTGCTCTCACTCTTACCATTGAGAAAGACATTGCAACGATACGCTCAGTCTCTCGGTGAAAACCACCTGTTCGTAACGGTGCACAGTGACTTTATACTCACAAGACAAAAATAACCATAAGGAAAGCAATTTCAACGGCGATGTTAATCTAAAACTTACATTTACCGGTATTGAGATTGTATTAGCTTCTTTACACATTCCGAAAAATATGCGAATGGTGGCCGCCATGACACATGACGTTATTCAAAGGACAGATAACTCTCATCTCCTGTCCTCGAGCAGGGAGATGTTATATTATGTACGCTTCCTTCATCATGACTAGTGCAACTGGTTTCGCCATACTGATCGACCATCACAAATTTTAGAATGGTTTCCCTCATGAAATAATTTTGGTTTGTCTCTCGCTAAGGCTCGAGACAAAATCAAAATTATTTCACGAGGGACATAAACTTGATATGGAGGGGGAAGCTCATTAGATATCCTATAAATATAGCATGTATAGCATTGTTATCCAGAAAGTCTTCCTGTTCTTATGTATGGCACTTCAACTGTAAGATACTCTTGAAAGCGGCGTTAAACCCAAACTCACCTCACCTCACCTCAACTTTAAGACATGAATGTTTTTTTCTGTAGCTTATCAGGATTTAATCCATGGTGATGACGTCACTCTATTGTGTTAACAATGGATTATTTTTAAGAATCTACTGGTCATTGACTAATCCAGTCAGGAGAGGTGTCAGGTTTTGACACAAAGTAATTTGTTCAAGAATGATGTATTTTGTCTTAGTATATCTGATTAGAATCTTAAAATATCTGATTATTTTTGTAATGTCTGACCCGGGAATCGAACATGTAACCCTTCGACTGTTTCGCGGCGCCCTAACCTATTAGGCTACCAGGCCTGCTGGTAATCATTTGATTGTTTGTCAGTAAGATCCCTGCATTTTAAACAAGACTGGTAAAGTGTGAAACGCATGGGGATCGTGCAGAAACACATGAAATGCAGGAGTTTGGCTGTCAGTCAAATCGCTTTGCGTGGAAGATTTGCGCCAGGCTCGTGCATTGAAGAATCCATTTCATAAGAGTCGAAGCTACGTGTACCATATCCGATGAATGGGCACTGAAATTTGCAAAATAATATTTTTTTAGGTTACATAATTGAAATGTATTGTCTATAATGCTAGAAAATCACATATATGTATGTTTTGTGACGTCATACATGGATTAAGATGGAGAATGCATGAGGAGCCGTGGATTCGTTAAAAATAATCAGTTGATTATTTTTAACGAATCCACGGCTCCTCATGCATTCTCCATTACTTAAAATATACATTATACATGTTGGTTGAAAATATACAATCTATAATCCACAAAGGCCAGACCAAGGCATTTGTAAAGGATTTTAAGGATGGCCCCTTTGAGGGTTTACCAAATCTACAATTTAGAATCCCTTTCTGTCAAGGAGTCTCTATACAACATTTCAGCTTTCTATAACTTTGTGTACTGGAGAAGAAAGTGAAAATAAGTTTTTTTAGGTCATGACCTCTGTGACCTATATTTGGGGTCACAGGGTCACCAAATTTACAATTGAGAATCCCCTTTGGCCAAGGAGTCTGTACACCATATTCAATTTCTAGAGCTTTTTGTACTGGAGAAGAAGTAAAAAAAAATCGACATAAGCCGGTCGGGCCTTTCAGGCCTGATGAGCTGGAACTTATGGTAAAAATATTCACAACTTTTAATATTTCAAAGGGGGAATCTATGAAACTTCAATTTTGCCCTTTAAAAGTCAAACAAGTTTGATTTATTATTTAACAATTTTAAAAACAAAAGTCATTTTCTAAGTTTTCAAAGTCCGCAAATAAAATTTTTATAAGTTGAAACTTTTGAAGCATTTTTAATTTGCCGTAGACTAAAGGATTATATTTCTGCATAAAATCATTTCAGTTCGAAGTAATGACTTCACCAACAAAGACATAGCAATCATTAAAACATGACATTTATTTGACTTCAGGTGATGAATTCACAATTATATTGAATTTTTTAATATAAATTGTTTTCTGTAACAGTATCTTAGACAATTTGAAATAAATCAAATGATGTTTTGTGTTTTTTAATCCAAAGATCAAATGTTCAAACTTGCTGATACTTTTGAGTGGGCAGAACAATGTCTCCAAACCTGAAGGTAACAAGATACCCTGGCAAAATTACACCCACAAACATATTAATTTTCAGGTTGTGGATTCCAATTGAGTAACTTTTCATACAGCTCACGTTTTCAGTTTGAAGAAAATTTTGATTTACAAAATTTAATGACTTCAACAAAATGCCTCCAGTGACAAATACGGATTGGTAGATGAATTAATTTAGTGCAGTTAGTTCTGTTATCCATATGGTTTTATATCCTTGTGTATTGTTTCAGGTATTCCACGAAGGTAAAATCATCAAATGGATGTTACATTAAAAATATTGAAAAAGAATTTAAAACAATTATAATCAATGATGATATTAGAACAATACAGATTAAATGTCGCACACTAGAACAATACAGATTATATATTGCACACTGGAACAATACAAATGAAATATTGCACACAAGAACAATACAGGTGAAATATTGCACACTGGAACAATAGAGGTTAAATGTTACACACTAGAACAATAGAGGTTAAATGTTACACACTAGAACAATAGAGGTTAAATGTTGCACACTAGAACAATAGAGGTTAAATGTTGCACGTTGGAATAATACATATTAAATGTTGACATTAGAACGATACAGATGAAATGTTACACACTAGAACAATATAGATTAAATGTTGAACACTAAAACAACACAAATTAAATGTTGAACACTAGAACAATAAATGTTAGAGCGAGATTGTTTAAGCAGGATGGAGCAGGTGTTTGGTGAGGAAACATGGAAATAATGGCTTCATTCCTGATGTGAGACAAAACAAGACACTCACAGGACAGCAGGGTTCTAGTATTAAGTTTTAGAAAATAGGATTTGTAAATTTTGCAAAAGCAATATAATTGAAGACGAAATAAAAAATTTCATTGAGTCTGACTTTTATTTTGATCTTAGGTATATGACAGGATATTTATCTTGTTAACCCTTTCTTTACACAGTTGTCAAATACAGCCCAATCTGTATTCATATTATGCAATGAGAGGGTTGTGAAGCCAATTGCCGCTCTAGCATTAAAAATGTATAATAGGCGAAAACTTTCAATCAGCCCCTATAACACATAATTATCACAATTCTTCTTCTTCTTCTTCATTTTAGCTTACTGGATGTGGAATATCATTATGTCTCCCCTCGAAGGGTCGGGAGACATATTTTTTTTGGTTGAGTTTTCGTCGGCGTTGGCGTTCCCATTGTTTACGAAGCATACCTCTAAAACTACTTGACCCATCTTTACCAAATTTGGTATACAGCCTCCTCATATCATGTAGATGTGCCTTTTGAGGGTTTCAGCTTTTTTAATAATGTTATTTTTTTCGTTTCCATGGTAACAATTTTGACTAAGTCCATTTGAAGGGTATAGGGTTTGTTTCCGGAGCAGATCTCTAAAACTGCTTGACCAATCTTCACCAAATTTGTTACACAGCTTCCTTATATCATGCAGATGTACCTTTTGGGGTTTCAGATTTTTTATAATTTTGTTCTTTTGGTTCCCATGGTTACAATTTGGACTTTGTCTATTTGAAGGGTAGGGTTTGTTTCCGGATCAGATCTCCAAAACTATGTGGCCAATCTTCACCAAATCTGGTATACAGGCTCCCAATATCATGTACATGTGCCTTTTGAGGGTTTAAACTTTTTTTAATTTTATTTTTTCTGTTCCCATGGCAACAATTTGGACTTTGTCTTTAAGAAGAATAATAACAGAAATTGAATTGGGGGAAGTGGGAGACATCTGTTTTTACGAGTAAAAACACCTTCTAGTTTAAACAACCAAATAGCTACAGTTTTTTAGTTTATTTTTTTTTATAATTTTATTCATCCACCCCTATTACATCAAATCGACCTCCATTCCAAAGGCCTCCTGCACAAAATTTTATAGATTTTACAGGAGTGGGATATTTTCATATATATACACACTCACGCATTCACATACACATGTGGAATCTGATTTTAACCACCAACTAACTACTGCTTACCATTCCTTGAGAGGCATTTTAGAAGTTATAGACATGACAAGAGCCAAGATAAGATATATGGATAGTCAACTTCTTTATTGCAATGAATGTGACGTTTCGGTACAGATACTAACAGAGTTATCAAGCAGTGATACAAGAATCTGGCAAGAGGAAAATATATATATAGCTTGAGTGAATTTATACACTCGACCGCTAAAGAAATAATGCATTTTTCTACGTAAATGGCCACAGCCTCCAAACTGTGTTATATGAAACACTGCAAACCAGTGATAATGTTAATACGAACATAATCGCATCCCTCCATCAATATATCATTAGAACAAAGCGCTTTGGTAAAGCATCTTAGATTAATGTGTATCCATCACTAAAGAACAACGTAGCTGTATCATTAATGAAGTAGAACTGCAAAGAATCTTTCAGAAACAACAATCATGTACGCATGGTATCATTATGCTTTAGTTTGTCATGTTTATGTCCAGTTCTTGTGTGTTTGTTAGTATATGTATGTACTGGTGAGGTATAAATATATGCAAAAGTTTTGCTTGTTTACCGAACCAGATTCTCTATGAATAAAAATACGTTTAAACCAAAAGAAATGTCGCCATGCAAAATGCCAGATTATTCAAGAGTGTTAAACACGACTGAAACAGAGATATATCATGTTTTCAGAAGCAAACTTAACTAAACTTGTTCATTTGTTAATCTGTTCATATTTCTCACAAACACAAATTTTAAGAAATCGTCGTTTCGAATCTCCTAAAGTAGATGAGATAGGAGATTTAGGCTTTATGGCTTGTTTTATGACGTCCTACAATAAAGACGCATCAACAAATTTAAGTTCGAGGTTATTCATGTCAACACTATCATTTATTAATTAAATTTCTATGTTTCATGAATTTTTAAGTTAAATGCCAAACATTCTATGGCCAAAAATCATTTTGAAAAAGGGATTTCAACACCCCAAGACATGAAAATAAAAATATTATGCTCTGTATGTATGTACCTCTTTACATATCATGTCTCTATAACAAGCATTCAAAATCAATTTCCTCTCGCAACAGTGTTTTGTTTTTTACACAGATATGTGGTTACGTTTCTTTTGCGGTTGAGTGTATGTTGATGACCATGTTAGCATCTTCATCGAAACATCCCACTCTTGTCATTAAGAAGTTGTAAATCCAAAAATCTCATTCTCACTGATTTAACCTACTTTTTCTTGTTTCTTAATTTTAACAAAGCCTTGTTTACAGCTGTTTATTTTACAAGGTTCTCGATTGCCTGTTACAGAAATCACAAATATTCTGTCTCTGTGTATATGAAATATTATACAAATACTGGTCTCATGTTTAAATCAAAACCACATAATCTGTTTGAAATACAATAATGTGATTGATGTATTTTGCAAAAAGCTTCAATCAGCTGTAATGTAATGGGAGTACGTAAATACCATTGACTTTAACTTTCAACATCTCATTAGCGTTCTTGTCAAGCAAGCTAGACAAATATTACTTTTACTGGTTGAAAAAGCTTTCTATAAAATGAAATAATCTGTTTTTCTTATCAAATTTATGATGATTAAGTTTTCATTTTCAAAATTACATTTTCAATCTTCGGGCATAAAGAATTGTTTCATACTTTATATTATAAAGATTTTTGCATGAGTATCTCCGTCTAAAAGTTGATTGAGTCAAAATATCAATTTCAGCTTCTAAATTTAAAAAAAAAATGTTTTGATAAAGTTTCATAGCAAATGAAGAAGAAAATCTTTAACTTTGAATTTACTTCAAATTTACTTCAAAAGACTACTGGTAACTTCAAATTTACTTCCAAAATATATAAATCATGAGTATCATTAGTTCTTTTACAACCAAAACGTTCCTGCAACATAAACAAAAAATTTCATGTATTTTTCCTCATTTCATTTATTGATTTATCTACAAAAGAAATATAAATCAAGAATATAATTATGGTACTTTTAGCACCGAAATCTTTAAAACAGAACAAAATTGTTTTTCATGTATTTCTTCCTCGTTTCATTTATCCATTTACCGGTATCTACAAAAGAAATATAAATCAAGAATATCATTATGGTACTTTTAGCACCGAAAAAAAATAAAATTTCATGCATTTCTTCCTCATTTCGTTTATTGATTTATCTTCATCTAATTAAAATAAACATTGAAATAATTGTTTTCCAAAGGTTACAATTTGTCGTGGTTAATGCCTTTTCACTCCAGCTTCACGCTGAGTGACAGGATTCGGCCATTTTCTGGTAATGAATCCACTTCATCTCTGAAGAACATCTTTGAACATAAAAACCTCTTTACTAATGATCCTCGGTCGTAAGCTCACGGAGATGAGACGTATCTCAACATTCAACACCGGAAACATCAGCTGAGAAAAAATGGAATTTCTTATTAATCCCTTCTCTAATTGCTATGTGAAAGTTGGAGAAATCCGATCATAGGGCGACTTGTTGACCAAGAAAACAATTCGTAGCTGCAGGCAGTGGGAGGATGGACAGACAGACAGACGGAGAGATAGTGAGAGGAAGCCCTTGTGTGATCTTGTTCAGCTTGTGATATGTTCTTTATTGGAGTGACTGTTGACCCAGATAAGGCTATTGTCTTTTGCTATAGTGAAAAACTATGAATGGTAATAAAAATAATAACACTTAATTGTCCTCCTTACAATGTTAATCTAAAATTCTCACCAACCACCCCTAGCTTTCAAAAGCCACCCCAAGCCTTCCCCAACCACCCCCAGCTATCAGCTGCCATCCACAGCCCTCACAAATCATCCCCAGCCCTCACCACCCATAAGCTACCTCCCCATCCCTCAACAGCCACTTTCACTTCTCAGCAACCATCTCCACCCTTCAACAGTTGTTCCCACCCCTCACCAACCAACCCCACCCCTCAACAGCAAGCCCCATCCCTCAGTAACCCACCCAACAGACACCCCATCCCTCACCAACAACCCCTAGCTCTCACCAACCACCCCAATCCCTCACCAACCAACCAAAATCCCTCAACAGCAAGCCCCATCCCTCAGTAACCCACCCAACAGACACCCCATCCCTCACCAACAACCCCTAGCTCTCACCAACCACCCCCATCCCTCACCAACAACCCTCAGCTCTCACCAACCACCTCTAGCTCTCACCAACCACCCCCATCTCTGACCAACCACCCCCATTTCTCACCAACCACCCCTCTCACCAACGACCCCCATCTCTCACCAACCACCCCTATCTCTCACCGACCACCCCCATCTCTCACCAACCACCCCCATCTCTCACCTACCACCCCTAGATCTCACCAACCACCCCAAGCTTTCAACAGCCACCCCCATCTCTCACCAACCACCCCTAGCTCTCACCAACCGCCCCTAGCTCTCACCAACAACCCCCATCTCTCACCAACAACCCCTATCTCTCACCAACCACCCCCATCTCTCACCAACCACCCCCATCTCTCACCAACAACCCCTAGATCTCACCAACAACCCGTAACCCTCACCAACCACCCCTAGCTCTCACCAACCACCACCAGCCCTCACCAACCACCCCTTGATCTCACCAACCACCCCTTGATCTCACCAACCACCCCTATCCCTCACCAACCACCCCTAGCTCTCACCAACAACCCCTAGCTCTCACCAACAACCCCCATCTCTCACCAACCACCCCCATCTCTCACCAACCACCCCTAGCCCTCACCAACCACCCCTAGATCTCACCAACCACCCATATCACTCACCAACAACCCCTAGCCCTCACCAACCACCCCTAGATCTCACCAACCACCCCTATCCCTCACCAACCACCCCTAGCTCTCACCAACAACCCCTAGATCTCACCAACAACCCCCATCTCTCACCAACCACCCCTAGCTCTCAACAGCCACCTCCACCCCTCACCAACCACCCCTAGATCTCACCAACCACCCCAAGCTCTCAACAGCCACCCCCATCCCTCACCAACCACCCCTAGATCTCACCAACCACCTCAAGCTCTCAACAGCCACCGCCACCCCTCACCAACCAAACCCACCCCTAACCACCAACCTAACCCACACCCCTCAAAAGCCATCTCCACCCCTCTCCATGTCCTTGTTGTTTGGGAAAGTTCTATGCAATTGTTCCAGATATAGTTTAATATATTGATTGATTATAACCTAGATTTATATTTTCATCAATGTGCAGAGTGTATATGAATAACATATTTAATTGTATATTCAAATATTTATATATGTATTTATGCATAAAAACATTCAAAAGAGTCAAATGTTACGCTACAAATGTAGTGATATGAATTTTTCAAAATAGTTAAATGTTCACAAACATCTTTTTTTCAAAAGAAAATTCTAAAATGTTACTTGTTCAATATTGATTTTACAATATAAATGCCAATTTGTCTCTTGTTTCGCTATAGTTTTCAAATTTTATACTGAAAATAAATTACAGAATAAACCGATAGTAGGCCTATGTGGGAGTCTATGTTTATGGAGCTAAAGCTGACAGAAATGATCTACTATCAAGCTCTCAAGCATATAAACCATAGTAAATTAGCCACTTAACATTTATATTTAAAACAAATATGATATCTTTACAAATAATGGCCAACAAATATACATTTATGTTACAGATAATGTGATCCAGGTATCAAATTAGTATTTATTATCTTTATTCTACTATGCTAGGTATAATTTAGGTATTTGATCAATCATTATGTATATTTCCAGAATATGATACACAAATCTCAAGAAACTGTTTTATTGTTTTCATCATTTATTTAGAGTATTTCAAAATTGAAAAGTAAGTGTTGAGGAGCGGAATGTATAATAATGATATACATTTTATCACTTAATATTCAGCACAAACACTTTTCACGGTTACCTCCCAAAACTTCTACATGCCAAAACTTCTACATGCCAAAACTTCTACAAAAAGTCATTGCAGAATTTTGCAATTACCTATTTTATAATGGGAACAGCCCAGGATATGATTTAATGTAATTTGCCAAAACTTCTACAGCTGATTGAAGAAGAGGGTAGAGGATTACTGGAGTAGAGGATTAAAACAGGTCCAGCTTATTACTAACCAAGGAAAATGACAGAGTATTTTGTGTATATTAATATTTATATATATATATCATATATTGATATGAATGTTTCGTTACATACGAAAAGTAACAATGTTCAAGTTTGTTTGATTGCAGAAAAGCTGTTCACCAGGCTTAATCCATGGTGATGACGTCACTCTATTGTGTTAACAGTGGATTATTTTTAAGAATCTACTGGTCATTGACTAATCCAGTCAGGAGGGGTGTCAGGTTTTGACATTTTCGTAATGACTCACAAAGTAATTTGTTCAAGAATGATGTATTTTGTCTTAGTATATCTGATTAGAATCTTAAAATATCTGATTATTTTTGTAATGTCTGACCCGGGAATCGAACATGTAACCCTTCGTTTGTTACGCAGCGCCCTAACCTATTAGACTACCAGGCCTGCTGGTAATCATTTGATTGTTTGTCAGTAAGATCCTTGCATTCTAAACAAGACTGGTAAAGTGTGAAACGCATGGGGATCGTGCTGAAACACATGAAATGCAGGAGTTTGGCTGTCAGTCAAATCGCTTTGCGTAGAAGATTTGCGCCATGCACGTGCGTGGAAGAATCCATTTCATAAGGGTCGAAGCTACGTGTACCATATCCGATGAATGGGCACCGAAATTTGCAAAATAATATTTTTTAGGTTACATAATTGAAATGTATTATCTATAATGCTAGATAATCACATATGTATGTTTCGTGACGTCATACATGGATTAAGATGGAGAATGCATGAGGAGCCGTGGATTCGTTAAAAATAATCAACTGATTATTTTTAACGAATCCACGGCTCCTCATGCATTCTCCATTACTTAAAATATACATTATACATGTTGGTTGAAAATATACAATCTATAATCCACAAAGGCCAGACCAAGGCATTTGTAAAGGATTTTAAGGATGGCCCCTTTGAGGGTTTACCAAATCTACAATTTAGAATCCCTTTCTGTCAAGGAGTCTCTATACAACATTTCAGCTTTCTATAACTTTGTGTACTGGAGAAGAAAGTGAAAATAAGTTTTTTTAGGTCATGACCTCAGTGACCTATATTTGGGGTCACAGGGTCACCAAATTTACAATTGAGAATCCCCTTTGGCCAAGGAGTCTGTACACCATATTCAATTTCTAGAGCTTTTTGTACTGGAGAAGAAGTCGAAAAAAATCGACATAAGCCGGTCGGGCCTTTCAGGCCTGATGAGCTGGACCTTATGGTAAAAATATTCACAACTTTTAATATTTCAAAGGGGGAATCTATGAAACTTCAATTTTGCCCTTTAAAAGTCAAACAAGTCGGGGCTCGTTGATTATTTTTAACGAATCCACGGCTCCTCATGCATTCTCCATTACAGAAAACGCCAATGGAGTTCCTTGAGTGCTGTCGGGTGTGTTTGACAATTAATATTGGATTCAGTGCTGAAATTATGTTTATTCAATTCAATTCTTTATTCCTGAAATAGTGTAGGCCATCGGCCCATGACTACAGTAGTCGTCAAGACATGTGGTACATCAATCTCAATTTATATTAAGTGACACCCTTCGTAGAAGCATAGCTTTATAAATGTACATAGAAGTATTTCTAATTAATTCACAATTAGAAGTTGACATAAGCATATTGAACTTTGACCTGGTTGGAAATTCATAATATTTATGGGGTATCTATTGTTGCCTTAGATCCCTATATGAATGACAGACAAGGAGAAAGTGAAACTCATCCTCAACAAACCCAATCTTACACTCATTACACAACCTATTATTTTTATCAATATTTAAATACCGCCCAGTTTCAATATGAAGCTCATGAGAGGACCACTTGAACCGAGCTAATACATAGCTGAACTTCTTTAAACTGATACATGTAATATATGATTCCTTTTGGAAGGGTATTTTAAAACGTGAATAAACAAAAGTTTTACTGCCATTTTCGAGCGCGGCCCGCCAATCTTGCTCATTTATTGATTTTAAATGGGAAATGAACTCAGACAAAAAAGAGACTGGATTAATGACTGCTGGTTGCTCCCAGATATATCCAAAACCTAAAGTGGATAATTATGTTTATGTGAGCTTGTGATTTGTAAATTTATATCCATATAGTACATTGACAGGGGAATTGATAAACAGGGCTACCCCTATAAAAAATATCTCTCCCCGATGACAGGATTTATACATAAAAACATGTAACATACATTATAACAAGAAACAATTCATATACCAATTAGTGAATACGTAAATTAACATGGACATTCAAAAATGTAAAATACGAACTTTATGCTGTTGTAACAGATAAGACATGTATATAATTGTTACGTGCTTTCTAAATTACTGGAAACGTTTGCTAAAGTCAATGAATGTGCAAACAGAATCCACAATTTGAAAGTTAGTCTCATCAAATAAGTCATTGTTACCACAGTTATTGGCTTTAATACTTCTCGATAAAGTAACAACACAATAAATGTACCTTTAAGCGACAAAGAGTTACTAGATTGATGTCAAGACGTCAGATATGAAACTTGTGATTATTATATGTTATGAAATCTATATATGAGAATAAACAGTTATACAACCTACAAGCTCCTGTGATATTTACTTGTAGCCTAATGTAGAAGTATTGGCATATTAATCGGACTAGTCCATTCTTATTTGAGGTAATGACCATGTGCAGTGGACCCTGAACTTTGTTGATTTAGTCTGTAGAAGTTTTGGCATGTAGAAGTTTTGGGAGGTTACCCTTTTCACTGGTGCTATATTGTCTTTACTACTTGTACTTTTGGTGCAATTTCTAAACATTCAATGCGACCGTAGGTCCATACTTTCCATAACCAGGTTCCCATTTAAACAGCTGCTTCCCTGTTTCAAAATTCCTGATCCGTCAATGATATCTTGTATATCTTGTACACAATCCTTTTCCAATAAAGTAATGAGTTATACCTCGAATATAACTGCTATGGGTTAATCATCAATATATATATAATTATATGCATCTTCATGCTGGGTAAAAAGATATTTATATTTATTTATTACAAATACAGATTACACCTGTCACATTCACATCCTGGTCCAATTTATCATTATTGATATCATTACCATAAACTTTTTCATGACATTCCATGTTTTCAAAAATATTCTATAATTCTTCATTGTTTTCATGCTGTTCAGAAGCAACAGCCTGCCCTTCTATCTGCATTCAGGTTCTACGCGATAGAAATGTGGCGCATACCACCACAGGTTCGTATTGATTAATAATATGTTTATTATTCATAGCAACATATTTCAAATCGACTGACGCTTTAAGCCCCAACATCTGTTGGCATGCCACACGTGAAATCTCTTATTGCTGCGGAATATAGTTCTCCTCCCTCGATACATCAACACCGCACTGCTAGGATAAGATCCTTCTGATGCTTCAGCCAAAAAACAATTTACATAAAATAAAACATTAGTGTAATTATTCACAAAGTGTGGGAAATTCCCACCGAAACCATCGAGAGAGGTTTCTTGCAGGCTGTTTAATGTTAAAGCAGTTTCCAGAGACAGTTCCAAATGTCAGCCAGTCTTACCACTTAATGCTCTGACAAACGTAATTACTTAATTATTACTCGTAATTTAATAATCATGGATTAATTAAAGGTTAATTAGGCACTTAGAAGAACACACAGCAATTTGCATTCTCGTGTATACCTAAAAGTAACTCTGTTGATCAGTATGTAATATAGAATCTATATTACATACATTCGGTCAAACTGGATTTACAATCGGACATGTCCGGCAAATAGACCAATTTCTGCATCCCTGATATAGATAGTAGGGGAAGTGGGAATTTTTAAAGGGTGTTTTTTTTAATTCAATCATGACCAGCATACTTTGACTGCATACTTTTATTTCAAAATGTTATTTTTATCAAACAATCTAGCAACATACATCATTGTAAAAAGGTCATTTCATGGCTCTGTGATATGCTTTGCGTAATATATTATGGCCACGTATTGTAGTAAGGAAACATGTCAAGTAAAAGTCAATTATACCTGGATAAACCACTGACCTTCCGGTATTATATCCTTTTTTTGTAAATTCTATAGAAAATTAAATAAACTTAAATAAATATCTTACATTAATTTTTTGTATGATTTTTATTACAGAATAGCTAGAGTATCCCAATTGAAGCATGTTGCATTAATTTCAGTGGTGGATCCCCCACTTTTGAAAATGTTTGCATATAAATTTGATGGGCTGAAAGGGTTAATCTCGCTTTTCAATATGTGAACCCCCCATTTGAAAATTCCTTGATCCACCTATTGATTAGTTCAACTGGTTAAAGAGACAATTCTGTCGCTGATTGTCTGCCATCTTGCTTTTTTGCAAACTGTGAATTGAAAAATGCTGTCTTTTCACTTCTTTTTTTGTTCACAATAATGAAATATATGCGTTGATGGAATATTCACAAAGTAACATATACTGTTCATTAAACTCATCATCAATGTCGTGTTGTGCCGTAACATCAACGAATGGCTTCACTTCTCATTGTTTACTATTTAAAGAATATGCATTTGCCTTTATAAAATTTTCAATTATAAAGTCATAAAAACATTACCCTCAGTAACAAGTTTCACGTGGTTTGTGCAATAAGTATGTTTTAATACTATACGAGTAAACAGGAATTTCTTTTAAAAAATTCATTTTCCACCCAAAATACCCGGTAGAACTCTCTCTTTAAGAGTTAACAATGAAATGACAACTTATCATGAGCTATGATTGCTCTCTGTGTGTGACGCCTTGTAATTTGCAAAATAGATAGATCGGCGATAGAACTTTCCCTTTAACACTGAAATGACATACAACTTGTCATGAGCTGTAATTGCTCTCTGTGTGTGATGCCTTGTCCCACTGGCAGTAATTTAGTAAATACAGATTATTATTTCAGCACTATGACTAACACTAATTACTTCTTATGAAATATGTCTCCAATTATTCTATTAAATGGATCTGACTATGATAAATGGATTTGCTTTTAATTAGTTGGTATAAAAATATGAATGAAATCAGCAACATAAAAAAGCAGTAAATTTACATTTAATAAAAAGAAGCAACGAAATGAAATAGATTACAAGATTAAATTCTTTAATTGGTCTGAATAACAGTTAATGAAACTATGAATTTGCTGATCTTTTCTAGCTAAATAAAATAGACAAAGACATGAAATCTGATGTTTTTATTTTATAAAATTTTTACATTAACAAGTAAACAAGTTTTTAAAGAATGTGTAATTTAATCTCGTATTTCTCAATGTTCAGAGAGAGAAAAGTTTTACATTTGCCATTTTGATTTAGAACTTATCACGTGATAACTTGACATGTGACTACTGGAAAGTAGTTCCAACTGCAATCGCTTTCACGTGCAATGTTTCACAACATTGTTGAATAACATTTCTATGTTTCACAACAGTAGTATCTTCAACAAGAGTGTATTAAACTAATTTGGACAACATATCAGTTTTCAATACATGTTTCGATATCGATGTTGTGAATTGTCTAATCATCAGACCCCAGCTTCTGAACGTTAAAGGGACACCGCTTCAGGAATAAAAATCAGATTATGTGTATCTACCTATGCTAATTAACATGTCTTCTAACAAGTCACAGACACCCAATTTCAGACAATTGACGTAATTGGTAATAAACACTTCTGCATGTAGACAATGAAGCAAAGCGTAACTCATTAGCAGACACTCTAATCAGCTTAGTTTAGATAAAGATGAGACTCATTTTTATCCTCCACGCAGTGTCCCTTTAAGAATTAATTCTATATTAACATTACATACTTCTACGATCAGCTCTAACTAGCACTGCCAATAATATGCGATATTGCGATAAATTGTAGTTGGCCCACTGGTAAACATTGTTTTTAAATTATGAACCATTTTATGCATGTTATTGATAAATTAATATTTTGAGTTACTTGCTACTGTGTTTACTGCACAGGGGTGTGTATCGTTTAGAAACAGCGTTTGATAGACATATACCTATAGACCCTACCCTACAGTGACGTGCCAAAAGTATTGCAACAATCTCCGTTTTCCCATAGGATCCCATAGTAGCGTAGATAATTTTAATTATCTCAATTTTCAAAATATTTCAATGAAAATTTACATGGCAACAGGAAATCAACTCCGCAACAAATTTCTGATTTTGGATACAACGTTATTTAACAAAACGGTTAAATTATTACCGAGGTATGTCCATTTTTTCAGCCCTTTAGGTCTGCTTATATAATGGTGGCAATGGGAAGTTGACGTTACTGTAAAAATACCCAGTCAATATTTTGCCGTTCTCCAAAACAATGTTCAAATTAATGAATTTGAAAATTATAAACATAATCTCAAGACGTTAGATTACAATCATGTTGAATTTTATAAGTTTTCATTCACTGTCACGATGATGAAAATTATTTATGTTACACTAAAATAACATGGGATCCTTTGGGAAAAAGGAGATTGTTGCAATACTTTTGGCACGTCACTGTATATATAGTAATGGGTAGGGTCTATATAGGTATATTTCTTTCAAACGCTGTTTCTAAGCGATACACGCCCCTGTGGTTAACTGTAATTATGTTTAATAGTTTGCAATAAATGAAGAGCCAACAAATAGAAATATTTTCTTGTTATTTGGGTCAAAGATGAAATGTCTGACTGGCAAAAATTTTAATCTGAAACCCTGCTTCTACGAATACAAACATATTTAGTGATTTAGGGTTGAAACAACTCAAATTGAGGGTTGAGAGTATTTTTCGTGGAAACAAAAGAGCTATGATACTGTGGTTTACACATATATGTTATTAAAACATGATTAAAACACAGTCAAACTGAAATTGAAATTAGAATTGAATTTGAAATTTGAATGAAGACAAGCGCACATTTGTTGAAAAATAAAACAATGAAAACTGAAGCGTTGGAGTGGGGAAAACTTCACTACGGCATACTATTCCCATATTCATTATATTGTGTTTGTACTCATTGTGTTTTCTTTAATAATTTATTTTTATTGATTTTAAATAATATAACGATACAGATGAGCAGTCAAGCATTAATTTATAATTAACTTATATGTTTGTTTCTATAATTATTCATAAAATATTGACGAAATGCAACTGAAATATTTCAATTAATTTAGTCAATAAAATATTATATATCTCAGATACCTCTTAAAAAATAAACTATAAATGTTAATTATGGGTTATTATTTAGTACACAACATAAAAACATGCCAGACCTCTCCTGTTCTCACAGTCCTGTAAATAATGTAACTTGATGATAAATATTATATTGGACAATATGATACATATCACAATAATAATTTTAACATGTCAGTGAATACCCACAAGGGCGTATCACCGCGAACTGATACATCATATTTACTAGATCATATGTTGCAATTTAATAATATCCCCATACACTATTTGTAACCATTAAACCAAGTATTAAGTGTTGATAGCAGTCATTAGAAGTAGAATGCATGTGTTTTCTTGTTTTATTAAACCTTCATCTCTCTGTGGGAGAGAGTAATATGGATTTCACTTGATACTCTCATTATTTCTCATCAAGAATTCATTTCTAATGTATGCAACAGTAATTTCAAGATTTTCTTTGAAAGAATTTTGGTTAATGAGAAACAGCATACCATATTTATTCTAAGGCCTAAACAAATTTTTAAAAAAGGTTAATGGTCTTTATAGGCTGGCAAAAATGATGCGTTGACGCAATTATTTTTTTTTTACGACATTTTTTTTTCTCTAATGAAGAGATAAATTCCATTTTATACAGACTTCTCACAAGTTAAAAAAACAAAATTAACACATTATTTATATGAATAAAACACGAACCCTCTTAAATATATGTTATTATTCCAAATGGCCAATAATCTCACAGCTACACTCCATCTCAACAAAAACGAGTGACATTTTCAATGTCCAATGTTTTTTTTAGGCTAAATATTTTGAGTTTTCTGCCCCTTTCTGTTGTTAAGACCTGGAAAAAAAAGACCTGAGGTGTGGGCGGGCGGAAACCAGAAACAAATTCTTTTTTTAGGCCTAATAGAGGGCGAGCCTCAAATAAGGGCTGGGCCTCTAATAGAAGGTTGGGGAGTTGAGGTATCTAAAGATTAATAAGATTCGGGTCTCCAATAAGAGCCAAGCAACTAGGGGCCCGGTTTATTTAAGAAATAGAAGACGAGTTGGGGTGCTTTATCGTTGAATAAAACATAGCAGGGAGCATAAAACACGAAGGGTGCAGCCCTGAGTGTTTTATTCTCTCTGCTATGTTTTATTCTACGATTAAGCACAACAACGAGTCTTCTATTTCTTATATGAGATGCCCTCGCTATAAAAAAACCACGGAGATATAATGTTGTTTGCATAAATTATATTTTGAAAATATTAATGCCTCCCATCGTAGAACACATTCTCTAGCATTGGACAATCAAAGTGACGTAAACTATGACGTCATTTACTAAGCGACGCTCTACCTGACGTCTGAAATCACGAGCCTGTTTTATTGTCTCATAAAGCACGCTTTCGGTCCCATTGACGCTTGTGTTTGATTGCTATGGGTATCTTATATATTGCATTAATGATTATCCCTCCCAGATATATTTATATTTAAATATTCCCACCCTTTAACTACCACGTTTCATATCCAGTATATGTCAAATGGCATGGAGTTTGTGTTATTCTCAGAGTTATTAGAGGTTTTTACGTGAATCGGTCAAACCGAAGAGTGAAATAAGGGCCGGCCTCCAATAAGTGCAGGGGGTGTGAGCCCTCAAATGTTAATAAGGGCCTGGGCCCCTTTTCAAGGAAATACGGTACATTCTCTACAGTTTTCATGACATAACTACCGTTTTTCCTCTAATAAGCCCGTGGGCGCTTAATTTTTGGGCATCTCTTCACTGCCCTAGATCCCCACTGATAGCTTTCTGATGTTGTAAACATGTTTCTTGCTAAGAGGAAAGCTTATTAAAAGGAAAATATTGTGTTTGTGAAGTTTTCAAGTTGAACAAGTTTGAAAGTTCGCAACATAGACTCAGGGCTAGTGTTTTTTTCAATTTGGATAAAATCATGTTAATTTGTCCATTGCATATACGTTAATATTTCAATTGTAGCTAATTCATCATGTTTGTGCCTGAGGTTTCCTCAATACATTGCAACACAAGAAAAATTTAGTTTTTAAATATAAAAAGTAACAATATGCTAAGTTAACCCTCAGGATGCCAGTGTCAAGCATTCTCTTGCTTCTATGCAATCCCAGAATCACAACAACTGTCTTTATCTTCAATAGGGCACATTTCTTGAATATTCTTCATCATACGTGGTTGCAAGGGCCCACTCATGCAATATTTACAGTTTTGATTACCTAATTAACGTAGAAGTATACAACATAATTGGATATACAGGTCCGCGGTGCTCTTTACATTAATAAGATTGGATTTTTTTTTTAAATAATGAAAACTTTTGGATAATTAGTGTTTTGCCCAGAGACACAGTATGAGACCAAGGTCTCAAATGTTTTGGTGTCTCCAACAGGATTTGAACTTGGACCTTTGGCGTGAGGCCATCAGGCTAACCACTACACCACTGTGCTATTCTGTTTTGTATTTCACAGACTATTCATGCAATAATTTTTACTGTTTCGATGGTTTAATGGCGCTGTTGCAAAAAATTTATTCTGAAATAAAGTCCTCTCACAAAAATATAAATAAGTGTTACCATTAGCTAAATTATACCCCTTAATCGATAAAAAGAGTTCTAAAACAAATGTACATGGTTTGTTTAAGCCAAGGAAGTCCATTTGCTATCGAGCGGCCATTTTAATGTGTTCACATTAAAATGGCCAGTCAAAGGTAGTTCAAATGATCTGACTAATGTAGCAATGCCTAAACATTTAGAGTTGAGTTTTAAGTATGGAACAATGATGGAAAGGTCAACCATCTTGCTGTCTAAACTCTCAAATTCTCATGTGAGTTCCACACCACTGTCACTTTATACATTGCACCATTTTCTATAAATACGGATTGCTGTTTTCTATGGATGTGGCTTATCGGGTGGTGTAATGAGATGTTTTACCCATTAAAGGGGCAGTAGCAAGTTTTTTGGCAAATTTCTTTTTCAATTTTCCCATTTATGATTGCTTCTTTAGTCATATATATTTACTTTAAAGGGTAAAACATCTTATTACACAAACCAATTATCTGTATTGGTGATAAAGGTGTTGCGTATAAAGCAAAAAATGCATGGCGGCCATTTTATTGTGAACACATTTTATTATTTTGAATGACAAAAATGATTCCCATGGCTTTACAGAACCATGTACACTCATTTTTTAATGTGATTTTCCGAAGTAATAAGGATGTTTTATCATTGGTGACATTATTTTTCAAATACATCTCATCGACTTATTTGAGCGAAAAACGTGCTAATGCCCCTTTAACATACCCATATATATTGTATAAACAAAGGAATTAGATGGAAGTAGTCTTTGTATCAACTTTAATAACAAATGGAAAATTTTAGATAACATGATGTTCAAAACATTTGCTACAACGCCTTTAAAGAAAGAGAGGGCCAAGGGAGAGATAAAGTTGTGTTTGTTTGTGCTTGTTGTAGTCAATGAAAGACTTGCTTTGGGTGGAAGTTGAGGAACATGAAAACACCATATTCTGATTTCTTCATGTTTATCACAGAGGGGAGCGATATTGACGTAATTCTCTCCAGCATCTGTGTCAGCCTGTAGGTATACTTATTACTTAACGTAAGTAACTGATTGGAGGAGAGCTTTCCACTATAATCATCAACAGTTTCCGTTCTATTTATGTTCTGCAAATAACCAGGTGTTAATTCAGTGATATATCACCACGGTTGCACTCAGTGCAATGCAGTCAGTCGTCTTGTAATAGCCACTGTGTGTCACAACGAACATAACCAGCTCTTTATCTACTACTCCCCGATGGTTACATATCACATCGCGTCCAGTCAACCAATCACACGCAAGTAAACTAACTGTTATCTTGTAATAATCACCAAGTCCTTAGGATCAAAGAATTCAAATTAGGAATTGACGCGCTTAAAGAGAACTTGTTCATTTTAATCAATGGACTCTCGGATTCAGGTCCGGATCCAGTCTATGGAGACTTGCATCAAACGATCCGGTACCGAGGACGGACACTCCGTTGTGAGCAGCCATCTTGGGAGTTGGATCTTCTAACAAACACTATCCCCTCTCCGAACCGTCATTAAAGGGAACTTTAGATAAACTCGCTGTAATCCTTGGAGGAAAGACTTGCTAAAAGGAGAATTTGTCTTTCGATGTTTGTTGGAGCTTGTGGTAGCAACAGCAGGTTTTACTTTGTAGAGGCAGCTAATTGGGTTCCTTAGAATAAGTGATGCTGTTTTGGTATATTGATAAGTTAACAATTTAAGTTGTGTTTGGTGTTGAGTTTGATCCAAATGACTTTATTTATTTCTGACAAAAGTGATGATTTGAAACCAGAGTATAAATGAGATGGGGACAACGTTTGTTTTCTAAGCAGATGAATTAAATATCTTCTTCAAATATATAAAAATATTAAAATATGAAGATTCTACTGACAATTAGTTTTGGAAGATATGGAATTTGGGCGATTGACTTAAAGGCGCTGTAGCACGTGCTTATTACTGAAATAAAGTATGCTCACGAAAAGGAAAATATATGTTACCAATGACTAAATAATACTCCTGAATCAATAAAAAGAGTTCTAAAATGAATGTACATGATTCGGTTGAGCCGTGATAGTCCATTTCCCCCCGAGCGGCCATTTTAATGTGTCATATCTAACAATACCGAAACATTCAGAATAAAGTTTTTTTATATTGCACCATGATGGAATGGTCAATGATCTTACTCTCTAAAATATCAAAATCTCATGAAACCTACAATTCTACCTCTCACACGAAAGAGTTCCACAACAATGTCGCTTTATACGTCTCACCATTTTGTATCAATATGATTCACTGTGTTGATGTTTACTCTCTAACTCTCTGTAACCATATATTGTATAAACTTTAATAATAAATTGAAATGTGAGAAAATCAAATATGCAAAAAAAATGCTACAACTCCTTTAAAAGTCTTATTATTTTGTAAAAAATTCAAGCGTTCTCAGATGAGGTGATGTGAGGTGAGTTAGGGTTTAACGCCGCTTTCAATAGTATTTCACTTATATCGCGGCTGCTAGTATAACGGCAGGGAGAAAGCCCGCAACGCCATGTGGCTGCGGTGTAACCTGCGAGCAATGGCTGGAACTAGCGAACCAGCATTCTCAGAAACACTTTCAATTCCTTAATGAAACTCTTTGCCTTCTGAAGCAATCAATGCTGAACCATTCTAGGTGTCTGAGTTACAGGATCATGCCTGACAAATTACTGGTACAGTATAACCTCGCTTATCTGGACATCCTTGAAGCAAGACTTCAAGATTGCTCAAGTCTTGATTGACGAAATTTCACTGTATGTTATATTCATGAACATCGATCATTGCGTGTGAGATTTAAAAGAAGTCCAATTTTGTTGCTTGGTGACTTGGTGAGTAATTTGAGGAGATGACTGAAATGTTAAGAGAGCATTTCAAACACACTTCTTATTAATAATAGATACACATCTTTTGTCACCTATAAAAACATTTATTACTACATGTATCAAGAAGGAATAGTACTCAAAACATCTGATGAAAATAAAAAGATTTGCTAAAAGTTCATGCGTAAGCATCAGCACAAGTTTAAGAAATCTTCCTTCTTGAGAAATGGAGTGAGCCAATCACAGGAAAGCAAGAGAGCTGCTGATCGTTGATTGGTCAGCTGAGATTCTTGTATAACTAAAAATTGGTGTAAAGTCCGAGCTTGGCTGTGTTCGATAAGAGTCACGTGAAGAACTGATATATTTTTCCCAGCAGTCACACAACCATCTCCTTATCACAACATCAGCCGATAAATCAATATTGATATTTTATAAACAAATAGCTCTAAGCATCTTTCAGATGAAATTTCCTTTCATCCTCTCCAGAGTGGAAAGAAATGATTTTGATACAGATTCATTTTGAGCTGAGATCGGATTCATTTTGAGCTGGAATAATGTCATGTGTCTTTACTGTGAAAATACAACTCGAGGAGAGAAGGAATTGCTTTTAGAAAATAGGATTGCCAATATCTCTGATCAGTCTTTGATAGATAATCAATACCACAACAATTACATTATTTTTATTTTTTTTGATTTGCGTGATTGTTTGATATTTTGTAACCTTTTATCTGTGAGTATTGAAATATTCCAAGAATATCGAGATTTAAGCAGTGACCCATTTTGTATTATTCCCTTTGATTCCAGTAAACTGGCAACTTAAGTATTGTACTAATTAAAGATGTATCCATTGCGTTTCATAAAATTTATTGACTTTTATACATTCCAACACACCATATGTGCTGTTTACAGTACAAATAATTTCACTCAACATATTCATCCCCAATCGCCCAATACATCATAATTAATAGTTTCCAATTAAAATTGAAAAACATCATCATGTATTTGAAGAAAGTGATAACACTTTACATGCAAAGTAGTAATATGACCTATTTAACATTTTCAAACCTAATTTGTCTTTTTGTCTGTTGTAAATGAGATCCCAAAATTACATTTGACTAATTTACGCACGTCAATCATGAAGCATTGCCCTAGTTTTTGAGATATGCTGCGGAAACGATTTTGGACGGACATGTGAGGCACCTATACCCCTTACTACATCGTAGCGGGGGTATAATAAGAACAATTAAAGAAATCAACTTCCTCACACGTCATAATTATAATAATAATAATAATAGTATATTCATAATGCGTACATATCATCCATGCACAATGCATGCACAATGCATGCACAATGCATGCTCAAGGCGCTACACAATTATTACCCTGAAGGAATTGTACTTTCGGTGCCGCCTATGAAGCGCTCCACGCGACCATATAGATCCATTCATACCCATGTCCAGGTACCCATTTGTACAGCTTGGTGAACTGAGTGCAATGTGGATGAAGTGTCTTGCCCAAGGACACAACACAGTGTAAGACCCAGGTCACAAATGTTTGGTGTCTCCACCGGGAGTCGAACCCGGGCTGTTGGCGTGAGAGGCAGACACGCTAACCACTACAGCACTGTGCTCCAATTCATGCCAGTTTTTTTACTTTTCTGTCTTGGCTGTGTTGGCAATCTGTAAAAATAGAGCCATGGGCTCTGTAGCTCATCATATTTGTATTGTTAGAATAAAGTTTCTCAGCTTGTTCTAGAGCTTTTCTTAATGGAGAAGAAGAGGAAAATAGGTTGTTAGGGTTGTGAGTCACAACTTGTGACCCCTGAGACCTTATTTGGGGTCACAGGGTCACCAAATCTACAATTAAGAATCCCCATTAGTGAAGGAGTCTGTACACAACTTTTCAGCTCTCTCGACCTTTTGGAACTGGAGAAGAAGATGAAAATAGGTTTTTAAGGTTGTGACCCCTGTGAGCCCAATTGAGGTCAAGGGGTCACCAAATCTACAATTTAGAATCCCTATTAGCCAAGGAGTCTGCACACAAAATTTCAGTTCCCTAGACCAAGTGGATCTTGAGAAGAAGACGAAAATGCGAAAAGTTTACAGACGGATGGATGGACGGACGGACGGACACCATGCCATGCCATAAGCCCATCGGGCCTTTCAGGCCTGATGAGCTTAAAATCAATTTCAGTTGATTCAAATATTGAAAATGTGGTAATTAATTTGATTTCGACCAACATGCATAATTTAATTTAAGCCAGTGAAGGAAACTGAGGTGAATCATAACCTGCAAAGAAGATGACCTATGCATAGATTTTGTCAGAAATCAAACATTGTACTACTTTTTTACTTCTATAAGTCAACTTGCCCGAGGAACGCCAAATTTTCATACATGCATCACCGAGTGTGAAGTACCCATTTACATTACTGTAGATAAAGCAAAAATAAGTACAGTGGATAGACCAAGGTTGGGGTTCAGTCCCCCTACCCCCTACCCCCTACCCGAACCCTGCAAGATGAACTTTTGCATGTGAATTTCATTGACCCCATGGGTACCCATTTTCAATATGTGAACCCCTCCTTTGAAATTACTGGATCCACTCATGCATTTGGCAAACAGATTTCATACTGTCTGAAACTTATACGACTGTCCAAACCCTCGTCATGTTACCAAAATAACACTATTTACCTCCAAAATGACTCCAAAAGCAACTATTCCTGGTTTTATGAGAAAAAACATTTCTTGAAATATCTACCTTTAAAATGACTCTTAAAAAAAACTATTCCTGGTTTATGTGAATAAAAATTCTTGAAATATTTACTTCTAAGGTCTACAAATGTTTCTGGTCTTTTCAGGTTGACAAAAATGATGCGATGACGCAATTTTTAAAATTTATTTACGACAGTTTTTTTTTTTTAATGAAGAGATAAACAAACAAAATTTATACAATTATTTATATAAATAAAGCAAAAACCCACTTAAATATGTGTTGCTATTCCAAATAGTCAATAATCTTACCCCTACAATCAATCTCATCAGAAACGAGTGACATTTTCTATGTCCAATGTTTTCTAAGGCTAAAAAATTAGAGTAAAACCTAAAAAAAAAAGACCAGGGGTGGGTCTGAAACAAATTATTTTTTTGGTCGGGGGGGAGGGGCTTAAAATGACTCTTAAAACAACTTTTCCTGGTTTATGTGAAAAAGAATTCTTGAAATATTTTAATGCCAGCAAAAATTTAGATCTTGTTGACATGCCCACAGATATAATATACTCTGTACTCATTTCTTCTTTACACTGCTGTCACTAACAAAGATGACCCATGGCAGTTTCTGATGATACTAAACAGCCGGGCAAAATAAAGTATAACACTCACTTGTTTTCGATTAATTCAATAGTTTAAAGAAATGAGATGCATTTGATTATGACACGATACAATAACACCTTTAGGCAGCAGTTTTAATGACTTAATTATCAACTGTTTTATTTTTTAACTAAGATATCATTATTTAAATTGGACAGGGGTAAGAAATTAAATTTACATCAACATGACCTCAACCATGCACATTTATTGATTTGCACATAGAGAATGGGTTATATGTCGATGAACAGTAACTGTTGTGTTTTATCAAAATCAATTTCGGGAATTTTAAAATTTAAATTTAAATTATTTTTTTTTAAAACAGCGTAACGGTATTTTTTGACTGATTTAATGTTTTGGACTAATTTCCCTAACTAGTCAGTTTTTTAATACGACGTAGAAAACTCGAGATATTTGACTTTGAAAATTATACATATATTATAAATACAACTGAGTGATAATCTTTCTTTTGCCCGTCAGAGTAGTATTTGATCCCAGTCATAGAACTTTGTTGTTGAATACCTTCACTGATATAATAATTTGTATCTTCATCGAAAACTTATTTTCTATTTGGTTGTTGAGGAACTTTATTTTGATTCATAATTAATTTTGGTCTTATATATACTTCAGGGCTCCGTTCCATAACAGCGAGCGCTTATAATCGCTCAATGATTGCTCATTGATTGCTCAATGTAGCGCCCAAGTAGCGCTCAATGTAGCGCTCATTCTCTCTTGAACACCAGGGTGCAATTCCTCTAAGTTTGCTCGCCTTACTACGTAGCGCTACATTGAGCAATCGCGTTCAAGAGAGGTTTAAAAGTAATTGCTAATTTAGCGATTACTTTGAAACCTCTCTTGAACACGGTCCAGATATGTTAATTATCTATAATGTTAGTTCTACAGAGATAGAAACTAAAGTATTCCCTCTCTGATTGTAAAGCATGGCCATTTACAGCTAAAGGGAGATAACTACAACAAAATGGTGATCATGCACTTTTATAAATAGTGAATGTAATAAAGTCACTGAAGACCAGTAAAGTTGTCTCTTTAGCTTTTCTAGGATTATTGTCAGTAGCTTTTGTATAGAAAAGTGTAAACAAATCAAGAAAAAAATCTTTCGTGGCTAAGAAATCGCAAAAGTTTAGATTTTGGTTCTTCAGAAGACTACAATAGGTTTTCAGAGAGTGGTCCTTTTGACCATCACTAATCCTGATGAGCTTAAAGAAAGATCAAGTAGTTGGAGAGATTGTTTTTAAAGGGAGGGTTCTATCAGGATATTTCTTAAATTATATACCTCAATGCCCATTTAACAGTCTTTGAACTCAGTTGTTTTTCCGAGAGAACTTCCCTACGACTTGAAATAGGGCCTTACAATTCCTATTGAGAAGGCCTTATACTGTATAATACCCCACTGAGAGGGCCTTGAATCACTATGTCATTATATCAATAGCGGGAATATTTATCTCAAATCTTTATTTCTTAACCAATTTTGCTCAAATTTGAAATTTGAGTTCACAATATCGTATATAAGAATGCAAAAATCTAGATTTTGAATTTTAAAAATATTGTCAAAACAGCGATTCGAACCCCTGTGGTTTTGTCTAAACTAAACTGGTACAGAAGGCACGCCTTGTGGAGAGGAATCTATAGAAAGTGTTTGTATCCCGGAAGATGCATTATTTTGCAAATTTTATTGGAACAAGGTCGATTTCAATCAGACTGCTACAGTATAACAAGACAATGTTGATCAGTTTTATCATATATTACTTGTCACTTTATAGATTTGATATCAATATTTGTTTTATCACTCTTATTAGAAATAGTTATATTTTGTATTTATATACTATAAACTTTGTATTTTTAGTTCATCTGGCCCGAAAGGCCTGATGGGCTTATGGCATGGCATGGTGTCCGTCCGTCCATCTGTAAACTTTTCATATTTTCGTCTTCTTCTCCAGAACCACTTGGTCTAGGCCTTAGGGAGCTGAAATTTTGTGTGCAGACTCCCTGGCTAATGGGGATTCTAAATTGTAGATTTCATGACCCCGTGACCTCAAATGGGGTCACAGGGGTCACAATCATAAAAACCTATTTTCATCTTCTTCTCTAGTCCAAAAGGTCTAGAGAGCTGAAAAGTTGTGTACAGACTCCTTGGCTAATGTGGATTTTAAATTGTAGATTCAGTGACCCCATGTCCTCATTTTGGGTCACAGGGGTCACAACCTTAAAAACCTATTTCATCTTCTTCTCAAGTTCCAAAAGGTCTCGAGAGCTGAAAAATTGTGTGCAGACTCCTTGGCCAATGGGGATTCTAAATTGTACATTTGGTGAACCTGTGACCCCAAATAAGGTCTCCGGGGTCACAACCCTAAACACCTATTTTCAACAACTTCTCCCGTAAGAAAAACTAGCTGAGAAAATTTATAACAATACAAATCCTGATGAGCTACAGAGCCCATGGCTCTATTTTTTAAATTTATTTCTGTATATTTATTAATTGTATTCACTCTTGTACCACCAACTAGGTTTTTGTGAGAATAAATGATTGATTGATTGATTGATTGATCATCAAAAAGTTTTTAAAATAGCAAAAATACATTTTTCTCATTTCATGTAAAGAAAAAAAATAATAGAGCCATGGGCTCTGTAGCTCATCAGGATGTCATTGATTTAGTATCTAAGGTTGAATATCTAAGTTATCTCAAGTAATACATTGTTAACAAGCAAAATAATATGGGTTTTAGACCACGACCCCTGTGACCCACATTTGGAGTCACAGGGTCACCAATCCTACAATCAAGAATCACTACACAACATTTCACCTTTACATATAAACTGGAGAAGAAGATGAAAATAGGTTTTTGGGTCATGACCCGTGACCTAGATTGGGGTCACAGGGTCACAAAATCTACAATTTAGAATCCCCATTGGCCAAGGAGTCTGCACACATCTTTTCAGCTCTCTAGACCTTTTGGAACTGGAGAAGAAGATGAAAATAGGTTTTAAAGCATGTGGTCCCAGTGACCCCATTTGGGGTCATGGGGTCACGAAATCTACAATTAAGAATCCCAATTGGCCAAGGAGTCTGCACACAACTTTCAACTCTCTAGACCTTTTGGTACTGGAGAAGAAGATGAAAATAGGTTTTTAAACATGTGACCCCTGCGACCCCATTTGGGGTTATGGGGTCACGAAATCTACACTTTAGAATCCCCATTAGCCACGGAGTCTGCACAAAACTTTTCCGCTCTCTAGACCTTTTGGAACTGGAGAAGAAGATGAAAATAGGTTTTAAAGCATGTGGCCCCTGTGACCCCATTTGGGGTCATGGGGTCACGAAATCTACAAATAAGAATCCTCATTGGCCAAGGAGTCTGCACACAACTTTTCAACTCTCCAGACCTTTTGGTACTGGAGAAGAAGATGAAAATAGGTTTTTAAACATGTGACCCCTGTGACCCCATTTGGGGTCATGGGGTCACGAAATCTACAATTTAGAATCCCCATTAACCAAGGAGTCTGCACACAACTTTTCAGCTCTCTAGACCTTTTGGTACTGGAGAAGAAGAAGAAAATAGGTTTTTAAACATGTAACCCCTGTGACCCCATTTGGGGTCATGGGGTCACAAAATCTACAATTTAGAATCCCCATTAACCAAGGAGTCTGCACACAACTTTTCAGCTCTCTAGACCTTTTGGAACTGGAGAAGAAGATGAAAATAGGTTTTAAAGCATGTGGCCCCTGTGACCCCATTTGGGGTCATGGGGTCACGAAATCTACAAATAAGAATCCTCATTGGCCAAGGAGTCTGCACACAACTTTTCAACTCTCCAGACCTTTTGGTACTGGAGAAGAAGATGAAAATAGGTTTTTAAACATGTGACCCCTGTGACCCCATTTGGGGTCATGGGGTCACGAAATCTACAATTTAGAATCCCCATTAACCAAGGAGTCTGCACACAACTTTTCAGCTCTCTAGACCTTTTGGTACTGGAGAAGAAGAAGAAAATAGGTTTTTAAACATGTAACCCCTGTGACCCCATTTGGGGTCATGGGGTCACAAAATCTACAATTTAGAATCCCCATTAACCAAGGAGTCTGCACACAACTTTTCAGCTCTCTAGACCTTTTGGTACTGGAGAAGAAGAAGAAAATAGGTTTTTAAACATGTGACCCCTGTGACCTCATTTGGGGTCATGGGGTCACGAAATCTACAATTTAGAATCCCCATTGGCCAAGGAGTCTGCACATAAAATTTCAGCTCTGTGGAGTTATTGGTTCTGGAGAAGAAGTCGAAAAAGCGAAAAGTTTACGGACGGATGGACGGACGCCGGACGCCATGCCATGCCATAAGCCCATCGGGCCTTTCAGGCCTGATGAGCTAAAAACACTACCGATAGAACCCTATCGTTAAAGAGAAATGATGTTCAAGCAAGCTGATCATCAAGGGATATGTTGATGAAATATGGCATCTCTTGAATAACTCATGATATAGTTTACTTGATCTATAATCAACCAGGAGAAATTACAAACAATAAAATGTTAATTTCATAAAAAGATTTATTCACAACTGTCATCATGAACATGCATAAAACCTTTTTTTTAATAATTGACAATGCACTATTGTCAGTCATATTAAATTACATATTGTGACATGTTTAAAAACTCTTATATATCAAGAAAGATATCAGAAACAGGAAATGAATTGATAGAAAACTGTAAAGAACTACTAAAGAGACATGGAACAATAAATGGTCAAAGGGAGATAACTCAAAACTAGTGTGATGTGAGGCCTGCTCCTTTCAATGTCTTAAGTATGTTCCAAATGTCTGGTACAATTACGAAGTGAAAGGAGTGTCGCTGAACACTGTTCTGTGAGTGTGAACATGTTCCCTTGAAATAGGTGTTGCAAGCTGCACAGCAATAGAACATATTTGGGGCCATTCCTTTCACTTTGTGCTTGTACCGGACATTTGAAACAAACTTCGGTAAATCGAAAGGAACAGGCCTTTGGAATCTGTAAAGTGAAGAAATGTCTCTTTCCTTTGTTCGAGAAAACAGGCAATCTCAAAAGTTATTGAAAATAAAAGACATAAAAGTTCAAAAGTTAACAACAAAAGTTTCAGGTTCATATCATGACCATTGAATATTAAACCTGTCATCACACTTTTAATATTAACATTGTTGATTCGTAATGATTCAATTGTGACACATACATGACAGAATTTTCATTAAAGTTATTGTTTTTCAAGCTGTGGCTAAAAACCCCAACAGAGTTTTAAGATATTTCAAAAGAATTAAAAGTTTCCACTTCAAATAATGCCAATATTTGTGTTAAAATAATTTTTTCTGCAATACTGAGGACTCAAACGCACATTAACCTCAAGCTGATGGGAACGGAGAATAAAAGAAAATGTCTCTCATAACGTCAGTGGGATATGTGTTAAGCCATAAAACGGAGAAACACTGAACGGTTTAGTTTTATCTCATATTTACATTTGTAGTGAGGTCATGCAAAAATAATTACTTGGTGTACTGATTTTGGAGGCAAAATGTCTGAAGGCAGAAGGCCAAAAGTTTGTTCCTGTGAAAATAAAAAGCGATCAGATAAGAAAAACAGGCACAGAATTGAATAAGAAACTATTTTTTTAATGCGGTAAACCTTGTTTTTGATAGGATAATTTAAAGTGAAATTTGGCAACATTGTTGTTTGAGTGGGATCCGAATTTTTTCCTTCCAAAATTTGTCAAAATGGTAGAAGAATCCATAAACCAACTAAATAATTTTTTGTCGATTGATGGACGTTTTTTTCCCCATATAAAGCTTTGGAAAATTTCATTGTAGAATTAATTACAGTAATGCCCCTATTTCACTATGACCGAATCTTCACGTAAAAGGGGAATGTGTAAATTTGTGAATGTTCGTGAACATTCAGCAAATTTAGTGAACAGCAATTACACTTGTACAAAACATTTACGAAAATTATTAGTTTTTCATCTTGAAAACATTAATGAATTATCTACAAATTATACGAAATAAATAAAACACAGCTACGAATATACTACAGATTTACAAGAATAAGATACAAAATCACGATTCATGTATGATTATTTCACAATAATTTCGTTACTATTCGGTGATTAATTTTAACTTGTTTTGTATTTATTCTCGACATTCGTAGATGATTTGTGAGTAATTTGGGGTGAGAACACCAAAATGATCAAGCAGAATTTTTCAAAAACTTTTTACAAAGTCGTTACGGACTACATGATTTAATTACGAATAGTTTAAAAGCATCAACGATATTGATACAGATGTTTCGTGAAATTGTTTTGACAAAAAACATATTTCCATGAATTGGAGAAATGTTGCCGAATCAACCAAGAATTATTTACGGATATCAAGAATTAATTACAAATTATCTACGGATGTTAAAAAATGTGTAAAATTTCCCTTTTGTGATGTTTTGGGATAATTCGGGTCGTAGTAGAATAGGAGGATAATGCAAGTATTTAGTAAAGTGAAGTAGAGTAAACAAACAAGGGTCTGATCACTAGAACTCTTAACAGTGAATGTAGACAAGGACAGAGGTCTTGTTGGATGTACAGTCAGCAAGGATCTGAATATCTCATAGTTATGAGAATTAAATATTAATTCAAGAATTGTGTAAACATATACCAATTTTGGAGTATTTTGTAATTTTTAGGTGTACAAATCGATGAAGTATGATACTATTAATTCCAAGATATCATGCTCAGGTTTGACAACAATAATCATTGTCTGACTTTGTTTACTGGGGGTTACTCTTGAATTTAGTCATAATTTCAGTAACCCTTTAGCAGTTCAGAACTCCATTACTTGTTACATACATTTATGACTTTTTTTAATTCCAAAGAAGAGGTGTACAATTTGCAACATTAGTGTACAATCATATTTTAGGATGAAAAGTATACAAAATACTCCAAAAGTGTACAAGTAGGCAGCCCTGCTAGTATCAGAGATAAAAATGGAGAGAAAAAATGGACTAGTATCAGATAGACATTGTAACACATGGCTCGTATCAGATAACCATTGTAACACACAGCTTTATCGGATAAACATTTTATCACATAGACTAGTATCAGATAAACATTGTAACACATGGACTAGTACCGGATAAACATTATAACACATGGACCGGTTGTAACAGTTAAATAAGATAACATATGGACTAGTATCAGATAAAATCAATAACACATGGAGTACTTTCAGATAAAATCTATAACACAAGGACGAGTATCAGATAAACATTGTTCAGTGGCGGATCCAGAGTGTTCAACTGTAGCAAAATGCTAGCAAATAATTGACATGTGAGTTGAGCGTGTTAGTAGTTTGAGATTTGAATAAATTCAAATAATTATCTCACTTCATGTGTCAGTAGTTTGTGATTATAATAACATGAGGTCATCTGCATTTGACACTTGTCACAACAGCATTGTAATTAGACCCCCAAGGTAGAAGTCTCCCTTCAAAATTTCTGGATCCGCCACTGCTGGTCCATCCTCGGTTACCCAGGGTTTTATATATGCTCCGTTACTCTCCACTATATCACCCATGGGAAATTTCATCAGAGAAATCTGTACTCAAATTACCCGCCCTTGGCCAGGGTGAGCCAATCAAACCGCTACGCAGCTTGGACCTGCAAGCCAATGACAATTCATATCACTTCGTTGCAAAGCATGCGAGGTCATTTTGTTAGCCATCCGTCACCGGTTATCTCCCTTGACATTTCCGCCTTATCGTATTGAGTATTTTCTTTGGCTACTGACTTCATCACGCCGGCCAAGGGCAGGTAATTTTAGTACACAGTTTCCCATGGGTGATATAGTGGAGAGAAATGGAGCATATATAAAACCCTGGGTAACCGAGGATGTTGCTGGTTCATTCTATCCGTTAACAGATTTACAGATTGAACAGATACCATTCTGTAACATTGTTTCAGTAAAACAACGATGTGGAATAAAACAAGGTCCTCACTTTCAGCGTACAATTAACCAGCAAAAACACATCAAGCACTCTTCGACAAGCATAAAAAAACACTGAACATCAGACAAAGCACAAACCATTTAACACACTCCGGAATATGCTTCGATTGACACTCGAATAGCATCATGTTTAACATTCAAACATACAGGAAAATAATGAATAAATATTGTTAAAAATATTGTTAAATGCTAATAAGATAACACTGCCATATGTTTTGCTGTGCAAATAAAGAAAATAAATACTTGAAAAAGTTTTCAATGTGATAAATTATGTCTCCCACGTTGTAAATATAAACTATTGATCAAAGTCAAGCAAAATTAATTAGAAATGACTGACATTAAGATAATGAGTCAAGTTAGCGAGATTATTGATCTAACATATAAATTAAAATTACCCATGGTCCCTACCTTTCCCAATCCCTGTACAGTAATATTATTTTGTTGACCTTTCATATTTCTAATAAATCTTCCGGTAATATATGATTTCGGAGAAATTCTGAGAAATTAAGTTTTTGGGAAATTCCCTTAGTGATACGGATTTGCAAATCCACAACATAACTGTAAAAATATTGGTCCCCTTAATCTCATTAGCAAAGTCTATTGTAACCCAATAAAGCTAAGGTCTTTGTTATTTTAGTTTTAGAGAAAACTTGAAGAAAAGAAAGAGGGACTGGCAGACAGACTTGCTCTTCCCAACAATGCGATCCACTTTGTGGGGGGGGGATGAAAATAAATATGAGTGAGTGAGTTATTGTTTTATGCCGCTCCGGCAGTATCGCAGCCAATAGTGGCGAAAATAAACATGAACAGTGCTTATTTGAAAGTATATATAAATAAAGATAGACAGAAGACTAAATATTTTTCTTTTCTAATCACAGCATATAATAAATTATCATACCAGTAAAATAAAAACATTTAACAGTATAAAAGCACATCTGTACATCAATCAAATGGAACAGATGAATTCAGTGTATACTTGCGCAGTGTTGATGTCCGGCCCCTTTAAATTTGGAGCAGTAGGATACTTTTACAATTGCAAAGGGTCAGAATTGGCCAAAATAACCCCCTAAACAGATCACCTAGGAATAACATTGCTTGCGTTGAATTAACTGCATTACATATATACATGCAGACAGACAATATAATTACAGTTCTTATAAAGAATTTGTTCAATATTTTGAAAGCTATAATCTTCAGGTTCAGAATGATCCTCGGCTGTCAGGAACTTGTGATGGAGAAAAACAGAGTGGCCTCCCTTGCAACCTTTGTCCTTTGAAGGTATAACACTATAACTATTGACACACTTCAAAATGTGTCCACTGTGTCCTGGCATGCTGGAATATCCTTATCTATTCACCCACCTGTGTGGCATATGTTGAAGAATGTCCTCAAGCCAAGTTACAGATATACGTTGACCAATCACAAACTACATAATGTCCAAGCACTGGTCCATGCATGAAATAAATATCCTTTAGTTCCAACATTCAGCTACCTCCACACCGGAACATGTCCCAGTCAAATGCATAGTAATCTCAAGTTTCACAAGTACACTGACCAGCACACGTTTATGTGACCGGTGACAACTTTCCCATTCATATCCAGATTATTATCAAGTATGTACAAGTTTCAAAATGATAAACTACCTCTCCAAGGTTAACAACATGGAATTGGCCAGACAGACATGTAACCATGGAAACATGCTCAAGAGCCTCTGCCATCTTTGCAGAGTGTTGAAAGACTCAGGCAACCACCAAGTTAGCTGGTGGAGGGCCAGGCAGGGGTCGAGGTCCAGTTGTTTGGGGAGAGACAGGATGGGGGCAGGGGTGAGGGGTGAAAGGCACCTGGGTTGGGGCAGCAGGGGGGGTATATGCAGGAGGAGGTGGCATCTGACCCATGAAGGAAACATCCTGGCTGTAGGAGGATATGAGGGTGTGCAAGTCATCACAGTCGTCAAGGAGGAAGGGTTGAGGGCGAGGCTCTTCGTGGAGTGGGTATCTCCGCAGACAGTTGCATGCCACTGCAAATACGGCCATGCTGCCGGCAGCAGAGACGAGGTAGAAGCTGACATCGAAGGCGACGACGGCCTTCTTGTCTTCGCCCTGCAGCAGCTGCACCTGGGATGTGATGAAGTAACACAGGATGTTCGTCAACACGCTCAGCACCACTGCAACAGAAGATATCGTACTAGTGGTTAGCATGTTAAACTGTAGAGCTTGGTGGGGAACAAGTAATCCATAACGAGTGGTACTGAGTAAGACAGCAAGTTCCCATCATACCTGGACTAATGGACCTCTTACGATCATGAAAATTGAGATTTACATAATTTAAAGCTTGTATTGTCTTTGAAAAATGGGTAGGCAATCATTATGAATATACAAATTATGTTAGCAAAAGCAATAATGTACCCTCCTTCGCAGAACTTATAGAAGTATGTCTCCATCATACCAATGTCTCAATTAATATTTGGTTTGTACCTGTTATAATACTGAAAATGGCGTTGCGGTGCAGCATTCGGAGAGTGCGGTGGGTGGGGCCCGTCAGGTCGAGGAGGAAAGCCATCAGACTACACATGACCGACACGCTTGTACACGCTATCACCCACTTGAAAACTAGCACCGCCTTTGTCGTCACACAGTTTGACATCACTGAGGGGAAATAAACACAGACTTTATTGGAGTAGAAATATTAGAGAACAGAGGAATCAGTTTGCACCAGCAACCATTAATACCCCAACAAAAAGTGATTCAAAGAAGTTCATAATTGTAACCACTAACAATTTTCTATCACTTTCAGGTGCATGATTAAAATAAAACTAGAGCCATGCCCTCTGTAGCTCATCAGAGTTTAATTTGTTTGATGATGAAGACAGAAATATGTTGTCTCAATATAATGCACAATCCCTAACCCTGACACATCTTAGTCTTGAAATTGAGAGTAAGCACTCAGCAAGGTCAACACACAGGAGATTATGCAATATTCTGACCCCTTGGCTCTGGTTACAAACCAGCTGTGTCTTTTGTGTTTTACCGCCAAATTATGTAATAGACTCTTGCTTGCACTAAACACTGGCAGCACTGATCTAACTGTATGAGGCTTAAATAGAACAGGCAATGTGATGAATCTCATGGTACATAGTACAATTTAGAATCACCTTTGCTAAATAATCTCTGCACAATTTTATCAGTTCTAAGCCTTGTCATCCAAACATCTAAACATTCTGAACGCAATATTCCTTCTAGTTTGTTCTGGATGAAAACAGGATTTTAGGTAATGGCCTGCGAGGCCCTTATTTTGGGCCACAGCGTCACCAAATCTACAATTTAGAATCTCCATTGGCTAAAGACTCATTACACAACATGACAACCTTCTAGGTCTTTTCGTTCTGGAGAAGAAGATGAAAATAATCTTATCTTATCATTTCATCACCAGTTATATGCAGTTCACATATCTCATGTAAAATAAAAGAATTCTTAACTCCTCTTCAATTTAGTCCTTTATGACTTGTCACAATTTCAGTTCATAGGCTATTCAATAGTTCTCATTTCACATTGATTACATCAATTTGACAAACATGTCCACAATGTAGATTGTTATCTCAAGTCGACATATATTTCAAATACATAGTGATTGAAGTGTCATAAAATATCAGTTCAAAATTCATTTTCAAAGGTTTTTTAGGCTGTGGCCCATATTTGGGGTCACAGGGTCACTAAATTTACAAGTTAGAATTCCCATTGGCTAAAGAGTTTGCATACAATATTACAGCCTTCTAGGTCTTTTTGTTCCGGAGAAAAAGATGAAAACAGGATTTTAGGTAATGGCCTGTGAGGCCCTTATTTGGGGTCACAGGGTCACCAAATCTACAATTTAGAATCTCCATTGGCTAAAGACTCTTTACACAACATGACAGCCTTCTAGGTCTTTTCGTTCTGGAGAAGAAGATGAAAATAGGATTTTAGGTCATGACCCCTGTGGCCCTTATTTGGGGTCACAGGGTTACCAAATCTACAATTTAGAATCCCCATTGGCCAAGGAGTCTGTCGGAAAAATTCAGCTCTCTAGAGTCATTGGTTCTGGAGAAGAAGTCGAAAAAGTGAAAAGTTTACTAACGGACGGATGGATAGACGGACGCCATCCCATGCCATAAGCCCATCGGGCCTTTCAGGCCTGATGAGCTAACAATGTCTATTTGAAATATACTGCTTAAAATTTTAATTTTAATAAACGTAAATTCACAAACAATTTCCACTTGAACTAAAAAGTACCAAATTGTAATGCCTTTTCAAAACTAATGCCTACCGTCCAAGGATCCTGGTCCATACTGGTAGAGAATGCTGCTCCCTTCGTCCGGGTATGTGCCAGGATCGATGAAGTGTCCACTGTAGAAGAACTGGAACGCCCCGAGGAAGTGCAAGCCTCCCTTATCTCGTCTAATAAGACTACACATCCCGTGGTAGATCGACATCCACTTAGGCTCCGCTAAGGCCACACAGAGAATCACAATTGTCAGCATATTGCAAACAGCAGCAGCAAAGTTCCTCTCTCGATGTTTGAAGTTGCAAGTGTTGTGATGTTGGCTGTGACTGCAACTTCCTCCGTGTCGTGACCGTGACCTTGCACCTGATCGTGATCTTCGTGAACTTGAGTCTCTACTCCGGCTACGACTGGAACTACGGGAACTTGGCATCTTGCTAGTAGCATGTGCTGAAGAAAACTGAATACAAGATTTTGTGTTGTAGTCTGGTGATCAATGTTATTGACACACTTCAAATAAGGAACAGACATACAGATAGCAAATGTAAATTTGTTATAATTGGGATCCTATCAATTTAGTGAGCAAATGTAACATTGTTATATTTGGGATCATATTTAGATAGTGAGCAAATGTAACAATGTTACATTTGGGATCATATTTAGATAGTGAGCAAATGTAACAATGTTATATTTGGGATCATATTTAGATAGTGAGCAAATGTAACAATGTTACATTTGGGATCATATTTAGTATGGTGAGCAAATGTAAGATTGTTACATTTGGGATCATATTTAGATAGTAAGCAAATGTAACATTTTCAGGGATGGATAAATCCCACTGTACTCGTCCCGCACAAAATAAAAAGAAGGTGATCCCAAATGAAATATAACAATGTTAAACGAACAGAATGTTTTCATACAATATATCAACACTTTTTAAAAAATATTCATAAAAATATATACGGTACACATGATATTCTAAGAGAAATGTCAAATATTTTATAAATTCATGTTTTATAAAACTCTTCTTTCAATTACGTCCTAATTCAATTTTTTTTAAATATTGCAGCCTGACTGTGTTGTCCTAAAGTGACCCAATGTTAATAACTTTTAACAGGCAATACAGCCGTGTCGGGTTAAGATACGCGGAAGGTATAGATACGCACTGCCAAAAATACAACATGTAGAGAGTGTATTGACTTCATTTATTGTTTCTTTTGGAAATTTTAGAAGATATTATATTGTTTGTAGCAGGTGAAATTTTAGAATTATCTTTGTTGACCAAAATAGTGACAAATTACCGAAAAGTGAAAAAAATCGTAACGAACAAGACATCATGCAAAGATCTAAACCATTTTGCTCTCTCATATAACAAAAGGAAACCAAATTCCTTCTACTACTATATACTAGTCCTTTCATCAGCTTCTGAGAATACTTTCAACATTTATAATCATCGTATAATTGGATGGTGTAGTCAACTTTAACTGCGTATCTTTAGCCTACTCTTGTTGACTACTCTTGTTGACTAATGAATACTAATGTAAATACGGGAGAAGTCATTTGATTACTCAATGGATTAAGCATTTCTAATTAAAACTTCTGGATTAATGTTAATACTAGAATCCTACACTTTCATTGAGATAGATTTTTAACATGAGAAATAGTTTACAGGTATAAATGGGCCGTTATCCCTTAGGTGCGTAGCTTTACCCGACAGCACTGTACCTCGGTATTTTTCTACTCTACAAACTCGAAACAAAAGACATAACAAACCCGACAAGGTAATGCTGAAGTTAGCAATTACTAAAGAGCAGCTTTAACCAATATTATAAGTGTTTTGATTGCTAAAATCATAAATATACATTAAATAAAAAAGATGAACTAAACACAAGACTGGTGCTCAAAAACATCAACTGAAAAACGAGGATTGGCAAGAAATTCTTTTACAATTTAAAAACAAAATAAAACAGTTTGTTATTTATCAAAGACGATTTCCTTATAAATACCAACCAATATAACGAAGAATCCTGCCGAAAACTACGACGATATTGGCATTTCTACTGACAGAACTTCTACCTTGAAGCCTGCGTTTTGTAACCGGAAGTAACTTTTCGTCTTTCCCGTTTTCATTCGGAACTAACGTTGCACTCTTCGTACCTCGAATGTGAACAGAATGACGATTCTTTGTGAAAGAATGAAAAAATAAAAATAATTTTAAAAACATTTCAACCAGTGTAAAATTATATTTCTATACAAATGTTTCACTTATAAAAAAACAACAACATCTTTTCGCTGTTATAAATGTGAAGTACATATTTTGTTACATTATTTCAAAATAATTTGTCTATTTTTGATTGTTTTCCTGATCTCCTTTGATTTCAATACCTTCAAAGAGCAGATTATTTTAGTCTCCTAAATTGCAACATATTTTATGTCAAGTCCATAATCAAAATAAACCTTGTTTTCATTCGAATTTGAATGTGAAATATTGACTATTGTAGCTTATAAATTCTTCTAAAGGCACAGTATGTGAGATCTCTTTCATATTCTTGATCATGCATTTGTGCCATTAGCACATCAGCAAACTACAGACAAAAGTGTTAGGCACATGGTTTTGTGCATAGTTCAGTTGACCGTTATCAGAGAAGTTCAGCAACAATGGGTGTGGCTCTTCACATTGGTGGGTGACCCGCTTCATTGCTAAATTAACTGAGAGTTTGAGGGTGATTCTCTGCCCCCCACTGAGACATGAGTTGAAAGACATGGTGTCACCTTGCATGACATTACTCAAAATGTGCCTCTGTTCACCCATCAGGTAAAGTGGGTACCTGGCATGGTGTGGTGGTGGCGACCATCAAGCACTTCAGCAGCTAAGAACTGCTCTGAGTATTGAAGTATGGAAAATGGCAATACATATCATCAAATTACTATTATTATTATTATTGGATGACCGTGTGAGGGCGGTCAAAGACCACATGGACAAACCTTAGGTTCAATGAAATGAAGACGCTATTCTGAAAATTTTAGCTTCCATGTAAACTGGTTTCAGAGAAGAAGTCGTTAAAAGGTTTCACTAATACTGCATGCCAAGCCCATCTTTGAGGGTGGTGAGGACCAAATGTACAAACTGTGATCCCCTAGGTGCATGGTACCTCCCCACAAAATTTCAACTTTGGGGGTGTAGTGGTTCTGGAGGAGAAGTCGAAAATGTGAAAAGTTTACCATAAGTTTGCCGTAAGTCCATCTGGCCTTTGTGAGAGGTTTACGGACGACGCCAGTATTTGTCCATCTGGCCTTTCAGGTCTATATTGTATTGTTGCATCACAAAAGAACGACGAAAACATAACAAAACTGTAATTCTAAGAATCAACTTTATTCAATCTGAATAATATACATGTTTAACGTGGAACTCTTTCAGGAAAAGAAAATGGATTTGTCATACAAATATAAACATGATAAATAGTAAGCATTAATAACCAAGTAAACAAACAATAAAGACAGATCTATCGTCCAAGATCAGTTAGTATTTAGTGTGACACACTCACTCAGCCAAATTTGGTCAATCATTTCAATGCTCACTTTGCTCCAGTGTATTTGTATCCGCTACCCTACTACAATTCCCTAACTCCCTGAGCCCAATAACTCTCGTTTTGCTGTCAGTCTGATTAAAATAGACGGTTTTCCGTGGAATAAAAATTGCAAAATAGTGCATCTACCGGGATACGAACTCATATCGGTCGTAGGTTCTACGCCAAAGCGTCTGATAGCAGCCCGTAGACTCGCTTGTTCGAGAGCAATTCAAGTAGCCAATCAAAAGAAGCCCAACAAATGCTTTCGGTGCGAAAGCTAGGGGCAGATAACTCCAAACAGCTATCCTTTGGTCTGTTCCGATTGCTTTCAAAACAGTGACCGTTTAAAAACTACGTTGTGATCGGTCAACTATTTGACTGGGCTTTGGCTGTGCTAAACTGGTTCAGAACATTTTCCTTAACGGGATGTTTTCAGACTTTGTGGTGAGGAATCTACAGAACCTGTTCGTATCCCGGTTGATGCATAATTTTGCAAATTTTATTCCTCGGAACAAGGTCGATTTTAATCAGACTGGTTTTGCTGTAGGCTGGTTAGCCATTGCTATATTATGATTTTTTGAGCCATTGAATTGTGATTTGAACTTTGATGATTGCTTGTCGGTCCTCTCATTCTTTCATTGGCTGATATTTATAGCCACACACAATTGGGCTCAGGGCTTCAGGGTATTGTAGTAGGGTAGCTGAAACATAAATACACTGATGGATCAGGATACCCAATGCTGTTTAAAACAAGTATTTCTAGATAATTGATTAGAAAGTAAATCAGCTCAAAATGTCTCAAAACTCTGTTAAACAGCATCAACTCTTTTTATGGGTAAATTAAAAAAAACATTAATCAAATAAATCGGGTTTATTTTTGAATTCTTATATATATAAGAAAATTTAAAAAAAAATATTTCTACTTGTTGAAATGTGAATGTGAAATATGTGATCCTGTGACTCTCTTAATATTAGAAGCGGCTAGTTGGAGATGGTAACGGTTTATGAGACATTTATATATGAAGAAACTAAGTATATACAAATCTTTAAAAGAGATTGGTAAAGGCCCCCAAATTCATATGCGAGATTGAGATTTCCTTCCAGGTGTGTTAAAGAAACTTAAAAATATGAATCATAATTATTCTCAGTAACATATGACATTCCAATTTCTCTAAGATGAACTTTAGAAGCTCTAAAGATGATTAAAACGAGTGACTTGTCTTGTCGCATTTCCTTAATTTTCCTTTGCTAGTGTAGCAGCACGATGCTACTGAATTTCATGTGCTCTGCCATGCTAGCACAGAAAAATTAAGGAAATGCAGCAAGGCTTCAATAAGCCAGTAATGGAACTGCTTATACCAGGGAGGGAAGTTGACAATGTTGTTGATTACACAACTGGATTTGATTTCAAGTAATCAGGATTTTTTTTGACAGGGATTCTCACACAGGTCTTATTAGAAAAGAGGTTACATTAGAAGAAATGACTTGGGTTTCCTCTGTGGGTGAAGACTGTGCCCAGTGATAATTTACTGTTGTACTGTAAACCTTTCTTTAATTGCTTTGAATTTCTGCCTTAATACTGACAGATATTAATATCATCACTATAAAGATATAATGTGATCTGAATGAGATTGAATCTTGAGCAGTCCACTTTAAAGAAAACAAAGTAACATAAACGTCTAATCTCACATTCTGTCTTAGATCTTGAAGTATAAAGATATGTATCAAGGGTTTATCACTATATATCTATACCAGTATATAAACATACATACAGACTTTAAAAATATAGAGCTGTTTCAATTTGTCTCTTCCGTCACAGAAAAGCGAACAGACTCAAACTTCCATTTTTAGATGACACCAGTTTTGGATGTCACGATATAACGCTGTCGGTTTTAAACTAAATTTGCGGGTGTTGAATAGCAATGAATCCTGGAAATTTTACAAACGCAACTATTTATCCTATAATTAACTAACTACTTCAAAATCATTAACACAATTACTTTTTCTTCTTTGTGATCTGTATGAGAAATGATCTAAATTTAATCTACAAACTTCTGAAAAATCTAAAATTAAAACTATCCTGATTCAGTGCCTTCTCATAAATATAGAGGCCCTGTAACGAGGATAGTTATCAGTTTAGGTTTTCTCAAGTTTGTTTGGCAGTTATACCATTACCATAGCTGATAAAAGTTTAATTTTCTATGGGAATCCAGGTTGAGTCTTATTTAGGTCTAAGAAAAGAGAAATTAGAGTGGCATAATAATTATTGCAATCTTTGTATGGTGACATTTGTGGAATATAATGACACCAGACACGAAATAATGAACAAATATTAATTAAACATATTGCTTTATGGTCATCATGATCATTATGAATTTGAAATTAGTATATTCTTTTCATATAAGGCTGAATCTTTGTTTACATGTGAATTTGAACTAAACAAAAATGGAGTATACTAAGCAATATTTGAGCTTAGAACATATTTGTCTTTAGTTGCTTAAAAAATTTGATGCTCTTTGTATTGTGACATTTTCAATACTGTCATTTGACTTAAAGGGGCAGTAGCATGTTTTTTTGCAAATTTTATTTTTTCAAATTTCCCGTTTATAATGATAGTTTATGTCATTCATATTTACTTTAGAGGGTAAACAATGGTATTACACAAACCAATTATCCCTAGTGGTAATAACGATGTTGCCTATAAAACAAAAATTGCATGGTGGCCATCTTATTGTTAACACATTTTATTATTTCGAATGACAAAAACGATTCCTATGGTTTAAAGGAACCATGTACACTCATTTTTAGTTTGATTTTCCGAAGAGAGAAGGGTGTTTTACTTCTGGTGATATTATTTTCAAAATACATTTCATCCATTTTCATCGACTTATATCAGCGAAAAAATGTGCTACTGCCCCTTTAAGACCATGTTCAAAAGCAACTTCCCTCCGCAAGGAATAACTTGCGCCAGTCTCAATCACTGGCTAATTTGAGCCTTGCTGCATTTCTTTAATGTTTCTGTGCTTTTTTAGCAGCACCTTGCACCTAAACCTCAGGTTGTATTATACTAGCATAGAAAAGTTATTGAAATGCAGCAAGGTTCAAATAAGCTAGTGATTTAAACTGGCGTGAGTTATTACTTGCAGAGGGAAGTTGACAATGAACACATGACACTATAACCAACATGGTTGTTACGATCTTGAAAAAAATTAAATAATTACGTCAAATTTTAGATACAAACACAAAATTGGCACTTGATTTAGAAATGATCACATAGTTTAGTAATACCTTAAAGCTACAGTACATCATGAACATAAGAACATTATTTTAACAAACTTCAAAAATCTATTTTGACAAAAGTTTTGTGGAGCCACTAAAAAAATAATCCATTACATTCATTAAACATGTTTATTCTACAATGAATAGCTTCAAATTGTAAATATGAAACAAAACTGTAAACCTTTTGGCTTTTGAAAGATCAAACAAATGATATCAGTCAGTGTTTGAAATAAACAAGACAAGAATCCAGCCTGAAAGTACCGTATTTCCTCTAATACAACCCCGGGGTTCTATTTCATTCAGCACCCCAGGGGCGGATCTAGAGGGGGGGTGCATTTCATTTAACATTTTAAAAAATGACCTCAAAACAGTGGTGCACCCCCCCCCCCCCCCCCTTTTGCCACAAAACAGTGGTGCACCCCCCCCCCCTTTTTGCCACAGAGATAGTACAATTACCCTGTATATTTAAGATATGAATCTATCACTAAGAGCACTGAGAGCATTTGTGTGGTCTGGAAAAAGTTATCATGAACATGCTATGCTGAATCTCACATGGTCACACAAATATTTCTCCTCAAAACGAGTGTATAACTATTTTATACTGCAACACGGGATATTCAGTTGTTACATAAAACCCGGGTTCTAATAAAGACCTGGGTTATATTGGAGACCCGGGTTGTATTTACCTCAGCACCCCTTACCCCCCGGGTTGTATTGGAGGCCCGGGTTCTATTTAAATAGAGGAAATACGGTATGCTTTTTCAATTTAAATGGGCAAATAAAGAAACTTTTATATATAATTATGTTTTGTCCCTATGTAACAGATGTATATAAGTAATTCAGTGTTACAGTCTCAACAAAAGTTACAGTCAATCCTTCGCTTCTCACATGGTCCCTTTAAACTGATAAAACACACAATTATTGCCATGTATTGATAAAGCTTCTGTTATTCATCTAATCACAATAGCTTTAAAGTATATTTTCAATCTTGATAACAAAGTCCACAAAATAAATCCTTCAAATGTTTTTCACATTCAATCAAAATTTAAGCAAATACTATTTTCCAGATGACTGATAATTAAAATTTCTGTGATAATATCTTTAAATATTTTCCTAACTGAAAGATTTATTCAAGAACCGTTTAAATGATATGTAACTGCAAAGTGTTAAAATTACGTTGACCTTAATTTGAATAAAATGTTATTGGATAACAAATAATTATCGGGGTCATCATAAATATATACAAGTTGTATGAAACATAATAGCATCTAAAACCACTAAGAATCCCAACCTAAATACACATATATATATATACATGAAGCTAACAGTAAGTAGAAAAATAAATCCTCTCTTATGGCACATGAAAATTCTTTATCATTGTGAATCAATTCAAAGGCTGAATAAAAAATAAAAAATTCTCGGGCACATGTGAACAAAATTTGCAAGAATGATTTGCCTAATTATATGAAACAAATATGAGGGGGAACACATTTATGTTTTCTAACTAGATCAGAGTTGGGTGGTGTTGGTGAGGCTAGGGGATCCACTAAAGGATACTGCTGGTCCCGCTAATGAGTAAATCTATACTATAGTAAGCTAGGAAGCAGGGGAGGGGCGAGCAAACCAAAGCATCACCAAGGCAGAATTATGATGAATAATTGCTTTAATGTAAATTCAATTTATATATTAAATTAATTTTTTCCCATTAGAAATATACCATTCGTCTGAAAGTACCAAAGGTTTACAAGACGGAAATACGATATTTTTTTAGTCATATATTTTTTGTAGCAAAGTTTGCCATTTTTTCAAATATATGTTTTTATATGATAGAAAAAGAATTTGCACTTTAAAAAGAGACGTGACAATGCCCGAGAAATATTTTGTTTTTTATTTAGCCTAACTATAACTAAACAATAAGGCAAAACAGTGATTAGTATGTTGTACATGAACTAAATATTAAATTTCGATTCATGAAATAGTCTCTGATAAACAAGATGATACTGACAATTATTCAAAAATAAAATCAAATTGACCAATTCTCAGGGCTAATATCGAAAGAAACAACAATGGAACCCTTAATGCATAAATTTGGAAAACAAATAAATTCAAATGTCTATAGTATAATTATAAACAGTCGGTCAATGAGATTATGTTTTGACAATAAGAGATATGGGACTCCAGAGAGAGCTAGTATTCTAATTCTCTTGTGGCACCCCCCCTGCTTGTTCAGTCTGATTAAAATCAACCCTGTTCCGAGGAATACAATAGTGCATTTACTGGGATAATAACCGCTTCTACAATTCCTCTCCAGAGATTTTGATGACAACATAGACGCATGTTCTGTACAAGTTTAGTGCAGACAAAACCCAGTTATTAATTGGCCAATCACATCATAGTTTTTAAACGAAAGCATTTGGAATCATTCATTAACGTGTTCCTGATATTACGGAATGAAGGGCTGTCTGGAGTTACCTGCCCCTAGGTTATCTCACTGAAAGTTGTTTTTGGGAACACTTGTGATTGGCTAACTGAACCTGAGTATACAGGCATCTGACTGCGTGGAGAGAAAATACCCAAGCACTCTGTGTTCGTATGCCAGTAGATGCACTATTTTGCAACTTTTATTCCTCGGAATACGATCTTACGGTAATCAGACTGACCTCCTAGTGAGACTGCAACCTCTAAGTGACACACTCCCTGATGAGGCCACACTCATGGTGACACGCCCCCTGATGAGACTACAATCTCTAGGTGACACGCCCCCTAGTGAGACTGCAATCTCTAGGTGACACGCCCCCTGATGAGACTACAATCTCTAGGTGACACGCCCCCTAGTGAGACTGCAATCTCTAGGTGACACGCCCCTGATGAGACTGCAATCTCTAGGTGACACGCCCCCTAGTGAGACTGCAATCTCTAGGTGGCACGCCCCCTAGTGAGACTGTAATCTCTAGGTGACACGTCCCTGATGAGACTACAATCTCTAGGTGACACGCCCCTGATGAGACTACAATCTCTAGGTGACACGCCCCCTAGTGAGACTACAATCTCTAGGTGACACGCCTCCTAGTGAGACTGCAATCTCTAGGTGACACGCCCCTGATGAGGCCACACTTTTGGTGACACACCCCCTGGTGCAATCTCATTGAAATCAGATCAAATTTCCCTGGTGAGACTTCACTCTTGGTGACAAGCCCCCTGATGAGACTACAGTGTAGATATGTAGATACTCAACAAGACACGGTGACCTACCGTGTCAATCATAGCAGGCCAATGAGCTATACGTATTCAGTGTTCAATGTCATTAAACACATGCTGGTATTGTTGTATCAACATTCAAAATGAAATCGTTTTAATTTGGGATATGACTTGTACTGGTTTTTTTTATACACTTGTGCTTTTGTGACTAAAATAAAGCATGGTATTAGTAAAGCTGTTCCCAACATAAGTAGTTGATGATTTTTATAATTTTCAACATCTCTTTTAAACATAGGTGAATGTGAAAAGAACTACAAATGTAAATAAAGCATGGTATTAGCAAACCTCTTCTCTACATAAAGTAGTCAATGATTTTTATAATTTTCAACATCTTGTACAAACATAGGTGAATATGGAAAGAAGTACTAATGAGCAATATTTATCCTGCTTAGTTTGATTTATGTTACAGGACAAAATAATACGATTATTGTCTTGTCTGTGTTACATCGTCCCTAAAAAGGTTATTCCTGTCATACATTTGCCTTCAAAATCACTATTGGTGGATTTGGTTTAGTAACAACATAAATCTTCCTCCAAACACTGGTTTTGTAATCCAGGGAGAATTTTAGGATGAATGACTTCTTCTTCCTAATCAAACTCATATCAGGCAATCAAACTGCTATGCCAGTATCCATGACAACACAATTTCATATGTTTATGAAAGGGACCTGAACATGAATAAAAACATTGTTGGAATCGTAGAAGGCTGTCGGCAGAGTATCACAGTTCCACAGCACGTAATGTTTATCTTCAAGCGTTCACACTGACCAACTGAGATGAACCCGTTAGTTGTGGGGTGGGCATGTTTGACGCGGCCGGGGCAGACGTGACGCTCTCGGAGTATGAAGGCAACCGATTGGCTGCATCACTGGTAGGCGGAGCAGCACTTGGTGAATGGCTCGGGGAGGGCGTATACGCAGGTGGTGGGGGAAGCTGAGACATGGCCGCCATGTCGTGATCTGGTATAATAGATTCTATATCCTCCTCGTTTTCCATTCGGTTATATGCAAATGAGTCATAAAGGGGGTAGCGGCGGAAACAGTTACACGCAACTGCGAACACTGACATGCTTCCTGCGGCCGCAATCAGATAGAAGCTGATGTCGAAGTTCACAACAATCCTGCTTCCTTCATGCTGCTTCGTATTGGTCTGGAGAATGGAAACCTCCGCTGATATCAGGTAGCAGAAAATGTTGATCACCACGCAGAGCGTCACTGAAAAGAATTTATTCACATTAGTAAAATAAAATAAAAAAAAAATTAAAATTTTGTTTTAAAAAAATAATAAAATAAAATAAAAAAAATAAAAAAATAAAAAATTGAATTGAATTGAATGTGTCCATATCATACTTTATTTACAAATATTAGTGCTTAGATATATGTATGAGCAAAAGTCCGGATATACCAATATTCAGACACTGATAACAATAATTTTATGTTGATTATTCTCAAAACTTTGAGTTTACAGCAATATTCCAAACTAAATGTTAATGAATGAAGAGTAAAAAACAACTTAAAGCCAATATACCTGTGATAATGCTGAATATTGCATTGCGGTGGAACCTCTGCAGTACACGGCCAGACGGACCAATGAGGTCCAGAAGAAAGGCTATAAGGCTGAACATCACCGTGATGAAACAAAACGCTATCACAGTTTTCATCAGCAAAACTGTCCTTCTGTCCACGCAGTTGATGAAAACTGAAGAGGCAAAATCATTTTGAATTTACATTATTCAAATCAATGGAAGGAAAAATATGTTAATTGTTACAATTAATGAATTGCATAAATTTTAAACTCTTGATTTCACATCCTGTTTTGAGAATATGATGACTTTGTTAAAATATTTCCTCAAAAATTCACATCTTCATTCAAACACTTCATTGTGACCTCATGACATTATGTTTCAATGCAAAATCCATTCAGACAAATACCATGATGCCTAGTATCCAGTAGTTTCACAATGCAACAATTGGAATTGTAAAATTAACATCTCTAAAAACATGATTAATGATATATATTGTCTGTTAATGTTGTCAATAAAATTATATGAATTATATCACAAGCTAAAACTGATATTGATTTATATAGTCCTGTCACAATGACGTAATAACATGCATAGTTCTATTACCTAGTCAAATTTTTTTTTCATCAATCCGAAAGAAAGTTATTTGAACAAATTAGAAATAAAATCCATTCTGTACCTTCTCCTGGGCTGTATGTGTAGAGCCAATCAGTTTTCTTTATTGACAAACTTCCAGCATAAAAGAACTCTGCAATGCCGAGAGAATGTTGGATTCTTTTCGTTTGCTCCCCAGTTGTGCTTACGCTGCATCCGCCACCACTAAGGTAAAACCACTTCGGCTCAGCCATAGCGACACATAAGATGACAATTGTGATCATACTGCATATCGCTGCTGGAAAGTTTCGTTCTTTATGTTTAAATCTGAACCGACTCTGACTCCGGGAATGTCTCACCTCCCGATGTCTGCTACGTGATCGGCCACTGGACCGAGACCGTCGAGAAACACCATCTCGACTTCGGTGCCCTGAAGAACTTCTTGAAGAACTGGTTGGCATTGTGTTGCTTTCAGTGTTATCTTTCAGAGAAAACTCTTATGTTGTTTCTCATTCATTTCAATGTGAATGTCATATGTAAAGCTGTGATTTCTTTTCACAAAGCTGAATGTGTTGATAACAATAAATGTCATTGACGAATACAGATCTAATTTGTGAAAGGATCGTGCTATTTTAACATGTGGTTTGATGACACCTTTCATGTGGAGAAACAGTGAAGCATTAAAATAAAAGCGTCACAGTTGGTAGCTAAACGCCCTCAAACAACTTCCTGTTTGTCGACTTTTAACAATGACAACGCTAGTTTCAATTTCATGTGTTAAAGAATTCATGCAACCAAGCTCGAGAAGTTTATCTGTCACTTTCGTTCTTTCAGAGGTCAAATTAAGGGCCAATTAGACTAACGTAACATTACCTAAGCGAGGTTTCACATGTCTAATCCGCGATAATAGTGATTACTGGCCCACAAATAAAACCCGGAAGTAAACATTACGAATTGATGAAGTTCGGTAAATTTCGGGACAGTACATTCGATGAACTTCCGGCAGACTCGATGACCCGTCAGCTCTGAAAACATTTGTACGGATGATTGAATGTAACTCCGGACATGCACGAAATTAACCGAACTTTTGCGAAAGCACTCTTTGTAAACATAATCATGGCCGCCTCCAGTGGAGATGGGCACACTAATTTAGTGGACGATTTAGAAACAGCATTTCAGGTGTTATGTTTGTGCTACAGTATTTACGCAAATATTAAACAACCACTTGTCCCTGTCGCTAAATAAATTAGTTTTAATAAGTCCTTTGAGACAGTAAATGATAGCTTGGGGTAATTTCCTTCCAACATTTGTTATTCAAGTTGTATATTTTCATAAAGATTTGTGAACTAATGTTAAATTATAATTTATTTCTTCCAGAATTGCCTTGCTCTGATCACCACACAAGAACACTTCAATGCTGTCGACTCGGATGAAACAAAGACAGGTAATGTTTCCCTCTTTCATTCCACAGGACTCCATGTAATTTTTGTCTCCGCCGCAAAATGGAATGGGTGATTAAAATTGACGTTTTTCCGAGGAATAAAAATTGCAAAATAGGACACTACCGGGATACAAACTCATATCATTCGGAGGTTTCCTCGCAAAACTGTCTGATAACAGCTTGTAGACTTCAATGTTCAAACGCAATTCAGCTAACCAATCACAAGACCTCCAACAAAAGCTTTCGGTGCGAGAAACTAGGGGCAGATAACTCCAAACAGCTATCCTTTCGTCTGTTACGAATGCTTTCAAAACGGCGACCGTTTAAAACCTATGATGTGATTGGTCAGCTATTTGACTGAGCTTTGGCTGCGCTAAACTGGTACTGAACACACGCCTGTAATGGGCGTCCTCAGACCTTGTGGCGAGGAATCTACAGAACCTGTTCGTATCCCGGTAGATGCATTATTTTGCACATTTTATTCCTCAAAACAAGGTTAATTTTAATCAGACTGCGGCATCTGTATGTTCCAATCTTATTAACAAGATATCTCAAGAACCATAGCTCCCAACATTTCTTCAAATTTGGTGACAGTCTATATTATTAGGATATTTTTAAAAAAAATTTTTAGGATATTTTTATATATATAGCGCACATATCCATCCACTAGTGGTTGCTCAAGGCGCTTACATTGTTTCCCCTGGTCAATGGCATTCTTTCACCGTCCAATCTTTTTTTCCTATTCAACTCCCTGGGGAGTATTCAACCAGCAGCCATATGTGGCGCTCAGTTTAGGGACCATTCTATGCCTCACAGGGTACCCATTTCCAGCTGGGTGAACTGAGACACATAGTCACAGCAGTTTGTCCAACACTGCTGAACGCTGATAACCGACAGCTCGGCGTATGCACGTGTTCATGTATCCACCATTCAGCCACTGACATGAATTCGTGGGATCTTTTAAGTGCGTAGTTTTTGTTGCACTACACACTAGGGCTCCAGGGTGACACTTATAGAGTTCTAACAGAGGTGAACTCTAGGTTTTTACACCTTGGCCTGGATGGGATTCGAACCCCGGACCTCAGCAACGTGAGACTGGCGCTCTTGCCGACTGAGCTATCCCGTATTGGGGGATTATGCAGACACCAAGGCCTGCTCCTTTCAATTTAACAAAGATTATTCTGAATATCCAGTACATGTGTGAAGTGAAAGGTGGGTCTCCGAACACAATTCTTGGCGTGCAGTACATGTTACCATGCTGAGCGTCTTGCAATAGCTATTTATTATATGCTAAGTGACGGGAGACTGAGTTTTCTCGGTTTGAGAAAATGTGTTCTCATCACCGCAGTTTGATATCACTTTCTCAACACAGTGAAAATATCACAATGGGGACGTCGACGATGTTATGTGTACATTGGTATGACGTCACGTTTACAATCAACGCAACGTCCTCGCCATTGCTAAGTGACAGAGAAACAATGTTATGATGTCGCCAGAACTGACTCTATAGAAGAGATTTTGTACTTAAAACACCACATTTTAGACCACAGAAACATATAATAAACAGAATATTTTGTGTTTTCATTGTGATATCACTTATCTCTCATCTCGGGGTAAAGACAATAAGTGATATCACACTGAAAACACAAAATATCCTCTATTTCATGTGAACATGTTATAACATTCATTTTAAACAGAGGGTTCTACAGGGTATTTTTTGTGGAAACGAAATTCTGAGAGGACGTTCCTGTTTACTCATATAAACATGCTTATTGCACAATCCATGTAACACATTTATATTACTGAATACTGAGGGTAAAGTTTTTATGACTTTTTGAAAATTTGATGAAGGAATTGCTGTAGTTGGTTAACCGTTAGGAACTTTCTTTCTTTAAAAAATAAAAACAATGAGAAGTGAAGCCATTCATTGGCTCTATGGCACAAGACACTGTTGATTAGTTTAATGATACAGCTGGTGTTCCATTGTGAATATTCCATCAACGCATATTTTGAAAAAATAAAATAGAACATTTTTCATTTCAAATTTTAAAAAAACATAAGATGGGACTGACGATCAGCGACAGAACTGCCTCTTTAAACTTCTTTTTTTTTACAGGAGTTGAACACACAATCAACAAATTCATGGATATGGCCCGTCAGACTGAAGCTTACTTCCTCAGTCGAAGATTGGTCATGTCTACAGAGAAACCTGAACAGGTTCTGAAAGAGGTCAGTTCAACATTGTCGGGACACTTGATTAGCTAATTTATTGGTTTGTTAACTTTTGAGAAATATCAAAAGAGAAAGGGAGGGTGATTCTGTATGGTTTCTTGAGTGGCAAGATAAGTGATGAACAAAAATAGATTAAGTAAATTGTATTTTGTTTCTTGTGAGGGCAGATGTAGATGAAGTATTAAAGGGACACTGCGCGGAGGATAAAAATGAGTCTTATCTTTATCTCATTAAGCTAATTAGAGTGTCTGCTAATAAGTAACGCTTAACTTAACTGTCTACATGCAGTAGCTAGTTTTTATTACCAATTACGTCACTTGTCTGAAGTTCGGTGTCTCTGACTTGTTAGTAGACATGTTAATCAGCATACCGGTAGGTAGATACACATGATCTGATTTTTATTCTCGACGCAGTGTCCCTTTAAAGGCACTGTAGCATGTTTTCATACTGAAATAAAATGATCTCGTGAAAAGGTAAATAAGTGTTACCAATGGCTAAATAATACTCCTGAATGAATTAAAAGAGTTCTAAAACAAATGAACATTTTTCGGTTAAGCCATGAGAGTCCATTTCTCATCGATCAACGGTTCACATTAAAATGGCAGCGTGTAAGTAGTTCAAGTGATCTGACCACTGTAGCGATAGCTAAACACTCAAAGTAGAGTTTTGAATATGGTACCATGATAGAATGGTCTATTATCTTCCTGTCTGAACTCTCAAACTGAAGAGTTCCACACCACTCGCTTTACGTTGTACCATCTTTTTTCAATATGGGTAAACGTTTTCTATGGATACGGCACACCGAGTCATGTAATGACATATTTTACCCTCTAACATAACAAAATATTTTATGAACTTTAATGATAAATAGCAAATTTGAGAAAACAAATATGCAAAAAAAAGTGCTACAGTGGGAAGAGAAATAGCGAGTTGATTGTAATTTTGTATTTGTTTGTGACAGGACATCACAGACTTGAAGATCGAGCTGGAGAGGAAGGAGAAGCTGATCGAGAAGCACCATGAGCATCTGCAACAGTGGCAGAACCTGCTGCGTAACATGCCTGGCACCGGCACCCCACAGCCATCCATGCACCAGCCCCCTCCCCAGATGGCCCAGCCCCCTCCACCACAACAGATGCACCCCCAACCCCACCCACAGATGGGTCAGTACCCTGGTCCCCCAATGCAAGCCCCTGGTCCTCAACCCCCGTTTGTCATGCCCCCTCCCCAGCAACCCCCACCAGCCTACCCTCCAGGACCCCTGGCCTTCCTCGAGCAGACTATGTCGAATATCGGTATGCCAGACCGGAGATAGCACAGTCAGCAGTTGCATCATCGTCATCATCATTATCATTATCATTTCCGCACATTGAAGGAAGAAACATGTGGCTTGTCTTGGAATCATCATCATCATGTAATCCAATTGGAGAGATTTACTGTCACATTGACAGCGTTATGTTGACATCTCCATCATTGAAATACCATACTTCAATTAAAATATATTCAAAATATTGTTTTCTGTTATTTCTGTCTTTTACAACATTGAAATGTAGAATCCAAAGATGTTTGTATGTGCAATCGGAAATTTTGTATTCCCAAGTGATAAACTGAAATTGATGTTTTGTATCCGCATCAAGATTGGACGTCGCTTGTTATAAGCTACACTTGCTTCAAATAGCTTTACTTTGACATTATTAATCCCCGCAGAGTCCCTCAGGGTTTATGTCGTGATGCAGTCCGTCCAGTACCAGGGTATCAGTATTCTGATATCAACAGTTTTTGTTTAATCATTCTATACATCAGTGATGCATATGTGGGAAGTTTCGCCTAGTTCTATGAATATTTTTAGAGTTATGTCCCTTAGATAATTTCAGATATTCTGACTGAGGGTTAAATCTCAAACTAGCTTGGCTATTGATTGGTCTTGTGAAATTTACTGTGTCTTTCCCTTGACATAAGACTAAATAAAGTCATTATTTCATCTAACCTTGTTGAAAGTCGCAATATCTGAAACGATAATCTTGATCATAACTTTTAATTAAGGCACGAGACCATTCAGATGTCATAATATTCATGCTAATCAAAGACCATCTCAAAGTAAAAGCAGATCCAAAAAGATCTGGACCCATGTTTTCGAAGCTCTCTTAGCGCTAAGATAGTCGTAAGTGCCATACGTTAACATTGACTTACGACTATCTTAGCACGAAGAGAGCTTCGAAAATATGGGTCCTGATCTATTGTAAATTTTCCTAACATTTTAACTGTTTACTTAGAGGACAGATTGTACATCAGGGAGGGATAGTGCAGTGGTTAGCGCGTTTGGCTTCGGATCAAGTGGTCCGGGGTTCGAATCCTACCAGGGGCTCGGCAATTTTGTCTGCTGTAGAGAACTGTTCTACACGCAGTAAGGTTTGGGTGCAATGCTACACTGAAAGTCAGAGCAGTACCAACCATGGTTCGCTAGTTGCAACCGATGCTTGGAGGTTTCATCGCAACAGTGTTGTGGGATTTCTCACTGCAATTATACTAGCAGCCGTGAAATATTCTTGACAGTGGCTTAAACCCCAAATCACCCCACCTCACCAGATTGTGCATCAATAGGACAAACAGGGGGTGCTTGTTCACCTGGTCGAAAGAATATTTGTGTAATGATTTTTTTGGCATAGTTTTATTATTCAAATTCAAAACTTAATTTGAATTTGTAGTCATTGCTATAACAAAACTAGACAGACATTTGAAAGGTTTATTAGAAATATATTGTCTCGTACATTAAAACATGGGATCATTGACAACAGTGACACAAAATACTTGCTTGAAAATAGACTTTCAAATGAACACAAAGCAACCAGGGAGTAAACAATTAGGTGACTATTGTTTCATGTCACAGATCTAAATTTTCTTTGATACACTGCAAGATCGTGTTTCATATCTTCTAGCTTAATTCTAGGGAAGTTTAAGTATAACAAAGATGCTGTTTTCCAGAATGTACGTATACAGAAAATCGACAATCTTTTAAAAGAACATTTGTAAATTGTTCTCAGCCTGTCCATATTTTGAGCAATAAGACACACGATGTTCAAATCGAGAGTTTACAAATTTACCTCTCACACTGAAGAGTTCCACACCACTGTCGCTTTATACATTACACCATTTTCTTTGAATACGGATAGCCGTTTTCTATGGATACGGTTTATCAGGTTGTGTAATGAGATGTTTTACCCATTAATGTATCAATGTATTGTATATCTTGAATGATAAATAGAAAATTTGAGAAAACATAATATGTAAAAAGCAAGCTACATGGCCTTTAAACAGAGAGAGGTGGTTTTTCAAAACACATTCAACCTTTTAAGCCTTAAAGTTTATGGATTAGTTTCTTTCTTTGCAATGCAACTCAAGCCTGAAATATTGTCAATAATTTGCTTACTTTTTTTGCAAGTATATTGTACGCATAATAAATAGGAACACACAAATATATTATCACTCTCTTCACATATGCTCACTGAATTACGCAAAGAAAGTTCAACGTCACCACTTTCAGATTTTAAAGAAAACAGTTTTGCCTTTTTCACACAGGGCTTTCCTTTCAGAGGCTGAAATTGGTAAAAAAACCAAATGCATTCAAATGCAAAGAGATGGTCACAATAGCACCATTTTCAATTTTGGTTACAACTGTTAAATCACTGCTAATGGCCGCAATATTGCCTAAAAGGCGTTAAACAATAACTCACTCACTGACTACTGTTAAAGATCTAACTGATGGAAGAACATTCTTAGGAACTAAATGACATTCACAAAATCTCAATAACATTCACACAATTATTTGGTATGTTCTTTTCCACTCATTATAAAACATGAGGCAATAAGGCAATAGAGTACAGTAATCACATGTATTATTTCACTCTTCAACTACGAAAATAGAATTAGAAATTGTTAATTTCTAGAATTTAAAAGAAAAAACTACAAAAGGATATGAAATAAATATTTCTTTAGGCTGATCAGTGAAGAACACTAAGACATTGTCATCTGATACTGACTACACAGAAGGTTTGAAAATAAAAAACAAATTTAATCTATTAGTTCTAAATACATGCCATCTAGATAGTGAACAACCTAACATTGTTACATTTGGGAAAAAATGGTACAAATTCTTGCACTGAATGTAAAAATATCTTAACTATTGTTTGCTGGACCTCAATTACCGGTATGTCGAGGTCCTGTGGTCGTGACGTGTGGTAAGTTGTTGATATGGTCAGTGCTAGCTATAAGTTGCCTGATTCTGAGGGTGGTGTTTGAATTTCACAATGGACTAAGAAATAAATCTGTACTATTGAAGGTAGTGTTATCCCAAATGTTACAATGTCAATTTGAATCTACCTTTTGAAAAAGTAAATCTTTAGAGTTTGTGCTGTTACATATTAAAACCCATTCTCTTCACAGAGGCTACTTAATTCATATATTCTATCATACTCTGTTAAAATAAGTAAAATAGGGTATCTTGCTTCTTTTCCAATCTGTTTGATTTAAAATAAATGGCATCGACACACACCAAAATAATTCCATGTTGTATCTTTGATTACATCAATGGTAAAGGTAACATCGACAGGAACATTGCATTGTTTCAATAACAATATACACAGTAGAAACCTCAAAACCTCTCATACTTCACAGACTTGCATCACTCTTGTATAACCCTCACTGTCTGTTTATGATTCACATACACTCAAAATAAAAATCGCAAAATATATCAAACTCAACAACAGTAAAAGATTTTCTGTTCTACAGTGGATACGGTCATCGTCATAAGAGCTGCAGTCCATTGTCTGTATGCTGGAGCTGGTAGGTGGCTGTTTTCCAGGTGAGTCCATTTCCTTCAGGGGTGTGACAGGATGGAAGTAGAACGTGCCGCCAGAATGATCTGAAATAAACATCATATATGATGGTATCTGATTATGTGATGATATCTTAAATAACATGATGGTATCTTAAACAGCATGATAGTATCTTAAATAACATGATGGTATCTTAAACAACATGATAGTATCTTAAACAACATGATAGTATCTTAAATAACATGATGGTATCTTAAACAACATGATAGTATCTTAAAGGTACATCCATTGTGTTTCATAAATTTGTATTTGCCTTTAATATGTTCCAACTCACCACATATGGTGTCTACAATACAAATAAATTCACTCAGCTTGCATATTTATCCCCAATCGCCAAATATATCATAATTACTAGTTTCCAATCAAAATTGAGTAACCCCATTATGCATGTGCAGAAACCGAAACTGCACGTCCCATTTACATGCACAGTAGTTATGTGACCTATTAAACATTATCAACTCAAAATTGTCTTTTTATCTGTTATAAATAAGATTCCAAAATTACGTTTGACTCATTGGCGCGCGCCACAAGCTGTGCATTGTCCGGTTTTCGATCAGAAATCACTACTTTTACCTTCATATCGTCAATATGCTAAGTCTACTATCATCAAAATGGTAGTTTTCGGTAACAGTCGGTACTTCTCGATAAAGTAACACCATTTATAACGATTGCAATATGTGACCCCAAACAACACAATGGATGTACCTTTAAATAACATGATGGTATCTTAAACAACATAATAGTATCTTAAACATGATGATGGTATCTGAAATACATGATGGTATCTTAAACAACATGATGGTAATTGAAACATGTGATGGTATCTGAAATACATGATGGTATCTTAAACAACATGGTATCTTAAACAACATAATGGTATCTTAAACATGATGGTATCTGAAATACATGATGGTATCTTAAACAACATAACAGTATCTTAAACAACAAGATATTTTTGTATGTATAAAATCTAAATAAAATTTAATGAAAAACATGTGTCCCTTTAAACATGTTGGTATCTGAAACAAATGTGATGGTATCTGGATATACGTGATGATTCTTAAAAGTAAATAATGGTTTTTGGAATATATATTTTGGATGTTTTATGAAATGTATGATGGTATCTGAAGGGAATGTGAAAAATAAGTGATGTCCTCTGAAACATTTGTGATGCATGCTGAAACTTATGGCAGCTGACACATAACTGATGGTATTTGAAACATCCACAATCGTATATCCAGTCACTCATTATCATATCTAAAGAAAGTACCACCTTCTCTGAACGTGCAAAACTCATTCCTAAAACATGATCAGATTATTATTTAACAGATACATCAACCTTAACCCTGACACAGATTCATATATTGAAAGCATACCTTCCTTTCTTGTTTATTCCAAGAAAGATTTTCCAGTTCTGTACAAAACCGAAGTCGTACGGATTTTTGAATATCTGTTTCAAAAGAATAAAGCACAAAATCATTAATCCATTACAGCATTGTTCCAAACATGGCAATATTCTAATTATATTATTTCAACATAATTCACAAAGAATGGTATCATTAAAATATTCTAATATTCTTTGATATATTCTCTTCAATTACCGGTAGTCAGCAAGAGAGTTGCAATGAACGTTTGTTCTTTCCACAAAGAGAATTCTCTAGGGGTATATATAGAGTCCAGGTGATATTGGTGTTACCAGGTCTGGCACAGACGTTGTTCAGAAAACTTTATACAGCCTAGATAAGATAGAATAAGATAATACTTTAGTACCCTTGAGGGCATTTGTCTTTCATTTAGGGAATGTTTGTAAGGCCTCATGCCTCAGTGTATGGGTGGAGCCTAGGTTATGTTTGTAAGGCCTCAGTGTATGGGTGGAGCCTAGGTTATGTTTGTAAGGCCTCAGGGTATGGGTGGAGCCTAGGTTATGTTTGTAAGGCCTCAGTGTATGGGTGGAGCCTAGGTTATGTTTGTAAGGCCTCAGTGTATGGGTGGAGCCTAGGTTATGTTTGTAAGGCCTCAGGGTATGGGTGGAGCCTAGGTTATGTTTGTAAGGCCTCAGTGTATGGGTGGAGCCTAGGTTATGTTTGTAAGGCCTCAGGGTATGGGTGGAGCCTAGGTTATGTTTGTAAGGCCTCAGTGTATGGGTGGAGCCTAGGTTATGGTTGTAAGACCTTAGGGTATGGGTGGAGCCTATGTTATGTTTGTAAGGCCTCAGGGTATGGGTGGAGCCTAGGTTATGGTTGTAAGACCTTAGGGTATGGGTGGAGCCTAGGTTATGTTTGTAAGACCTTAGGGTATGGGTGGAGCCTAGGTTATGTTTGTAAGACCTTAGGGTATGGGTGGAGCCTAGGTTATGTTTGTAAGGCCTTAGGGTATGGGTGGAGCCTAGGTTATGTTTGTAAGGCCTTAGGGTATGGGTGGAGCCTATGTTATGTTTGTAAGACCTCAGGGTATGGGTGGAGCCTAGGTTATGGTTGTAAGACCTTAGGGTATGGGTGGAGCCTAGGTTATGTTTGTAAGACCTTAGGGTATGGGTGGAGCCTAGGTTATGTTTGTAAGGCCTTAGGGTATGGGTGGAGCCTAGGTTATGTTTGTAAGGCCTTAGGGTATGGGTGGAGCCTAGGTTATGTTTGTAAGACCTTAGGGTATGGGTGGAGCCTAGGTTATGTTTGTAAGGCCTCAGTGTATGGGTGGAGCCTAGGTTATGGTTGTAAGACTTTAGGGTATGGGTGGAGCCTAGGTTATGTTTGTAAGACCTTAGGGTATGGGTGGAGCCTAGGTTATGTTTGTAAGGCCTTAGGGTATGGGTGGAGCCTAGGTTATGTTTGTAAGACCTTAGGGTATGGGTGGAGCCTAGGTTATGTTTGTAAGACCTTAGGGTATGGGTGGAGCCTAGGTTATGTTTGTAAGACCTTAGGGTATGGGTGGAGCCTAGGTTATGGTTGTAAGACCTTAGGGTATGGGTGGAGCCAATGTTATGTTTGTAAGGCCTCAGGGTATGGGTGGAGCCTAGGTTATGTTTGTAAGGCCTCAGGGTATGGGTGGAGCCTAGGTTATGTTTGTAAGGCCTCAGGGTATGGGTGGAGCCTATGTTATGGTTGTAAGACCTTAGGGTATGGGTGGAGCCTAGGTTATGTTTGTAAGGCCTTAGGGTATGGGTGGAGCCTAGGTTATGTTTGTAAGACCTTAGGGTATGGGTGGAGCCTAGGTTATGGTTGTAAGACCTTAGGGTATGGGTGGAGCCAATGTTATGGTTGTAAGGCCTCAGAGTATGGGTGGAGCCTAGGGAATGTTTGTAGGGTAATGTGGCCAAAGGGCAGAGTTTGACTTAAGCATGACATGAAGTCTGAAACCCACCATTCCTTTCTTCCGGAGCCTCTTGCGTTCCTTCTTATTAATATGCACTTCGATGCTGGTCTCTGCGGTGCTTATCATTCGAGCGTGCCACAATGACAATAGCCCAAGCGCGATGCACACGCCTGTACACAGCATGAACTCAAACACTATTGCATTGTGGATCCACTGACCCTTGAGGTCGGGCTGCAGGAGTTCCACGCCGTCATCATCAACATCAACATGGGCGTTGGGAGCAGTGCTTGGGGCGGGGGCCGCATCAGCCTGAGGACAGGTCACAATTGTCAATCAAAATGGACAAATGTTTGTTTGGTTTGCTGGTGTCATAAGCATAGTATGTAATTGCTGCAAATATAACGTTCTACTTACAACTGAAGTCATCAAATACCCTAAAAAGATCCTTTCAACATTGGCAGACGACACAACATTGCTGTATTTAGGATGCAATGTCACACAATAAGCCCCAGTGAAAAGTGTTTCGTACACCAGACAACATGTTCCAAACACAAGATATACCCTATAATATGTTTTCAAATCTGATTGATCAATAGAATTGCATACGAAGTATTAACTGTGCTGCCGTCAAGAAATGTCATGTAACAAGCTAAACATGTTTACAAATGACCTTGACCTTACCATGTTTTCATGTCTCAGTAGTCTCACAGGGAGCCATGCTTTAATCACAGTTGGATTTGACTTTACTTTTGTAAGAAATGAGAGAAATACATACAAATAGCAGATTTATAGGGTAATAAATTAGTCACACATAGTTTTGAAAGTGTACATGAGGCTGTAAGACCACACAGTCCTGCACACTGTTCCAAACCTTTTATGCTAGCCAACACCACCATCATACTCAATTCTCACCCTGCTCTCAGTCCATGCTTGCCACAACAAGTTGAGGGGGTAGAATATCCCGGGGAACACTATATCCTGAAACAGCATCAGAATATTAAGAATCTTAGCAATCGTGCATTCTTGATAGGGGCTAGAAGATTTCTCAGTTGCAGAAGGTATTCTGTTTTGGACACTTATTTTTTAGCAACAAGAACTCTGAAGTTGTGTAGGGGAAAATGTTGAAGGCTTTTGGCTTTCCCCTACCCCCTTTTGAAAAAGTTTGCTTTTGTAAATTTGTAAATTTTGAAATCCATGATCAAGTTACGAATAGGCCAAAACTTTTAGATGACTATCCACCCATATAATGATTTTCAGACCATGAGCTTTGTGGTGTTTTTGTTTTATACAAATTCTTTGACATGCGTGACTTGCAGGTCTCTGATTGGATAGAAAGAGGTCACATGACTTGTATGCACATCCATGAACTAAAGTGTGTCGCTAACTCTATTTCTTCAAAAGAAATAAGAGAAATCTGTAAACAAATACCTTGCTGCCGTAGAAATGCTGCTTGAAGAGCTCATAGCCGACGAGACTGACGTAGATGGTGCCAGTGAGCATGTAGGCACAGAACATGAAGAAGTAACGGTGGTTGTAGAAACCCACACAGTTGTTCAGCCATGCTGCCAACAGGTCAGGAAGTAATAATCCAGAATAGGTTTACAAGGTAAAATGGAATCAAGTATTATTATACCTCTATAAATTTGTAAGAATGTCATTGGGCAGTTCACATCACATGATCGAAAAATATTTTTGAGGACTGACCCCCGCAACCAGTGATGAGGTAAATTTTGTGACTGAAATTTTTGTCACTGACCTGAGATATTGACTCGTTTTGTTTTGTTTGTTTTGACGTTTGTTTTCAAGATGGCGTCAGATGATCGGTTTGTTGACTTGACAAACAAGGAAATACATACAATAGTATTTAGTATAGTCTGAAGGAAAACTTATTTTGCATTTGGTCAGGTCAGACCAACTCGGGAGTCAGGTCTCGAGTCTTTGTATTTCACATAATGACCTCACCATGTGTATAATAATCCTCCACCCCTTTTAACAAATTTTGCATGCAAATGTGATGATACCCCATTGAACCAATCCCCCCAGCAGTTTTGGATGAAAAAAGAAATGAAGAACCCAAGACATTTCTATCCAAGCTACATCACGCTAACCATGGCACCATGTGAGAGCCCGTCGTCATCAGGAAAAGGTCAGTCTATGAAAGGATACGACAATGATGGTCCATCTTGAGTACGCAGGTGCGGCACACAGTGCAGTGGTGGGTCCTCGGTGGTTTCGGAGATATACACTTCTTACAGATGGACACAACCTCCTGGGTGTTCTGCAACAACCATCACAACAACATCCTGATGTGCATCATATGATATACATATACGTTTGTCTGTTGTGTGCAGGCTCCTATCCTGTCACCAGGACTTAAAGGTGCATCCATTGTGTTTGATAAAATTTTATTTGGCTTTAGTACGTTCCAAATCACCATATGTGCCGTTTACATTGCAAATAAATTAACTTAGCTTGCATATTCATCCCCAATCGCCAAATATATCATAATTACTAGTTTCCAATTAAAATCAAGTAACATCATTATGCATGTGCAGAAACCGAAACTGCACGTCCCATTTATATGCACAGTGGTTATATGACCTATTAAACTTTATCACACCAAATTTGTCATTGTATCTGTTATAAATAAGATTCCAAAATTACGTTTGTCTCATTGGCGCGCGCCACACCAAATGCATTATCCGGTCTTCGATCAGAAATCACTACTTTTACCTTCATATCGTCAATATATTAAGTCGACTATCATCACAACGGTAGTTTTCGGTAACAGTCGGTACTTCTCGATAGAGTAACACCAATTCTAACGTTTGAAATATGTGACCCCCAACAACACAATGGATGTACCTTTAACGTTCCGATCCTGAACATTGTAACACCCTGTGGTTTTACATATTGACAATTTGTACTCAAAAGACCCTTCCCAGATCTTGGTAGATCCAGTGAGGGGTTCAAACAGTGGCAGATCCAGTGAGGGGTTCAAACAGTGGCAGATCCAGTGAGGGGTTCAAACAGTGGCAGATCCAGTGAGGGGTTCAAACAGTGGCAGATCCAGTGAGGGATTCAGGGGGTTCAAATTCCCGCCATTTTGAAAATTTTTGCATGGACCCAAAAGACTTTGTCCTAGGTCAATATTGTTTTCTCGGGACCATAAAAACATTGACCTCATTACCAGTCCATCTTAAAACGATTTAACTCATTGCACTTACATTTCATACATAGCCATGAGTGTGGAAAGCTTTGCTACAAAACACTGTTGATCAGTCAAATGATAAATTACTAGTTACTTTGTGGTTATTGTATATTATAGATATAAAGGTGTTCTCATCAACAGTAGTAATGCGTAAAATGCGTAATGCACAGAAACAAAATGGCGGATACTCCGACTGAACCCTTCCTTTAAGACACTGACCTCTGGAGGATGTCCGGGGCTGGTGAAGCAGGCCATGACGTAGTTGAAGACGATCATCACCAGCAACCAGTGGCCGAATATCAGGTGGAAGATGGTGGCGGCCATAGATTCGTAGTAGATATGCGGCAGTAGACAGATGTAGAATATTGCCACGACCATCGTGGTCAGGAACACTACAAGTGTCACCATGATCTGGGGACATGCAAAGGTCACAATCATGAATGAAGTCATCATTAGCATCTTGCAACATAAAATACAGTCACGACTCAGCATGAACATCTTGGGTCTCTATGATCATCTCAGAACATAATATTCATCATGATCATCTTCCCAACGCAAGGCATAACACTTTAACACTGGCTGATTTAAGTCTTACAGCTTTGCAGCCTTGCGTTGGGAAGTTGCTTGGGAACTATTTGGGAAGAAATCAACAGGGTCATCACTATTTGGGAACATATTGACATGGTCATCAGTATATGGGAACAAATCAATGGTCATCATCCTTTGAGAACATACTGACAGTCATCACTATTTAGGAACAAATCAAAAGGGTAAAACTATTTCGGAACAGATCAACAGGGCAATCACTATTTGGGAACATTTTGACACGGTCATCACTATTTGGGAACATACCGACAGGGTCATCACTATATAAGAACCAATCAACAAGGTCATCACTATTTGGGAACCAATCAATAGGGTCATCACTAGGGCTGGGACGGGTATATTTTTTCTACCCGGGTGCCCGACCCTCTATTACCCTACCCGGATACCCGTTTTGTCCATCTCCAACATCTAATTTGTAAGACTTTGTAATCATTTGATCAACTGGTAGGCTGAAGTATGGAGAGAGAAAGCTAAAACATACAGATTCATGGCTAGTTTATGCAATGTTTATACCGAATGACAATTGATTTAAATATTTAGATGGAATCTTTAAATACATTGCAAACTTGTAATGAAAAAATAACCAATTAAACTGTTTTATAATTAGTCTCATGATAATAACGGGTCCGGGTATTGTGATGGGTACCTGGGTCCTACTCATTACCCACCCGTCCCGGGTATCCGGGTTACCCGTCCCAGCCCTAGTCATCACTATTTGGGAACATACTGACAGGGTCATCACTATTTAGGAACATACCGACAGGATCATCACTATTTGGGAACATACCAACAGGATCATCACTATTTGGGAATATACCAACAGGGTCATCACTATTTGGGAACACATCAACAAGGTCATCACTATTTGGGAACATACCGACAGGATCATCACTATTTGGGAATATACCAACAGGGTCATCACTATTTGGGAACACATCAACAAGGTCATCACTATTTGGGAACACATCAACAAGGTCATCACTATTTGGGAACACATCAACAAGGTCATCACTATTTGGGAACACATCAACAGGGTCATCACTATTTGGGAACACATCAACAAGGTCATCACTATTTGGGAACACATCAACAAGGTCATCACTATTTGGGAACATACCGACAGGGTCATCACTATTTGGGAACATACCGACAGGGTCATCACTATTTGGGAACACATCAACAAGGTCATCACTATTTTGGAACACATCAACAAGGTCATCACTATTTGGGAACACATCAACAGGGTCATCACTATTTGGGAACACATCAACAAGGTCATCACTATTTGGGAACACATCAACAAGGTCATCACTATTTGGGAACATACCGACAGGGTCATCACTATTTGGGAACATACCGACAGGGTCATCACTATTTGGGAACATACCGACAGGGTCATCACTATTTGGGAACACATCAACAAGGTCATCACTATTTGGGAACACATCAACAAGATCATCACTATTTGGGAACACATCAACAAGGTCATCACTATTTGGGAACATACCAACAGGGTCATCACTATTTGGGAACACATCAACAAGGTCATCACTATTTGGGAACACATCAACAAGGTCATCACTATTTGGGATCATACCGACAGGGTCATCACTATTTGGGAACAAATCAATAGGGTCATCACTATTTGGGAATATACCAACCGGGTTATGATAACCAATTTTTTGGAACATGTTTTATTTCTTCAACCAAACATCTGACCCTGCTATTACAAGTTGGACAATCATTAAATTTAATCACCAATGGTCACAAGATTGACTAAGACCTACTGATAGCTTATGCAAGCAGGAGAATGATTTTAAAGGGGATGTATCATGGTTTTTTAGCAGATTTTATTTTTTTCAAATTTCCCATTTATATAGATAGTTTATGCCATGTATATTTACATTAGAGGGTAAAACATCTTATTATACAAACCAATTATCTGTAGTGGTAATAACAGTGTTGCATATGAAGCAAAAAGTGTATGGCGGCCGTTTTAATGTGAACACATTTTATTATTTCGAATTACAAAACTGATTCCCATGACTTTACTGAACCATATTCACTCAGTTTTTAACTTGTTTTTCCGAAGAGAGAAGATTACTGTACGATTAGTGATTTTTTTTCAAATATATTTCATTAACCTATCCGAGCGAAAAAACGTGCTACTGCCCTTTTAACAAATAAAACATAAAATTATACAGAATCTTCATAATACTCACTGCTGTCATGCTAGTGTTCAATGTATGTCACCTACATTTGCTAAATGTTGGAATTTGACTCAATGTTTAAATATTTATAACAAGCAGGAATACAGACTCGCTTGGCTTTATCTTTAACAACATTGGTTTTATAAGCTGACTACATGTATTCACCTTTAAACAAAGAATAGAGTGTATTTGTATTTTATTCATTTCAACAAACTTGTTTTTGAATTGACCTAGCAGTTCTTCATTAAACAAATGCATGAAATTGGTCTTGGGACATGTTTCCATGGAAACGATATCATTATTTTTTCAAAGGCAGAAAGTCGTCTAAGGAAATCAATTGAATCTCTCCAGGGAGGGAGCTAGTGACAGGTAGACAGACAGGTAGACAGACAGGTAGACAGACAGGTAGACAGACAGGTAGACAGAAGGTGTAAACACGCAGTACTCAATGATTGAGGTTTTTGAGTAATGCTGATTTCTTCTTTTGTTTTTTTTATAAATTTTAATGCATTATGAAACAGCAATTAATAATATTTTGAAAACTTAAAGATCTTATTAATAATTCAGTTTTGTAAACAATACAATCATATTTGAACATATTTGAATGGATTACACTCATTTCCAATGGTAAATATTTTAATACACTTCTCACTTTAACTTTCTGAAACTTTATTATGTTTTAACCCCATACTAGCAGAACTGGAAAGTGGTCTTGTGATAGCTCAGTAATTTCCTGCTCCACACTGAGACATGATTTGAAAGACTAATGGTGTCATCCTGGCTAAGCGACCTTTTGAAAGTGTGTCAAGCAGTACAAATGGGTACCTGGTAAAGGTTGTATTGGATACATGCTGTAAATCCTTGAATAATCGCCTGCCTTGAATAATCGCGGGGCCAAATCGATGTTTGAAATTAATAATCACTGGGTGATTATTCAAGGATTTACGGTATATTAACTTGCATTAGAAAAAGGCTATACTGTTGAGTGAAAGTGAGCCATATGAATTATCCATATTATTGATTAAAGAGTGTCATGGATTTCCCAAGAATAATAGGTATCCAATAACATAACTGCATAAGCAGGTAAAACATTTAATCATCATTGGATGAATGCTCTCTGAATTTTTCAGTGGCAGATCAAGAGGTGGGGTTGGGGGAGGTGGAGGTTGATAACTTGAACATTTTTCGCCTAACTTTTATAAGACAAGGTGAACCGACATTTATATATCTTTTGGGGTCATGTGCGGATATCATTGCAAACTTAGGGTCATATGTGGATATCATTGCAAACTTGGGGTCATATGCAGATATCATTGCAAACTTGGGGTCATATGCGGATATCATTGCAAACTTGGGGTCATATGCAGATATCATTGCAAACTTGGGGTCATATGCGGATATCATTGCAAACTTGGGGTCATATGCGGATATCATTGCAAACTTGGGGTCATATGCGGATATCATTGCAAACTTGGGGTCATATGCGGATATCATTGCAAACTTTATGGGTCATGGGACACAAAAATTTGTTGTAGCATCAAACTAAGATCTAACATTGTTATATTTTGAATCACACTGTACAACAATGTCACATTTGTTCAATATCTAAACGGCATGTATTTCTAATATCAAACTACTTTCAAACAGTGTAGTTCTTAGGAGGGAGGTAACACTGCTACAAGTAGGGCTGGGATTAGCTGCAGAACTGTACCTATATAACCTCTTCCTCAAAAGGCGACGTCAGGGTGTCAAAGAGCCTATTTTGGCGAAGCAACTGCAGCTAGGCTGGGATGGGTAACCCGGATACCCAATGGGTGGGTACTGAGTAGGTACCCAGTGGCGGATCCAGGAATTTTGAAAGGGGGGGGTCCACCAATTGAAAAGGAGGGGGTCCACAATTTTTGTCCCATACCAGCCAATGCAAAAAATTTTGAAAGGGGGGGGTCTGGACCCCTGGACCCCCCCCCCCCCCGGATCCGCTACCTTGACCCGTTATTATCATGTGACTAAATATAACAGTTTCATAAGTAATTCTTTCATTACAAGCTTGCATTATATTTGAAGATTCCAACACAATCTTAAAGTCAATTGTCATTTATAATAAAATTTGAATGTAATAGCCATGGATTTCTAAGCTTTAGCTTTCTAGCTTCATACTTCAACCTACAAAATTAGATGTTGGAGACAAAACAGGTATCTGGGTAGGGTAGGGTAATAGGGGGTTGGGTACTCGGGTTGAAAATATCTATCCATCCAAGCCTTACTACAAAGACATTAACATCATGATGTCAAATACATGTACATATTGAAATAGCCTTGGATGGTCAGGTATTTTTGGAGGCATTTATTTGAACTGTTTTATATTTAATAGGGGTGTAACAATACATCGAACTATCAATGCATCGCAATAGTTTGCTTGGCAATAGTACTATATCGATAGTATATACAAAAACACTATCGCTATCGCAATAGTAAGGTTAACTATTGATACTATCGAAACTATTGAATTTCCCTTAATTATGAATGATTTACACAAGCCTCACTGCATTTAATTCAAGATTTTTCATTTTAGAATGTCAAAAGGGAAGAACTAGAGATACGAAATAGCAAAATGACAAAAAGTCTTTTCATTTATTATGTCTTTACTGATTTTGGTTCCATAGTCCTTACATCAATTAAACATTTCTACTAAAACCTATAAGAAATCTAGCTGATTATTGCGTATTTGTACAAAAAACCTATCGCAATAGTTATTGCAAAAGTGAGTTTCAATAGGCTATCGCAATAGTAAGAGGCAATATACTATCGCTATTGCAATAGTCTCTTTGGGTCAATAGTCACCCCTAATATTTAAACTTATACTGTCAAACTTACCGGGCCCATGTATTTGGCGAAATGGTCGACAAACCAAAACAAGGGTTCCATCATGGTGTCCATGCAGGTGTTCAGAGAGTTGAAGTCATTGTGGAACAGCGTCTGACGTATCAAACGAAACCATTCCCTCCGACTGCGCATCCAGCTTAAAACCCGTGAAGGACAATGGTGGACCCGCCACGTGATGCGCCCCATTCTCGACAAGGAAGATCCCGCCAGCATCAGATCCGGTTCAGTCGCTTCACTACTCTTGAAACTGTATCATACGGTTATTAGTAAACATTTGTCATGAGCAGATATGAATAACATTTCTCTCTGACATCAGTAATTTCAAAATTGAAAGTCCTTCAAAATCTTAATATTTTAGCTATTAATAGATCAAAGCTATTGCTATTAAATCCGTAAATTTGTTTTCTACATCATACTGACTTCTAAATGCGGAGCACTTCCAGAATCCCTCACCAGAATTTAAGTCACGTGGTACAACAGAAACACGCGCCCTCGGCCACGTAAATACATATGCAGCTTACTCTATATATAAAGAAGCATGCGACAGCGGGCTGATCTCCATTAGGAGACATTTTAGGCCAAAATAGAGGTAATATTCGTGTTTATTGGCAAAAGTTTAATTTAAAACTTTGTCTAACAGTGTAACAGCTATAAGGTCAGTGTGGCCTGTGTCGGCATGGCGACGCAATCGAGGTGCACAGTACGGGGAAGGGAGAAGGGAAGTGACGTCACGTAATTGGATCAACGTTCTGAATCGAACAACTAGTAACTAGAAATTGGAATGATTCCTCATGCGCTTATATGGTGAGGGATTCCAAAGCCAGGCCCTAAATGCTTATAAAAGACTTTTTACCTATTAATCCTATAATCCATTCAAAATTCTTATAACAAAGTACAGTTATTACAGTTATATGAAGAATCCTAACAGAAACAATCGTATGTCATGAACACAAATATCTTTTCAGTAGGTTAAAATGCAACACATTTATGGAATGACAACAATTTTATAACCTGGGGAACCAATTATAATTATTTACTAAACTGCTGTAGAGATGTTTTTCTTACATAGGTCTCTATATTACATATATTTCTTTTTGTACAATTACACAATTTAATATTGTGTTATATTAACAAAACATTTCACCTATTTAACCTTTCCTCTAGTAATTGCAGTTCATAAATTACATTTATGACAAATAAATGTAAATATCATCCTAAAATTATTAGTAATTGAGTATCAATAATCTCAATCTCAGATCATCTATTGTACTGTACAGTAGAATATGAATTACACATATTGTGTGTAGATGTTATATTAGAAATAATTATATTAATCTAAAATAGATATTCAGAGTAGAAAAAATACATTTCTTCATAATCCCAGCGACGTATTTCCCAGTGAGACTGTAAACAGCTGACCCAAATGTTGGTAAGTAGCACGAGCTTGTTACCTCCCTTGTTTCCTTTAGTTGAAACATTCGGAAAACTTCGGGCAATGGATGGGCTATTTCGTTATCTCGAATGTTAAGCTAAGCTCCAGAATGTATGTCATATGCAAATAAAATTAAAGGCAACATATATTCAAATATATATTCTTCGTTTAATGAATATCCTCTTGTCTAAAATGTTCTAAATGAAAACTGAAAAATAGAAACTGCAGTCACTGTCATTTTTTCTCTGTAATTATAGTGGTGCTTACATCATGTTATTTTTTATGTCATTGAATTTGAGTTTTAATCCCAAATTTCTTCTCCAAAAATAATGTACAGCTTGTGAAACATTATCCGGGAAGAATTATTCGAATGACTTAATTGAGTTATAGTTCTGTGGAGCCCATGCAATGTGAACTAACAATTTATAAGGCATATTAATTAATTGGGTGTAGGTCTTTTCGTAGGAGGAACCAGTTCGTAGGAGTACAAAACGGTCGGTTCGTAGGAGGATATAACGGTCGGTTCGTAGGAGGATTATTAAATTGTATTATGTACAAGATTTGCAGTCTTTATTTGTTATTTTTATGATTGTCTGTTGTTTTAATAAATAAACTAATCTGGTAAGTATAATCTTTATTTAATTTAACAATTTATATTGTATTAAATAGCGAGTGAATCCCTAACATACGCCGCGGAAGATGAGGTTTATTTAAACATCATTGGTATTAAATATCTATTATTTGTTTTGTGATGTTGTTTTTAATAAAGTAATCTGGTAAGTATGACTAATCAGCAACGACTAGAAGATTAGCTGGTGCCGTTGAAGATGAAACGGGTAAGTCGCCGACAATGCAATGTACAATCAAAACATCTCATTACAACAATCAAAACATCTCACTACAAACAAATACAACTTTCCTAAACTGAGAAGACTCATTTATTTTAATCCACGAACTATACAAACACTTATGATATATAAACCGGCAAAATACAACAGGAAGTCACTCTTCTTCAACCATGGCTCTATATATGCGTTGTATGTAAGAAAGATGTTCGACCAAGGCAACATGCGATCTTCCTATCCTCAGTTTCGTATCGCTGTACTGACTAAACAGACACAATGTGAAAAGACACTATTTATACAAAATAAAGTAAAACAATTACAAACAAACACTTAACAATATCCTAAAACATAATATATTTAAAAAAATAATCCTCCTACGAAAATACCTTCTACGAACCGGTTTCACCTACGAAAAGGTCACTCCTACGAACTGGTTTCACCTACGAAAAGACCGCTTCCCAATTAATTTCTCACAGATACATTAATTATGTTTGTTACAACAGAAAACATTTGTTTATTAACATATCTAGATGCTCGATCGTCGATAGATATACATGCTTCATCGTCCATTATGAGTTCTCAAAATTTCAAGTTTCACTATAAATATTTGGACACTGTCTTAGATTCGAAACTTTCTTGGAATGAAAACACTGACACAATTTATAGGGAAGGACAGCAACGATTGCATTTTAGTAGAAGTTGAAACATTTTAAAATAGATCAAACTGTCTTGAGGTTATTCTATCAAACGTTTATTCAAAGTGTGTTTTGGGTTGGTTCGGAAACTTGTCTGTTCAAAATAAAAAATAAACTCTCTTAATACCCCGTTTACATGCAACCGTATACATATGTCAGAGCCTTAAGTCAACACTGCGGCGTAAGTTAGCACTATCACTGAGCGTGACGTATTCATGACCTTCGAACTTTGACCTCTATGCTATTTACTGTACGACATATCGTTTCAGACAAAAGCGGAAGTGGACATCGGCTGTAACACCATACAAAGTACATTTGTTGATAATGTTGTAAAGGCGACAGTGGTTGTATCGTTATAATGGCATTGTTGATTTGAGCAACGAGATTGCGATTTACCGGAGGTAGGTCTACTAGTAGATAAATTAACGTGAAGGCGATAGTGCTTGTATCACCAAAAAAGAGTTGATTTGACAAACGAGGTTACGATGTACCAGAAGTGTGCATGATCAAATTTTGCTTTTCAGTGATTTCAGAACAAACCATGTACATATATGCATTCTTTTTATTATTCCTTTTATTTTTTTTAAAAGCTGATCGATGCCTTTGCTTTTGCTCTTCCATCATAACAAATAGTTTGTACGTTTCGTTGAAATCATGCTTGCGTCCCTCATTTTTTGTTTAACATAGCAGAGTTTATGCAGTTTTCTGTCGGTACCACCTTAAATAGAGTATAGTTTCTACATATATAGTGTTTTTTAAAAATTGCGTATAGTAAAAAAAAATGTTTACAAACATTATCGACCTGTGTTTTTAGGTGGCTAGCTAGCAATATTTATTAAGTATTATTTTATATCATTTTCAAGCATTTAGCTATTCAATGATTCCATAGTCAAGGCTATTTCCAGAACTGCAATGTGAAGTAGTTGAAATGATAAGTATGAATTCAATACATATTAGATTAAGAACTCTGTGCTGAGTTAAACTCAATTGTGAATTAGGTATTTCACTTAATATGGAAACATTTTAACCATCATAAACCTTTATAATTCACCTCATCACATGTGAATTACTGAAGTCGGTGGTGCCTTAAGCTTCAAATATTAATTTTAACTTTCAACAACAAGGTCTTTTTGGGAATGGTATTGACTCGTATAAGGTTTAATTGCATGTTTTCTCCCTTTTTAGAACACTAATTGTCACCTTAAATCAACAACAGGGGCTTATGTCAACACTGTTTCACCATATATTTCCCTTTTTTCAGGTGCACATTTTCCATTCCAAAGGGTATCCCAGAGCTGTCATAGGTCCCTCTTGCATGTTTTGTCACCTTTTGAAACAGTTATTGGCACTCATTACCCTCCTAACCATGTCAGATTTAGTTTACACTGTGGTGTTGACTTAAGCCTCAGTGTTGATTTAAGGTCTGCTGTACAAGGCCTAAAGTCAACATCAGGGGCTTAAGTCAACACTGTATCACCATTTATTTTACATTTTTTCATGTACACATTTTCAATTCCAAAGGGTATCCTGAACCATTTACAAGGTCCTTTGCTTGTTTTGTCACCTTTTGAAACCGTTATTCGCACTCATTACACTCCTAACCATGTCAGATTTAGTTTACACTGTGGTGTTGACTTAAGCACCAGTGTTGATTTAAGGTCTGCTGTACAAGGCCTAAAGTCAACACCAGGGGCTTAAGTCAACACTGTATCACCATTTATTTTACACTTTTCCAGCTACACATTTTCCATTCCAAAGGGTATCTCAGAGCTGTCACAGGTCCCTCTTGCATGTTTTGTCACCTTTTGAAACCGTTATTCGCACTCATTACACTCCTAACCATGTCAGATTTAGTTTACACTGTGGTGTTGACTTAAGCCTCAGTGTTGATTTAAGGTCTGCTGTACAAGGCCTAAAGTCAACATCAGGGGCTTAAGTCAACACTGTATCACCATTTATTTTACATTTTTTCATGTACACATTTTCAATTCCAAAGGGTATCCTGAACCATTTACAAGGTCCTTTGCTTGTTTTGTCACCTTTTGAAACCGTTATTCGCACTCATTACACTCCTAACCATGTCAGATTTAGTTTACACTGTGGTGTTGACTTAAGCACCAGTGTTGATTTAAGGTCTGCTGTACAAGGCCTAAAGTCAACACCAGGGGCTTAAGTCAACACTGTATCACCATTTATTTTACACTTTTCCAGCTACACATTTTCCATTCCAAAGGGTATCTCAGAGCTGTCACAGGTCCCTCTTGCATGTTTTGTCACCTTTTGAAACCGTTATTCGCACTCATTACACTCCTAACCATGTCAGATTTAGTTTACACTGTGGTGTTGACTTAAGCCTCAGTGTTGATTTAAGGTCTGCTGTACAAGGCCTAAAGTCAACATCAGGGGCTTAAGTCAACACTGTATCACCATTTATTTTACATTTTTTCATGTACACATTTTCAATTCCAAAGGGTATCCTGAACCATTTACAAGGTCCTTTGCTTGTTTTGTCACGTTTTGAAACCGTTATTCGCACTCATTACACTCCTAACCATGTCAGCTTTAGTTTACACTGTGGTGTTGACTTAAGCCTCAGTGTTGATTTAAGGTCTGCTGTACAAGGCCTAAAGTCAACATCAGGGGCTTAAGTCAACACTGTATCACCATTTATTTTACATTTTTTCATGTACACATTTTCAATTCCAAAGGGTATCCTGAACCATTTACAAGGTCCTTTGCTTGTTTTGTCACCTTTTGAAACCGTTATTCGCATTCATTACACTCCTAACCATGTCAGATTTAGTTTACACTGTGGTGTTGACTTAAGCACCAGTGTTGATTTAAGGTCTGCTGTACAAGGCCTAAAGTCAACACCAGGGGCTTAAGTCAACACTGTATCACCATTTATTTTACACTTTTCCAGGTACACATTTTCCATTCCAAAGGGTATCTCAGAGCTGTCACAGGTCCCTCTTGCATGTTTTGTCACCTTTTGAAACCGTTATTCGCACTCATTACACTCCTAACCATGTCAGCTTTAGTTTACACTGTGGTGTTGACTTAAGCCCCAGTGTTGATTTAAGGTCTGCTATACAAGGCCTAAAGTCAACACCAGGGGCTTAAGTCAACACTGTATCACCATTTATTTTACATTTTTCAGCTACACATTTTCCATTTCAAAGGGTATCCCAGAGCTGTCACAGGTCTCTCTTGCATGTTTTGTCACCTTTTGAAACCGTTATTTGCACTCATTACACTCCTAACCATGTCAGATTTATTTTACACTGTGGTGTTGACTTAAGCCCCAGTGTTGATTTAAGGTCTGCTATACAAGGCCTTAAGTCAACACCAGGGGCTTAAGTCAACACTGTATCATCATTTATTTTACATTTTTTCAGGTACACATTTTCCATTCCAAAGGGTATCCCACAGCTGTCACAGGTCCCTCTTGCATGTTTTGTCACCTTTTGAAACCGTTAATCGCACTCATTACACTCCTAACCATGTCAGATTTAGTTTACACTGTGGTGTTGACTTAAGCCCCAGTGTTGATTTAAGGTCTGCTGTACAAGGCCTAAAGTCAACACCAGGGGCTTAAGTCAACACTGTATCACCATTTATTTTACATTTTTTCAGGTACACAGTTTCAATTCCAAAGGGTATCCTGAACCATTTACAAGGTCCTTTGCTTGTTTTGTCACCTTTTGAAACCGTTATTTGCACTCATTACCCTCCTAACCATGTCAGATTTAGTTTACACTGTGGTGTTGACTTAAGCCCCAGTGTTGATTTAAGGTCTGCTGTACAAGGCCTATAGTCAACACCAGGGGCTTAAGTCAACACTGTATCACCATTTATTTTACATTTCTTCTGGTACACATGTTCCATTCCAAAGGGTATCCTGGACCTTTTACAGGTTCATCCTGCATGTTTTGTCACCTTTTGAACAATTATTGGCAAGTATTATCCTTCTAACCATGCATGTGTCGTTGTTTTGTCGTCAATCTGAAATTATCCCCACTACCATGTACATGTATGAATCGTAAATGTGATGAAGTTGCATTTGTTACGAATAACTGTTTAAATTATCGGAAACTATTACATCTAGGCATATATTTCTGCGAAATATTTTGTGAATTTAGAATTTGATGGTATTTTCATTCATGTACATGTTTAGCTCATCAGGCCTGAAAGGGCCGATGGGCTTATGGCATGGCATGGTGTCCGGCATCCGTCAATCCGTCCGTAAACTTTTGGCTTTTTCGACTTCTACTCCAGAACCTGTAACTCTAGACAGGTGACATTTTATGTACAGACTCCTTGGCCAATGGGGATTTAAGTGTAGATTTAGTGACCCTGTGGCCAAAAATAAGGACCTTACAGGCCATAACCTAACAACCTATTTTCATCTTCTTCTCCAGAACAAAAAGACCTAGAAGGCTGTAATATTGTGTGCAGACTCTTTAGCCGATGGGGATTCTAAATTGTAGATTTGGTGACCCTCGGGCCCCAGATACAGGCCTCACAGGCCATAACCTAAAAACTTATTTTCATCTTCTTCTCAAGAATAAATATACCTAGAAGGCTGTAATATTGTGTGCACATTCTTTAGCCAATGGGGATTCTAAATTGTAGATTTGGTAACCCTGTGGTCCCAAATAAGGGCCTCACAGGCCATGACCTAAAAAATATTTTCATCTTCTCAAGAATGAATATAACTAGAAGGCTGTAATATTGTTTACAGACTCTTTAGCCAATGGATATTCTAAATTGTAGATTTGGTGACCTGTGGCACCAAATAAGGGTCTCACGGGCCGTAACCTAGAATCTATTTCTGTCTTCATCATTAAACAATATAAACCCTGATGAGCTACAGAGCCCATGTCTCTATTTTGTCTCCTGAGACGCAGAGCGATAGGTCGTAATATATTCTATGATTGTGCATTTTGTATATATTTTTATATTACCTTAGCACTATATCTCACTAGCGTTATATGGAGAAAATCTGACTATAACTATAATTATTAAAGCCTACATTTTTAGCTCATCTGGCTCATCGCCAATTGATTTTAGATCATAAATAGAATCTCACCCTCTTGTCTTCTGTTATCAAATATATGATCACATTGATAGAAATAAAATATTCTCGGCAAGTCTTAGGTATTTGTAACTGTTATCAAGTCGTGTTGAGATATTTCATAGCCGAAGACACTTGCGCAAGATTCTCTTTATACCAATAGTTTAAAACCTACAATTTCTATTTTCAACCATGTTCTATATATACATATGACAAATCTATGTGCACTGGTTACTTACATTGTACCGAAAATTTATGAACTTTGTGGCAATTACTGGCTTAACGACATTTTCAGTGGTTATTTTGGTCATCATAAATTTAGTTGTCACTTATGGATATATGTGTTAACTAACTGTTACTTCAATTCTCTGACAACGTTGAATTTGTATATCTGAAACTCATTTATTGCTCCTTACCCTTGACCTACCGAGGCTAAAATCACAATGACTCTGTCCCAATAATCACAAATACTCCACCCTCACTGTAACCAAGTTCCCTACCAGTGAGCATGTTCAGTCAAACTGTTTATATCTCAAAAACCGCTCTCGGTTGTACCAGAGATACCATTTTTGATAACATTAATACATCTTTCTTTTATGTATTAATGTTATCAAATATCGTATCTCTTTTATATAAAATCTTGGAATAATGGAATTCATCTGCAATGGAAGGTGATATATAGAGATTGTAAGATGGCCAACTACAATTGATAGGTTATGGTTGCAAGTTCTTTATTTTGATATTGGTAAATACACGTGAGCAGACAGGAGAAGACACTTGTCTTAGTAGTCAGTTTGAAAATAATTCTCTTTCATATGCCTGACTATATAGATAAATCATATGAGTTTCGGGATATAAATGATAAACCATCAATGTAATCATACTTGGAATAATATCTATGCTTTACAGACGCAATATCAAGCTAGGAAATATAAGTTTAAACCCTCTCAGTAAGAAAGGCTCTGAAAGGGCAACTAGTCTCAGAATAAATGAGATATAATATATGAGATATGACTCGTTGGCCTCCATATAAGGTCTATATTGGTAAAGGAATCGGTATACATGAATTCTCTTAATGTTATTACGAAATCAGATGACAACCGTGTTTCCAACATCAGTGTTCAAGGTCATCATGCCTGTCATCTGACCATTTTCCCACATTTTCGTCACTACAGTTACCAAAACCGATGCTCTTAAGAAAACAAATAACTTTCAGAAAAACAAAGTGCCTAGATGTGAATTTTATCACAGTGGGCGACCAGATCTCTTTACTGAACTCTACACTAATTGAAAGTTAAGACAAACATGCATCTAAACAAGAAATGATTACAATCTTCCTAAATCTACACGTAAAGGTCACTTAAACTCTAGATTCACGTAATGTCAAAATAATCATAAGGCGATGTATAACATCATTAACAATCTGCTGAAGACATCAAATGACTACAGTCTTCCAGATCATGATAACTCTTTGCAGCCGGTTAAAGATTTCTCCAAATTCTTCAATTCAAATACAGAAAGTACCCGCCATGATGTGGACTGTTCAAAGACCAACCAAGTCATAATTGACCTCCCTGTCTCCAGTTCCGTAAAGTTTGCATCATTCCGACCTGTCTCAGAACGAGACTTGTCAAAGATGATACTGATGTATCCATCAAATACTTAAACCAACATGGCTGTTGAAGATCATTATTGAATCAGTTAGCCTGTCACTGAGAGGCATTATCAATGACTCACTTTTTAAGCCATAGTTAAAACAATGCTCCAAAGTTGCTTACATTAGACCTCTCATTAATAAACTCACACTTGATCCTTATGGCACAAACAAACTATTGACCATGTCAAATCTCCCGTGCTTGTCTAAACGTTCTCGAGAAAGGTTGCACATCAGCTTCGTTAAAAGGACAAGTCTGTCTACAAAAACACCACAGCATCGAGACGGCCCTGTTGAAGATCCTGTCAGCTATGGACAATCAGGAAGTAGCCATGCGTGTTCTTTTGGATATCTCATCCACTTTTGATATAATTGATCTCAACATCCTTATCGAACGGCTGAGAGTCCGTTTTGGAATCACGGGTACTATCCTACTCACATCTTCGGTCTCTGTGTGTATGTCCCCTGTCTTATTGCGTCCCTCAAGGATCGGTGTTTAGCGCTCTGCTAGACATCATTCCTCGTGGTGTTCCTTCAGAAGTCACGTAATACCCTTTCATGGATATGCTGACGATACATGGAACCTTATTGCTGCCAAACCAAACCAAAATGGCATATCCTCAAAACTCTTTCATATACTTCAGTTCCTTCAAAATCATCATCAGGGCCCCTGAACACCATCATAAACTCCATTGTCTCATGGTGTCCAGCATCATCAAGTTCAAGACTTTCAACACGGACTCTGCTCCTTCTTATAGCAAACCCTTTTCAGCTTTACATACCAAGTCGGACACTGCTTATCTCTGGAATGCTCTTCCTGAACACATCAAACTGTTAGAGACTCTATCAACATTTCAGACAAGCTTAAAAAATTATCTTTTCGAAATTGATAAAAGTGATAATTCAAGACTTCCCGTATACCAGCACCAGGATGAAAAGATTAAATTAGATAAGCGTTATGTAATTTTATATCTAATGTCCTGAACATGTACACAATATTTCAAGCGAATAAAGATACTTAAAGGGGTATTTTGGCGTGATCCCTGTGACTACTATTATGGGTTAGCGGTAACCGAACGCATAATTTACAATCCCCATCTGCCAAGGACTCTGTGCACACTATTTCTACTTTGGTTTTTAAATAGGGTTTAGGATCAAGGGATCGTCAAATGGCCATTATATAATTTTCATTGGCAAATGTTTCTGCATATAACATTCTATGCTTTTGATTCTGGCAGAAGACGACAATAGATCTATAGGAAATCGCCATTGTTGGCATGTTGGAAGGAGCTCAGAAACACTTCTCAAAACGCTCTTGTTCTATATCTTTAAGGGATCCCCTTGGTCTGATGTCCATGCAGTTTTACATATATCGAAGATCTCTCCTGTTGCTGTGCCGATTGTGTTTTAAATATGACCTCTCACTTGACATTGATTCCGATTATAATTCGTCGGATTTTTCAAACAAAATTGTATGATCAACAAGTGTGAAGAAGCAAGTTCGTAACGTTATTGTACATAATACCCTCTGTGCAATTAAATGTAAGCAAAATCCTAACAGGTATTAAATGTTACAACAACCACCGCCAACAGCTCAACCTGATTGTTTTATGATATTGCATATCTTCTACGTGTAAGCACATTTCTTATTCAGTCACAGGAGTTTATATGTTGCACATGTGCCTATTATATTGTTAAACATGTAATTCTGTTTTGTCCACAGATTCAATGTTCAAGGGATCAACTGTTTGAGCTTGTTGTTGATACTTGATTTGTTGATACTTTTGTAAGTATATGGAATAATGATGATGTGTTTCTTTTGTTTTTACTCGGGGAAACGCGGAATGAACAAATTATAACTACCCCTCTTTTAAATCGTATGTGCACACATTGTAATTTTAACGTTGTGGAAAATGAATGTCGTTTTTCAATTATGTGTCCATTAATCTTTCTTTCACTTTCTGACATGTTAAATGTGATTTATATTTGTACGCATGGGAATTGTCAGATTGGAGTAAATAAAGAATATCTATATATCATGTATGTTCCAAACATAAGAAATAAGAAAATGTTCAGTTTATATCCAATATTTGCTATGCATTTAGTACAGATCAAACATCTATAATTATTGATGATAAAACAAGGAGTCTATTCACAGGATTTCAGTTTCTAGGATGTGTAGTTCTGAAGAAGAAGAAGAAGAAGAAGAAGAAGAAGAAGAAGAAGAAGAAGAAGAAGAAGAAGAAGAAGAAGAAGAAGAAGAAGACGGAAATAGTTTTTTCAGGACATGCTCACCAAACACATAATCCACTCAGGCAAATACATTGGTACAACAGATTTAAACTTTTTAAGGCAGTTAGGTCTTGAGAAGTGACCAAAATAAGGTTTAAAGGCATTGTCCCCGTGACACAGAGTCACAAAACCAAATTTATTATCTTCATTGCACAAGAATTCAGATCTCTGGAATTCCTTCACTCTCACTAACTGACACTCTCTGGTATTGGACAGATGTGTTCATAGAGTCAAATACGCAAAGATCAATTCGCATGGATTACTGAAGGCATTTAACTTTGGCTTGTGTGTGAGGGAATTCATCAGTGGCATGACTTTGGATGTTATTTATATTGTTTTATTCCATGTATTATGATGACCAATATGATGACATTGAAAATTCATTATAGCACTTAGAGAGGTGCATCACTTTAGTTACATTCCATAGTTTTGGGAGTATGACAAGACATGTACCTGTCTTATTCCAAATAGATAAAAGATTATATTACCAACATTTTAGTTTCATTGCGTCACTGTTTTATGAAACGAAGTCGAAAGATGTATTGACGTAAACACAATGTCACGTCCGGTGGGGAGTCAAGATGAAATCTCCATGTAACGGAGGTGTTATTCAGAGACGATTGATATGCCAACATATGTCTTTAGCTTCTGAGTTGTTTTAATGAAGCAATGCATATCGCGCCCATATTTGTCTGGACCAAATATACAAATATTTATTTCCGAGTCACAAAGAGTACCTCCCCATAAAATGTCAGCCCTAGCAGGGCTAGGAGGGATGTTTTACAATTTTTTTATTCACAGTAAATAGATTGTTATCCAGAAACTATTCCTGTTTTAATCTAGAGCAAATGAAGACAATGACAACATTTGTATAACTATATATTATGGTTTGCATAACACAGAATCAACAGTTTATTCAGCAATCGCCAAAACGAGTGTTTGATTATGCTATAGTAATCACTGATATCATTACATATTCATTTATCAATATGCCATAACTGTTCCAAATATGGCTATGCTGAAAATGAATAATATCAGTATCCTTTCTTGTTTATCAAATCAACAATTTAACCAATATGAACTAGACAAGCTAGTTTTCATCATAAAAATGCTTCTTACGACTCTACATGTGAGCTAGACATCTTATGGAGACGAAAAGCTTATTTTTTAAATTAGCACCGTCACAAAAACCCTATATTATGTGTCACACCATACCATATAAAGGTTGCCATAGCATACCTACGTCAGTGCACATTTACCTGTCTCAATTAAAAATAAATAAGTGATTAAAGGAGGACGACTAATTCTACTCGAGTACCTCTTCAGCATTGATTGAATAATTATCTAAAAATTACATAATTAGAAAATATTGCACTCACTAATTTAACAGAATTGAAAATGACACTCTTCTTTTTTTAGTAGTGATCATGTCACAAGATGTAACACATGGCAATCTAAGGAGATATATATTGAAATTATTTAAAGGATCATTATGATTATGTATCGTCATATATTCATATTGAATTTGCTTCTCAGTACAAATTAGAAAGTAAAAGCTTGGCCTAAGGATCCTTTTGAGACAATATGTATGTGAACTTTTTCAGGGTATTAGAGCGTTTTATTCATTTAAAGAGGGAAAATAAAACAGCTTTTAAGGAGCTGCATCTTTGGCTCGCATATCAAATGCACGCAATAGTTTTTAAAAATAGATGAAATCATGTGAGAAATTGGCAACAAAATAGTGGTTTATCCCCCTCTCTGCACTAATTTCTACCCTATGCACACCCCTGCCACGCCCTTATATTTGGGAGAAGGCCAATGACATTTACAAATTTTAGCCTCTTAAAAAAGTCATATTCTGAAACTTTTAGCTTCGTAGCATATTACTCATTGAAATGTATTAGGGTGGACACCCCACCACGCAGAATGAACGAATTGTTGTATCCATGTACCAAATGTGCTGTTCTCGTAATTCAGCTCCCAGTGCCAACTGTTGATGGAGAAGAAGTCGTTTAAAGGTTTCACAGAAAACTTGCAACGCCCGTATTGAGATGATGAGGATGTCATGTTGTCATTAAAACGGGCAACGACCCGTGCCATAAGCCCATCTGGCCTTTCAGGTCTAATGAGCTAAATAGTAGAGTTACTGGCACTGAAGCTAACGTGAATTTTCACGTAAGGTTGAAGTATTGGTTGATTCAATATTTGGAACATTTTCCTATCCATAATCCTCAGTTGCCTCAAGCCACCAAATTTTCTATCGGCAGTCCACATCGGTTTAAGTATTCTAGAGTTGTTTTTAATTCTGTAGTGAAAGTTAAAACAGTTTGCATATGCTTGAGTTTGTTTTGCCTTCATTACATACTTTTACAATTGTACAATTGTAACGAGGTACGGACAGATAACATCAAAGCTTTGATTGAGGGGACTGAGTCTATTTATTACAAATTGATTGAGCTGATTTCCGTCGTCAGCATCTAGCTGGCATCAGCATCTAACGGTCGTCAGCATCCAGTGTCAACTGACATCTCTCCCAGAGCTCAGGCCGTACTGCATTCCTCCGGACCATCTGCTTCCGATCTGCAAGTGTGACTCTCAGTGCCTGGCTGACTCTTCTCCGTTCTTCTGATCTCAGCTCCCCATTCTACCGATCTGCTGAGGGGAACATTTCGCCTTGTATTTATCCCCCTCTCCTCAATTAAAGATAATATAGATATTGGTCCAAATCAGCATTGCACCATAAGCGAGCTACTTATACACAGATAATCTGTTAACCGGTAATGTTTGACCAATTTGCTGGTTTGCATTAATGAACATTTCTTGCAACGGTATTTCATTACTGATGTTAATTTGGCAGTGGAATGCCTGTACACTCAATAGTAATTGCTTGCTCTCTACAATTAAGTTGTAAATAGTTCAGGATACCCTTTGGAATGGAAATTGTGCACCTGAAAAAATAGAGCCATAGCCTCTGTAGCTCATCAGGAGATAATAAGTGGGGTATGTTATGGAGTGGACTTTATAGCAATGGTCAGATAATGGAATGTAGTAATAAGAATCTAGGTAGTGAAAAGATTAAAGCAGTTTAAAAATATTTTGTTACCATAACTTTGCCAATCTGCTATATATATGTGTTGAAAGAGCAACACAAAGCTTGGAAATAAATTGCTGGTATCAAACATATAATAGTGTGGTGGAGAGATCATACTATTTTTTAAGATCGTACACACATTATATAATAATGAATATACCGGGTACAATTCTTTGCATACAATTCACCACTGTAAGCTATTGCAATAATGGCCTGGGGCTGTAGAAGAAAATGAAAAAAAACTTTTTAGGTCATGACCCCTGCTAATTATTATCAAAATTGGTTACACATAAATCAACATTCGTTATGAATATCATACACCTTTGCATTATATTGTTTTAATTCTTAATTGCATTATGGCAATACCAACATTTATTACATAATGAATAGGAGCCTCAGTTTTTGAAAATCCCATTTCTCATAGGCTCCATTTCAATACTTAATAAATTGGTGAATTTTTTTTAGTAAATTCTTTTTCACCATTTCTTATAGGCTCCTTTTCAATATTTGATAAAATGGTGATATTCTATGAATAAATTCTTTTTTAGAGTCAGTGGAAGACTAAAGCAGTCTCACGCACAGTCTATGATAACACAATGCTGCACAGAAGTTTGAAGTAACCTGAAACCTCTGTGTAACTATCAGTTTTCATTCTTCTGCCAGGAAGAGGTCAACACAATGCAATTACATAACACGCAGACACTGGACTCACAGCCAGTAAAATTTATATGTTAGATGCAGTTTTTCCTACAATTAATTATTTTTCTGTACTGGAGAAGATGATGAAAATAGGTGTGATGTCACAATCTCATATAGCTACTTCTTTTATAGTCCTATGTTATCACCAGTCATCACTAGTCATATTCAGTTCACATATCTCATGTAAAATGAAAAAAATTAATTCCTCTTCAAGTTATTCCTTCAAAGGGTATTCAATAGTTCTCATTTCAAATAGATTCACATTAAACATGTCCATGATGTAGACATCTATCTCATTTCTTGTTCCTATTGAATAAAATTAACTGCAAAGTTAATAGAAAACTAAATCAGTTATAAAGTATAAAATATGATATAAATAAGGTATACCAAATTGACTCGTACTGGAAATTCTCATTAATTAATTAATTAATTCTCCAAATAATTACACAATATCATGAGATATTAAAAAACTCCATTATTTACTCTTAAATTACAAAGAACATAATATTAGATTTAATAAAAGATTCTGTATTTCTGTCTTTAGAATACTTTTAGACTTGTGTACCTTTATCAGCAAATTCACTTGCAAAATACAAATAATTACTCATATGTGAAATGTGAGACAAAGACAAAATATGACTTATAATTTTTGTTAGACCTCCAATTCTAAGTTTTTAATTCTAAATATATCTTTTTCATCAGACATATTATATTCTCAAAGCACATGTTAGAACTCTCACATCAGAAAGATGAAATGCCTTTAACTCAGCTGTTTTCTTTAAAATTACCTCCCTTACCTACTTACTGATTGAAGTGCACATATAATCTCAGAAAGATGCTGTAAACTGAATTAGGCTTTTAGTTTATGATCCCTGTGATCCATATTTGGGGTCACAGACTCACCAAATTTACAATTTAGAATCCCTTACAGCCAAGGAGTCTGTACATAAAATTTCAGCTCGCTAGAACCATTGGGACTGGAGATGAAGATGAAAATAGCATTTTAGGTCATTGCCTCTGTGACCCAATATTTGGGGTCTCACTGTCACCAAATTTACAATTTAGAATCCCCTTCAGTCAAGGAGTATGTACATAAAATTTCAGCTCTCTACGTTCATTTGGACTGGAGAAGAAGATGAAAATAGGTTTTTTTAGGTAATGACCCCTGTGAGCCACACTTGGAGTCACAGGGTCACCAAATCTACAATTTAGAATCCCTTTCAGCCAAGGAGTCTGTACATAAAATTTCAGCTCTCTGGAGTCATTGGTTCTGGAGAAGAAGATGAAAATAGCTTTTAAGGTTATGACCCCTGTGACCCACATTTGGGGTCACAGGGTCACCAAATTTACAATTTAGTATCCCCTTCAGCCAAGGAGTCTGTACATTAAATTTCATCTCTCTGGAGTCATTGGTTCTGGAGAAGAAGTCGAAAAAGCGAAAAGTTTACGGACGGACGGACGGACGGACGGATGGACGGACGCCATCCCATGCCATAAGCCCATCGGGCCTTTCAGGCCAGATGAGCTAAAAATGGAAAATAAATGGTGATACAGTGTTGACTTAAGCCCCTGGTGTTGACTTTAGGCCTTGTACAGCAGACCTTAAATCAACACTGGGGCTTAAGTCAACACCACAGTGTAAACTAAATCTGACATGGTTAGGAGTGTAATGAGTGCCAATAACGGTTTCAAAAGGTGACAAAACATGCAAGAGGGCCTTGTAAATGGTTCAGGTTACCCTTTGGAATTGAAAATGTGAACCTGAAAAAATTTAAAATAAATGATGATACAGTGTTGACTTAAGCCCCTGGTGTTGACTTAAGGCCTTGTTTAGCAGACCTTAAATCAACACTGGGGCTTAAGTCAACACCACAGTGTAAAATAAATCTGACATGGTTAGTAGGGTAATGAGTGCCAATAACGGTTTCAAAAGGTGACAAAACATGCAAGAGGGACCTGTGACAGCTGTGGGATACCCTTTGGAATGGAAAAAGTGTAGCTGAAAAAATGTAAAATAAATGATGATACAGTGTTGACTTAAGCCCCTGGTGTTGACTTAAGGCCTTGTATAGCAGACCTTAAATCAACACTGGGGCTTAAGTCAACACCGCAGTGTAAACTAAATCTGACATGGTTAGGAGTGTAATGAGTGCCAATAACTGTTTCAAAAGGTGACAAAACATGCAAGAGGGACCTGTGACAGCTGTGGGATACCCTTTGAAATGGAAAATGTGTAGCTGAAAAATGTAAAATAAATGGTGATACAGTGTTGACTTAAGCCCCTGGTGTTGACTTTAGGCCTTGTGTAGCAGACCTTAAATCAACACTGGGGCTTAAGTCAACACCGCAGTGTAAACTAAATCTGACATGGTTAGGAGTGTAATGAGTGCCAATAACGGTTTCAAAAGGTGACAAAACATGCAAGAGGGACCTGTGACAGCTGTGGGATACCCTTTGGAATGGAAAATGTGTACCAGAAGAAATGTAAAATAAATGGTGATACAGTGTTGACTTAAGCCCCTGGTGTTGACTTAAGGCCTTGTACAGCAGACCTTAAATCAACACTGGGGCTTAAGTCAACACCACAGTGTAAAATAAATCTGACATGGTTAGGAGTGTAATGAGTGCCAATAACGGTTTCAAAAGGTTACAAAACAAGCAAAGGACCTTGTAAATGGTTCAGGTTACCCTTTGGAATTGAAAATGTGTACCTGGAAAAATGTAAAATAAATGATGATACAGTGTTGACTTAAGCCCCTGGTGTTGACTTAAGGCCTTGTTTAGCAGACCTTAAATCAACACTGGGGCTTAAGTCAACACCACAGTGTAAACTAAATCTGACATGGTTAGGATTGTAATGAGTGCCAATAACGGTTTCAAAAGGTGACAAAACATGCAAGAGAGACCTGTGACAGCTCTGGGATACCCTTTGGAATTTAAAATGTGTAGCTGAAAAATGTAAAATAAATGGTGATACAGTGTTGACTTACGCCCCTGGTGTTGACTTAAGGCCTTGTACAGCAGACCTTAAATCAACACTGGGGCTTAAGTCAACACCACAGTGTAAACTAAATCTGACATGGTTAGGATTGTAATGAGTGCCAATAACGGTTTCAAAAGGTGACAAAACATGCAAGAGAGACCTGTGACAGCTCTGGGATACCCTTTGGAATTTAAAATGTGTAGCTGAAAAATGTAAAATAAATGGTGATACAGTGTTGACTTAAGCCCCTGGTGTTGACTTAAGGCCTTGTATAGCAGACCTTAAATCAACACTGGGGCTTAAGTCAACACCACAGTGTAAAATAAATCTGACATAGTTAGGAGTGTAATGAGTGCCAATAACGGTTTCAAAAGGTGACAAAACATGCAAGAGAGACCTGTGACAGCTCTGGGATACCCTTTGGAATTTAAAATGTGTAGCTGAAAAAAAAAAATGATGATACAGTGTTGACTTTAGCCCCTGGTGTTGACTTTAGGCCTTGTACAGCAGACCTTAAATCAACACTGGGGCTTAAGTCAACACCACAGTGTAAACTAAATCTGACATGGTTAGGATTGTAATGAGTGCCAATAACGGTTTCAAAAGGTGACAAAACATGCAAGAGAGACCTGTGACAGCTCTGGGATACCCTTTGGAATTTAAAATGTGTAGCTGAAAAAAATTAAAATAAATGATGATACAGTGTTGACTTAAGCACCTGGTGTTGACTTTAGGCCTTGTACAGCAGACCTTAAATCAACACTGGGGCTTAAGTCAACACCACAGCTTAAAATAAATCTGATTTGGTTAGGAGTGTAATGAGTGCCAATAACGGTTCCAAAAGGTGACAAAACATGCAAGAGGACCTTGTAAATGGTTCAGGATGCCCTTTGGAATGGACTATTTGTACCTGAAAAAATGGAGAGAAAAAAAAAACACAGGTCAACAAAACAAGAGTTTTTGTAAAACCTATTTTGTGAATTTCGTACTATAATCAACTGTATAATATATTTATATGTATGTAGAACGAAACACTATTTGACACATTTTTTCAATGGTGATAATAAAGAGACCTTTTTATTAACTTTTAAACGAGTAAAGCTTGGCAAGAAAATGTCTTTAGCTAGATGAAGGATGTTAAATATAGTATTGACATATTAATGAGGGATTCATGTATGATTTTAATGAAATGTACAGAAGTTATTTATTATGATGGAAGAGTAAAATCAAAAGTATCTCTCAGATTGTTTAAATAAAAGGATACTTACAGATACATGCATATACATAATAACATATGAGAATGCACACATTTACATGATTTGTACTGAAAACACCAAAAGCAAAAACTGTTGGACAAAATCATGCATGCTTCCGGGACATCGCAATCTCGTTGACAAAAGCAACACTGTCTTTTTGGTGATACAACCGCTGTCCCTTTACAACATTATCAACACAATGTTACCTTGTATAGTGTTACAGCCGATGTCCACTTCCGCTTTTGTCTTAAACGATATGTCGTACAGTAAATAGCATAGAGGTCAAAGTTCGAAGGTCATGAATACGTCACGCTCAGTGGTAGTGCTAACTTAAGGACAGTGTTGACTTTGGGCTTCTACGTATGTATTTATACTCATGTGTGTATATCTGCTCCTGGTATGTATTTTGTGCATATAAACGCAATTACACACGTGAGTGAATATATATACACTAGGAGTATATTTACACTACCTCTGGAGGTCATGTAAAAGTATATGTGCATATATGTATGTCTGCACACGTGAGTATTTGTGTCATGTAAACACTTCTCTGCAAATATATTCATTTTTTCACAACTGTTGTTTCTTTAAAAGTGACAGAACTACTCATGTGCTCAAAAGAAAATAGAGTCATCAGATGTGTATATCATAAGGCTCAGTTAAATAATAAGGAATATAAGGTTGAACATTTTAATTTTCCAGTAATTGTCAGACGGTTAACGAATGTACAATATATAAACCACATTCTTGAAAACAAAAGGTTTAAAGGGTGAAGTCTTGGTGACCGCAGAGTAACCAAATCTTCAGTTTCCATTCCCAAGAGATTTCACCTTTCTTGTGGCTAGTGCATTTAGTTTTTGAGAAGAAGGCACATATTTTTCTTGGGAGTGGCACATGTAGCCCTTAAATTGGACCAAAGAGTCGCCAAACTTTATAATCCCCATTGACCAAAGAGTCTGTACACAAGATTTTAGCTTTTCGGGCTTTTAGTTATGGAAGAGAAGATCATTGGTTTTTAGGGCACATTCCCTGTGTTACTTATTATAAAGACAACAATTAATGCTATTAATAGTCCATAGTAATAATCCACATTGGCTAAGGAGTCTAATACACAATTGGCCTTGAAGTCTGTACACAAGATTTGAGTTTTTCAGGGATGTTAGTTCTGATGAAAATGGTTTTAGGGCGTACCTCCTGTGTTTCTTATTAAGAAACCACATTGGCAAAGAAGTCATTTCAACATTTTGAGAAGAAGATTTAATAGGTTGTGGCTTTTATTTGGCGGCACAGACAAAGGGACAACATTTACAGTTTATAATCCCCATTGGCCAAGCTGTCTGTGCACAAGATTTCAGCTTTTTGTATCCGAAGAGGAAGAAGAAATAGGTTTAGGGCATAGCCCCTGTGTTTCTTACTTGGGGTCACATATTTACCAAATCTATAATAATCCATATTTGCTAAGGAATCTAAATACAAGATGTCAGCTTTCTATTGCATTTAGTTCCGAAGAAAAAAATCTAAAACGTTTTTACAGATTTGCAAACTGGAGTTAAGAGGTCTGTTCACAACATTTCAGCTTTCTAGGGCGTTTGTAAAGATAAAAATAATGACATGGCTTGTAGGCCTACTGGCCACAGAGCACCAAATCTAGATTTTATTACCCCAATAGGCGAAGTAGTGTGTCCACAGGATTTCAGCTCTCAAGAGCCAGTGGTTCTTAAAAAGAAGATGAAACCTTGTAAGGCATACATACGGATGGATCGATGGACGGACGGACAGACGCCAAACTCTATGACATGCCATTGGGACTGAGGGCATGCTCTTCTTCGCTATACTGCTGACACAGTCTGCATTGTTCCATGCACTAGCGGATCCAGGGGGGGGGGGGGGGGGGGGGGGGGGGGGGGTCCAGGGGGTCCGGAACCCCCCTTTCAAAATTTTTTGCATTGGCTGCTATGGGAAAAAAAATTGTGGACCCCCCCCCCCCTTTTCAATTAGTGGACCCCCCCCCCCCCCCCCCCCCTTTCAAAATTCCTGAATCGCCACTGCCATGTGTTAAAATGAATGACAAGTGCTTCAAATCTGTAATATTTACCCCCTCTATTTCCTCATGTAAACGCATAGTAGTATTTATACTTTTACTCCCATATGCAAATATACTCAAGGTGTATATATACTTACATATGTATATTTCTGCATGTAAAATTGTTAACACCGCTTCAAATATTATTGGACTTCCTATTGAAAGTATCGACAGTTTTTATGAGCAGCAACTTTTAAGAAGGCAAATCAAATTTTAAGTGACCCAACTGACATACATTTTTCGATATATTCTTCACTGCCCTCTGGACGCAGACTGCGTTTGTCGACCAGTAGAACAAACATGCTTGGTCAATGTTTGGTCTAAATAGCATATATATACCTTTGAAGGAATCTTTTTGGAATTTATGATCAATTACACACGTGTGTTATAATGTTTATATTGTTTATATGGATGGTTTAAGTTTTTTATATTGGAGAACTGTATTACAAGTAAATTTCCCTCGGGATAATAAAGAATTATCTTACCTTATTATCTTGAAAATAAAATTTGACGGACAGACGGACTAATCGTTCATCTATCAGTGGGTCAAATTCATGTCCCCTGGCATATAATCATTTCAAGGATGAAAAGATTGCAAAGTTAAGTTAAGGATAATGTAATCCAACTCTACTTCTAATAAAATAACATGTACTTGTTTCTTACACTTACAGGTGTACATGTTACATTTTCAAGATGTAAATCAACTTCTCAGGCATTGCTTCAATTTGACTTGTGAATGGATCTGTGCGCATGTAGGACTGGCAATTTCTGGAGCGTTTTCTAACTTTACTAAATTTTAAAAGGGAATGTAGTACGTTTTCTAATGGAAATGAAAGAGACCTAACAAAATGTAAAAGAAGTGTTATAAATTAAAAACACGCTTCATCAATGAATTAAAAAAGATCTAAAACGAATGGCAACGCGGATCCATTTTCCCTCCTCGAATTACTAAAAGGTGTTCACACTTAGGCGTCTGATAGCTGTTTTCTAGTCTAAAACTTAGACTGGATTTTTCGTTTTATACGAGATACCGTTTTCAACGACTGCGGATAAAATAGTGTTTTACCCTCTAAGAAAAGATATACGGCATACACGATTGTCATAAATTGCAAACATACAACATATAAAAAAATTAAAAAACGTACACAGTGCATTTAAAATGACAAAGTACCATATACGGTGAGGTTATGCGTTCATATCATATTCCAATAGTGACAGTTCAAAGATGTAATCATGATATACACGAGTTACACAATGTCTATTGACTTCTTCAATGTACATGGCTTGTCGTTGTATATCTTTAAGTTCAATAGAAGTGAAATGCATACGAAAAGCAATATTTCTAATTAACAAGCTTTTGGAGTATAAATTATATCTTCCTCGGGCATTGCGGATATGTCATGTGTTTCACGTTAAGACGCTGCTAACCAGAACTCTTCCCTTTTCCATGTATAACTATTGGTATGTAACTGTCAACGAAATATCCCTCGCATAACTTGCATCGGTCTCTGTCACTGGCTAATTTAAACCTTGCTACGTTTCGTCACCTTTTCTTCGTAGGCTTGTGAGTACCTAGACCATCTTTCCACGACATAAGCGATACCTGGATATGAACTATGCATACGTCTGATGGTTCTATTGGTATAGACTTAATCACAGACTAATCGGACTTTGTAGTGTACTCCGCCGGAGCGTGTATCGCGTAGAAACAGCGTTTGAGGGAAAATATCCATACAGGTGAGGTGAGGTGAGTTGGGGTTTAACGCCGCTTTCAAGAGTATTTCATTTATATCGCGGCTGCTATAGTATTTCGGCAGGGAGAAAGCCCGCAACGCCATGTGGCTATGCATTGCGGTGACACCTGCGAGCATCGGCTGGAACTAGCGAACCATGGGTGGTACTACGCTGAAATTCAGTGTAGCACCCAAACCTTACTGAACAGTTACTGAACTGAACAGTTCTCTTCTGCAGACAAGTTGCCGTGCCCCCGGACCTCTTGATCCGTAGCCGAACGCGCTAACCACTGCGCTACCCCGCCCCCTATACCCATATAGACCATACCCTGTTATCGTCCTTTTATATAGTAATAGGGTAGAGTCTATATATAGGTATATGTATTTCAAATACTGTTAAGTGTTTCTAAGCGATACACGCCCCTGTGGTGTACTCAGGAAAGGAAAGTGCCCATTTGAGGACAATTAATTGACAACTATGATACACAGAATGATGAATTATACAGAGACAATGCACCGACAACAATGTACATGGTCGAAGATAAAGCAAACGAGATTGTTACATGACAACTCTTTATTGTCAATAAACAATTATAAAACTGAACATCATTTTAATTACAAGAGAAACTGTTGACACATCGTAAGTAGAAATATTGACGTAAGAATATTGCCGAGAATTTGGAACTTACAATATAGAATGTCTCTGACATTTGCATTGTACCTTTACAGGATGGATTCAACATAAAATGTCACTGAGTGACGCAACAAGGCTATTAATTTATGCGAGATCACACCCTCCATATTTTTATTTATGATGATGTCCTGATACCGTGTAGTTCCAGTGCTTACAATTGTAACGCTGTCGAAGATTGTGAGCTTAGAGCCAGTGCTTACAATTGTAACGTTGTCGAAGATCGTGAACTTAGAGCCAGTGCTTACAATTGTAACGTTGTCGAAGATCGTGAACTTAGAGCCAGTGCTTACAATTGTAACGCTGTCGAAGATCGTGAACTTAGAGCCAGTGCTTACAAATGTAACGCTGTCGAAGATCGTGAACTTAGAGCCAGTGCTTACAATTGTAACGTTGTCGAAGATCGTGAACTTAGAGCAAGTGCTTACAATTGTAACGTTGTCGAAGATCGTGAACTTAGAGCCAGTGCTTACAATTGTAACGTTGTCGAAGATCGTGAACTTAGAGCAAGTGCTTACAATTGTAACGTTGTCGAAGATCGTGAACTTAGAGCCAGTGCTTACAATTGTAACGTTGTCGAAGATCGTAAACTTAGAGCCAGTGCTTACACCGATTGTCACGGCTATGATCGTCAAGTAAGTCAGTGCTTGCACCAATTGAAACGTTGTTGATATGTTATCCAGAGTTTATAATACAGGGGTGGATATAAAATGTTTTAAAAAATAAAGAAAACAAATCAAGTTTTAGAGTTGGGAGATCGTAGGTCTACCCTTTGACCGGAAGTGCCCATGGATCAAACTCCACCGATAAGTGACCAACTGAAATAGCTGATTCACAGAACATTCCCATCCCTCAACATGGGATAACGACTACAGGAATACAGGGGTGTTATTGTCATCACGTCCCATGTCATCACTCAGCATTTGTGGTCCCAGTAGCTGCATCACAATATGATTGCGGGTCACCCAAGTCTTCGTATTCCAGAGTAACATATTGTGCATTCTGAATATCCGCGTACTCCAGTTCGATGGATGATTGTTCATCCACAGAATACTGAACTGTTCGTGTATCATCCGGGTACTCTAGCTGAACGGATTGTGTATCATCGTTATTCTCCTGAGCAAGGTCAGATTTAGAGCTCTTAGAACGGGACATCTCCACAAGCATCTGAGCTGCCGCTAACACCTTCTTCCTCTGAGCTCGCTGAGCCTTCCGGTACTTGCTAAGCGTCTGAGCATCTTTCAGAGACAAACCGGTTCCCATGTTGACGCTTGGCACCCAGTCGGGGTTCGATATGTCATACAGCGTGGAGGGTTTTCCTGTTGGGAGAGAAAAGTCTTCGTTTAATTAATATGTTATTTGTGTTTGGGATGTCAGTATCTGCGAAAGTGCAAAATCTTGTACTTGTTCATGTCGTCCTAGTTTTGGGATTTCAATCAGTCTGATTAAAATCGACCTTGTTCCGAGGAATACAATTTGCAAAATTATGCATTTACCGGGATACGAACAGATTCTGTAGATACCTCGCCACAAGGTCGGTTTTGCGAGGAAACCTCCGAACGATATGAGTTCGTATCCCGGTAGATGCACTATTTTGCATATTTTATTCCCTGGAAAACCGTCGATTTTAATCAGACTGGGATTCCAACCCACATTCTCAGAGTAACAGAGCACTGTCTGTACCAACAGCTTACTTATTCGACAGTGATCCAAAAAATACAACACTATTACATTTGTTCACTATCTAAAGGGCATGTGTTTCTAATTCATTAATTTAACTAACTCTTATTAAAACGTCACGTTAAAAGTAGTTCTGGATAAGTTTGATTGTTACAGAAGCCTATAGACCAATGTGATAGTTTACTTTTCCTATAGAGTTTTGACATTTACTCATGGAGAAAAAAAAGGAACAATCTTTGTATCTATTGTCAAAATACTGATGGTTTTTTATTCCTCCTGTGGAATATCATACGTAGATCTAAGTGTTGAATGAAATTGTTTCGTTAATTTCATTTTCAGAATCAGTCCAATACCTCCTTTTATTCATAATGTCATTTGAAGGGCTTACCTGGAAAGATAAAATACCAAATAGGTTAAGTGGTGCGTGCAGATAAATTATATTATATTATATTATATTATATTATATTATATTATATTATATTATATTATATTATATTATATTATATTATGACGATACATTATAGTGTTCACTTGTTCAAATGAAATTTAGATTTTATCATTGAAGAAATACGGTAACGAATGCAAACTTATGTAACTCAACAATAGAGACTACGAAGAAGCAGAAACCATAATATAGGTATTTAAAGGTATAGTAAGATGTATATAATTTTTAAAAATATTCTTAAAATAAAAATGATTCCAACTTTTTATTCAAATTACATAATTATAATAAATATATATCCTCCTAATTCTAAAATGACTATATTATTAAGTATTACACGTCAATTCCTGGATCCGCATATGGTATTTATGAATTCCAGTAACGGTTTCAGTCTGTCTGTCATATGACCTACACCAGGGTTCCGTTCAATAACAGCGAGCGCTTAAATTGCTTATTGATCGCTCAATGTAGCGCTCAATGTAGCGCTCACTCTCTCTTGAACGATACAGTACAAATTCATAGAAGTTTGCTCGCCTTGCTACGTAGCGCTACATTGAGCAATCGCGTTCAAGATAGGTTTAAAAGTAATCGCTCATTGAGCGATTACTTTGAAACCTATCTTGAACACGGCCCAGTTCTACACGAAGTGGGATGAGGTGCCCATCCTCCAAGGGGGTTAAATTTAAGTCGATAAAACAGTCAAATGACGACACTTACAAACAATATATTTATTTTAGAATCAATTGAGCCCACATATGGGTTTACTTTACCTGAGACGAAGTGATCAGAGCATATCTTTGTGTATTTTGTCGGGGTATACTTTTCGCGCCCTAGTTTTGCTATCCATTTCCCTCTCCGTTCTTCTGACAGCTCCCGTGTCTTCTCGCCCTGGTTCACGATGATAGCCGGGATCGAGTGATACGATTTCCCATCACGGTTTGATCTGTTCGAACACCCAAGCACCGAACAGCAGTTTACCATTGTTATAAGGTCATATTATAGCCTTAACTTCTCAGAGAACTGTAATTTCTTTTTGACCTCAAAGATGGCGGATGTTTCCCACAAAGATGGCGGATTCTTTGCATTCGGATTATCGTTATGCTTTCGTTATCTCGGACGAATGATACGGAAATACCCGAAGTATTTTTAATGCACACAATAAATCTATACACCTCATTCACCAGTTAAATGAATCTGGATCATCGAGGCTGTGCGGTAGCGTGGCCGAGCGGTCTAAGGCGCTGGTTTTAGGCACCAGTCTCTTCGGAGGCGTGGGTTCGAATCCCACCGCTGCCAACGTTCTTTTTTACTTTGCTTTGCTACTTGTAACCAGAGACCATAAAATTAGGGTCGCTGTTGTCATGAACAAAACAGTAAGGAAATCAATCTTATTAAAATCTGATTTTAATTAGATTGGTCAGTAAATGTGTCGTATCATCAGTTTACTTTATTTATAGAATATTACGTTATAATTAACCTTAATAAAAGACATATTGTGCAAATGCTAAAACTATATTTGTTTTTGTTTTATGTCGGAATCAATTGAGCATAAAATCGAGACAATATACACTTGCAATTGATCATTAAGACGATTTTAATATACCCAAAAACACATCTTTATGGAATAATTATGTGTTTGTCATCTGTGGAATTACCTAGTTGGATATCTAAACATTCGATATATGGAAAATTTTAGTTGTTTGATTGAAGATTTGTTAGTGAAATTAACAATCAAAATGTTGCAAAATTATGTTGAATTATGACTATCGCCGAGAATAAGATTACTCCAGTGACGTCACAGAAGTCATTTCTTCAGGGTCCACACCCCTGCAGACTTTCATTCTGGTCGCCGGGGCTAAATTAGGCGGTTTTTTGTGTTAAAAAGCCGTATATAAGTAATTTATGGACCGATTTCAGAAATTTAAAATCAAGCAATTGTAAAATTTACATCCCATTTTAATGAATCCGAATGTGACCTTATGTCATTACATCTATTCTTTAATTCGTGTTGATCGATACGTTCTCTTATCTATCTCAAAATATTAGAAAATATCAAATATAGGCCTACGTTTTAGATGCAAGCTATTGTATATAGTGTTAATTCTTTGCTTACTGAATGCAACGTTTCGGTATAGGCCTAATTATACCATTTCCAAGCGTATGGATTTCAAAGGAGAGATACAGATTTATAAAATTCAATGTTTGAAATAATGACATATATAGGCCTATTTGATCAAGGACTTAGATTTTATTAACACTTTAACAGTAGCTAGCCTTTCTTCTTTTCAAAAATATTTTTTTAATGTTTAAATATCCCTTTTAACCATTGATTCCTTGTCGAGGATATTACATTGTATAATTATGTTCGTTTGTCTAAAAAGTAGTATGTATTTGACCCTTTCCGAGTACTGTACAGAGACCAACATTAGCCTCTTACTGTACTGTAGGCCTAGTACTTAGCGTTGCGCAACACATGGTGGGAACTGGGTTTTATCTCGCACGTGTCCTCGGTTCACCAGAGGAAAGCAACTATTGAATATCTTGCAACAGGTCGTGGGAGAAAGAACTCGATAAATGACGAAATGTTTACATAGATAGACCGATTTTAATTATTCCTAAGCTTTTGTTTTCATACAGAAATAAAACTTTGTCCGATCTTCATCGAGCGTATCGAACGCCTCGAACATAGTTCACAATCCGCCGCTGAGGAAAACAGGTAGCGTGGCCGAGCGGTCTAAGGCGCTGGTTTAAGGCACCAGTCTCTTCGGAGGCGTGGGTTCGAATCCCACCGCTGCCATTAGTTTTGATTTCGTTTGTTTTTCTGATCTATCATATTTCATACGTTTTTATTGATACAGAAATAGTCTTGTCTTTGGTGCAAAATTGGTCTTGCCCTACAGTATGATTTTGTCAAATTGAGTTTTGGACTTTAATGACTTTATCTTTACCAACATTTTTATTGTGAATTTTTTACACGAAAATTAAAATCCAAAATAACTTTTTTAATATGCCATTTGGTGTGTAAATTTAAAAATGTCTAATTATGTATGACAGTTAATTAAATTGACTGATAATGTTTTTGATGCAAATTCAGTTTGAGGCTGAAAGTCAGTAAGATAAGTGCATGAAATAAGCTTGAAATTTAACCAGTTTCAAATTTGAGTAAATGATCCTTAAAAATCCTGAAAACTGAATAACTTACAATATCCAAGGAGCGCTTTCCTTTGATAGAAACATCAACCGCATATTTCTTTCAAATGTGACGAGGGTGGTAGGATTTTATTTTCATTTTTGGGGTTGGTCAAGTTAAAATCTAGATATTAAATGAAAGGGATAAAGTCTGGAAATGGCACAGGAAATTGAAACTACCCAATAATTTACTGCATAGGCCTATACAATGTGAACACAGTTTAAGGCTATTTTACCTACATTGTAAACACAGAGAAAGAAGACAATATTATGGATATATAAATTCTTTATTCTGCATAGGCAACCTTTTGACATAGGTTCTGATGTCAATGTCAAGCAATGACATGACCTTTGTCAAAATGTTGCCAACTTAGAATGTTACTCAATGATGTCACTCTATACAGTAAGACTTACCTATCAAAAGCGAACAATCACCGAAATCCACAATATTATTTCATGAGAAGTTATGTATTCAAACACTGTTTGTACGACGCTACGAACACTCGATCGTATTTTCATGATGACACACGTTATTAAAGGCGCTGTAGCACGTTTTTTGCAAAATTTATTTTTTCAAATTTCCCATTTATAATGATAGTTTATGTCATTTAAATTAACTTTAGGGGGTAAAACATCTTATTACACAAACCAATTATCTGTAGTGGTAATAATTTTGTTGCGTATAAAGCAAAAATTACATGGCGGCCATTTTATTGTGAACACAATTTATTATTTTGTATTACAAAAACGATTCCCATGGCTTTACCGAAACATGTACACTAATTTTAAACTTTATTTTCCGAAGAGAGAATGATGTTTTACTGTTAGTGAAATTATTTTTCAAATACATTTCATCAACTTTTTTGAGTGAAAAAACGTGCTACTGCCCCTTTAATAGGTACCAGTATGCTAAATTACAAACTTCAATTTCTTTATTAATAAAAAAACAATTCACTTCCGGGTTTGTCTTTTGGGTCAAAAATGAAATGTCCGACTGACAACATTTTTAATCTGCAACCCTGCAGTAAGCTATTTGATATTTTCAATTTCCTGTTGATCATAGATCATGAACTATTTTCAACCAACAATGAAAACAAACAATTCACTTTTTCTAAACTGTTTAAAACAGATCTTGAGTAACGAGAAGATTGATATTTAGATGATGAATCAACAAGGCAATAATATACAAACAATACATGATACACAACAATTGTATACAAGAATGGTGAATATAACATCATTCTGAGCAATTATTACAATTAGCACTTACGGTGGAAAAACGCCATTCATATATTTGTATTTCTGTCTTTTCATTTCTTGACAGACCTGCTAAATTGATTTGATCCAATGAAAAAATCTTTCCCCAAATATTTGAAACCAAAGAGTAAGCTTAAAGCTTAAAATAAATTTGAAAGAAAAGAGGAGAGGGTTAAACCTATTATTGATGTAAAGTTATTTAATTAAATTAAAATTTAATTTATTTAAATAATTCAACAATATATTTATACAATTATGGGACTATCACTATACATTTGAGAAACACAAATATATGAAAGGACTTGTGAAGATTTATCATCAACTAAACCATGTAACAAAGAAATTAACAATTTTAACAACATTTCAACAACCACCAACAAATACAGATTCACATTGTAATAAAGTTGGATAGAACAGACTATGGAATAACCAGGGTACCAGTCCACTAAGAATTGTAGAGTTACAATCAAATGTAGCCCAATTATTTTAACATAGGGAACAATTGATTGTAATGCTACCATTAACTGTAAGTGGATATACCCAGAACATTCAAATGAATCACTCATCCAGATAAAACATAACACTTCATACCTTGGGTTTGTAGTTTATAGGTCAAACATATATTTATCTTGATGAATTATAACACTTCATGGCCTTGGGTTTGTAGTTTATCGGGCACGAACACATGAAGGTCAAAAATATATTACAAAAGTGGTTCGTCTTTGAGATTTTGAGATTTGAGTCAAAACTATATCGACAATTAAAATAAAACCGGTCACATTTTATCAAGATTTCGTATCTCTCTTGCCATCCTACTCCATCAGTGTATTTCTATCGTGCTACAATACCCTGATCATAGGCGTAGGAACAGGGGGGGCCCGGGGGGGCCGGGCCCCCCCACTTCTGAAACTGGGGGGGCACGGCCCCCCCACTTTTCACCCACGAAAAAAAAATCAATAGCGCTTTCTAGGAGCAAATAGTACGTGTCAATTTTCAAAATTTCTTTTCTCATACTATCTTTTCAGAAACAGTTTTTTTTTAAAATTTTAAGCGATTCCTTGGAGCAAATGGTACTTTTCACACGAAATTTGGAAATAATTTTTAGCTCAACAGACTTGAATGGCATGGCATTCCGTCAGGCGTCCGTCCGTCTATAAACTTTTCTCTTCTTCGACTTCTTCTCAAGAGCCACAGGCTCCAACGAGCTGAAGTTGTAGGTACACCATCGTCAATAGGGGTCATAAATCATAGATTTGGTGACCCCGTGGCCCCGTAAAATCTCTTTTCATCTTCTCAAGAACGAAAAGGCCAAGAAAGCTGAAATCTTGTGTACATACCCCTTAGCAAATGGGGGATCTTAAATTGCAGAGTTTGTGGCCCTGGTGGTCCTCCGATGCCATGGCCCAATAAACCTATTTTAGGCTTTTTCTCCAGAAGTAAGAGCTAGAAAGTTGAAATATCGACCCCTAAGACATTTGGGATTGAAATTGTACATTTGGTGACCATGTAACTCCTAGTAAGGGCAACATTGGCCACTCCTGAAAACGTCTTTAGCTCATCAGACCTGACCTCAAAAACCTATTTCGTCTTTCTTCTCTAGAACCAGCGTAGTGACTACAGACAGTTGGCATCTCGTGTACATACTCCTACTCACTGTAATACTGTCACTCCTTAGATCATGGATATCTTGATTAACTAGAAGAGCGTTTGCGGGACACCGCAAAAGCAGAGCAGCTCCGAAACTTTGGGTCTCGCCTTTCCCTGTTCCGCCTTCTCCTCAGCATAAATAAAATTGGAATTTTTTTTGACAAAATGTTTTTCATTATTCAAGTTATTCTAACAAGTTGAATCATCACTGGGGTCACTTTTCACAACTTTGTTCTTAAAAACTATTTCTGATTTCAAAATTAGATCAAAAGATTAACATGGCCTTAACCAATATCTCATGACCTTGAACTTGACGTTCATAGTTGATATATACCAAGTTAGGGGCTGATAGCACAGAAGTTGTTGAAGTAATCGTGTTTACAAGGATTTTTTTTAGTGATTTCAGAACTCATGACCTTGAGCTTTGACCTTGAATGTGAGCATATCAAAATGTTTCCCCAGGTGTACAAGAAAGAAGCTATATATATGAGGTGTTGATACCTTCATGGAAAAAAGTTATTAAGTGATTTCAGAACTGGTGACCTTGACCCTATCTCGTGACCTTGACCTTTAAAATTCAGGGTCACTCAATCAGTGATCACTTTTCATTGTGTATAACAATCATTTAATGATTCAAAGTGTTAATAGTTGAAATAAGACATTTTCGCAAAAGCATGCTTAAGTCGTGCCCTCGCTGTGACCTTGACCTTTGACGGATGTTAGCGAAAACCTTTTCAAATCTTGGCCTTTCTCCATAGTTGATGTACACCAAATAAGAGCCTGATACTACAAATATTTTTCAAGTTATCGTGTTTACAAGGATTTTTTTAGCGATTTCAGAACTCGTGACCTTGACCTTTGACCTTGAATGTGAACATGTCAAAATCATCCACCAGGTTTATAAGAAAGAAGCTATGTATATGAGGTGTTAAAACCTTCTTGGGAAAAGGTTATTTAGAGATTTCAGAACTGGTGACCTTGACCATATTTCGTGACCTTGACCTTTTAAATTCAAGGTCACACAATCAGTGATCACTTTTCATTGTGTATAACAATCATTTAATGATTTAAAGTGTTAATAGTTGAAATAAGACATTTTCGCAAAAGCATGCTTAAGTCGTGCCCTCGCTGTGACCTTGACCTTTGACGGATGTTAGCGAAAACCTTTTCAAATCTTGGCCTTTCTCCATAGTTAATGTACACCAAATAAGAGCCTGATAGTACAAATATTTTTCAAGTTATCGTGTTTACAAGGATTTTTTTAGCGATTTCAGAACTCGTGACCTTGACCTTTGACCTTGAATATGAACATGTCAAAAAAATTCCCCAGGGGCATAAGTAAGAAGTTATGTATATGAGTTCTCAAAACCTTCTAGGAAAAAAGTAATAGCGAATACAAAACGCGCGTGCGGCGGCGGCGGCGGCGACGGAAACTGCGCAAAAACTGATAGCAGCTCCGACTTAGTCGGAGCTGCTAATAAGGGCCCAAGGAACCACAGCATTAAAACCTATTTTCGTCTTATTCTCCAGAACCACTGATTCCAGAGAACTGCAATCAATAGTACAGTTAGCTTGGCATGCAGAGATTCTGATTCATATATTTGGTGACCTTTTGATCCCTAATAAGATCCACAAACTCAAGGACTATATTTGTCTTTTTCTCCAGAACCAGTAACTCTATAGAGAGTTGAAGTTCTGTGTACAGGCACCTTGCCAAGTGGGGATTATAATTTATAGATAAACAATATGTCTAGTGTTTATTTAAAACCTGATTTCGACATCATTTTGGATGCTATTTCAGGATTAATTCTGATCGAACTGAGATATGAATGTTCTTTCTCAGGCTCTGGAACAAGTCAAACTTGTCAACTTTATTTCAATCCTATTTTATTTCCATTTTATCATGACTTCGGTTGTCTTGGCTGCAAATATTGAAGCTCAAACAGATCCCTTGCAATAACAACTATATGGTCCTGAATACTGTCATTGATTTTATTTCCAGTACTGAAAGGCCACAGCCCTGTAGTACAATACATGTCAATGATAATATGTACACGCACATCAAATACAATGAAAATGATATTCAACAATTAGGTATAACTTATATTATGTGTAGAAATACCCTAACTCACGCACTCAAAAATTCCAAATTGTTGACATTATGGACTAATCGTGGCCTAGTGTTAATGCAGCATATGCAGATTAAACATTTGTAATGATTATTATCCGAAATATTAAGAACAAAAGCACTAGGAGTATGATACATGCTAACTTTCAACTTTCTCGCGAGTATAGGTCTTTGTCCCTTTCACAGCTAGGACATACTGTCCTTTCTCTCAAAATGAATGATTTCTATTATAATTTTTAAAAATTTCCGCCTTTAAAATTATGTTAACGGTGCTTATTCTATTCTATTCTATTTTAGTTCAAACACATTTTCAAATGTTCATTTCTGATTTGATCTAGGTACAATTTGGTGTATTTACTTTACATAAAATCTATTTTTTACAGCCACACCTCTGTCAAGTGATTTTTTTTGGGCCTCAAAATCAAGGTCACGTGACATTTTTGGCTACCAAAGCAAGGTCACGTGACTTTTTTGGCCCCAAAGTAAGGTCACGTGACGTTATTTTTATCCCAAAAGCAGGGTCACGTGATTTTAATTTAAATAATCGGTGAAACACATCTAAAATGACTAAGGTTTTCGTTTACCCCCCCCCCCCCCCCACTCAACACAGACGGGGTATTCTGACCCACCCATGCTTGATCCACCCCCCGCTCTCAAGAAAAAAAATTGGGCCCCCCCACCCTAAAAACCGTTCCTACGCCACTGCTGATACACCTTGAGCTAAGAAGCCCATAGGGTCTTATAGGCCTGATGAGCTGGAAATTAAAATACATTCTGGTGTTACCTTTTTCATTGTGCATGTTTACCATATTAAAAGACAATTACTTACCTCTGTAATACAGGATACTGAACAATGCTTAATAACTGTTTTGTATTTTACCAGTGTTCGTGTCTTCTAATTAACAGAAATTATGAACAAGGTCAAGTAACTACCCATAAAGTTCCGACAAAATTATTACTCTTCTTTGATTTCTAAGCAATTTAACAGATAATATATTAATATAATTAATATTAAATATCACTCAAAAACTTGGATCCACAATCGCATGTTTTTTTAGGCCTACTGGATAACTTATTCTTAAGATCTTTATTCTAATCCTATTGAATACTAGAGACAAAATTAGAACTGTCATGGCAAGAACTGATACAGAGATAAATGTGTCAGTGGATATAAATTTGTACGGATACAAAAAATAACATGTCTGTACAGATAATAAACATGTGGCTATCAAGGTCCAATGAAAATTTGCATGTCAAGAAAACCATTTCAAAAGAAACTTGAATAACTATGTCAATTAAAATCTCATGTAAACAGTAAAAACAATAAAGCAAATTGTGCGCTTAGATTTAAAATCAAATACATGAAATAATAAAAACAATTGTCACTATGGTGATATGATGCCCCCGCAAATTATCACTTCAAAATTAAAGAAAAACAAAGTAGAGGTCATGAAACTATAAGAAATTAGATGTCAACAGAAACATGATTCCATGAACTTGAAATAACAGTGTCAAATATCCAGTGCTTTGATGTAACCTTGAAAATAATGTCTAGGTTACCTTCAGCCCTTACTTTTCTTTCTTATGAGAGTAGTCCTGAACAAGCATGAGAACCATCCTCGATAATCCAGCGCTATTGTTCCTATAAATCTACACACAAGCGCTGGAAAACAGTACGGGTATTTATCCCTAACCTAGTTACCTCCTCTTGGGTCCATGTTATCCAATCAGAAACGAAACGCAGACACTATCTGCGAAAACAACTCGACCAATCAAAACGCATCACTACCGTTGTTCATAGAAACAAACATGGCGGCGGCCGACTCACTCGATTACGATAAAGTTTGTAACAAATTCAGCGTAGAAAACCTGACAGAAACTCAAAAGAAAGTTTTAAGAAGAAGGGTGTATTCATGTCAATCAAAACGGGTGGAGGTAAATGATTAAAATCCCTGTGCTACCAGGCGTTCCCAATCATCTGCGAAAGCCAAGATCTTGACACGAGTGCTTGTTATTTCACCCTTGATTTCAAGTGATCTCATTGGTTGTTATAATGCAAGCGTTTCGCTGAGTCATTGCGAAGGGAGGTAACTAGGTTAAGGATAAATACCCTTACTGTTTTCCAGCGCTTGTGTGTAGATTTATCGGAACAATAGCGCTGGATTATCGAGGATGGTTCTCATGTTGCTAAAACTATATCAAAATCAAATCAGCTCTTCCTTTGGAGAAGCTTTGGTTACATATGAAGAGAATCCAATGAACGGGTTCTTCAGCTATGGCAAATGTTAATTGTAACCTTGTCATGAAGGTCACAAAACTCTATTGGAACATTACTCTAAGTGAACGGTCAAAACCTATATGCAAACTATGAAAAGAATCCAGTGAATACTTCTAAAGTAATTCCATTTCGGACATACCTACGCTGCCGATTACTATATCCCCTGCAAACTTGCTGCGAGAATACCAATACTAATAGACTCATGTATACAAACATTCATCACTCAAAACATTTCTTTATTCTCAGTAAGCCAAGATTACCATTCTGGGCCTCCTTTCACAAACAACCTTTACCAAGGTTAACCTTAACTATAATTCCTTAACATTAAACTAAGGTAACCGTAGGGACTTACGATCACTTTAGTGCTTTGTGAAAAGAGGCCCAGACACAAATATCTACACAGTACACAAGTTTCAGCCAAGTGCCTGGATTTTTTGTTTCAAATCTGATTGATCCTCACGATACTCAATCCAACCAAATTTGACTCAAAGCATTAATCAATTTCCAAACAGATAGTGCTCAACAACAATACAAGAACTATATGCTCCTCCTCTTTCCCAGTTTGACTACCTACTTGAAAATTTGGAAAATACATTAAAGGGAAAGTTCTATCACTGATCTATCGGCAGCATCCGCCATCTTGGCCTCTTTGCATTTCGTGAAACACGCTATATTTAAACCAATTTTAATTTGTTGTAATAATAAAACACATACACTGATAGAATATTGACATTATAACGAATCATAAAACTAATAAAGAATATGCTATTGGCCCGTAGCAAAGTTTTCCTCGTTCGCAGCGCCGATGAATGGCTTATATTCTCATTGATTTTATTTTTCAACGAATGTGCGTTTATCTTTTTCAAGTTTTGAAATGTAAAGTCATAAAATCTTTAATTTCATTAATATATTTCAATTTGACTGTGCTTTAATCATGCATTAATAGCTTATATGTGTAAACAGGAATATCCTCATGAATTTCGTTTTCCACAAAAAATACCCCGATAGAACCCTTCTTTTAAGAAAGGAAAATATTACAAAATATTATAATCAAACTAATCTGGAGATAGTAGTCATTAGTTTCCCTTTGATGTGTCGAGTTATTTTAGTTTCTATGGGTATTCAAGGGCAGATAATCATAAGACATCTAAAACAGGTCTCAGGGTGTAATGCACTTTGTATATAAATAATCCTGACTTACTGAGAATTACATTACTTTGCATAGTATACAAGTCAAAACATAGAATTAAAACACTTTCTTCAACAAGGAAATATTTAAACATTTGTTACCGTAATTAACAGAGGAATATTTAAACACTTGTACACCTCTTACCACAATTACATAATAAGCACCCAATATTTTTGTTAGCAAAAACATGGGAGCATTATTGCGGTACTATGAGAGTGCCGCCTAAAATTATCATATTTTATGAAAACAAGTGTTTGCAACTAACTTGGCAATGTCCACCGATAAATAAAGCAAGACTCATTTATCAGTTCATATCAGTTTATCACCAAAAGCAACTGTTGTCAGTATAATGCATCAGTATTGGCTGGCAGCAAATTTGAAGTCAACCTCCCCCCTCCCCCCACAAAGGCATACTAATTGTGGCAAATTTAAGCCTTATTTTCTTTAGCAGCTTGCTGCACCTGGACTTCATAGTGCTCCGCTAGTACAAGACACTTGAGGAAATGTTTCAAGGCTTAAATTACCAAGTGAGGGTGAATGGCGCGAGTTATGACTTGTGGGAGGAAGTTGGGTGAAACAGTTCTTGAGATATAGGAGTGCTTATATATAGGAGTTTGAAAAGTGATCAAACCTTGAGCTTGAAAAAGAAGGTCAAGGTGAAGGTCACCAACATCAATTTATGTGTAAATGACCAATGTAAGTTGTCACCCAACTTTGAAAACATTAGGTTCAAGGGTTCACAAGAAACAGGGCAGATGGACAGATTTCACTGAATACAAGGCCCCATTCCATAGACCAATACATGCCTTCTTTGCAAAGGAGTGCTTATTACGTTCATTGTGGTCTGCAGATATTAACAAGAAGATAAGAGAGGTAGTTTCCTTCACAATAGTCAAATAAGGCATATGTTTATAAATAAGACACATGATATCGGGTATCCAAGATGTTCGTATTTCTATACAAAAAATATGCAAACATTGCCATATGCAGGTTATGAATCAATATAAAAAATTTTATGAACAAGATGTGTGGTCTTAGGCTCAAATATAGTCTTATACCCGCGAGAATATGGTAGTTTGGAATTAAAAATCAAAGATAGGTACTAATACTCCATGTAAATGGATATGGTAAGGTGTCCAAGGTGTTTATAACATACCAATATAAAATTTAGGAAGAATGCAATGTGCAGCAAGGTCAAGGTCACAAGGTCAGAAATTATGACCTCAACAGAAAGGTCTCATCACACTGGACACACATGTTAAGTATCACAGGCCTATCAGAGATCAATCAAACCTTATGGCCAAGGTTAAAAGTTTTTGAAAAATTTGCTCCAAGGTCAAGGTCACAAGGTCAATAATTATGACCTCATCTGAAAGAACTCATCACATTGCATGCATATGTGAAGTTACACAAGTCTATCATTCCCCAAACAGAAGATATGGCCATGGTTAAAGTTTTAGGTACTGACAGATGGACAAGTGAAAAACAATATACCGCCAGAATCTCTGATTAAGGGGCATAATTAAAGGGAATTGTATTTTTTTAATATATAAGGCAAACATTTCTTAAAATACCATTCAACATATAAACATCAAATATAACTCTTTTTACAGACCAAATAAAGCTGTCAACAAATAAATGTATTAAATTTACAATGTTCAACAAATAAATAATAAATTTACAATGTTCAACAAATAAATTTACCAATTTACATTGTTCAACAAATAAATGTATTAAATTAACAATGTTCAACAAATAAAAATATTTATTTTACATTGTTGCAATATAGCATGAAGATATGAATGAAGATGTGAATTATAAACAAAGATTCTGAAAGGGTGTGTTTCCAATAACTATCCAATAATAAGCACACAATAATAAACAATGAGTTATGTAATCTGCCCTATATCTTTTCCAAACATAATCAAGAGGAAAGTTTATATGTAAGTGGGACATGTATTTCGTTGTCTGCAAATGTATAAGAATGTTGCTTGATTTTCATTGGAACAAGTAACTTTTATATATTGTCAATTGGGGATGACTATGAAATTATTTGAACTGAAGTCAACAAACGGTGCCTTGGTAATACTTGAACTTCTGTTAAAAGTGTGGATACCTTGGTGGGCAGTTTCAATGTAAAACAAGTTAAGTGATGAAACAATTACATATTAGCATCATACTTAGAAGAATAAGAGGATAGCTGATTCTTTCAAATTTGATATCATGAATTAACTGAATAGGTATCTAGTAGTAAGGGAAAAGGCATCTTCTTTCAAATTTGATATCATGAATTAACTGAATAGGTATCTAGAAGTAAGGGAAAAGGCATCTTTCCAAGCCCTTGAATGTACCATACAATAACAACCATAACAAACAACTTAACAATAGGCGAAGCTATCAACACATCAGCCTCATCCAAATGGAGATCTTTATCATCTTTATCTACCATGTTATTATGTAATGACAGGAAGGCTCAAGCGGTCGCAGTATACATGTAAGGTACGTTGCCTTTTTATTGTACAATTGCAACTGAAATACTTTATTCTATCAATTGCTTCCGTTACTGAGTAGAATGAAAATAACATGTTACTACTACTAAAAGAAGTTCAAGAGTTTGTCGTCATGAACAAATTATCTGGTGTAACGAAATTTCTTCTGACGTCTATGAAAATGATGCAATTTTGACATATTTGTAAGGACTACATAGTCACATTAAACAGAATATCTGTCAATTCTTAACATATACAATGTATATCTCAACGTGTGAGGTAGAAAGGTTTCTACTAGTAATCTGTTCTTCTTGTAAAAATATAAGGTTTCTAACTCACTCGATGAGATAATATTGGTATTAGTGAAGGAACCTATATCCTCTATACCAAAAACTAGTATACATTACACAACATTAGAAACATTCTGATTCAAACCAAAAGGAATGCATTAATAACAATTGTTGACAATAGAGGTGAAACAGTTCATACCTTAGTTTAACCACAATAATTTGCTTTCAACTCGGTACATCATGAATAAAAATGTTTGTACCACATACAACATAAGATGTTGCAATTATATCTATATTTTCAGTTTTTTTCCCTTTATCCTGAAATAAAATGTGTTTTGTTGTGGCTTTAGTTTGTTGAAATCTTGGAGGGCTCTGTAACGCAATACATACCGAACTAGAACTCAAGTGTACGGTTTCACCCCTAGTTGACAAGTTGACTAATTGGCAAATAGATCTGGCATCAGGGGAAGATACAACTTCCAAACGCAAGGCATAACTCTTGCCAGTCTGCATTACTGGCTGATTTAACCCTTGCAGTATTTCCCTCGCTTTGTTGTGTCAAGATAGTGAATCGCTGCACCAGAAATGCATAGCGGGCCTGGATTTCTAAACACAGATTTCTTAAGGAAATACTGCAAGGCCTAAATCAGCCAGTAATGGAGATTGGCAAGAGTTATGCCTTGCATTGGGAAGTTTGGGAAGATACAGTTTCTGACAAGGGGGCTGGGGATACATGAACAGGGGGTACCTGTGTACCCCACCCCTACCACTGTGAATCCACCCCTGAGCATGGCTGAGTAAGCAGATCTCTTTCAGGAGTTCAATAGAACATGTAGATGTATGTAAATATATCAATGTTAAGCTTTGTCCTATTAAGTGTAAGGCAGTCGATGTGGATCCCCAGTCCTTATATTGGTCGGATATGATACTGAAGCTGGAGAAATTGCTGCAAATAGAAGAAAATCTTAGTTGGATATGATAAGTTTTTGAATTACAACTCACAATACAAGCCGCTGATGGGATAAAATATATCCCCCACAACTGGAAATTTGTATTCTAGACATTTTTATACAGATTGTATCAAAGAATTTTAATCACCAAGCAGTCTCTGAAATTGTTGATATGTTGCGACAATCGAACGTATGATGTGCATCTAATAAAATTTTGGTTCCAGGTGTAGATGAGCACCTGAGGTGTGATCAACCGTATTGTGAGGAATAAAACTGATAGTCCATCTACACGGATGCGAAGTTATATTTCCCCTCCATACTGTCAGATGACTGCCCATACACTCGCATGTTCAGCCGATTACAAGTGCTCCAAAAAATGCGAGAAGCTTGGGGCAAGTAACTGTGGAAAGCCATCCTTTCTCCATACCATTAGGAACATGTTAACTAATGATTCCGACTGATCGTTTACATTGGTGTGATTGGTCAGCTAATGACTGGTAGAAAATACAGGGTGTCATCAAACCTTGTTGCAAGGAATCAATATAACCAGTGCATATTCCAGCAGATGCTCTATTTTTTATTCGTCGGACCAGGGTCGATTTTAATGAGACTGATATAAGGCGTACCTGCTGCTGACAGTAGAGCTCCTTGACAGCCTGGAGGGTGTGGGTCCCGTCCAGACAGATGGAGCCTGACCCACAGGCACAGTACAACTCAACCTGCAGGCAATACATTATGATGTCATTTTACACAATTCAATTGAGAAATATATTTGATGATGTATTTGTTCATGGACTTATAAATGGTTTGACAAATGCAAGTTAAACTGGTAGAACCAGAGCTTGTTTTTAAAACAGCCTAAGGACGGCACAGTGAAATAATTGCACAGTAATACGGTAATCCAACACTCGTTGATAAAAGTAAAAATATCCTCGACAAGCCTTGGATATTTGTTACTTTTCTCCACTTGTGTTGTTGTTTTGTTTATATGAGAAGACACACGGGTGAGATTCTCTACATGTTAACAATCTATCAGATGGGGTTCAGACTCCATGATACTTCAAGTTTTGGATATTTTGTTATACTTTTAAAAACACACTAAATTATTCATAATTGACATTTTATAGATTAAATCTTCGCCAATTTTATTAGCCAATGCCAGTCACATGAAAGTAGATTGATTAGGTTTTGAGTTCAGGGCCCTTCTTTTGGAAATGTTTGTAGCTTTAAGAATGGGTTTAACTTTTAGAAAATAACGGCCCTGGTCTGAAATGAAGCCTTCCTAAGTCTTAGGGATGATTCCACTTTGTTTCCAAGAAATTCCCCAGTCACCGTCCCCACATCTATACTGCTTATTTGATTCATTTGATTTCCTTTTCATGAAAACAATTAAACACTTTTCTTTTCTTTGGTCATTTTCATATTATAAATGCATGGTACTGAACCTAAACTCTCAAATTCGTTACAATATTTGAACAAGTGTAAAATGATTAATATATTTATGATTCCTCACATTAACTTTTTCCTCCACTGAGAGCTTTTTCTTGAGAAAGGATGCAACTGTCCCTATTGTAGCTCCACCGGTCACTCGGACAAACTTCTTATTCAATGGCTGAAATATTCAAATTTAAACTTGTTGGTTCAAAGCCTTTAAATTGATATGAAATATACCACTTACACATTTATTAGTTTTGATGTCCAGATTTCAGATCAGAAAATAGTGTACAGATAAGTGTGATGATTTAGAAAACAAAATGATATAATCATACCTTTGCAGCAACTCCTGAAGAGCCTCTGTAAATAAGAAAAGTAGAGTCATAGTATATACCTATATACAACTGTTTGAGAGGCATTCTAGAAGTTGGTGTGATATAGAAGATCATTTTTTTTATGGATGATCAACTTCTTTATTAACAATAGCGACGTTTCGGTATAGATCCTTATACCGTTATCAAGCAATTGAGAGAGATGATAAAAAACAGAGGTTATTTACATGTTACATGTCCATAAAATATTTTGTGTTCTTTATATACATAGTATATAATGCCTTGACACAAAGTGGTGGTCATTTTTAAAAATTGTAATCCTGACTACAGCTCTCCGGTCAATAAGCCAAAAAAACACTGCCATGATCAGTCCGAGACACTGAGAGTCCTCCAGTTCACATAAGGCAAAATTCTAGTTTTGGTTTTAATATGTATATTTGTCAGGCAATGAAAACATATCTTGCTCTGTCTAGGTTAGACTTTCAGTAACATTTTTCACCAGAAAAGTGAAAGGCAGACTTCAGTAACATTTTCACAAAAAGCGAAAGGCAGAAGCGAACTAGACGCAAATGGCTTGCTACACATGTACATACCCTCCCTAATATTCAAATTATATTGGCCACCAGCATTAATTTGAAGGAAATAAAGAATTATATCACTACATACCCTCCTGATTCCAGGATGAGTGATACTGGACTGGTGAACTGACAATACTCCACTTCCTCTTCTGACTTCTCCAGTGGACTCTCCTCTTGTGGAATGATTTCTACGAATTGAACACTCAACATTTAGTTTTCCTTCATTTGAACATCTCACATATAACATTTTGTACATGATACTGCATAAACAAATATCAAGAAATTTCGCATATTTTGTTTTTATATAACTTTATTAGAGCAAGATTGATAAGTGTTGGAATTTTTTTTACTCTTTTGAAGCAAATACATAGTAAGCCACTATTAACTGTATATTTTAGAGCTATTGGCTGTTTGTCATTCACAAAATTTAGTAGTTCAACAATATTAAATAGAACATGAAATTTCAGTTTCACCTTTAGTTTCAAACTTGTGTTCTTCATTGAATATTTCTTCTCTCCTGAGTTCCTCTGTAATGAAGTAGAGATAAAATATACAATATACAAGTTGAAACAATACTTTGCTTATCTCCATTTAAATCGTATATGCAAAGGGTTTTTGAAAAGCAAAAACACTTTGGACTTATGCCAAACTGTTATGTTATAAAATCAGTTTTACTTTCATGAAGATAGTAACTCAAATTGACAAGCACAAACTATTCCATTAACAGTGTTGTTCCTGGGTGATCACTTTGGTCACTTTGGAAAATTATGAACTAATGGGCGTCTTTACAATGGTAAAGGTATCCTATTCCTTGAAATTGAAGGGACACCAAGCCAAAAGGGTGGGCAAATTTACCCAGGACCTCTTCTAGGAATATCACTGATTTTGTAATACAGATTTGAAAAGAACTTGTATCAACAATTCTTATCAAAAACTTTATTTAACAAAGAATATTTTGGCATAACATTTAAGAAGAAAAGCTTACATAAAAAAACTCCAAATGAATTTTAAACAATAACATCTTCATGAAATACAGTAGACTGAAAAGTTATGACTTCTTGAAATAAAGTTATTACGACAAATGAAGCACATTATCTTCTGTCACATTGGAAAGACAAATACTCCGAAATATTTTTCAGAGGAACTATAGCACTATTAATCATGACTATTTCAACTACGAATCTCACCCTCAGCCACATGAGGAAGAAGTCTGTACACTATGTCTTGAAGAGTACGGTCCAACCTGAAATAAATTAATGATTATTTACTAATATATGCTCAAATCCAAATTAATGTATTAGTGTTGGAATGGGTAGGACCCAGGTACCCATCACAATACCCGGACCCGTTATCATGTAACTAACTTTATAATAGAACATAATTTGTAATGTTCACAATAAAAGATTACACTGTATTTGAAGATTTCAACACAATATTAGAGTCAATTGTTAATCATAATAAAATATATTTGAAAAAGCTGTATAGCAGTGCTTCATCTTTCTAGCTCCATACTTTAGTCTACCAGTTGAATAAGGTATTACAAAATCTTACAAATATGATGTCAATGATCAACAAAAGGGGTATCTCAGTAGGGTAATAGAGGGTGTGGTACCCGTGTAGTAATTTTTTTTTTTAGTGAATGCCTCTTTTGAAATAAAACAGAAACCTGAAAATGCCATGAGGAATGAATGAAAATATTTCATGAAAGACATAAATTGATAATGAACTACGGTATATTAATAATTTCATTCTTAGAAAGCATTTTTATATTTCTACATCTTAAACTAAAATATCTTAAAATCTAAATCTTAAATAAAGTAAAACAATTCTTGCTTGACATTGACGAATGGATCGGTGGGATGGATGAGTAGATTACAGATGGGACAATGGACACTTTTTTCTGTGTGCTTCACAAAACAGCTCTTGCAAACTGAAATAAACCCATGAAAATAAACAGAACATTTTTGCAATCAATGCATTCAAAAGGTAAATCGTTGATATCTTGATTTTTCAACACAAGTTCAACATCATTTACCTCAAGAAAAATTTACTGTATAGATATTTAAACATTTGTAATTTTGTATACTGAAATGTGTTCATACTAATCATGCTAATACTGCAAAAGTGTTTCAATAATTTACAGAACAAAAGCGCCACTTGTAAGGAAACCTTCTCTAATGCACAAACTAATTTAAAAACTAAATGAAGAAAAATTCCTTGCCCAAGCATGACATACCTCACACCAGTTTCCAACACCGTCTAACTGAAGCCTTGCCACATTTCCATAACTTTCCTGTGTTAGCATAGTATAGCACACTCTCAAGGAAACAGACAGGAAAGATAAGGGGATAAGGCATTGGATAATAAATAAGTGATGGAGACTGGCGTGTGTTATGCCTTGTAGAGGGAAGTTGATGAAAAAGTTAATCATGCCATTATAACATAATAAAATATACCACTGAGGTTTTCATAATGACTTGCAATTCAAAACGCAACCAAAACAAAAATATTTTACACACATGTATGCATGCATTCTGTGATAGTTGTAGCTTCGTACAGATAGCCGAGGCAGATGCCACAGGTTATGTATGGGTTCAGTTTGCATATGGGGATCCACAGTGGTCCAATAGTGCGGGGAGTCTCGGGAATATCTTCCACTGGATAGAATTCTGTGACCGGTGAAACACATCTCTCCACTCCATAGTCTTCTAACACACACTCGGGCGGCGACCCTGGTCTACTGGTGTATGGCAAAAACAGGTATTAGAAAATAAAATATCTTTGAAAATGATTCTACACTAAAAACTATCACGTAACAAGAAATATGGATATACATATTTATATGTATTCAACAATTCTCTGTATTTTGGGACAAAGGCCTTATACTGAATAAATCTGTCTGTCTGTATTCAACATGACTCCTGAACTCCAGATTCCATCTGTAGAGATGTATTATGATCTTTGTTTAAACACATTACCTGTTTGTTGAATTATTATTTTCCTTTTTATCTTTTAAACAATTATCTCACTACAAATAGTGTAAAATGATTGATTGGCTGTAAAAGTATATAATATTACTGTCGACAACATTTAGTCGATTTGACACTGTAAATGAATAGATGACCAACAAACTGAAAGTAAAATGTAAAAACCTTTCTTGTTCTTCCATCCGGTTCTGATGTTTTTGATGCTCTAACAAGCAATACTTTATATTCCATTTCAATTGAAAAATGGCATACTACTTGTCAATAAAGTGACTTATCTTGAAGTAACATATTTTAACCGTTATATGACCCAAATTCGTCTGCTAGTGGTCCCGTATTACTATTCTCCCGGCAAGCTGGACGCTAACGGAAGTGCAGGTGCCCGTTATGTATGGGCATTTTGATTGGTCATTACTATTTCGATAAGCCAATCATTTACGTCGTTACAACAGATGTAGCCGTAATAGAATCCTAGATCCAAAATGGTGGGTACACGTGGTTTCGAGACCTAAAAGCAATATTAAGTTATTTAACAAAAAGGAACACGTGAAACAGTTAAACGACATGTCATATATTCATCATAAACATTAAGCCGATACTTTCGTCGTATTCTTTCAATATGTTTCACAGTTGTTATTATTTTAGTTGTTTGTAAACAAAACAACCGAGCTAGTCCAGCTTGCACGATTTCTAGTTTTACAGTAAATATTTACAACAATTTCGCAATCAGTTCTTGATAGCTGCTGCAAATTAAGTAAGTACTGTTTCATGAAACAAAAGTTTTTGTAACGTGTAAACAATTTGCTGCTGAAATATACAGTGTAGTTCAGTCCAGTTAAAGGGGTTTTAGGGGTAAAATTTGTGGAAAGGAAATTTGAGTTTACATTCTTTAAACATAGGCCTATATGTTATTAATAAATGATTTAAATTCATTCCAGTTGAAACACTATTAAAGATAATAGTTTTCTTAAATTTTGATTCAACTAAAAACAGTGAACATTCATTAAAAAAAACAATGAGAATTGAAGTCAATTAAAATTACTATTAAAATACGAGTTTGTAAGGAGTTGCCACAGCTTGACAATACTTTTATGGTCAGTCCGATGATAATAATTTGTAGATGTCCTATAATTACATGGAACTCTTCATTACTAAATATGTTGTAAAGTAAGTAAAAATTAAATAGATTCAGGTAATGCACAAATACAAAATGGTGAATCTCCATAAAACCATCTTTTGGTACAGCTGTCAATTCTCTCCTAATCCTTTTACCAGAGCAATATAGTAACTGTCCAATCTAGAGCATATGATTGCTAGATTCACCCTGAAAATCAAATAGCCCTTAATACCATTTATACCTAATCCATAGCTTACTGTTACGCATTGTAAGTTTATCCTTATCTTTGAAAATAAATGATGTTGAAAAATCCCCGCTAAAGTTATTGTTCTAGATTGTAGTCAAAATAACTGACTGTTGCCCTACATGGACTTAAGATATCCCTGCAATTAATTTTGATGTTTGTTTTGTTTACAGGCACAGAGTATGTTTGCACTCTATGAGCATGCCTCCGGGTATGCTCTTTTCAGAGTGCGGGAGTTTGAAGAGGTTGCGATGCTACAACCTCAAGTGGAACAGAGTGTTACGGACCTCAGCAAATTTCAGTCTATTGTTAAACTGGTGGCCTTCTCCCCCTTCAAGAGTGGGACCAATGCCTTGGACAACATGAACAGCATCTCCGAAGGTATATCTTCTTTCTGTACAAGTCCCATGAGCAATTATCCTGTTATCAGCGATGATTCGAACTCCACATACAGTAATTGCTTGAGATCAGTTATCCAAAGTGTTCATTAGGTATATTAACAAGTTATCCGTAACTTGTATACTTTGTTGTGAAAGTTTTAAATCTGGTAAGCTTATTGATAGTTGAGAAGACATGTTTTTCATATTATAGGTTGGCAGTTTTAACTTTTAATGTTGCGATAAATAAATATGAAAATGAAATTATTTTTCTGTGTAGGATTGTTACATGAAGACTTGCGCCTCTTTGTCGAGACCAATGTACCAAAAGGAGGCAAGAAGGAGAAGGTAACTCTCGGCGTTGGTGACAGCAAGATTGGAGCAGCCATCTCGGAGGAACTTGGCGTTTCCTGCAGTCATGTCGGTGTTGTCCCGGAACTGCTCAGAGGTAGGTAGGCTTATTACAGCTACGTTGAGAAAATTGAAAATGAAGTTACTTCATTGACAGGAATATAGAACATATCTATCCAAGAACTGCTACATTAAAAGGTTTGACTCTCCTGAATTAATATCTTAAGATGAACTCCCAAGTTAAAATTCCTGTTACTAGGCCACACAGGAATGGACTGATTTATGCAGGTGGTTATATGTTTATAGGAACCAAACAGGAACAATTTCTCTGAATTGTTTTTTGTTACCAGGTGTGCGAGTTCATTTCCACAACCTAGTGAAGGGTTTGACAGATACATCAGCTTCAAAAGCACAGCTCGGCCTCGGCCATAGCTACTCCCGCGCCAAGGTGAAGTTCAACGTGAACAGGGTGGACAACATGATCATACAGAGCATCAGTTTGCTCGACCAGCTCGACAAGGACGTCAACACGTTCTCCATGAGAATCAAGTGAGTTTGTCTCAACTGTAGGAAGGTCAACTTCCCTGCAAGTCCGAACTCCATCACTGGCTTATTGAAGCCTTGGTGCATTTCCTAAACTGTGTTGTGCTAGAGTATTATGAAGTTCAGGTGCAGTGTGCCGCTATGCAAGCACAGAAAAGTTAAGTTAAGTTTTGTAAAAATAATCTTTAGTTTGTTTGGCATACATTTTGCCCTCTGCATCAAAATAAGTACACTGCAATTATATTGTTAGTTATACTGAGAATCTTACTCCATTAATTTTTTTTTTAAATATCTGTGAAAGTGATCTATTGGGCAGAGAAATAAAATCTTGGAAACGGAAAAACAATACCCTGAAAACAAAATTTCAATTACAGAATGATTCAAATTTAGCGGTTTGATATAATCTGAGTCCTGTTTGTTTTTCAGAGAGTGGTATTCCTACCACTTCCCAGAGCTGGTGAAGATCGTTGGAGAGAACTACACATACGCCAGAGTGGTGAAACTCCTCCAAAACAGAAAGGAGATCTCAGAGGAAACTCTGGAAGCACTCGAGGAAATTGTCATGGACGAGGGAAAGGTGAAGGCCATTTCAGATGCTGCAAGGTCATCTATGGGTACGTTCAAATTTAATTGCTCATTCGATTATTATTCTGGCTAGTTCTTTTGCTACAGGATATGTTGCTTATGATTGAGTAAAGAAACATTGAGAACCTTGCACCTTCTACCAGTTATAAATCAAGTAGAAGAAATATTTTGCTTTTCTCAGAATAATGAATGTTGTTTTAATTAATTGTATTCTGACAGATTTTGTTTTATGTGATTTTGGCCAACATATTCTTTTTCCAGGTATGGATATCTCGCCGATCGACCTGATGAACATCAGTATGTTTGCTACTCGTGTGATTGGTCTCACAGAGTACAGGAAACAGCTCTCAGAGTACCTCCGAACCAAAATGAGCGTGGTGGCGCCAAATCTAGCTACACTTATTGGTGAACAGGTATACAATCTAATTATAACATGTATCTAGATGCCTTCATTCACACAATGTTCGATTTCCTTGTCATCATGCTTTGATTGGCCGATAAACGCTTACAAAACATTCAGTTTCAATATTGTTTGCCTTAAAATAATTAGATCAAATATTTCTCTAGACAAAAAGCAAATAAAAACTGTAGGGCCTGTGTCAATGAAAACTATATGGCCTGTGTTAGGCATGTGCATCTCTGAGTCAGTGAAAACAATGTTGAGTCTTTTTAATGATAATTCTTACTCTATCCCTTTGGCAGATACTGTAGATCCATATATTGATGCAAGCAAGCATTAGATTTCTATGGATTGCATGCTTGATAATGTAAATGATATCAATATTCACCAGAAAAGGGAGAAAGAGTATTAGTTTGTAGATATAAAGATTGTCAGATGAGCAATTTTTTTATGTACATATGCTTAAAGAAAATAGCTCATCAAGTAACGGGATATCCCAGTGGCGGATCCCTTTCAAAATTTTTTGCATTGGCTGGTATGGGGAAAAAATTGTGAACCCCCCCTTTTCAATTGGTGGACCCCCCCCCCCCCCTTTCAAAATTCCTGGATCCGCCACTGCATCCCCTATTATTAAGTTCTGATCATGCTGGCTCATTATGTCCAGGTTGATGACGTACAGGTAATCTTGAAAAGACTGATTGTTGGAGAGCGTAATATTGCACTAGTGACTTATGAATTACACCATCTTTATCTGCCAGATAATAAAAGCTCTTGTTTGTGATGCTTCTTCAGGTTGGAGCTCGTCTGATTGCTCACTCCGGCAGTCTGACGAACCTGGCCAAATACCCTGCCTCCACTGTGCAGATCCTGGGAGCAGAAAAAGCACTCTTCAGGTGAGGGGATAAATAAGTAAGGGATATTAAATCTTTTATGATCAATATTTCATTAGTATGTCTAGTAAAAAAGACATCAGTATTTATAATTTCAAAATTTCAAAATATCCCTAATAATTTTTGTCCAGTATATCGATATAGGAATCCCACCATAGGCTTGGTAACTTGGTCTGTTATAGTGAACTTTTCTTGATGCACTGACGTTTTGGTACAATGCTACATTCATGGTTTGCTAGTTTCACTCGATGCTTGATGGTTTTACTACAATACATAGACCTCTTGGTCTTGCATTCTTCCTCCCTTTCATAATACAAGCTTTTTATATGAAGCTTTTTAGTGAAATGCTCTTGATAAGGGGCCCCTTTTCACTTCACCTTGTCTCACTTCACCTCACAAATAAACGATTATACATGATAGTAACCCTCAAGAGTCTTTAACATAGCTTACAAACTCGGTTTGTATTTACAACTGCTATCAATAGATATTAATGTATTATTTACACAAGTTCATGACTCTTCAGGATGTTCAAAATGAATATTTACACATGGATAATTTTCTCTTTGACAGAGCCCTGAAGACCCGAGGAAACACACCTAAATATGGTCTGATCTTCCATTCCACTTTCATTGGACGAGCTGGATCAAAGAATAAGGGTCGTATCTCTCGCTACCTTGCCAACAAGTGCTCGATAGCCTCAAGGATTGACTGCTTTGCTGGTAATTCACATAAAGAACTGTACTCGCCTCAGTCTGATTAAAGTACAGTTTCCCTGAGGAATAAAAGTTGCAAAATAGTACATTTATTGGGATACAAAACTCTTATTGTTCGGAGGTCTTTTTGCAAAACTGTCTGATAAGATCACGTATGCTTGCATGTTCTGACCTAATTCAGTTAACCAATCACAAGACATCCAACAAAAGCTTTCGGTGCGAGACGCTAGAGGCATATCACTCCAAACAGCTATCCTTTCGTCTGTTCCAAATGATTTCAAAACAGAGACGATTTGATTGGTCAGCTATTTGACAGGGCTTTGTCTGTGCTAAATTCATACAGAACACACACACACACACACACACCTATACAGGGTATCCTCAGAATCTATAGAACCAGTTCGTATCCTATTCCTGTTATGAACTATTTTGCGGATTTAATTCCTCGGAACAAGGTCAATTTTAATCAGACTGGCTCAATCAGCCATGACTCAGTGGGATCGTTCTCTGCAATAGAAGAGTCATCAACTAATAGATAGGAAGTTGCTGTAATTTATAAATCTCAATACTCCTTTCAATAATCTATATTAATTGGAAATATCAAAGTATTAAACCTTAAACATTGTGATCCATAAATATAAAATACTGGAGTAGTCTTGAACTTTTGTTTTAGAGTTTACATTTGAAAATAAATATGTTGGTGGGTACATAGTTTTAGATAACTTTGAGACACCTTCCAGACAACTTCATTAATTTGGCTGTCACTCATTCAAGTATAAGAGACCTCAATACTTTGCCGTTTCAGATGCATACTTTGAGGTGCATTTTAGATTTACATTCTGGAAGTCATCTCTCAACGGCATGAACATATCAAAACTGTTAGGTTTTTCCACTCAACAAATCAGAATAAAACAAATTACACCAAGATCCTGTTACAGTTGAGCTGCCCCTGTTCTGATACATGTGTTGGCCCTGTTACAGAGTACCCGACCACCGTGTTCGGAGAACACCTCAAACAGCAGGTAGAGGACAGGCTGACGTTCTATGAGAGCGGAGACAAACCTGCCAAGAACATCGATGTCATGAAACAGGCAGTGGAAGAGGTGACTGATGGTTTCTTCTTTTGATTCCAACTCAACTTTGATTAGACCATGTGCCTCTTGAGAATATACAATCTATGAATTTGTATTGTACTTTTTAAAAATGAGAAAGATGAGGATTATGGCTTAGGTTCCTCAAAGCAGATTGTTCTTACATCTGCAACATTCAGTTTGCTCAGGGAGTGCAGTCTTTTGCTTTGATTCATATACATAAACACTGTGATAACCAATGATAATGTTTCTCTCAGATTTCTTAACACGTCGTTTCAAACAATAACATTGTCTCCCAGATTTATCATCACACTTTTTGTTAACCGATGATACAATATCCCAGATTCAACACACTTTTTGTCAACCAATGATTCTGTGTATCTCAGTTTTATCAAAGCACTTCATGCTAACCAATGGTCATGTCTGTTTGCAGGCGGTGGTCATCCAGGCAAAGCTGGCCAAGAAGGAGAAGAAGCGAAGGAAGAAGGAGAAGAAACGACTGGAGGAGAGCATGGGCGCCGACACGACCGCCGATCTCGACACAACCCAGGAGGAGCAACAGTCGGCCAAGAAGAAGAAAAAGAAGAAGAAGAAGTCTCCGGAGGAAGAGGAGGAGGAGGAAGAGCCCATGGAGGTGCAGGAGGAGGAGGAGACCGAGACGCCAAAGAAGAAGAAGAAAAAGAAGAAGAACAAGGAAAATGAGTGAAATACTTGGAAACAAGAGTCCGATTAAAAGAGTATCTGAGCATATATGATGGTGTAGAATTGTTAGAATTTTGAAAGACAGGAAGATGAAGACTACTTGAAGAAAGATGTCTGGCCCAAGAATCGCAAAACAATCTTGGCATGATCTTGCGTCATTTGACAAAACTATATTTTCCTCGTCTTATTTTCTGATAATTAAAATGGATTTGAACTAAATTGAAAAAACTAGGCTCAGCATTTGTGTTTTGCAGATAATTTTCTAAGTTGCTTCAAGACCCTAGGGTCTGAGCATTTGTTACTAGAATGAATTTTGACTGAAAGAGATTCAGACTGTTTGCATTTTTAGAGCACATATGAGAGCGATTCAGACAAAATATCAGATCATAATCATCCGAGCAATGTTTCCGTATGTCATAAGGTAGAGTGCTTAGTACATAAGTATTTCCCACTCATTGTGGTAGGTGCAGAAGAAAGATATCTGACCAGTCAATATGATTTATAGAGTATATTTCTTACTGTGTGAAAGACAAATTGATAATTTGTACCTTTAGGAAGAGAACTGGATACTTTCTAAAAGCTTCAATCAAGGTTTAATTGAAAACGTTAATATTAGGAAATATATTCTCTTTTTAGATATTACTAATTATGTAAAATAAAACAAATAGAATATTAGGAAATATTATACCTTGTAGATAAAAAATTATACGCTTTCCTACTTTACTGTATACACTCAACAGAATGCCCTGTTTTGGAGTGTTTAGAATATGTTAATAAAACTGTTGCTGGGTTATGGACTGAAGTATTAGGAAAACATTGAATCTAATACCCCCTATTGTTTTCTTCTATCTATTGTTCCTGTTTTGATTTAATGATGCATTTAAAACAAAGAAACGTTCTCTTGTGTTATTGACAGAATGTCATCTCCACATGAAGTTTTTCTTTCAATTTTAGAATCATACCATACATCATTGAGAACATTTTCATTTGTTACTTTAGCTTGAACAACTAGATTTGTTTATTGTTTTAAACAATACATCCATTTTGACAGAAAGCAAAATTACAAATAATTCAGGGTGGAATATATTGTATAGCTTCCGTTCGATTGAAGATTTTCAATTGAATGTGATTGAACAAAGTCATTTTTGTTCCAAATCTTGATGCACTATTGCATTATTGAAGTAGCCTTCATTTGAATAACATATTAATAATGAAATAAGTTTAAGCATGTTGAAATTCCATTGCTTTCGTACAACTGCATTATAAATATAAAGTTATTTTCATTAAACATCAATTTAAGAACTTGAGTGTGTTTTACTTGTTTTTTCATTGACCAATGTCAAAGGAGATCGTTTAAAGTTATCTTATCTAAAAGGTCTCATCACAATAAATGCACAAGTGAAGGACGATCACTAACCAATCAAAAGTTCTTGTATCAAGATCAAGGTCGCAGGGTAAAAAAACTTATGACCCTATTTGAAAGGTCTCATCACAATGGATACACATGTGAAGTATCAAAAGCATGTCACTGACCATAGAAAAGTTATGGACATGGTTAAAAGTTTTCAAAAAAGGTTCTTGTTTCAAGTTCAAGGTTATGACCTCAGCTGAAAGATCTCATTACAATGGATGCACATGTGGAGAATCAAAGGCCTATCATTCACGAACCAGTCAAAGGTTATGGCCAAAGTGTTTTGGACAGAAGGACTGGTGAAGAACAATATACACCAAGAATCACTCTTGGGGATTGGTGGTGCACATATTAACAAACTAAAATATAACTACCCGTTTACTAATGCAACAACATTAACAACATTAATTTTGAATGTTAAATGTAAAAATAGAGCGCATTGGCCATGTATGAGGTGTGTCCTAAGAGTTTCTTGAAAACTGAACAAACTTTAAAATGTTACGGATTTATTTTTCAACATAATCCCCCTGACCAAAATGAATTTGGTCTTCAACCTATCTGAAAACCACTTGTAAAAAGTGATGTGGCCCTAAAACTACTCTACGTCCACAATGACGTTCTCATGGGTCTCAAATACATGACCACGGAGCTTTGTTTTCAGTCAAGGGAAGAGAAAGAAGTATGAAAGCTAGATCTGTAGAATAGACCGTGTTGGGCAGAAACTTGAACCCACAGTCCTTTGCGGCACTGACTGCAACCTTGGCGGAGTGCACAGGAGTTTGTCCTGAAAAAGCCACACACCTGCAGTTTACTCCTTTGTTTCTCTCTGATCTTTTCCTGTAATTGCCGCAGTTGATTTGTCTAATACACGCTATTGTTTGCAGAACACGTCTTTAAATAACAAATCATTATTTTACCCTGCGAGTCCCAGAAAATGTCATGACCTTACCATTGGTGGAAGACGTTTTGAATGTTTTTGGGGATGGGTGATGTAACGAGTTACCACTGCACACTTTGGCTTTTTGTCTCGGGATGAAAATTGTGAAGCACGGGCTCATCCTGAGCAATGACATGGGCCCAAAATAATTCTGCGGTATTCGTCAAAACGTTACTGACAAACCATGGAACGTTTTAGCTTTAGATAATATCTGGCGACTCGAACGTGCCGATACCTTATTCATATGTAAATGTTCATGTATACTCCTTGACACAAGTTTACATTCCGTGCTAAATGTAATGTCATATTTTCTAAATTACACATGAACTAGTGGCTCTAATCTACATGTTTGGGTATAAATGCAACAACCCATCCTCGATAATCCAGCGCTATTGTTCCGATAAATCTGTGTAGATTTATCGGAACAATAGCGCTGGATTATCGAGGATGGCAACAACCATGGTGTAAGGAAATCTAAATCATTACATTTGAACCCAATTATGTAACACTGTCACCGTTCACCACTGGTAGTGAGTCCGTGCTAATGACGAGAAAACTGCGTTGTAAAATTTACTTTTCCTAAGCATTTGCATGCAAACTTTTCTGATGCACGTGTTCTTTATAACTGCGAAATGCGTGACACTTGGTATTAAGGTAGGGACTGAGTCAGCATGGTTCAATTTTACAATTCTGGGTTGGAGAAGATCACCCACGCCAGAAAATCGTCAAAGACATGGGGACCGCCCTTTATTCGACCTCACGCCATGTACAGAGTGAGTGAGTGAGTGAGTTATTGTTTAACGCCGCTTCGGCAGTATTGCAGCCATTAGCGGCGACCATGTACAGAGAACAGACTGGTTACATGTCCCCCTGATCTGAACTTCATCGAGTATGTGTGAGAGATTCTACAGAGACAAGTTTCATCAATAGTTCTCAACAAATTGAGTTAAAAACAAACAAAGACCCATTTCTGAAATCATATAAAAACAAGTCATGTACATGTACATCCTAAGAATACTTATTACCAGAACTTAGAATTGTTCTTTAATTACATATGTTTTTGTCCATATCTCTTGTTTTCTCGAACATTTTTTCACTGGATTGAATATACTATACTGTTGATTTATTGCCTTACATGTTTGAATGTGTATGAACATGAACAAAAATGAATAAAGTTATAAAAAAAAAGAGTTTCATCAATAGTACTGCAACCTCCAACTAGTTCATCTTGAACGTACCTTCCTTGAGGAACGACAGCGTACCCTTCCTCAGTCAGTTATATTGGGAGGATCATTCTGATTCTAGACATGCAACGTCGTTGGCAGGCATGTATTTAGGATGGAGATGGACATATGCGACACTGAGGTCATGTTTGACAATGACAAACGCGAGTTACCAGTCACAATTGTAGTTTCATTTGATCGTGAGTCCACAGGGGCTTGTATTGTCGTAAACTAGCGACTACAAAGCATATGAAGTCGACGATCCAGCCTCTTCTACTATAATAAAACAAGAAGACAAGGTCAGTTGGTCATCAACACTGACATTCAGACTGTTACAGGAAACATTATGTACCTCGTGATTTTCGTGCCGTAATCACTCCACTGGAATGTTCTTCATGAATGTACAATATGGTTGAGTTTCCGACATTTGTTCATATTCATGCCAAGATCTTTTGGGACACCTCTCGTAGCTCTTCAGTATTTACATTCATTATATTATACATTATATAAGGAAACAGTTTAAAAGTTCATTGTTGTTAATAATCTACAACTTATATCCATATTGGCCAAGAAGTCTGTACAAGCGGCTTCAGCTTTCTGAACCTTCAGGTTCTTGAGAAGTAAACGAAATCATGTTTTTATGGTGTTGCCCCTGTGACCCTTATTAGGGACTACATGGTCTACCAAGTCTACAATCAATAATGCCAATTAGCTAAGGTTTCAAGGCATACAGGATTGCAGCTTTTTAGTTTTTACCATTCTGAAGAAGAAAACTTTAAAATGTGACCCGTGTGGTCGTTTTCAGGATCTTAAGAGTCACCAAATCTACAATCTATAATCCCCATTAGCTGAGGAGTCTGTACCAAAGATTTCAGCTCTCTTTAGTGCCAGTTGTTCTTGAGAAGATGAAAAAGCAAAATGTTGCCGGACGCCATGCCATAATTATAAGGCCAGAGGATCAAACAGGCCCGATGACCTAAAAATATTGCCAAGTTGCCTTAATTTCCCCTCTAGGGATTGCATAATACAATATCCCAGTATTACTCAAGGAACTAACTCATATTTACAGAGTTTATAATTACTTCATGAGAAGACAATATTTGTTTTAGGGCATGACGAGGGTCAGTAAATATAGTCAACAAAGAAAGTTAAGGGCCACCTCAAATTGAAATTTTGAGTATTTAATAGTTCATGTTACAGTACATAATATTTAAATATTGAACATTATGGTGGTCATTTAGATGCTTCCTGAAACCTTTAAACGATTTCCTATCATAGGACATAGGAAACGATCGAATGTCTTCAGAATAACATCTCTGCTAAATGGAGACTACAGTTGGTTCATTTGGTCTTGATCCCCTCAAATATGGGCGTGGCAGGGTGTCCTCCGTCAAACATTCTTTCGACTTCTCTTCAGAAACTAGTAAGCTAGGAAGCTCAAATTGTTAGAATATCTAAAAGTAAGATTAGTAAATTGCTGTTCTCCTTTTCTTTTTAGGATCCTGTCTAAAGCTACAATCTATAATATGTTCATGAGCTAAAATAAAACCTACAATAAAAATAATTGAATACAAATCATGCAGTTTTAAAAATAAATATATTTTGGAAAGTGTTAAAGGGACACCGCGTCGAGAATAAAAATCGGATCATGTGTATCTATCTATGCTGATTAACATGTCTGCTAACATGTCACAGATTCAGAATTTCAGACAATTGACGTAATTGGTAATAAAAACTACTGCAAGTAGACAGTGAAGTGAAGCGTAACTCGTTAGCAGACACTCTAATAAGCTTAGTGAGATAAAGATGAGACTCATTTTTATCCTCGACGCAGTGTCCCTTTAAATCATTTAATTAGCTTTTAATTGATACCAACAAAGACAATATATGTAAGTCCTTGAAACAAATAAGATGTCCAAGTTTCTAATTTAATTTTTTTTTAAATTGGAATTTCTTGTGGAAATAATAATTAATGAAAATGAAGTGTGGACATCGTCACAATAATTAAAAGGGAGGTAACTCTTTCAAGCGAAGTACCGGAAGTTGATACCTGTAACGGCGAGACTTGGTCCACATGGTTTTGATGAACTGAAAACAACATAATCTTTGGCATCGTTAAAAATCTAAAGAGGTATACAATCCAACTTCATTTGCACAACAATGTTAACCTGGAATAAATAAGTTAATTTGCTTGATTTTCGTTAATTAGTGTTCAGCAATGACAAAAGATACTATAGAAAAGTGAAACGTGGCTGTTTTACATGCAAAGGCAAAGCTTAAAAGGAGGGTTCTATTGGGCTATTTTTTGTGGAAACGAAATTCGAGAGGGTATCCCCGTTTACACATATATGTTATTAATACATTACTAAAACACAGTCGAATTGAAAGACATTAATGAAGTTAATACTTTGACGACTTTACATTTCACAACTTGATAAAGACAAGCACACATTTGTTGAAAAATCAAAACAATGAGAATTGAAGCCATTCAACGGCGCTGCGAGCGGGAAAAACTTCGCTACGGCCTAACAGCATATTGTTTATTGGTTTTATGATACATTATGTGTTAATATGTAAATATTCTATCAGTATATATGTGTTACTATTACAAAAAATCAAAATTGAGTTAAATATAGCGTGTTTTCATTTCGCGAAATGCCAAGAAACCAAAATGGAGGATACTGCCGACAGATCGGCGATAGAACTTTCCCTTTAACTTCATCTGTTATTTAATCGCCATTTCGCAAATAATTTATTAACATTTCATACTCTAGTAGAACTCTACTTCGGAGGTCAATTAAATACAATTTGAGACTTAAACAAGACACACAAACATTATTTTGAATTAAAAATCTAAATGAGGTGTGGTGACTCTTTTAAAACTTATATTTTAGCTGTGAAGCATTGAAGAGACCGGGGACAAGAGACTGGAATGCCACAACAAACAGAAGAAGGGGATTTCCCCCGTGGTGGTTCAAAACAAAAGGGAAAGAAGCGGAAACTGAAAGATACTGAGAAAGATCTCTTCAAGGTGTGTTTTATTTGTAAATGAAGAATATACAAATTAACACTTGTGTTATCTACCGAATTATTGATTAAAATTTTATTTCTATTCGTATAATCTCTAATGTAATAACATCTGCTGCTGAGTAGAAAAATGGTCAGTGCTTGAGATTGGTGCCTAACACTGAGGGTGTGGGTTTTAAATCAGTGCAAGGGGCTCATTCCAAAAGTAGAACAATTTGTCCATAGATATAAGGGTTTATATATAAACCAAAATATTTAAACAAAATTGACTACATATCAGGGTATAGTCTAGTGTTGAATCATTGACCCTTAGCTAAGTTTGTATGTTACCATATGTTTTGCCTTCTGCTTCTTCGGTATGAGCATAAAATACAGAACCGTGACAATTTAGATATTTCCACTTCCCTTCTTTCTATTTTAGACTGAAAATGACGAAGCTAAGAAAAAGAAAACCAATTCCGAAGTGTTGACACCAAAGACAGGTACCAATCAGAAGAAAAAGAAACAGAAAAAGAAACAAAATAAAAATAATCAAGAAAATAAGAAGAATGTTAATCAAGATCTTCAGAAGAACAGCAAAGATGTTAACAAGAATCCAGAAAAAAACGAGACACCTTCCAAAAGCAAGAAAAAGAAGAAAGGTAAAGATAATAGCAATGTTCAAATAAAACCTAAAGTAGACAATGAATCTAACGACAAGTCACCGACAGGAAACAAGAAAAAGAAGAAAAATAAAAATAAAAATAACAGCAAAGTTCAAATGAAGTCTAAAGTGGGCGGTGAATCTAGCGACAAGTCACCGTCAGGAAACAAGAAAAAGAAACGAAGAAACAGGAAGAAGAATGCCGGCAACAAGAAAGCAGAGAAGGTGGACCATGATAAGAAGGAAAGTCTGGGAAGAGTTGACAAACTTCATTTTGGTGTGAGTTCATTTAATAATAATATAACTCTCTTTCTCATCCAGTAGAAGACCATCAATTTAATAGCGTATTAGCGTACACTGCCAATCGCCTCTGTGCTCTGCAGCTTTGGAGTGGTTCTATTCTTTAATTTCTTGCTAATCGTTTACAGTCTAGATTAATGTTGCTTAAGAGTTGTAAAATAATATTAATAACCATTTAAATCTAAATTTACAATTAATTAGCAAATTTAACAAATGTTCAAAGAAGTTATCCGTCTGAATGATGTTCATAGTTTAGTCAAGGACTTAAAGGTGCATCCATTGTGTTTCATAGAATTTTATTTGGCTTTAATACGTTCCAACACACCATATGTGCTGTTTACAATACAAACAAATTCACTCAGCTTGCATATTCATCCCCAATAGCCAAACATATCATAATTACTAGTTTCCAATTAAAATCGAGTAACATCATTATGCATGTGCAGAAACCGAAAGTGCACGTCCTATTTACATGCACAGTAGTTATATGACCTATTGAAAATTATCAACCCAAATATGTTAGTTTGTCTGGTTTAAATAAGATTCCAAAATTATGTTTGACTCATTGGCGCGCGCGACACGCTGTGCATTGTCCGGTTTTCGATCAAAACTCGATACTTTCACCTTCATATCGTCAATATACTAAGTCGATCATCATCAAAATGATAGTTTTAGGTAACAGTTGGTACTTCTTGATAAAATTAGACCATTTATAACGTTTGGCATATTTGACCCCCAACAACACAATGGATGTACCTTTAAATTCCATGGTTTAGTGTTGTCAATATGTAATACTCATGAGAACATAGCCAAATAATACTGACTGAATTATATATTTGCACTGAACTTTAGGTATTTAACCATGAAAAGAACCTATAATGATGAACTTGTAGAGAAAATGGTTTCTCAAATAAAAACAAGAACACTTTTTGCCAGGATTCTTTCAATTTCTGACAAAATATCTGTAGTTATGTTCTGACTATTGTACGATATTTTGATATTTTCGTAGAATGTTGTGGTTTATTGATTAAAAAAGCAATGCATGTGGTATTTATATATTATACTATCTATGATGTGTTGTGACAGAGAGTACAAGTCGGGATGCACATTCTTGGGTGTGTGGCGAGGGTCGACGAGTACAGCTTGACCTTTGACCTGCCGGGAGGTCTTCAGGGTGAGGTCGCGATCACGGCAGTGTCCGATACATACACAGAACAGCTGAAGCGACTGACAAGTCGGGATAGTGATGACGAGGAGGATGACAACGAAGCAGGGGTGAGATATTCAGAACACTAAGCAATGACCTGTCTTACACAATTTTCATCAAGTAGTAACAGTAACAAGGGATCTGGCAATCAAAAGCAAACTAAGTCGTCAACATTGTGACATGGTATTGGTAACCATTATAATGGCACAATATGGAAACAGAATTGGGCTGTGGTTTACGCAATGTATAGTAAATTTGTTTTCAACAAACTAGTTATGTTTTCCCTCTATTCAAATAGGTGTCCCTTTTCCAGATGTGTTAATACATAAATAAGTGATAAATGACAGATAAGTTTGATCTTGTTACTAGCAGGAGTCTACAGTCTCATTAAAATCAAATCGTTGATTCGTTCTCTGTATTTCATTTGGCTGCCGACTGGTCACTCATCTACATAGATGAGTGATGATAAAATGTAGCCAAATAAAATATAGAGAACGAATCAACGATTTGATTTTAATGAGATTGCAGGAATCTAAAGCAAAGTTCAATAATAGTTACCTCTACAGTTACGGTAAAGGTGTCATGCAACTTGTCGGCTATGGAGAACTGTTCTACATGCAGTAAGGTTTGGGTACAATGCTACACTGAATTTCGGGGGCGGGATAGCGCGTTCGACTTCGGATCAAGATGTCCGGGGTTCGAATCCCGCCAGGGGCACGGCAACTTTGTCTGCAGTAGAGAACTGTTTTACACGCAGTAAGATTTGGGTGCAATGCTACACTGAATTTCAGCGCAGTACCACCCATGGTTCGCTAGTTCCAGCCGCTGCTCGCAGGTTTCACCGCAGTGCATAGCCACATGACTTTGCAGGGTTTCTCCCTGCCATAATACTAGCAACCGCGATGTAAGTGAAATACTCTTGAAAGCGGCGTTAAACCCCAACTTACCTCACCTACACTGTAGTTCAGCTTAATATCACCCATGGTTCGCTAGTTCCAGTCTGCTTGCAGGTTTCAATGCAATGTATAGCCACTATGACGCTGTGGGCTTTCTCACTGCATAAACTCTAGCAGCCGTGATTTAATTGAAATACTCAGGGGTGTTAAAACCCCAACTCTCCTCACGATGAAGTTGAGTGATAAAAATCATTAAGTTTGATCTTTATACGGCAGGAGGTTGTCCCACTGAGTGCCATGTACCGTCCCGGGATGCTGTTTCCCTGCAGAGTTGCTGCCATCAAGATTAGGTCCGGCTCCAAGAAGAAGATATTCCTCAGCATTAACCCCAGTGTCGTCAACAAAGATCTGGTGAGGTCTCACATCAAGGAGGGACTGGTAAGTATAGCAGACCATAGGATATTAGATAACATTTTGAAAGAACTCTCATCTCCTGTTTTGAATAGTCCTGAAAATTGACCATTCCAAAATTATATGCAATGATGCAAATGATAACAGCCCATGTGATTTTCAATAACTCTATAAATGTGAAGTTTAAAGAAATATATATTACTTCATTTTTAAAATCTATCTATATGGGCTTTTTCATACATTGCATAGGCAGATACAGAATTCTGGAAAGGGCGAGGGTTTTACTCATTGAAAAGAAGGTGGTTCCATGAAGCATATTTCAAGGGACTTTTGAACCCCTGAACCCAACTCTGCAACCATCACTGCATTCCTTGCTGTATATACCGTATTTCCTCTAATAGAAGCCGAGCCTCAAATCAGCCCGGGACACAGGAGACACATCAGCAAGAGTCCTTAAATGTTACTAAGGGCCCGGTCCCCTATTGGAGGAGCACAGTGGTGTAGTGGTTAGCGTGCTTGCCTCTCACGCCAACGGCCCGGGTTCGAATCCCGGTGGAGACACCAAACATTTGTGACCTGGGTCTTATACTGTGTTGTGCCCCTGGGCAAGGCACTTCATCCACATTGCACTCAGTCCACCCAGCTGTTTAAATGGGTACCTGATCACGGGAGGTACGGACCTATATGGTCGCGCGGAGCGCTTAGTAGCGACACCGAAAGTACAATTCCTTCAGGGTAATAATTGTACCGCCATTGAGCAGTGCTTGCACTGGATATTAGGCGTTAAAATGTATATTATTATTATTATTTTTATAAGGTACACATTGATTATGGCTGCTTTTCTACAGGTGCTTGGCGGAGCAGTGACAGGGTGCGAGGAGCATGGTTATGTACTAGATGTGGGTGTGGCGGGTACCAGGGCATTCCTACCTGACAAACATGCACAGAAGTACATCAGTAAGGTCAACGAAGGTGAGACAATAATTGATGGTTTCAAAGAAATGTGAATGAAACTTTGAATCTGAAAAAAATGAAGACACGTTTGTTTTGAAATTCTATTGTAAAACAAAGGATTTATTTCCTTGAATTAAGGCCAATGAAATTTGTATAAAAAGATAATGGACAAAAAATCACTTATATTACAAACTGTCGCTGTTGATCCAATGATCAATGTTTTTAAGGTCAGACTTAGTTCTCATAGCCTTGAGTTAGAATAGGGTTCTGCTCTTTTGGCGAGTTGAAGCTCAAGCTATTTGACTCATACATGATTGTTGCCCCACTGTTGCAGACAGCCCAATACATGTGGGACAGGTGCTGCGATGTCAGGTACAATCTGTCAAGGGAAACTTAATCACTGTCAGCATCAACCCCAACAAGCTGGCCAAGATCAAGGTATGTTTTCAGTTATCACTTTAAAGGGGCAGTAGCACGTTTTTTGCAAATTTTATTTTTTTCAAATTTCCCATTTATAATGATAGTTTATGTCATTTATATTTACTTTTTGTGTAAAACATCTTATTACACAAACCAATTATCCTTAGTGATAAAAACAGTATTGTGTAGAAAGCAAAAATTGCATGGCAGCCATTTTATTGTGAACACAATTTATTATTTCGAATGACAAAAAACGATTCCCATGGCTTTACGGAACCATGTACATTAATTTTTTAGATTGATTTTCCCAAGAGGGAAGGGTGTTTAACTGTTGGCGAGATTATTTTTCAATTACTTTTCATCGACTTATTTCACGGGGAAAACTTGCTACTGCCCCTTTAACCCTCTGAATGTGTAAATGTCATTCTTGGACATATGGTCCTCACTTTTGACAGAACAAATACTGTACATATTTTTAAACAGATAGACCAAGGTCTTAAAGTTACAGTTAGACTTGGTGTTGTCAAGATCTGATGCTAAATAAAAGGTTGATGTTACCAGAGCTGTATAATATAAAAATACATCGGACAATGAAATTGATACCGGTACCGGTAATCAAAACTTACCAACTTGTTCTGTGTCCATGAAAGTCTAGTCCAAGATTGTTTATGAATGTTAAATGTGTTTATAAAAGAAACATGACCTTTGGAACCAAGCATTGGAAAATAATCAACATAAATTCTGATATATCTGCAGTAAAAACATTGGAGAACAAGTTGTTTTCCTTCAATTCCATACGAGAAAGGTAATATTGTCAGTAAACAGGTATTGTCATCGGTAAACAGGTATTCTCATCAATAAACAGGTATTATTGTTAGTAAAAGGTTTATGTATACATATGTATGTGTATATGTAACATTATCAGATAAAGTACAATCATCTCCTGTTTCCTTCAGATGCCCATGGACAGTGAGTTGGACTCCTCTACCCTGCAGTCTGGCCTGCAGGTGACCGGAACAGTGAAAGAGGTGAGTGTCGGTGGGTGGGCCCTACCTGTCTGTACCTTGTGTACAGTGTTGTTCAGGGAGGACACATGATATGTGTTACTGACATTACTGGATAAAATATTTTACATTAACATGACCTCCATGTCTTTCTCCATGAAAGTGGAAATAATTTCAGGAATTTTTACTTCACCTGCCTTCAAGCTAATTTTTTGTTGTAATTCCCAAATCTTGATTTATTGATTCTTTTAGTCCTTGCTTGTACGAGTTAAAAATATAATCCATAGTGTTGAGAGAAAATTATAGTAATCTGCTCTCAGAGATAAAGTATATAGAATGTACATTTATTAAATTAGTTGTTTTAGTTACAAATAAAAATTAATGATAATGCTAAGGAAAACTCCCATTTGTGTTATGCAGTGATATTTTGGGTTTCCAAAAAAAAACGCGTTTAGCGCGAAGCGGGGGATATAGTATTCGGCTGCATCCGTCCGTACGCACGTCAGTACGAAATGGAATAACTCAAATACTATTCACTGGATTCTTTTCATATTGTGCATATGGGTTCATCATAGGAAGAGTAATGTTCCTACAGAGGTTTGCGACCTTGACCTTCATTTCAAGGTCACAACGAGACTTCGTCATTTTACCCTTGTCAGCGGGATATCTCAAGAACCATTTGCTGGATTCTCTTCATATTTTACACATAGCTTCTCCAAGGAAAGACAAAGGGCTGATTGGATTTTGGTGACCATGACATCATTCTCAAGGTCACAGTGGAACTGTGATTTTTTCGACAAACTAATTTACATGTAATTCCATCATATCTTACACAAAGCACCTCCTAGGGAAGACAAAGCGCTAATTAGATTTTGTTGACCATGACATTATTCTCAAGGTCACAGTGGAGCTTTGACTTTTCCGACATGTTTGACAGTCGATTTTGCTGATTTTGACATTATTTTTCAATTTTGAAGTATTAATTTGCGGCGGGGGATCATGTCACCTTAGTGACAACTACTTGTTAGTGTTTTAGTAAGACCGATATCACTCTCACACTGCAGTATTGCCTTGTTTCAGGTCCTCAAGGATGGTTTGTCAGTGTCGTTCAACGGTAGAGTTGGATACGTACATCGGACCCACACCACACAGTACAAACACAAGAAATCCTTCGCTCCTGGCAATCAGGTGGGTTTTTCTAACAGTGCAATGTTCCTACTATACAATATTCCACTTAATTCCTGACAGTTATAAACCTATTGTACCTTCAAACATCTTTACTGTCATGATTTTTTCTGATCACTCGTCACTGCACTTTAAGCATAATATTTAAGTATGGAAAGCGCAATACAAATCCACTATTACTGTTATTTCAATTATATTGCTTACTGTCCAAGCTTAAGGACAGAGTTGTTTAGGGGTTAGTATCAGAGGTCCTTGTTCAAGTAACTCAATGACAGCAGTGTCTTGAAGTTGGTAGTCAATAAATGGTCTTATTTCAGCAGTTCGATCAGCAAATCTTAGTTGCCCAAATGATTGTTGAATCCAATTTTGGGATTTTCCAAAGTGTCATAATTTAACAACAACTAAGGGGCCAAAAAGCAAAATATTTTGTCTGGCTACTAGTTGTCTGTCACAGTGGTTTTCTAGCAGCTATATACATTGTATCAATTAGAATATTTTCACTTCATCATGAACTTTTATTTTTGCAGGTGTCAGCGACACTGTTGTTTACGTTGAACGATAACTCCATCGCCTATCTGTCTCTTCTCCCTCATCTGGTGGGCTCCACATGTCTCGAAGTGTACACGACATTATCAGCGCTAGCGGACAATAAGACTCTCCACCAGGTGTCAGCACTAGATGCTCTCAAGAAGGCTGTGTACTTCAACATGGATGGTGGACTGAAGGCCCTCGCTACTGTACGTGTCACATTATGTATCAAAGTATTTAATATTTGTCTTAACTCTGAATGATGTTGTAGCTATGTGCTGTAGCGTGTTTCTAATGGAAACAAAACGATCTCAGAAATATACCTCAAGTTACCTAAAGACTTTTTAGCTCATCAGGCCTGAAAGGCCCGATGGGCTTATGGCATGGGATGGCGTCCGTCCATCCGTCCATCCGTCCGTCCGTAAACTTTTAACTTTTTCGACTTCTTCTCCAGAACCAATGACTCCAGAGAGCTGAAATTTTATGTACAGACTCCTTGGCCAATGGGGATTCTAAATTGTAGATTTGGTGACCATGTGACCCCAAATAAGGGCCACAGGGGTCATAAGGTATAAAGCTATTTTCATCTTCTTCTCCAGAACCAATGACTCCAGAGAGCTGAAATTATATGTACAGACTCCTTGGCCAATGGGGATTCTAAATTGTAGATTTGGTGACCATGTGACCCCAAATAAGGGCCACAGGGGTCATAAGCTATAAAGCTATTTTCATCTTCTTCTCCAGAACCAATGACTCCAGAGAGCTGAAATTATATGTACAGACTCCTTGGCCAATGGGGATTCTAAATTGTAGATTTGGTGACCATGTGACCCCAAATAAGGGCCTCACAGGCCATTACCTAAAATCCTGTTTTCATCTTTTTCTCCGGAACAAAAAGACCTAGAAGGCTGTAATATTGTATGTAAACTCTTTAGCCAATGGGGATTCTAACTTGTAAATTTGGTGACCCTGAGACCCCAAATATGGGCCACAGCCTAAAAAACCTGTCGAAATTGAATTTTGAACTGATATTTTATGTGCACTTCTTTCACTTTATTTGAAATGTATGTCGACTTTAGATAACAATCTACATTGTGGACATGTTTGTCAAATTGATGTAATCAATGTGAAATGAGAACTGTTGAATAGCCTATGAAATAAAAATTGTGACAAGTCATAAAGGTCTAAATTGAAAAGGAGTTAAGAATTCTTTAATTTTACATGAGATATGTGAACTGCATATGACTGGTGATGAAATGATAAGATTATTTTCATCTTCTTCTCCAGAACGAAAAGACCTAGAAGTTTGTCATGTTGTGTAATGAGTCTTTAGCCAATGGAGATTCTAAATTGTAGATTTGATGACCCTGTGGCCCCAAATAAGGGCCTCACAGGCCATTACCTAAAATCCTGTTTTCATCTTTTTCTCCGGAACAAAAAGATCTAGAAGGCTGTAATATTGTATGCAAACTCTTTAGCCAATGGGGATTCAAACTTGTAAATTTGGTGACCCTGTGACCCCAAATATGGGCCACAGCCTAAAAAAACCCTTTGAAAATGAATTTTGAACTGATATTTTATGACACTTCAACCACTTTATTTGAAATGTATGTCGACTTTAGATAACAATCTACATTGTGGACATGTTTGTCAAATTGATGTAATCAATGTGAAATGAGAACTATTGAATAGCCTATGAACTGAAAATTGTGACAAGGCATAAAGGACTAAATTGAAGAGGAGTTAAGAATTCTTTTATTTTACATGAGATATGTGAACTGAATATGACTGGTGATGAAATGATAAGATTATTTTCATCTTCTTCTCCATAACGAAAAGACCTAGAAGTTTGTCATGTTGTGTAATGAGTCTTTAGCCAATGGAGATTCTAAATTGTAGATTTGATGACCCTGTGGCCCCAAATAAGGGCCTCACAGGCCATTACCTATAATCCTGTTTTCATCTTTTTCTCCGGAACAAAAAGATCTAGAAGGCTGTAATATTGTATGCAAACTCTTTAGCCAATGGGGATTCAAACTTGTAAATTTGGTGACCCTGTGACCCCAAATATGGGCCACAGCCTAAAAAAAACCTTTGAAAATGAATTTTGAACTGATATTTTATGACACTTCAGCCACTTTATTTGAAATGTATGTCGACTTTAGATAACAATCTACATTGTGGACATGTTTGTCAAATTGATGCAATCAATGTGAAATGAGAACTATTGAATAGCCTATGAACTGAAAATTGTGACAAGGCATAAAGGACTAAATTGAAGAGGAGTTAAGAATTCTTTTATTTTACATGAGATATGTGAACTGCATATGACTGGTGATGAAAGGATAAGATAAGATTATTTTCATCTTCTCCAGAACGAAAAGACCTAGAAGGTTGTCATGTTGTGTAAAGAGTCTTTAGCCAATGGAGATTCTAAATTGTAGATTTGGTGACCCAGAGGCCCCAAATAAGAGCCCCGTAGGCCATTACCTAAAATCCTGTTTTCATCCAGAACAATCTAGAAGGAATATTTTGTTCAGAATGTTTAGGTGTTTGGATGACAAGGCTTAGAACCGAGATTGTTTAGCCAAGGTGATTAAAAATTGTACTATGTACCATGAGATTCATCACATTGCCTGTTCTCTTTTAGCCTTATACAGTTAGATCAGTGCTGCCAGTGTTTAGTGCAAGCAAAAGTCTATTACATAATTTGGCAGTAAAACACAAAAAACACAGCTGGCTTGTAACCAGAGCCAAGGGGTCAGAATATTGCATAATCTCCAGTGTGTTGACCTTGCTGAGTGCTCTCTCTCAATTTCAAGACTAAGATTTGTCAGGGTTAGGGATTGTGCATTATATTGAGACAACATATTTCTGTCTTCATCATCAAACAAAATAAACTCTGATGAGCTACAGAGTCCATGGCTCTATTTTTCTATCATGTGACTTGTATTTTCAGCTGTCAAATCTGTCCAAAGTAAGCGACTACAAGACTCCCTTGCATAAAACATTCAAGTTTGGAACAAAACATAGGTAAGAGTTCAGAAGAATGTAAAGAAACATGTTTATTGTAAATGTTTATTTCTAGTTATGAAATATTGTTATATTTTTACGTTTAAATGTACATATAAATCTGAACATTTTCTCTGTTTCAGCTGCAAAGTTATTGGATTTAATTTGGTTGACAACATCCTTCTTGTTCGTCTTCAAAAGTAAGAAATTTAAATGTCTTCACTCGTCTAAATAAGTCATACATATAAACATTAGCAAACAGAACAAAAGTCATCCTTCATTTGCTGAATGTTTTCTTGCAGCACCATTCCCAAGTGTCTTATAGAGAATCAAATGTAGTTACCAAAACAAGTGGTGCATTAAAAGGCACATGTTAATAATGGACCACTAACCTCAGATTATTAGATCTTGGAATTATTTCTTGCCTGTTTGGAATACTATGATATATAAGGAAAGGCAATGGCTTTATAATCCCATTCCTGTTTCATATAAGTGATGTTGAGACCATCATGCCAGATAGTTTGTCGTCACATCATAATGAAGTGATACGATTTTGGTAGATTTGTTATGTCTTTTTGTGTCCAACATTAAATCATCAAATTATACATATGGTAAGGGTTAGCACATCGGCTTCGTATGGAGACGTCGTGAATTCGAATCCTGCTAGGGGCTCGGAAACTGTTTGCTGTAGAGAACTGTTCTACATGCAGTAAGGTTTGTGTACAATACTGCACTGAATTTCAGCGTAGTACCACCCATGGTTCGCTAGTTGCAGCTGTTCCTCGCAGGTTTCACCGCAATCTATAGCGACAATGGTTGCAGGCTTTCTCCCTGCAATAATACTAGCAGCTGTGATATAAGTGAAATATAATTGAAATGTGTGTTAAAAGAGTGCCATTGCATCGGTACTAGACTTATGTTGTGGTACATGTTTTAAGAGTAAGACGCTCTTGATTGAACTGAAGATGCTCTTCTTACATGCCCACTTCTAGTGAGATAATGAAAAAACAGGGTGGAAAGTTTTTAACCCACGATCTTTTCATTAAGGCCTTGAGGCTGGAAGGTTTGAAGCTCAAATATCCACCTAAGTTCTAGAGATCTTCTTGTCTTGGTTGTGCTCTCTGTGTCAGGGTTTTGTTTGAGTTGAGCGATGATTTTATAGCTCAAATCGCTCTTACAATGGTCAGAGAGGTTGAAGTGTTGGGATACTGGTTTATCTCTATTGTGGGTGATATTTGCAAAGTGTTCAGATAATCGTATTCTGAATTCCCAATTAGTCACCCCTATGTATTGCTTCTTGCATTTTTTTCAAGTCAGTAAATATACAACTTGGCATGATTTGCAATTGTATTGACAGCATGTGTATTTACGGCCTGTTCTAGAGCTCTTGAAGTAGCTCTTTCTGTTGATGTAGAAGCAGAGTTTGCATTGTTCTTTGTCGCATAAGTTGTCGACATATGACACTTCTTTACCATTGAATTGTGCCCAATTCTAGTGGTTGATAAAGGCATAACTTGCATCAGTCACTGTCACTAGCTAATTTAAGCCTCGCTGCAATTTGTCACCATTTCTGTGCCAGAGATTTCTGATTGCATTACTTCAGGTGCAGCAAGCTCACATAAAAGTCAACAAAATGCAGCAACTCTTAACTTACCCAGTGATAGAGACTAGCACAGTTCATGCCTTGTGGGGATGTTGGAGATACATTGACTTTTTACACCGAATTTACAAGTCATAACAAAGACAATTTTTCTGCTTCAGACCAGGAAGTGACAGTGACAGTGAAGACCCAGTGAAAAAATCATCCAAGAAGAAGAAGAAAGAGAAGGATAACATGACATCAGAAACTACGTCGTCCACGAAGAAGAGGAAGTTGGAGAATGATGAGGATACAGAAACTCCCAAAACTGACAAAAAGTCCAAAAAGAGTGAAAAGGCTGACAAGAGTATGAAAACAAAGAAAAAGTTGAAAGAAGATAACGCAGTGGAGGAAGACAGTGATGTGTTATCTTCAAAGAAGAAGAAGAAACTGAAGAGCATGGAGGTTGATGAAGAGACCTTGTCATCCAAAAAGAAGAAGAAAGCTAATCAAGATGTTGAAATGCTGGAGGACATGTCAGCTAAAAAAAAGAAAAAGATGAAAGATAACGATGAAGGAATTCCTTCCAAAAAGACAAAAATATCACAATCGGCAAAGAAGACGAAAGATGAAAGTGAGGAGAGTGATTCAAGCGGGGAAGATTCCGATTCTGACTCAGACGCTGATGTTACTCCATTGTCATCTAACAAAGTTAAAATGAGTCTGTTTAGTGAAAATAAAAACGTTTTGAAGTCATCTCAAAAGAAGAAGAAAGATGAAAGCGAGGAGAGTGAATCAAGCGGTGAAGATTCTGACTCCGATTCTAACTCTGATGCAGATGTTACTCCATTGTCATCTAACAAAGTGAAAACGAGTCTGTTGAAATCATCTCAAAAGAAGAAAGATGAAAGTGAAGACAGTGATTCGAACTCAGATTTAGACGAATCTGATTCTGACTCTTCAGATAGTTCAGATTCTGATGAAGATTTGACTCTGTCCTCAAAAAAGAATAAAAGTAAAGAAAAAGTCAAGAAGGAAGTTAAGGTTGAGACTCCAAACAAGAAGAAGAAAGGGGAGATAACTCCTGGAAAGAAATCTCCTGAGGAGACTGATAGTGGAGTGGAAGTCAATAAATTGTCTGACTCCGATGATGAAGGAGATTTGAAAGTAAGTATTAACATAATGTACATGCGTCATAACATTGGAGTTGTAAATGATGTACAAAATATAAGTAACATAACTTTTTCATTCTAAAGTCTTTCAAACAAATTTGAAGATGGACTTAATTGATTTATAGGTGGAATTCTTGTGCTTGTTTTATCCATGGATACATGTGTATGCTGAGTCCTATTATTTAATTACTACAAATTAACCCATTTGATTATATTTCAAATATTAATATGCTGACTATCTACATATCAACAGATTTGAATTCTGGTAAATGATGTTAAAGGCCAGAATATGTCACTGTTTTTATTCAGGTTCCGAAGGTGGGTAAGAATCCGGCCCGACTGTCCCTATCAACAGGGTTCTCGTGGAACGAAGAATTCAGCACACTCGGAACTGCTGATAGTGACGACAGCAGCGACGAGGACACGAAGGAAACAGTGAGTGGTTAAATGGAAGAATCCAAAGTAAATATTAAAAGAAATGATTTATTTTTAAAATGTTGCAAACCTAATTCCTAATGGGTTTAATTTCTTATTTTAAAGTTGGAACTGTATGTATTTTAGATTGTGAATTACAATTATCAAAAGAATACAGGATGTATGTTTCCTTCCAGAAAGTTGCTAAAAAGACCGGATCAGAACTCCGTAAGGAAAGAATGGAAGAAGAAAAGGCAATATTCGCTGTAAGTATTTGACATGATTGATTTTGAAACAAACATTAACTTGTGAGCTATGAATGGATTCCACATGGACCAACAAATCATTGAGCAGGATTTGATTTGATGTGTGTTGTTTGGTTTATAGCACCTCTTCTGTTGGAGCTGCAGATTTGAAATGTTGAGTGGATTTCAAAGTATGAGAGACCACCGTAAGGAATGTGTCCATATTGAAAGCTTTTCACACTGATGATGATTTTAATGTAAGAGAGTAAAGATACAAGATGTTCTTGCAGCTTATCATCAGGTAAAGGCTAACTTACACCTTGTTTGTCCTCAGTACGAGAGACAGCAGTTGGAGGGAGGACAGGTCCCGCTGACGAGTGAAGACTTCGACCGACTGACGCTGCAGTCTCCCAACAGCTCCCTGGTGTGGGCCCGCTACATGGCACACCACCTGGAGACTGTGGAGATAGACAAGGCCCGCGCTGTCGCGGAACGAGCTCTCAAGACCATCTCCTTCAGGTGACCGTCTATATTTCATTCAGATTTATCAAATGAATGCAACGTATTGTGAAGACTCCACAGCCTGGTTGTGAATGAATTAAAATCATCTCAATTCACTATTTTAAAGGTTCTGCAACCTCACTGTGAACAGTAACACACGCCAACCAGCAAACAGCTCAACATACCATATTCTGTACAAACCAATAAAATTGAAACGGACAATACCTGTACATGGATTATACAGAGTAAACTTAATGTTCTCAACTTCACACGGAAAACAGCGTTACTGACAACCAACACGGTCAAATAGGCCACCACCTGTAACACAAAACTCAATATAAGAAATTTTAGCATATGACATAAGAATAGGTGAAATATACAAAAATAAAAAGTTAAATGATGTGAACTCTGCCATGTCTAGAGCGAGAGAGACAGTATTTGAAAATCTCTCATTAATACTTTAAACAATGCCCCTATCAGCAAATTACCTCCCTTGGGACATTCGCATACCATCAAGGAGAAATTAGTTACTAATTCAACCGAAATAAACATTTCATTTCCGGAATGTATAGATTAATGATGAAGTTGAAGCTTTACACATATATTGACTATCCCCTGAATCAGGGCTCGTTGACATTCTGTAAGTTGTTGTGTTGTCCCCCAGGGAGGAGCAGGAGAAGCTGAACGTGTGGGGGGCCTACCTCAACCTGGAGAACATGTACGGAGGGGCCGAGCAGGTGAAGGCGGTGTTCGACCGGGCGGTGCAGCAGAACGAGCCTATCAAAGTGTACAAGCAGATGGTGCAGATCTACACCGGCAGCGACAAGAAGGAGGTACGACTAGCTGCTTCATCCCATTCTTAACACATGACGACAGTGCTATGCTTAGAATTTTGCTTTTATAAAAATTTCACAACTTCGTTTAAACATAATTAATATCACAAACACAAAGCTCAATGTTGGCATACATTTTGATAAATATTAAAATTGTTCATGACGCTAGATATAGATTTTTAATTCTCTGAAAGATTAACATCCTATGACACAACATATCACTGTCAAGTTTAGGATCTACACAAGGCAATCTATGTGTAACAGGTATTTCTGAGCAACATCCTTTGAAGGTCTTAACAAAGGCCAGTTCACTGGCGCACTGCACTTTAATTTCATAGTGCACACACTGCACAGGAGAGTTCAGGAAATGCATCAACCCTTAAATTAGCCAGTGAAGGGAATTGGAATGAGTTATGCCATGCGAGAGAAGTTGATCTCTGAGATGCACATCCTATGGACCTGTGTAGAGAATTACATGTAATTGAACTTCATGTTTTCGGTTTGTTTGAAGCCATGATTTGATTCTTAGGAAACTTTAAGGAGTTGGTTGATGAAGTTCTAAGTTTTATATTTGTTGATTGCTGTGACAGGAAGCAGAGAAGCTGTTCAACGTTATGTGTAAGAAGTTCAGTCAGGACAAGAGTGTGTGGACTGGGTTTGCCCAGTTCTTCTTCAGAAACAAACGTCTCGAGCCTGCACGCAAACTTCTCCAGCGTTGCCTCAAGTGTCTGGAGGACAGAGAACGTGAGTAGTCTGCGCAATCATGCAATACTTTAAATCATCAAAAATTTATAACTTTTTGACAGTAGATTTTACACAGTGACAAGTACATGACATCACAATGCTTTTACATCATTAGGGGATGGATGTCACACAGTGATTTGATGCCAAAATAACTGTTGTCATAAACATGATGTTGTCACAATGCAGTGCTGTCTTAATTTTTCATCAAAAATGTTTGTGAAGAAAGATTTAGATGATGAATAGAATCTCACGTATCTCCTGATATCAAATATATCGTCACAGGTTGATAAAAGTAAAGTTATATTCAGCTTGCCTCTGATGTTCGTAACTTCAACTTATGTTGGTATATGACACTTGGGTGAAATTCTTTCTGTATATCTCATTGTAACAGACTAATCCTCATGTTGTTGAACTATGAGTGAATGTTGCATGAGTTGTTTGACTGATTTCAGATATCGAGATGATCTCCAAGTTTGCTCAGCTGGAGTACAAGTACGGCGACGCACAGCGAGGATGCACCATGTTCGAGAACATCCTCACCAACTATCCGAAGCGCACAGACCTCTGGTCTGTCTACATCGACATGGTCGTCAAGGCTGGCAAGATGGAGGACGCAAGGTGAGGAACAGAAGTCAAGATTGTTGTCCCTCGCCGCAACGCGGAATGGGGGACGACTATGTATTCAGCGGCGTCCGTACGTCACATTTCTTGTTTACACGATATCTCAGGAAGCGTTGCATCCAAAGTCTTCAAATTTGGTGTCTGCCTACATTGTGAGAAGACGCAGACACCAGTCAAATTTGGTGACCTTGGCCTTATTTTCAAGGTCACCACGACTCTTTGAACTCCTGTTAACGCAATATCTCCTGAAATATTGCATCCAAAGTCTTCAAATTAGACGTCAGCCTACATTGGGGAAAGACACAGGGGGCACTTGATTTGCACTATCCCGGGCATAGCCCGCTATAGCCCGGTCACGTGACCGGGCTATCCGGGTGATCCGAGCAGACGAACCAAATCAAGTTAATTCGGGTTATTGTTATGGCAACCATCAGAGCCAACTTAGTTGCCCTGCAACTAATAATCGAACTTTTCTAAAGTGTTTGCGACAATGACAACGATATCTCGACAACAATGAACAATATTATTACTTCTGCTAGAAAAGTTTGCTACATTAGTCTTTCCCTTCAGTACTCTTATCATGATTGTATTGTAAATGTTTAGATGGAAAGATATACGATATTTTCAAATTTGAAAAAAACAGTTTGGTCCGTATGCCGCCATTATCGCCCGCGATAGCCCGCTCATTTGAAACCGGGTCAACCGGGCTACCCCGGCGGGCGATATTGAACACCCGCCCGCCTGAATCAAGTGCGTCGCCGCTTCACAACCGGGTTGCGGGCGACCCGGGCGATAGCCCGTCTGGCAAATCAAGTCCCCCCAGAGACACCAGTTGATTTTGGTGACCTTGACCTTATTTTCAAGGTCACCGTGACACTTTGCCCACTTTTCTAACTCTTGTTAACGCGATATATCTTGACCTGTTAGACTCAAAGTCTTCAAACTTGGTGTGAGTCTACACTCGGGGATGACGCAGACACTAGAGGATTTTGGTGACCTCGACCTTATTTTCATGGTCACTACAACACTTTGACCACTTTTTGAACTCTTATTATCACCATTTATTATGACCGGTTGGACCAAATGTTTTCAAATTTGGTGTCAGTCTACATTGGAGTATGACGTGGACACCAGTCGATTTGGTGACCTTGACCTTATTTTCAAGGTCACCTGTACACTTTGACCACTTTTTGAACTCTTATTAACGTGATATCTCATGAAGTGATGCATCCAAAGTCTTGAAATTTGCTGATCATCATGGCACTTTTTATCAGTTATGCATTATATAAAGTAGCTCCAATGATGTGTCTTACTAACTCAATGTCACCGTTTAGGGGACATTGCCATGTTAGTGGCAAACACTTGTTCAGACTTGATATGATTAAGATTTCTGGTATTTTGAAGAAAACAATCTTTTTGAGTAAATTCTCACTCCTACATCAGGTTAATGTAAGAAAAATTACAAGAGACAGCAATAAGTATATATATGAGAATATTACAATGACAATATTTTTAATAATGATGTTGAAACTTATTCACAAAGAATAAAAAACGTTAATATTTACTGAAACTGAAACAGCTGGTTACTCAGCCCTATTTATAGCATGTATTTTGTCAGCTATGAAATGTGTTTTGAAATTCGATGGTCGCTTAGTTTTTTCATCTTGGCACTGCCAATATTCCTTGATTTTAAAGGGGCAGTAGCACATTTTTTTGCTCAAATATGCTGATGAAATGTATTTGAAAAATAATGTCACTAATAGGAAAGCACCCTTCTCTTTTTGGAAAATCAATTTAAAAAATGAGTACATGGGAATCGTTTTTGTACTTCGAATTAATACAAAAAATTATTACCACTACAGATAATTGGTTTGTGTAATAAGATGTTTTATCCTATATATATAAATATATATATATATATATATAAAAATGATATAACTATATAACTATCAATATAAATGGGAAATTGAAAAAAATAAAATTGTCAAAAATCGTCCTACAGCCCCTTTTAGTCCTTTCATTGGCTAGTTATTTATAGTGCAATACATGACAAAAGCTGAGTTGACAATCAGGGGATTAAAGTAGCCTTGTGGATACAAATATCCTGATGGAGCAGGATGATGATAAAAGTCTGTAATACAAGTTTTCATATTGATATTGCTTGATAGTTTTTAGAAGTAAAGCCTGTCAATTTTTCAGATCACTGTTTGAGAGGGTTATTCACATGAAGTTGACCTCCAAAAAGATGCAGTTCTTCTTCAAGAAGTATTTGGAGTTTGAGAAGAAACATGGCGACCCCAAATCTGTGGAGAAAGTGAAGCAGAAGGCTGTCGAGTACGTGGAGGCTCAGGGCTTCACAGAAACAGACTGATATGTGTGGAGGTTTCACAGAAACAGACTGATATGTGTGGAGGTTTCACAGAAGCAGACTGATGTGTGTGGAGGCTTCACAGAAAAAGGACTTTTCTGTTTGGGGTTACACACAGACTAATGTGTAGGGTGGCTCACAGAAATAAACTGATGTGGGTTGGGTAGAGAAAAAAATCATGCGTATTCGGGGTTCCACAGAAACTGTTTGGGGGCTTCACAGAAACTGGGGTTCAACAGAGACTGTTTGGGGGCTTCACAGAAACTGTTTTGGGCTTCACAGAAACTGGGGGTTCAACAGAGACTGTTTGGGGGCTTCACAGAAACTGGGGTTCAACAGAGAGTGTTTGGGGGCTTCACAGAAACTGTTTGGGGCTTCACAGAAACTGGGGGTTCACAGAGGCTGTTTGGAGGCTTCACATAGAGAGACTGATGTGTTAAAAGGCACAGAAACATACTCATGTGTTTGTAGGGTTAACAGAAACAGATTAATGTCTGTTTGGGCTTCAGAGATACAGACTTTGTTCGGCAGCTTCAAAGTGGCAGATGGTGTGTTTGAAGGTTTCAAAAAGACTGTCTTATGTAATTGACAGCTTCAAAGGACAGAAACTACTGAAATGTTACAGAAGTTGGTTTGGTAAACTATTGTAGATATAGAGATAAAGGAGAAGTAAAACATTTTGATTTTGTTCAAATACTGATCAATTTTCTTTTTCATTGAGACCATATTTGGTCTAAAGGCATATGATGTTTTGTTGATTTTGTTTGTAACATATATCTTGCTTGTTATTTTTATGAATTAAAATTTTATGTACCGATTATGCAGTTGAGGCAGCCAATTATCAAAAATATTACCTGTAAGCTAAAAGTCTGTCATAATTAAATAGTATTAATACCAAAATAAAGGTATTTTCATAATTGTAAAAAAAACTTGATTGCAAAGTTTCATTTCTTGCATGATTGAAATAAAGTGACGTACTCTCTGTAAGAAAGATAACATTGCTGTGGTAAGTAATTTCAATTGCCTGAATTTGTGATAGAATACCCGAACAGTGACTTCATATGATAACTTTATGTAAACTTTTTTGAGCAATGCCAACTGGCTCTAATGTCATATGTGAATAAACATATCTATGAAAACAAGTCTCTTTATTATTCAGTTGCAATTAAAGAAGACCAACCTGCTGCAAAGCAAAGTATCCATGAACAAGAACATGCATGTCTATCTCTCTCCTGTGTGTGTATGTCAGACCCTTTACTGTGTGTGTCTCTCTCTCTTTAGAATGTCCCTGAAATCACTTAAAAAGGCACCACAGCCAATATTAACCATGCTATTCTTTATTAAAATCATTGATAAAATTGCAATAATTAAAGAAATCATTGATTTGATAAATGGTCCAATTGCTGGGAAGCTGTGAATCATGGGTTCTTCTATGCTGTTACAAAATGACTTATTCTACCCCGAAATAATTCATATGACTATTCAAATCATGTTTGGAGATAAATATTGATTCATCAATTCATTTGCTTAATATTCGTGTAACATATCCAGGCTGGAGAACAAAGCATATACAGGTCTCTTCGTTGTTTCTACAAACTAGGAAGAGAAAACTCACAATCTTCAATAAGGGATTTGCAAAAAAAACAATTTAACTGTAGGGTTTGGAAAAGATTCACTCATCTTCTTGAAACTCATGAAGTGGAAGCAAGAATAAACAAAACTTCTTTGATGCCATTCAAACACACATTTTGTGTCATCACTCAAACTCTATTTTAAAATGCTTATAACTCATGTATTATTAGTTAGTGTTTACCATTATGCACGTAGTCATGTACTTTGTCATCTCCATGCATTTACCATTCGCCTCCCCAGAACCATCCTCCTTCATGCCTGGGGGTGGGATAGCGCGTTTGGCTTCGGATCAAGAGGTCAGGGGTTCGAATCCTTCCAGGGGCATGGCAACTTTGTCTGCAGTAGAGAATTGTTCTACACGCTGTTAGATTTGGGTGCAATGCTACACTGAATTTCAGTGGAGTACCACCCATGGTTCACTAGTTCCAGCCACTGCTCGCAAGTTTCACTGCAATACATGGCCACATGGCGTTGCGGGCTTTCTCCCTGCCATAATACTAGCAGTTTGAAATACTCTTGAAAGCGGCGTTAAACCACAACTCACCTCACCTCACCTAACCTTCATGCCTGAACGATACACTCATCACATACCAATGTATTGTAATAACGGTTTGATTCTAAATATGATAGTACATTTCCAGTAAGAACCACCTGTGTCAATGAATGCATATTCCCATAAAACAGACTGAAATGGATTAACTAAGCAAATTTTCGTGACTGAATTTAACTATTCACAACCTCAATCGTACAAATGAAGTTTACTGTCTTGGGGGCAAAATAGATTTTCAGCTTCAGCGATTGGCAGACAGAACTAGATATTCTGTATTGAAATGTCAAGAATTGGAGAAAGAAAGTAAACTGAGATATACATTAGTGTTGAAAATTATATAAACTTAACCAAACGTGACTAACATGGTATCTAGCAAGTTTTGTCCAAACATCACACAATATCCAAAGGTGTCGAAACATTTAAAATCATTTCTAAAATGCGTTCCTCAACAGCTGTCACTTTCCATTGCTTCTTTAAATTCAGCCCTATAATACTTATATACTCATAACTACATACTGTATTCGATATGCTGTTGTTTCGTAAGGCAGATGTTTCACACGTATCACTTATATACAGGAAGGAAAAGTTAAGCACCCCCTGCTATTTTCATATAGCTGAATGTCAGAAACAAGTAAGCTCTGCTATGACCCTAAGTTAGTCTGAAATTATATTTTTTCAGATAGATCAGATGGCATGACAGAAACGCAAAAATATGTAGCTGTTATCATTATTTAATAGCGATGACATTATGTTAACACAGGTACTGTTTTTACCATGAAACAATGTCCACACAAGAATGGAGCTGCAACTGGGATTAGTATTGGTATTGTCACTTCTAACTGTTCTTTGTAGACAGTGTACATGTTCAATAAGAATGATCAGTATCTGGTAGGACCGCCACGTACCTGGATGACACACTGCACCCTACGTCTCATGCCTCCAGTCAGACGTCTGATCTGTTCTTGTCAATAACATCTACTCAGCGTGCAGAGCTGCCTCCAACTCGTGTAAATTCTGTACTGGAGGGTTCCGAGCCTGGAGTCGCCGCCCTAGAATATCCCACACATGCTCCAGAGGGTTCAGATCTGGGCTTACTGCTGGCCAGGGTAAAGTTGTCACTGCGTTGGCTCGCATGTAATCGACAACGGCACGTGATCGGTGAGGCCGGGCGATGTCGTCCATGTACTGTGAACTGTGGTCGTGTAGCAAGTGCATGGTTATCGAAATGAGGAACAACGACCGGCTGTAGCACGTCCCGGATGTATTGAGATCCCGTTAAGTTGCCCCTGATGGTGACCAAATCCAGCTTGCAGTCATGAGACAGGCATCCCCATACCATAACAGAGCCACCTCAATACGCAACAGTTGGCTGGATGTTCCTGGGGGTATAAGCTGTATTCTTCTGCTCCAAACACATGCACGCCCATCAGTAACATGGAGCAAGAATCGACGCTCGTCCCAATGGATTTTCCGTTAGGTCTTTAGATTCCAGTGTTGTCTGTCCAAACACCATGCCAAACGTGAACGGTTATGATGGTCTCTCAACAAGGGACGTTTAATTACCCTTCTTGCTTTTAGTCCTGCCGATTTGAGGCGATTTTTGACTGTTATGCTGATGTTTCGATTTGGTAACGACGGACGTTTCAGCTGGTGACTTGTCAGGAAGGGTTCTCGGCGTACATGTCGAAGAAGGTGCCGATCCTCTCGAGGCATAGTGACAGTAGATCTTCCAGACCTTGGACGGTCCATTGCAATTCCTGTCTGCGCATGCTTCCGGACTAAACGACTAACAACAGTGTAATGGTACCTCAGATTTCGTCCTGTCGCCTTAAAGGACATTCCTGCAGAGCGCATACCAATAATTTGATTTCTGAGATCCATTGATAATCGTCTTCGTGCCATGTTCAATAGATATGCTTGAATGGCTATGGAAAGCAACGTTACATAACAACAAATGCAGCCATACTGCTTTTTGTGATCTTCGAGCGTAGCATGTTGCACTTGCATGTCCCGAACGTGTAGACTCGACTGTCACGCATCACTGGTTGGAACGTATCGCACAAATACTACTCATAAATGAACCTTGTTTAACTGTTTAAATTTTCTTTTTGTATAGTTATAATAAAAGTGAAAATGAAACTTAAAGATCATATGTTTTATTCTATGTGATGGGGAACGTCTTAATGACATTTGTTTATATTGACTTTTGTGTACACCATTTAAATAAATTTAAGTAAAGGTTATATACATTCGGCAATAAAGGTCAGGATTGTAGCATAAATAATGAATTATAATGTCAACAACGCGGGCGAAATGTCAAAACAAAGTTCAAAGCAAAACCTAGATTATGGATGGCAGTTTCTTTATTGTCCACTCACTCACTCTTCACTCTATTACTCACTCACTCTTCACTCACTCACTCACTCTACACTCTATCACTCACTCTTCACTCTATCACTCAATCACTCACTCTTCACTATCACTCACTCACTCTTCACTCTATCACTCACTCTTCACTCTATCACTCACTTACTCACTCTTCACTATCACTCACTCACTCTTCACTCTATCATTCACTCTTCACTCTATCACTCACTTACTCTTCACTCTATCACTCACGCTTCACTCTATCACTCACTCACTCACTCTTCACTATCACTCACTCACTCTTCACTCTATCACTCACTCTTCACTCTATCACTCACTTACTCTTCACTCTATCACTCACACTTCACTCTATCACTCACTCACTCACTCTACACTCTATCACTTACTCACTCACTCTTCACTATCACTCACTCTTCACTCTATCACTCACTCACTCTTCACTCTATCACTCACTCTTCACTCTATCACTCACTCACTCACTCTTCACTCTATCACTCACTCACTCACTCTTCACTATATCACTCTATCACTCTAATTGAACTTTATTAGACGTTTTCATCAACCCGTACACTTTTCACTTTTTCCAGAACCAGTGACTCTAGAGAGCTTAAACTTTATGTAGGGGAACCGAAAATGTAACAGATGTTTTCATTGGTTGAGAAAACTCGTGCCATGTCAACAGCCATGCCATATTTGCGAAAAGTTTGATCACCTAAGACGATTTTAGTATTTTTTACCAAATCCCATTTAATTTTTGACTATCAGAACTCACTGCCATAAAAGGCATCGTTTTTTGAGAAAATAGAATTTTGCCTTGTAGTGATAAGCACAACGCATGTGTGTACAGTTTCATTTTTGTATAATCTCTCCTGTCTGGTTGTCAATTCATATTTGTCTGAAAAAAGTTACAGTGGGGTAGCTTCGTCCACATGGACGAACCTACCCCATGCATGTCCCTTATTATGTGAACGTGTTTTAAACTTTCACAGACATGAAAATTAATCAAAAGCCTTTGCTTTTGACATTTTTTTCAATGCATATTTACCAACTGCTTCGGTATTACACCGTTAATACCTACATCTTATTCATTGAAAAATGGTTGCCTATTTTCAAAAGTCAAATGGGTAATGGTCTATATTGCAGTTTCCTAAACTTTGTTGACATATACTTGTAGTTAGAAGCGAATAGAATTTAAACACATGTTGATCAAACACACGGCAAAGACGCATATATGACAGACACGCACACTTTCGTAAAGATTTATACTATAAACGAGTCGTCGACGTATGATTGGTTAAGAATGTTTTCCACAACCACGCCTTCTCTTGAATGTCACTAATAAAATATATAGAAACATTTTGTAATAAACTCAATATAAATCTTTAAAAACGATTTTCTTGAATTTCAAGAACCTTGAACTACTTTTCATTCTACTTTTATTCGATGATTCATTTCTATAAGAGCTGTATAGGATTATTTAGTGCTGTAAGGATAAACTATCCTGGATTTAGTTTTTGATTACTTCATTATCTTGATGTTATGTCATGTAATGTAAAGAATGGCAGAAAACTGCTATAGAAGTTTATAGTTATAGAAACTTGATGTTGGTTCATTTTCATTTAATATTTATGTTTACTTCATTGCAAGAAAGTGATATTTCAGCAAAAGCAGTAGGTGTCCGGATGTACCCCACCCCTTGTCCGACGTGTCCATACCTGTGGGGTAACTTCGGACAATGTGGACATCTTTCAAAATCTGATACACCTATATTACTATGAGAGGTATCACTCTCATTCGTGGCATATACATCGATAAGATATTAAGCTTTATTGAGGCACGTATCACGGCTTTCATATCTTAGTATCTAATAGTCCAGGAGGATTTGTCTGAAATACCTTAATACCTTAATACCTATTTTCATCTGCTTTTTCAGTACAAAAACTCCATAAAGCTGAAATGTTGTGTACAGATTACTTGGTCAATGGGGATTCTAATTTGTAGATTTGGTGACCTAAAAACGTATCTTCATCTTCTCCTCCAGTACAAAAACTCTAGAAAGCTGAATGGTGTTCACAGAGTAATTAGCCAATGGAAATTCTAAATTGTAGATTTGGTGGCCCTGTGATCCCAAATATAGGTCACAGGGTTACGACCTCAAAAACATATTTCCATCTTCTCCTTCAGAGTGAAAACTCCTACAGACTCCTTGGTCAGTGGAGATTTTAAAGTGTAGACTTGGTGATCCTGTGATTCAGAAAGCTGAAATGTTGTTGATTTGTTGGTAATTTCATCTAAACACTCAGGGGTACACTGTCAACACTGTGACAATTTATATGTTATATAATACCTGCAAACTTATTTCAATAAGTTTATTTCAACGTAGCCTTCATTAAAAGCTTTTGTTAAATTTTCTTCTCATCAGGCCTGAAAGGCCAGATATGCTTATGGCATCTACCGTCGTCTGTCGTCCGCCCGTCGTCCGTAAACTTTTCACATTATCATCATCTTCTCCAAAACAGCTGCATCCCCAAAGCTGTAATTTGTTGGGTGTGTACCTGACACCTTGGGGGACAAAATGGGTTCATCAAGAATTCCAACGCCAACAAATATGGCCGTCAGAGACGTTAAATGTGAAACCTTTAAACGAATTCTTGTCATTAACATCTTTGTGGGATGAGATACAAGTTTGTACATTTACTTGAGATAAGTTTGAACTTTGCAGGGGGTTCATCCTAAAAGCTTCAAACGACTTCTTCTGATGAACCAGCAATAGGAGATGATGTTGTGACCTAAATGTTAAGTTCAAACAATTTTATTGTATTTCATATATTTATCTCAAAGAAAAAAGACAAACTGTTTCAGAGGAAGAAACAATTGATTTTAATCTCGAAACACATTATCCAAAATTTCAAACGGTTCTAATTTTTACTAACAGAAAACTCTGATATTCCAAATCACAATATTTCGATTTGACAAAAACATAAGAAAAACAAAACTAATTAGTACTGTTTAATCAACATAGCTCCTGCAGATGTGTAAGGGCTATAAAGCTGAACCGCCGCACTTGAACGTATCCAAACAAGTTCCCCTTTCTTCAGATAGAAGCTTGTTGTTGCACTCGCCGTTCCAAAGGCCTCCTTTGCTCGGCCATATGCACGACCGAAGACTGTTCCAACCGTTTGAATATAAAACATAGCAGCAGATCCTTGACTTGCGTATACAATGTTTGTCCAAAAAAGATACGTCCCTGACACTGAAGCAGTGAAATATCCGGTAACTTTGTTGTAACCATTGCCTTCGTTGTGGATGACTCTGTCAAATACAATTGTACCTGACTTCAAGACGGTGCTTGTATTGGCCAGATTAGCTTCAAATCCAATATCCTTATAAAGCCATGCTGAAATAGAAATTAAGTGTAACTTCAACAACAAAATCAAACCATTGGTCCTTGACACAGTATCGGGTTTCAACTTTAAAGAGCCATCAAGAATGTTGATGAACATATCGAACATTTTCCAAAAATCTATCTTCATGAAATAAATACACTTAATTTTTCCAAGTTTTGTTCAACCTAAAATATGTCGAGAAATTGCATTAAATAAGTAAAGGTGTTTTCCAGTCTGAATGTAAATCCAGTCTATTATTTTCAAGCGCAAAGCATTATGGTCTAGCTCACACACAGTAAACAAAGACACAAAAGAATAAAACAAAAATATGAGCCATGAAAGAAATCGAAATAGATAATCTTTTGGTGGTTATTTATTTACCATTTCATTTAATTACCGGTATGTATTTGCTGCAGATATTGGAATAATTGTTTTACCCAAGTAGGTATTTTTCTTGAATTTTTTAATTAATGAGAATAAAAATTTGTCATAATAAAAATTCAATGTCAATAAAAAGTACATTAAACAGGCAATAATTTGTATATTCTCAGGACATTTAGAAACACTGTTTGTAAAGCAATCGTCACATTCAGTAATGTGCGACAAGGGTAACTTGCAAGAGAGACACATGCAGCACGTGCAGCACATGGGTTGTTATGGCGACTTGCACTAGAGACAAGCCTTCACGCTTCGGAAGCGCTAACTGTTTGTGTAGTACGTATTACGCAAAAAAGAGGATTCTGTTTATATGACGTCAGATACCCTTAGCACGCGCTACTCGAAGTGGTACTTCTCTTTGAAACCAAATTATATTACATTGTCGTGATATGAAAATTATTTAACATGTGCCATGTTGTAGATAAAAGATTTCTCTGGCGAATGACGTTATAAGTATATTTTCCAAAAAATATTTTTAATTTGAAACACTAACATCCTTGATGGCTCTTTAAAGTTCAACAATATAAATGAACATATTCTTTTGAAAGTATGAAGGAGATTTCATGTCATAATTTCATGTTGAAATTGTACAAAGTTTAAAGACTTACGCCGGTCAGAATCAGCGAGATGTATGTAACCAGTCGCATTCATCTGTCCCACGATCTCTGCAAGTGAAACCAGTACTTCGGCCTGCGTCGAGTTCAACTGTGAGAATACATGCATATCTGAATCTGGTTTTGAGAAGCTGTCACTACCGTTTCTCAGGTCCTGTTGAAGCGATTTGAATTCAGTCTTAACCATCTGCAACTCGATAACAGATTGATTGTGTGATTGTTTCAACTTGTTCAACTCGTCCTTGGCTGCAATGCAGTCCAGTTGAGTTTTGTTTTGTGATTGTTTCAACTCGACCAACTCGTTCATGGCTGCAGTATAATCCAGTAGAGTATTGTTGTTAGTTTCCTTTAGGTTCCTGACTTCCTCCTTCATGTTCTCGACTTCCTGCTGAAGCTCCTTTGTGACGTTTTCACTTGTCCTCAGTTCTTCGGTAGTCTGTAGAAGTTGAGAGAGAACACTGGTCAAGCTTGTCGAGTATTTCTGTTCCTGAAGTCGAGATTGAGACTGGACATCACGAAGTTAAGCATCAATTTCCTTCATGTGATCGTTCAAGCTCGTGATATCAGCATCTTTACAAGTGGGTTGAGACGTACACAGCACAACCGTGAAAATTAATGTTGTGAAGCTTTTCACAAAGAACGCAATACAGACCATAATCCACACTACCTCTGTTCTATAATGCTACTGATAAACTGAAATGTTAATAGTTAGGTTACAGAAAACAAACATCTGGTGCTAGATAACAGCTTGGAGAATAAGTCTTATATTATGCACAGAATAATTAGTTAATCGCCACCTGATAAGAACTTGTAGGGTTTTACTGTATGAGACTTGCATTGGCAGGAATAATGTTGTAATAGGTATTTGTTCAGCCGGGTGTTCCATTTTTGCAAAAGGGAGGTACCCACACTGGAAAACACGTGACTTAAAGAGAACAATTTATTTTAAATTTTTACAGCAGAATCAATAACTATTTGTAAAACATGTTTTCTGTTGTAAAACCATAACCCTAAAACAATTAGTTTTAGGTCATCAGGCCTGAAAGGTACAATGGGCTTATGGCATAGCATGGTGTCCGGCGTCCGTCTGTCCTTTCATCTGTAAACCTTTCGCTTTTTCGACTTCTTCAGAACCAGTGACTTAAGAGAGCTGAAACTTTATGTTCAGATTCCTTGTCCACCAATGTGGGTCACAGGGTCATGTCCTAAAAACCTATTTTCATCTGCTTTTTCAGTACAAAAAACTCTAGAAATCTGAAATGGTGTGCACAGACTCCTTAGTCAATGGACATTCTAAATTGTAAACCTGACCCTGTCACTCCAAATGTGGGCCACAGGGGTCATGATCTAAAAACACCATTTTCATCTTCTTTTCCAGTACAAAAAACTCTTAGAATGCTAAGAATGTTGTTGATTCGTTGGTGATCCAATCTATACACTCAGGGGTATACTGATGATGTTAAAGGTACATCCATTGTGTTGTTGGGTGTCACATATTGCAAACGTTATAAATGGTGTTACTTTATCGAGAAGTACCGATTGTTACCGAAAACAATCATTTTAATGATAGTCGACTTAGCATATTGACGATATGAAGGTAAAAGTAGTGATTTCTGATCGAAAACCGGACAATGCACAGAGTGTGGCGCGCGTCAATGAGTCAAACGTAATTTTGGAATCTTATTTATAACAGACAGAATGACAAATTTGGTGAGATAATGTTTAATGGATCATATAACTACTGTGCATGTCAATGGGACGTGCAGTTTCGCTTTCTACACATGAATAATGATGTTACTCAATTTTAATTGGAAACTAGTTATTATGATATATTTGGTGATTGGGGATAAAAATGCAAGCTGAGTGAATTTATTTGTATTGTAGACAGCACATGAAGTGAGTTGGAGCGTATTAAAGCCAAATAAAAAGTTATGAAACACAATGGATGTGCCTTTAAGCACATAACTTCACAACTAGTACATTTTATATATTCTATTTTGTCACAGTAACCATTTACAATAGAGTGATGTAGGTTGTGAAATATTGTTGAAAACAAACCTGTCCCATATAATCCATCCCTGGGGGGTTTGGGTACAGTCCACGAACTAAGTTAAGAACACAGTTTGGCATATCACTTGTTCTGCCCTCCCACACAATTTCTCCAAGAATGTTGGCGAGTTTTCTTTATCATGTAAAGATGTATTTGCCAAGCCCCTCGATCATTTAACATTTTCCAGAACTTCTTATATCTGACCCTTCGGAGTGCCCTTTTAATCACACTTAGTGCCTGGCCATTTCCCAACCACTTTTGTTTCTTTCCAGTCCCACATGGAACACAGAAACAATGTTCACATTGTCCTGGTAATAATTCCAATTCAGTGTTATCACAGTTATCCTCTCCATTGTCTATGCTTAGTCCAATGTCAATTTGTGTGTCCTCACTTGATTCTTGGTGTCATTTTGCTCAACAGAAGTGGTTGCATTATATTCTGTTTCTTCACTTACAATGCTATGTCCTAGTTAAAATGCATAAATCATCCCTTTATTGCTTCCTTTTGTTCTTCAGTTAGACGGAGAGTAACCAATTTATGCTTCTGTCTGCATCTTTGGCGCCTTATTGTGTTCTAAACTAATGAAGGAGTGTAACAGAAACAAGAATGTTGGACACTGGGAATCTATGTCTTATCTTATGTAAACATCCTGGGCCTAATTGACAGTGACAGACACAATCTATAACAATCCTTGCAGTGCCATATTGCTAGTTTAGTTTCATCCTCCATGAAAGTACAAGCACATGTAATGTAATGTAATGTAATGTAATGTAATGTAATGGTGATTCTCTAACGAAGGAAGCAAATACTGCTGACACACCTTCCACTGCAAATATCAGTACCGCAAACCTGGAAATGATACCTGAAATTAATCATCAGCAGAACCCAAGAAAGAAGAAGAGCTTCTGATAATCCAACTGCACAGAGACAGAGAAATGTTAATAGAAAATTATCACCAGAAAGTCATATGACTCGACTAACATTCTATTATAAGACAGAAAACGAAAAGGTAGAGCTGTTTAATAAAATAGGTTCTGTAAAAATACTAATTGAAAAAGGTAAAATTTCACAAGTAACGACATCCCATGTTTTGAACACTGTATTGGACTTTTACCTCTCTGAATTACAAGGACATCGGTACCCCTCGACAAACTACCAGCAATATTTACACTCCATTGAAGAGTTGTCACTATTCCTCGTTTGATAACAGTCTGAATAAGAATATGTTTCTGTTTACACCATCTGCTGTGGAACACCTGACAGAAACAGTACAGGATCACGTAGCAATGTGTGACTGCCAGGTGCGGGTTGAGGACAGCACTAAAGCGAGACTAGCACAGAAAGTAAAATTGAGAAGCAGTAAAGGACATACATTTAAATGGTATTCATCCCCGTATATTGAAGGAGGAAAACTACTTGTCAATCTCAAAGCGATGCATGGTTACTTTGTATCGGGTATGCTGCCGGTGTAATGAAGAAAATGGGTCCTCGTTGAGTAAGTGACCAGGACCTAATTTCAATGTTAAAAAAGTGTCTGTATTGTCGTTGTATTTTGGTCCTACCTGTTAAATTTGGTCCCCACTGTGGCCACTTTTTCAATGCATACATTTTGCAGGTCACGTTCTCAAAGTTCTGAAAAGTGTCACTGTCATGCTTGTTGATAGCATATAAGAGAAACATAGTGTTATTTCCCTTCAGATAAAGTTGTTTAATTCTGATTGGTCAATAGCCAATGCATACGAAACCGTGTAGGCGCATTTGTCGGGGTATACCAACCGTACGACCCGTCACGTGACAATACGACCCGTCATGTGACAATATTCAAACAGGTTTTATGCATGACCTTGGAAAAGGGAAGTTAAATGGTTGCCCGACTCGGAATTTCAAAATCGAAATTTACAGTGACAAAGGGTGATGTCAATCTATATGCATCTTTTTATTCTGTTTGCATGATTAAATTATGTCAATAAAAATGTGTCTCTCTTGTGATCTTCATGTAATGTTATGGATACTTTTAAGTCGCCAATTTATTTCCCTTGACAAAGCGATAAACTCTATACTACTTTTTGCTGTTTCACAGTGTGCGGAGTTCACAAAAGGAAATACTTATAAAGCCTATATGTGATCGGAAATGTGTGAAATGATAACAAACAATTGGTCTAAAGGGTAAGAATTTCGTTACACAGTGTTTAAACAGGATGTAAGGGACTGTAATTCCCTTGTATCATCCATATTTCGTATTAACGTATCATTGGAGACGAGTTGAAATTGTACTGTTTCCTGTGCAGAACTTAAATTATTCATCATATCGTTATTAGACTGTGCATATGTATTGCCCTATAATACATTATGATGGAACGAGATGATGCTACTGATGTTATCAATATCAAGGTGATTGTAAGTACAACTCATTCATCTTTCATGTGTTAGCTGTATAACTGAGTCCTGTATACACTGCATGGCTAGTGTGATATGTGCTTCTCTAAGTATAGACCACCAAACAATGATTCAGCCATGCTCCACACTGGCAGCGAGGCCAAGCCACGCCTGCTGAGGCAAGGAATGTGCTGTACTGCCTTACCGCAAGTTTTAGGCTTTTGTAATTTTTATGCTTGTAAATTGATGCTGTGGTGACCTAATTTTATTGTATTTCATATATTTATCTCAAAGAAAAAAAAAATGTTTCAGAGGAAGAAACAATTAATTTTAGTCTCGAAAAAGTACATTATCATAAAATACAAATGATTCTTATTTTTACAAACACAAAACTCTGATATTCCAAATCACAATATTGCGATTTGACGCAAACATAAGAAAACAAAACTAATTAGTACTGTTTAATCAACATAGCTCCTGCAGATGTGTAGGGGCCATAAAGCTGAACCACCGCACTTGGAATTATCCACACATGGTCCCCTTTCTTCAGATAGAAGCTAGTTGTTGTACTCGCCGTTCCAAAGACCTGAAATATTGTTGAAAACAAACCTGTCCCATATAATCCATCCCTGGGGGATTTTGGTACAGTCCACGAACTAAGTTAAGAACACAGTCTGGCATAATTTGTCTATCACTTGTTCTGCCCTCCCACACAATTTCTCCAAGAATGTTGGCGAGTTTTCTTTATCATGTAAAGATGTATTTGCCAAGCCCCTCGATCATTTAACATTTTCCAGAACTTCTGATATCTGACCCTTCGGAGTGCCCTGTTATTCACACTTGGTGCCTGGCCATTTCCCAACCACTTTTGTTTCTTTCCAGTCCCACATGGAATACAGAAACAATGTTCACATTGTCCTGGTAATAATTCAAATTCAGTGTTATCACAGTTATCCTCTCCATTGTCCAATGTTAATTTGTGTGTCCTCACTTGATTTTTGATGTCATTTTGCTCAACAGAAGTGGCTGCATTATATTCTGTTTCTTCACTTACAATGCTATGTCCTAGTTAAAATGCATAAATCATCCCTTTATTGCTTCCTTTTGTTCTTCAGTTAGACGGAGAGTAACCGATTTATGCTTCTGTCTGCATCTTTGGCGCCTTATTGTGTTCTAAACTAATGAAGGAGTGTAACATATACAAGAATGCTGGGAATTTGGTGGACACTGGGAATCTATGTCTTATCTTATTTAAACATCCTGGGCCTAATTGACAGTGACAGACACAATTTATAACAATCATTGCAGTGCCATATTGCTAGTTTAGTTTCATCCTCCATGAAAGTACAAGCACATGTAATGTCATGTAATGTAATGGTGATTCTCTAACTATGGAAGCAAATACTGCTGACATACCTTCCACTGCAAATAGCAGTACCGCAAACCTGGAAATGATACATGAAATTAATCAACAGCAGAACCCAAGAAAGAAGAAGAGCTTCTGATAATCCAACTGCACAGAGACAGAGAAATGTTAAAAGATTACCAGAATCACCGGAAAGTCATATGACTCGACTAACATTCTATTATAAGACAGAAAACGAAAAGGTAGAACTGTTTAATAAGATAGATTCTGTAAAAATGCTAATTGAAAAAGGTAAAATTTCACAAGTTACGACATCCCATGTTTTGAACACTGTATAGGACTTTTACTTCTCTGTGAATTGCAAGGACATCGGTACCCCTCGACAAACTACCAGCACTTTTTACACTCCATTGAAGAGTTATCACTATTCCTCGTTTGATAACAGTCTGAATGAGAATATGTTTCTGTTTACACCATCTGCTGTGGAACACCTGACAGAAACAGTACAGGATCAGGTAGCAATGTGTGACTGCCAGGTGCGGGTGGAGGACAGCACTAAAGCGAGACTAGCACAGAAGGTAAAATTGAGATGCAGTACATACATTTGAATGGTATTCATCCCCGTATATTGAAGGAGGAAATCTACTTGTCAATCTCAAAGTGATGCATGGTTACTTTGTATCGGGTATGCTGCCGGTGTAATGAAGAAAATGGGTCCTCGTTGAGTAAGTGACCAGGACCTAATTTCAATGTTAAAAAAGTGTCTGTATTGTCGTTGTATTTTGGTCCTACCTGTTAAATTTGGTCCCCACTGTGGACACTTTTTCAACGCATACATTTTGCAGGTCACGTTCTCAAAGTTCTGAAAAGTGTCACTGTCATGCTTGTTGATAGCATATACGAGAAACATAGTGTTATTTCCCTTCAGATAAAGTTGTTTAATTCTGATTGGTCAATAGCCAATGCATACGAAACCGTGTAGGCGCATTTGTCGGGGTATACCAACCGTACGACCCGTCACGTGACAATACAACCCGTCATGTGACAATATTCAAACAGGTTTTATGCATGACCTTGGAAAAGGGAAGTTAAATGGTTGCCCGACTCGGAATTTCAAAATCGAAATTTACAGTGACAAAGGGTGAGTCAATCTATATGCATCTTTTTATTCTGTTTGCATGATTAAATTATGTCAATAAAAATGTGTCTCTCTTGTGATCTTCATGTAATGTTATGGATAATTTTAAGTCGCCAATTTATTTCCTTTGACAAAGCGACAAACTCTATACTACTTTTTGCTGTTTCACAGTGTGCGGAGTTCACAAAAGGAAATACTAATAAAGCCTATGTGTGATCAGAAATGAGTGAAATAATAACAAACAATTGGTCTAAAGGGTAATAAATTCGTACGTTACACAGTGTTTTAACAGGATGTGAGGGACTGTAATTCCCTTGTATCATCCGTATTTCGTATTTATCTATCCATGGACACGAGTTGGAATTGTACTGTTTCCTGTGCAGAACTTAAACTATTCATCATATCTTTCTTAGACTGCGCATATGTATTGCCCTATAATACATTATGATGGAACGAGATGATGCTACTGATGTTATCAATATCAAGGTGCTTGTAAGTATAACTCTTTCATCTTTCATGTGTTAGCTGTATTACTGAGCCCTGTGTACACTGCCATCCCGCATGGCTAGTGTGACATATGCTTCTCTAAATATAGACCACCAAACAATGATTCAGCGGCAGCGAGGCCAAGACACGCATGCTGAGGCAAGGAATGCGCGGTACTGCCTTACCGCAAGTTTCAGGCTTTTGTAATTTTTATGTTTGTAAAATGTTGCTGTGGTGACCTAACTTTATTGTATATATATTTATCTCAAAGAAAAAACACAAACTGTTTCAGAGGAAGAAAAAAATAATTTTAGTCTCGAAAAAATACATTATCCTAAAATACAAACGATTCTAATTTTTTTACTAAAACATAACTCTGATATTCCAAATCACAATATTGCGATTTGACGCAAACATAAGAAAACAAAACTAATTAGTACTGTTTAATCAACATAGCTCCTGCAGATGTGTAGGGGCCATACAGCTGAACCACCGCACTTGGACTTATCCACACGTGGTCCCCTTTCTTCAGATAGACGCTAGTTGTTGTACTCGCCGTTCCAAAGACCTCATTTTCAGGATCATATGCACGACCGAAGACTGTTTCAACCGTTTGAATATAAAACATAGTACCTGGTTTATCACTTGTGTATACAATGTTTGTCCAAAAAAGATACGTCCCTGACACTGGGGCTGTGAAATATCCGCTAGCCATGTTGTAACCATTTCCTTCGTTGTCCATTACTCTGTCAAATATAATTCTACCGGACTTCAAGACGGTTTTCCCATTGGCCAGAAAAGCTTCAAATCCAATATCCTTACATAGCCATGCTGAAATAGGAATGAACTTTAACTTCAACAACAAATCAAACCATCGGTTATTGATATAGCATCCGGTTGCAAATGAGTTTAATTGTAATGAAACTATTCTTTTGAATTTAGAAGGAGATTTATTTACTATTCATTATTTATGTCGAAATTTTACAAAAATTAATAACTTACAACGTTCAGAACCAGCAAGCTGTATGTAACCAGTCGCATTCATCTTCCCCACGATCTCTGCAAGTGAAACCAGTACTTCGGCCTGTGTCGAGTTCAACTGTGAGAGTCCATGCATATCTGAGTCTAGTTTTGAGAAGCTTCCACTACAGTTTCTCAGGTCCTGTTGAAGTGATTTGACTTCACTTTTAACCATCTCCAACTCGGTAAGAGATTGGTTGTGTGACTGTTTCAACTCGTCCAACTCGTCCATGGCTGCAGTGTAGTCCAGTTGAATTTTGTTGTGTGATTGTTTCAACTCGTCCAACTCGATAAGAGATTGATTGTGTGATTGTTTCAACTCGGCCAACTCGTTCATGGCTGCAGTGTAGTCAAGTTCAGTTTTGTTGTGTGATTGTTTCAACTCGTCCAACTCGATAAGAGATGTATTGTGTGATTGTTTCAACTCGGCCAACTCGTTCATGGCTGCAGTGTAGTCAAATTCAGTTTTGTTGTGTGATTGTTTCAACTCGTCCAACTCGATAAGAGATGTATTGTGAGATTGTTTCAACTCGGCCAACTCGTTCATGGCTGCAGTGTAGTCAAGTTCAGTTTTGTTGTGTGATTGTTTCAACTCGTCCAACTCGATAAGAGATTGATTGTGTGATTGTTTCAACTCGGCCAACTCGTTCATGGCTGCAGTGTAGTCAAGTTCAGTTTTGTTGTGTGATTGTTTCAACTCGTCCAACTCGATAAGAGATGTATTGTGTGATTGTTTCAACTCGGCCAACTCGTTCATGGCTGCAGTGAAGTCCAGTTGAGTTTTGTTGTGTGATTGTTTCAACTCGTCCAACTCGATAAGAGATATATTGTGTGATTGTTTCAACTCGGCCAACTCGTTCATGGCTGCAGTGTAGTCCAGTAAAGTATTGTTGTTGATTTTCTTCAGGTTCCTGACTTCCTCCTTCATGTTTTCGACTTCCTGCTGAAGCTCCTGTGTGACGTTTTCACTTGTTTTCAGTTCTTCGATAGTCAGTATAAGTTGTGAGAGAACACTGGTCAAGCTTGTCGAGTATTTCTGGTCCTGAAGTCGGGATTGAGACTGGACATCATGAAGTAAAGCATCAATTTCCTTCATGTGGTCATTCAAGCTCGTTATATCAGCATCTTTACCAGTGGGCTGAGTCGTACACAAGGCAACTATGAGAATTAATGTTGTAAGGCTTTTTATGAAGAACGCAACACAGACCATGATCCACACTACCTCTGTCCTATATTGTAATTGATAAACTTAAATTTTAAAAGCTAGGTTACAGAAAACAACATCTGGTGTTAGATAACAGCTTGGAGAATAAGTCTTATATTATGCACAGAATAATTAGTTTATCGCCACCTGATAAGATTATGTAGGTTTTCAGTCTGTTGTAACCACTGTTTGGAACTTACGTTGGCAGGAATAATTGTTGATGGGTATTTGTTTCTCTGCTTCAGCCGGGTGTTCCATTTTTGCAACGGAGAGATTTCCCTACATTAGAAAACACATGACTGAGAAAGAACCAATTATTGTAAAATTATATTTTCTGTCTTTGATATTTTCATAAATTGATATAATATCCATATCTGTATTTATAATATTTTGTCATTCCTATTGAAACACAGGCACCCTATTTAATACTGTTATGTATTCTAAACTTGCAATTACCATTTTTGACAAACAGTTCTTTCTGGACTTGGGAAAGGACAATGTTCAAGGACAAGATCATCAATACATTATGGAATCACTGTCTTGTGTCAGATGCTAATGAATGATAAATAATGTATGGTGTGTTACTCTGATATGGATTTCCGCTTTAAGGGTTTTGAGTAACCAACATAATTTTCTCGCAAGTATTGACAATGCCTCTAAAGACGGAGGTGGTACAGTTGAGAATGAAAATACATTCAATGTAGCTTCTGTAGCTGATAGTTTTATTTATTTGTTAATGTAATATGAAATAGTTATTTTAGATCAATGTTTAAAACTAATGTAGTGTACTCTACTTCAAACATTGCTTCAACTTCATGTGCGAAATTCACGTGCAAATCGATTCGTGTACTGACTTACTATGTAGTTGTCAACAATTTAAGCTAGAAACAAAGGTTTCGTTTCGGTTCTACTTCAGAAACTACATCACCTTTGAACACTTTGGCAATCTCATTACAATTAGATAGTATTTAATTTCCACTATGTTACACATATACCATCTGACAACTCCCAACGATTCTTGCTGTCTGGTCGACCTTGACCCTCAATTCATACCAACCAATCAGCGATTTCGCCCCGTATTCTCGGGTTGCAGCTGACCTTAAATTTGCTTTGACATGATTGATCTTCAGTACTCGGAAAACGAATATTTCCGAGTGTTTTCCAGTTTGTTTGAGACTTTCCGATTGCCAAATGGGACTGTTCGACTTGTCACATATTTTAGATGCTGGTACATCCCGGTCTGTAGATCAATAACTAAGTGTGATGACATGAATTTGGTGTCTATTCTTGATTGGTTTGCAAACTTTGCCTTCATTGATTGGTAAGTATCCTGCTAATGGACTGTTTGTATTAAGCTTAAATTCACCCTTTAACCTCAAAGACAAGTGTTTTGAATGCAGAATACCTGCTTTGTATGTGCAATATACACTTTGTTGACCACTTATTTTTCTTTTGTGATTTCGGTTTAACGTGTACAGAGCCATTCGCTACAGTCAAGATAATATCGGAAAACTGGGTTGTCATACCATCAATCACCTCTTGAGAAACATTTAAAGAGGGTTTCATAATCAAGCAATCAGCATGTATTCATCATGTATTTTTTTTCCTATACTCATTAAATGTATTTGTGATAAATATGTTCGATATCGAAACTTTTATTCGAAAATCAATTCAATTTGAGTTTTCAAAATTTGACCCCTTCTCTCTATTCCTTGATGCCAGAGTTTAAGAACATGTACCACTGATGTGACTATCACGTAGTCATTTGAGAAGGATTATAGAACACATGGAAAAAGTATGATTCATTTCATTGTATTTTATGTAATTTTATTGACGTTACAATTAAAACCAATTTACATGATATTTTCACTTAAATTCGCAAGTAGGTGATTTTCGGGCTGTGTGTCTGCAGGGGTCCAATTATCGGGAAGATAGAGATTGTCACAGGCCAGAAACTTACACAATACAGAAAGTGGTTGCCTTCCACACACTCCCCCTCCCTCTCTCTCATCTCTACATACTAGATTCTGAAAATGGCAGTGACAACCATGACCTTAAGGAGTTATTTTATTTGTCCAAATACCATATGTATTGTTTTCAGTTCAAACAACTCAACTTTCATATTCATATTCAATCGCCAAATGATGATTATGATAATTACCTGTTTCCTATGAAAATTGAGAAACAACCTTATATATGTGCAGATACCGAAACTACACGTCCTCTTTACATGCACAGTAGTTATATGACCTATTAAACAATACCAAATCAAAATCTCCGTCTGTTATAGATAAGTTTCGTTCACTAGTCGCGGTACATTATCACCTTTATAAAGTCGACTTGCATTAAAACGGCACTTTTCAGAAAGAATCATTTCTTCTCGGTAAAATAACGCAATGTGTCATGTTGGGCATATGTGACTCCAACAACGCACTTGATGTCTCTTTAGGATAGCTACATGCACTTTCCTTTTCAAACAAATATGCAAGTTGACTGTTGATTACCGTTACTTAACTTCTGTCATAAAAGCCGCCCTTGAAACTTAACCCTTCTTAGTATCTTCCTCTGTCTATCATTAAGCTTGAGAGGAGTTAACTGATTGTGTTATGTGTGACTGGAGTTAATTACCCTTTGGGTAAACAGATCAACAACAAGTAGGTCAGTGCAAACTTCATGATTTCAAATGATATTCAAATTCTTCAGTCAGCTGCAAACCCAACCATCATTTAATACAAATCTGGCAAGCAGCCTTTCATTCCTAAACAGTCTTTGTTCCATTTTATGCTTGGAAAAGTTTCACTTGTATAACCTTAGTGTTGGTGACCGTTCAAGTATTTTGATTGTTTTCATATATCTATCTAAAGGAAAATGGAAAGACTGTTCGAAAGGACGAAACAATAAATTTTAGTGTAGAAACAAAATACTATCTTAAATAAAAACGGCTCCAGTTTTTACAAACGACAAATTCTGATATTCCAAACCACAATATTGCCATTTGCCAAAAACATAAGAAAAACTATAGTAATTATTATGGTTTAATCAACACAGCCCCCGCAGACGTGGTGGGGCCTAGAAGCTGAACGTCCGTACCTGAGTGTATTAAGACATAGTCCCCTTTATTTAGATAGAAGCTAGTTGTTGCACTGGCCGTTCCATAGAGCTCACTTGCGTACCCATATGCACGGCCGAAGACTGTTTCCTTCGTTTTAATATAAAAAAGCAATAGGAGACTTATCACTTCTGTATACGATGTTTGTCCAAAATAGAACGTCCCTGACATTGACGCCGTGAAATGTCCGGTAGTTTTGTTGTATCCGTTTCCTTCGTTGTGGTTGACCATGTCAAATATAATTGTACCTGACTTCAAGACGGTGCTCGTATTGGCCAAATTAGCTTCAAATCCCATTTCCTTATGTAGCCATTCTGAAATAGAAATGAGGTTTAACTTAAACATCACATTCAAACCATTGGTCCTTGATTTAGAATCCCTAACTAATCTTTTTAAACTAAGATGAGTCTTATTTACTATTCATTACTTTATAATAATATATCATAATTTATCGTTTATGTTGAATTAAGACAAAATAAAATTACTTAGGCTGTTTAAAACCAGTAAGCTGCATGTCACCAGTTGCATTCATCTTCCCCACAATCTCTGCAAGTAAAACCAGTACCCCGGCCTGTGTCGAGTTCAACTGTGAGAGTCCATGCATTCCACTACCGTTTCTTAGGTCGTGTTGAAGTGATTTGAATTCAGTCTTAACCAGCTCCAGCTCGAGATTGTGAGAATGTAACTCTGTAAACTCATCCATGGCTTTAGTGTAGTTCTGCAGAGTATTGTTATATGATTGTTTTAACTCGGCTAGCCCGTCCAAGGCTTTAGCGTAGTCCATTACTGTATTGTTGTGTGATTGTTTCAACTCATTCATGGCTGCAGTGTAGTCCAGGAGAGTATTGTTGTCAGTTTCTTTCATGTTCTTGACTTCCTCCTGAAGCTCCTTTGTGACGTTTTTACTTGTTTTCAGTTCTTTGGTAGTCTGTATAAGTTGAGAGAGAACACTGGACATCATGAAGTAAAGCATCAATTTCCTTCATGTAATCGTTTAAGCTCTTGATATCAGCATCTTTACCAGTGGGTTGAGTCGCACACACCACAGCTATGAAAATTAATGTTGTAAGCCTTTCACGAAGAACGCAACACAGACCATGATCCACACTACCTCTGTCCTATATTGTAATTGATAAACTTACATTTTGAAAGCTAGGTTACAGAAAACCATCTGGTGCTAGATAACAGCTTGGAGAATAAGTCGTATATTATGCCCAGAACAATAAGCTCTACCTAATAAAACCTGTAGGTTTTCAGTTAAATGAAACTTGAAATGATTTTATAAAAATAGAGCCATGGGCTCTATAGCTCATCAGGATTTGATTTATTATCTAAGGTTGAATATCTAAGTTATCTCAAGTAATACATTGTTAACACCATGCCATGCCATAAGCCCATCGGGCCTTTCAGGCCTGATGAGCTAAAAATTTAAATGTTGATGTTTGATAACAAAATTTTGAAATCTTAATTCTTTTAAAAACTACCAAACTACTATCAGTGGGAATAGGGATTATGTTACCTTTTGTTTACAGTGAGTTTCGTGTACATCTAACAATACGAGGTTATATACTTTAGATAATAAACGATACATTGGGCAAGAAAGGTCAGTGTTGTAGAAAAAAACATGAACTATAATATCAACGAAATGTCAAAACAAAGTTAAGATTATTGATAGTCATTTAGAAGTTGACATTCAAGCAAGACAGACACAGATTATGGATGGCATTTTCTGCTTTCTTGTCTGTCTATAATTGTGTAGCCCTTGAGTGAGTGAGTGAGTGAGTTGGTGTTTAACGCCACTTTCAAGAGTATTTCACTTATATCACGGCTGCTAGTATTATGGCAGGTAGAAAGCCCGCATCGCCATGTGGCTATGCTTTGCGGTGAAACCTGCGAGCATCGTCTAGAACTAGCGAAACATGGGTGGTACTACGCTGTAGCATTGCACCCAAACCTTACTGCGTGTAGAACAGTTCTCTACTGCAGACAAAGTTGCCGTGCCCTTGGCGGGATTCGAACCACGGACCTCTAGATCCGAAGCTGAACGCGCTAGCCACTGTGCTATCCCGCCCCCGTGTAGCCCTTGATAATTTGAGAACACAATATTTACCTAGTTTATTAACATCTTTCCGACTATATCAAACTTCATAAAAATGTTATCTACTAAAAAAACCCAAGACTAAGTTAATTTGTCAAAATATATTGTACATCTCTCCTCTCTTGTTAGAACGAACCATGTCACTATTTAAATTTCGCTATCTGTTGTTTTAAATCAAAATTTGTATTTATATTACATCATATCTTTTAAATATGCTCTTGTACCAACATGGTGGTTTTGGAGAATAAAGAATTGAATTGAATTATAACATCTAGAACAGTCCAATCATCGGAAGGATAGGGATTGTCATAGACGAATATACGAGAAACGTGAACAATACACAATCCACAATCACCATTTATAACTGTGACTCACAAATAAACGATTTAAATTTTCAATTCAGAATTAATTAAACATTAACTTAAAACCAGTATGTGCATAATCAGAATATACATAAACATGTGGATGTGGATGGATGTTTTCATGTTTTTCTTAAAGTTTAAAAAAGTGGAACAACTATGGAGAATGGAGAAGCTCCCATTAAAAATTATATCTTTGAACATTATGTAATCAGAGTTTTCATTTGATTTATGGCATGAACGAGTTGATCAAGTGGTTAACAATAGATTTTGTATTTACATATTGTTGTTATTTACATATATTATTGTGTTGTTGGGTCAAATGGTGTTGTTTCAAGAAGTACTGATTGTTGCCGAAAATTACCATATTTATGTTAGTGACTCCGTGTAGTTACAATGTAAATGTAAAAGGGGAGACTTCTGATCGAAAACCGGACAAAGCCCTGGTATTGACGCGAGTCAATTAGTCAAAAGTAGTTTTGGAAACTTCTTAAGAACAAAAGGATCAATTTAGGTTGATTATATTTAAATAATAATAATAATAGGATATTTATACCACGCATATATCAATGCGCATTGCATGCTCAGAGCGCCAACACAAAAGTATAGAGAAAATTAAGTAAAAGCAGTCCTCAAGTATGTCATAAGTTGAGATTTGAAAGTGGAGAGATTTTGACAGTCTCTGAGATGTTGAGGAAGATTGTTCCAGAGAGAAGAGGCGGCAAAGATGAAAGTTCTTTCTCCATAGCTGTTATCCTGACCCTTGGAACGACCAGGAGATTTCGTCTCTCAGAACGTAGATATCTTGATGGAGAGTAGGTGGTGAGAAAGGCGGGTTCTTGGGTAGACAGACACCGAAAGACGACACAAAGAAGCCACTAGTTTATTCTGTGCTTGATAGGAAGCCAGTGAAGGTTCTGCAGGATAGGATTAATGTGGCTAGATCTGCTGGAGAGATTGACGATTTGTGCAGCAACGTTTTGTACATGTTGCAGTCTGTTGAGCTGACAGTTGGTGGGCCCCGACAAGCAGACTATTACAATAGTCAAGCCTGGAGATGACTAATGACAGCACAAGTGTGCTACATGATTCCTTTGTGAGATACTGACGAATGCTGCTGATATTCCGCAGGGCTGTGCAACAGGTCTTGACCATGTTATTGATGTGGTCATCTCGTGTGAATGCACAGTCCACTACAACGCCCTGATCCTTGACTTTCTGTGATGGGTAGATGATGGAATCGTCAAACTCAAACAGTGTGATGTCAGTCTGGGATCTCTTCTTAGATGTCCCAACAATCAGAAACTCAGTTTTACCCCTGTTGAGCTTCAACTTGTTGTTGAACATCCATGACTGTATGTCATTACAGCACACTGTCATATTCTCCAGGGCAGTATGTGCAGAAGCTGGATCTGGGGTGAAGAACTTGTACAACTGGGCATCGTCGGCATATTGGTGACGATTGATCAATGTCTCAATGATCGTACCAAACTCCTTGATGTACAATGTGAATAGGATAGGGCCCAACACCGAGCCATGAGGAATCGAGCAATTACAACAGACTGTGAACGATCTGACAGATATGATTTAAACCCCTTTCATACAGTTCCATCTATCCAGAATTCATTTCTAAGACGAAGTAGGAGACTTTCATGATCGAGGTGTCGAATGCTGAGCTTAAATCCAAAAGAATTAATATGCCACACCTACTCGAAGATCATTGATGACCCTGGCAAGTGCAGTCTCGGTACTGTGATTTCTGCGGTATGCTGATTGAAAAGCATCAGATAGATTGTGTCTTGAAAGATGTTCACATAGTCGTTCACTAACTGCATGCTCTATGAGCTTGGAGACAACGACAGATTAGATATAGGACAGATTAGAGACAGGTCGGTAGTTCTGGAACGCATCATGGTCGAGATTGGGCTTCTAAATGCTAAATGCTGCAGGCATTTTGCCTGATGTAAGACTGGTGTTTATGATGTTTGTGAGGACTGGCAATAGAACACTGAGATTATCCAAGACAATCGAGGATGGCACAGGATCTAATAAGCATGTTGTAGGCTTAGAATGTCTGATAAATTTCAACACTTCTTCATTGGTGAATTCCTTGAAGGTAGTGAGAAGCTCTTGATTCAGCTATGACGAATGTGCCTGAGTGGTGGTATCAGAATCCAGACTAGCTTGAAGCATAGGGGAAAGTATCCTGGTTATCTTGTCCATGAAGAACCGATTAAAAAATTCTGCCAAGTCCTGCTGATTCTCGCTAGATGGAAGGGGCTGAGATGAATCCTTCCCAAGGAGACGAAACATGAGCTTGAATAGTGACTTAGGGTTGGATGTGCTGTCATTTAATAATAGGTCATTTAATTTGCCGCCCATCCACATTCCAAGTCCTGATCAACTCTTTCAGAATCGACACATCGATCTGAGGGTGGCGCTTCCGCAAGACGGACATGATTGCCGCTAGGTTGTTGTTAATAGAGGAGGCCTTTAGCCCCCTCTTCTCCCTCAAGTGTACTAGGTAGTCGGCTACCTGGGGGACCGTGACTGTCTGCACGTCATACCCCTTCTCCCTACAGAAGGTCGCAAAAGACCCCCACTGGAAGTCGTACAACTTCCTTGTGGATGTCCTCTGTGAGGCCGCTACCGCCTCAGCAACGGATTCTGAGAATCCTGCTCCTGTCAGACCCTGTTGGAGACAAACCAAGCGTGAAGCTAAAGAATCTGAGGGTTCTCGTGAACCCGCACGTTTGGTTTGCTCGACAGAATGTTCCACCTTAGAGGGAGGGGAACTGGGTCTAGGCGGCACGCTCTCCAGAGGGGAACATACCAGGCCCTGGCTGGCCATAACGGTGCTACCAACAGGAGTTTGAGAACGCGTGTTTCCTCTATCTTTGCCACCACGTGAGTTAAGATGGCAGGAGGGGGATAAGAATAAGCGACCATCCGTTCCAAACTCAATGCGAGCGCGTCTATCGCCCATGCAGTGGGGTCCAGTACAGGGGATACATATGTCGGCAACTGGTGATTGAGCCACGTCGCAAAGAGGTGTGAGGTTTCCCGAACCTCAAACATAGACTCTCAAACACTCTCGGGTGCAGCATCCACTCTGTGGATGGAGGCTTGTCCGGGTGAGACAGAGCTTCCGCAAGGACGTTCTTGGCTCCCGGGATGTGCACTGCGCGAGTAGAGAGTTCGAGACAGTCTACTAATTGAAACAGCTCCATCACCAGTTGCAGAAGAGAGTCTGCTTTGGTCGAGCCTTGCTTGTTTATGGCCCAAGCTGCCGCCGAGCTGTCCGTGTGGACGCACAGGACTTGACGTTGTAGGCGGCGCAATCAATGGCTAACATCTAGTTCTAAGACGTTGATGTTGCATCTTGTTCGCATTGACGACCACACCCAAGCCGTCTGTTCCGTATCCATGTGCGCTCCCCACCCTTTGGTGGAGGCATCCACATATAGCTGGGCTGTCGCTGACGGCCACCTGAGCGGCACTCCCGCCAGTATGTTGGTTTCCTGCTGCCACCAGAAGAGATGGTATCTGATACTGGCGGGAATGGAGAAGACGTGGTGGCACGTCTTCGCTCTCACGTGTGTGTTGACAAATATCTGAAGGGGCCTGAGCTGAAACTTTCCCCTTTCGGTGAAATGTTGTGTCGAGGTCAGGAACCCAACAGCTTCTGCCACTTCAAGAGGTACAGTGGTCCTTGAAGAGTTAGCCCCATGAGGTCTTTGCACCGCCCTATCCGCTCCCTGGCAACAAAAGCCTCATATTGCACGGTGTCCAGAGGGGCGCCCAGAAACACCAGTTGCATCGTTGGCTGAAGGTTGGACTTACCTTACCGTCTAGATTTACCAGCCATCCCAACCGCCTGAACAACGCTATTACAAAGTCTCGTTGAGCCTCCAGAACAGATAGGGATCTGTTGTGACCGAACCCATCGTCCAGATACATAGCGAACTTGATGTCCTGCTGATACAGGTACTGGACTACGGGTTGAGTTACCCGTATGAACAGCCACGGAGCCAACGATATCCCGAACGTAAGCAGTGAAAGTGACGACCAGCCAGGACAAATCGGAGGTACTTGCGATCCCCATGGTAAATGGGAATATGCAGGTACGCGTCCTGCAGGTCTAGGGATATCATCGAGTCCAAGGGCTCCAGTAATCGCTCTACTGACGACAATGTCAAGAGTCGAAAACATGCCAGCTTATCTATGAAGGAGTGGTTGAATTCCTTCAAATCGTGGATCACGTTTGTTTGACTCTCACTTCGGTCTGACAAAGACTGGGGAGTAATATCCGGGAGCAAGGTCTTGGAGCGGGAGTTCCTCCACTGCCCCCTTGGAGATGAGAACCTCCACCTGTTCCAGCATCAATGCATGCCGATCTGGCTCTAGCGGACGTTCCACTCGCAAACAGGTTAGCGGGGGGCGGTGTAACACAGGAATACGAAACCCCCGTTCAAGAACATTGCAAACGTAATTGTCCAACCCCAACTGTTTCCAGTTGGGTACGAAGCAGAAGAGACTTACCCCCACTGGCCCGTCCCAGGCCGGGACAACCTGTGGTGGTAGCTCCGGAGTGACCCACAAGTCATTGCTTCCCCCGGGTACCTCCGTAGGCACCTCCCTTCCCTCACTGGGCGTTTTTCTTCGGGGTGCGTTAGGGAGAGGGGCCAGTATTGAAGTTGCGACTTCTGCCTTGCCGACCCCCTCCTCGAAAGGAAACACCGCCAGTCCTGGCGCAACCGCCACCACCGGTGTTGCTTGGCGTGGGTGTGCCTCCCCTCTTCTCCTTTGTGTCGGTGCTTGGGACGAGGCTCTACCGCCGCCAACTGCGAGCCTGTTGGTCAGCTCTTGCTGCTGACTCTCTTGCCGCTGGCGAAGGGCCCCGATGATTTGTCCGTCAAAGAGCGAAGAGGATGAAGCAGGGGCTGAACGCAAATTGTTCCTTATCTCTGCTGAGATGCGGGAGGCGCATAACATCATTTGCGGGATGTTCCCCGCGAATGCACCAAACCCACGGTACAAGGCCCTTGCTCCGTTCTCCATTCCTGCATCCTTCGCGAAAGTCGCCATTGCTCGGCATGCGTGTACGAAGTGGGACAAATGCATGTCCGACACTTGAGGCGACCTGACGGATGCCATCGTCCAGGACAGGGGGAGAGAGAGGAAGCGCTTTTATGAACAGGCAGTGAGCTGCGCTGTTTGTCTGAGATTATGAGTGGAGGCAAGAGACGACCTGGCACCGCCACAGCAATGTTTGCGTGGAAGTCCTTGCCCGCTGACTGCAGAAGTCTATGGGAAGGCAGCGCCACAGAGTGAGAGGTGGGCGTCTTCTCCTCCACATAGAATGTCTCAATCCTGGCTTGTTTGGTGGATGAGGGTTCCTCCTCGACCTCAATCAGAGTAACCTGGCACCAATCCGCTATGGCCGCAAAACGTTCTTTCAAGTCTGGCGCCTTGTCTGTGGAGGCATCAGCGCGGCAGGCATTACTGCTGTTGCGCCATCACTCACCGCCCCTGGCTGTCCTGGCCAGCGTCTACGGAAGAGGACCCGTCCTGATCTGAGGAAGTGGCAGCCGGCGATACAAAAACCACCCTCCTCCTCTTGGGGGTTGAAGGTGCTGACGGGAAGGGCGGCATAGGAGTAGTCTCCTCTCCCCCTTTGTCCGTGGGCGGCAACCTCTTGTCCAACATGTTGGCCACAATGTCCCTCACGGACACGAGGATATCCTCAGTCAGCGCCTTAGGATCAAATGAAGGAGGCGAGGACCTCCTCTTCTTGGACTTGTGCATCCTCTTCTTCCTGGGCGTGTGGCTGCGATCCTGCCCTGAGGAGGCATCAGGAGAAGACACTCTCCTGGGAGAAACGTCGCCGCCACTCAACCCTGCTGAAGAACGATCACATCGCCTCTCGGGAGAGTCGTCCCCGCTACCACGATCCTGCTAACATGTCCGGCACGTCAAATTCTGCCGCGTCCTCCGAGATGATGAGATCGGACCAAGTCGAGGAGTTCCTGGGTCTCATAGCGCTGGCCGCACCAGAAATAGAGCGCCTGGAAGCTCTCAGCTTGCCCTGAGATTCGCTCTTGTTCACAAACGACAAAGAGAGTGGGGGTCAAAGGCACCTGACTCCAAAGGAAGGGATAGCCCCTAACCCAAACAGAGTAAAGTCCAATTACCACTAAGGCCGTCTAAGAGAGACTGTAAGCGCTAAGCAAGAGGGGCAGGAAGACCTAAGGATATCCAATCAAAGCTGCTACACTCAAGCGGCGAACCCAGCGGCATGCAACAAGTGGCGTATGTCCACTGGTTATCCAGTCCAATGCCGCCCCAACGCAAGAGGCATGCTACGCGCTATAGCGAGTACCTGATCCAACAAATAAGTCTCCTCCCGCCAGCCGGCGGTATGGAAACAAAAGTATCCAAGCGCTACAGCGGTATGGCGGGGTTCCAACTCGTTACCAACTTTATGGAGACAAAGACAAATCAGGGGGTATGCCCGACAAGCGGTATAGCATGATATCGACTTGTTGCCACAGTCCCATCCCGCCAGCTGGCGGCATGGAGACATAGACCCAAGTCAACAGTAATATCTTAGGTGGTATGCCTGCGCCAAGCGTTATGGCGGGAATTAGCGGTATAGCGTGGGATCAAGCGCTAGGCGCGACCCTATCCACTCATGGGTCGCGCCACATCACCAAAGGACAGGTGACTAAATTCAATGAATCACCTCAAGTGAAACAAACAACAGCGTGTCGCCACGAACACTAGTGGCCAAAGGTACGATAGGCGAACAAAAGAGAAAGCCAACATCCGGCTGACAATCGACCTCAGTCCCCAAGAGACGTCCTTGCAGCCTGTGCACGCAAAGTCCATGCTGAAGTAAACAACCACCGACACACAGTCAGCTAGCTGTCGGCTCAGTCAAACAGAAATGTGAATTACCCCAAGTAGTCTTTTCCGCGAAGAATAGACTACAGAGATAACCTGACACAGAACTGCCAAAACACTCAATAGTGAAACCAAAAAAGGAAACTTTAAAGAGCAAATATCAATTAGCAAGTCGAAGACGGGAGAGCTATCATCACATGTCTGAATAGCTTGCTGAAATAAGGAAGAATGATAATCCGGGTCTTGGCCACCTATCGGGAGATAGGGACAGGGAAGGGGAGTAACTCTTCCCTTACTGTGTAATAATTTATCGAAGATGGCCATATAGGATAATAGAGCATATAGTGAATATCAACGATGGTATAGTAAATAATAATTATTATTATCATCATCATCATTATCATCATTATTTAATATGTCCTGTGTCACTGGAGCCATAGTTAATTACCCTTTGGGTTAACAGTTATTAACAACTATTACACCAGTTCAAAATTCATGATTTTAAATGATTTTTAAATTCTTCATTCAGTGTTCCGAAGTCAGCTGCCTGGTGCCAAATCAATTATCGCATTATACAGATTTGGCCTCATTAAACAAAAGCAAAATATGTTATCGACACAAAGTACTTTGCAAACTTGAATATTTCATCTAAAGATATAGAGGAATTGTTTAGATTAAAAAAAACAACACATTTCCGTTATTGCAGAAGAATTAATTCAGAGACTGATTCAGAGGAGTAGCACTAATTTCAGTCTTGAAATAAATTTAATGTTTTAAAATACGAACGGCTATAGTTTTTGCAAACAACAAACTCTAATATCCTAAACAAAAATATTTCGATTTGCGTAAAACATAAGAAAAACCAAAGTAATTAGTATTGTTTAATCAACACAACTCCTGCAGATGTGTACAAGCGTTGAAGATGAACCTCCATAGGGGAACTTATCCAAACACGTTCACCTTTCTTCAGATAGAAGCTAGTTGTTGCACTCGCCATTCCATAGGGCTTATTGGCACGACCATATGCGCGGCCTAAGATTGTTTCCGCCTTTGTAATTAAAAACACAACAACAGATTTATCACTTTTGTATGAGATGTTAGTCCAAAAAAGATACATCCCTGACTCTGGAGCATTGAAACATCCGGAAGATTTGTTGTATCCATTTCCTTCATTGTGGTTGACCATGTCAAAGACAATTCTACCAGACTTCAAGATGGTTCTCGCACTGGCCAGGTTAGCTTCAAATCCAATTGCCTTATATAGCCATACTGAAATAAAGATTAAGTTTAACTACAACATCAAAATCAAACCGTTGGTCCTTAGCAAAGTTCAATCAAATCAAAACATATTTAAAATCGTCCAAACCTACATATGTCAATTTAAAAGGTTTTCTTAATTATTGTTATTGTTCAACTGTTTCCCCTTTTAACTATTTCTTCTGTCCATCTTGTATAAACAATGTAAATAATATATATATATATATATATATATATATATATATATATGTATGTAAATACTTAGGAGAGGGTGTTCTAAGTTGTATAACGTGTACCCAATACGTTTATTATGAATAAAATATGTTTGAAACGAGCATCTAATTTCACCTCGAGTTTAAAAGTATTCTATATAATATAGAATGAGGTTTATTAACTAGTTCTTATTCATGTTGAATTTACACAAAGTTTTATGACTTACACTGTCCAGAACCAGCAAGATGTATGTCACCAGTCACATTCATCTGCCCCACGATCTGTGCAAGTGAAACCAGTACTTCGGCCTGTGTCGAGTTCAACTGTGAGAGTCCATTCATATCTGAATCTAGCTTTGAGAAGCTACCACTACAGTTTCTCAGGTCCTGTTGAAGTGATTTGACTTCACTCTTAACCATCTCCACCTCGATAAGAGATTGATTGTGTGATTGTTTCAACTCGTCCAACTCGATAAGAGATTGATTGTGAGATTGTTTCAACTCGGCCAACTCGTCCATGGCTGCAGTGTAGTCCAGTTGAGTTTTGTTGTGTGATTGTTTCAACTCGGCCAACTCGTTCATGGCTGCAGTGTAGTCCAGTAAAGTATTGTTGTTTGTTTTCTTCAGGTTCCTGACTTCCTCCTTCATGTTCTCGAAATCTTGCTGAAGCTCCTTTGTGACGTTTTCAGTTGTTTTCAGTTCTTCGATAGTCTGTAAAAGATGAGAGAGAACACTGGTCAAGCTTGTCGAGTATTTCTGATCCTGAAGTCGAGATTGAGACTGAACATCATGAAGTAAAACATCAATTTCCTTCATGTGGTCATTCAAGCTCGTTATATCAGCATCTTTACCAGTGTGTTGAGTCGAACACAGCACAACCGTGAAAATTAATGTTGTAATGCTTTTCACGAAGAACGCAACATAGACCATGATCCACACTACCTCTGTTCTATAATGCTACTGATAAACTGAAATGTTAATAGCTAGGTTACAGAAAACAAACATCTGGTGCTAGATAACAGCTTGGAGATTAGTCTTATAAACTACCGGGCAAAAGAAAGTATTCACCTAAGTTTGTTTTGATTAATTTAATATTTAAAAGAATTCAGATGTATTTGACTATGGCGTGATACAAAAATACTTATCTGCAGTAGTTTGAATGACTTTGTTGGTGACTGTGGTTAAATTTTAGTTCAAATATCTTTTTGTAATGAAGACAGGCTTAAGAATGAAATTTACACCAACATCACCCCTACCCTGTTTAAAATGTTGTAAATGTGTGCAGAATCAGGCACATTTATTTATTTTCACATAGGATATGTCTTATATGTCGATGAACATTTGTGTATCATCAAAAATAATTTAAAAACAAAATTGAATTAAAAAACATGTAGAAGTATTCTTTGACTGCTAACTAAACACCTGTACTTATCAGTTTTGGATTATGACATAAAAAACTTGATATATTTGCAATTGAAAATCATACATGTGATAAAATCAACTCAGGTGAGTCCTTTTTTTTTACCCGGTAGTTTATTATGCTCAGAATAATGTGTTTATCGTCACCTGATAAGAACATGTAGGTTTTCAGTCTGTTGTAACCACTGTATGGAACTTACGTTGGCAGGAATAATTGTCGATGGGCATTTTTTACTCTGCTTCACCTGGGTGTTCCATTTTTGCAACGGAGAGATACACCCTACATTAGAAAACTGAGTAAACTGAGCGAAATTCACGTGCAAATCGATTCGTGTACTGGCTTACAATGTAGTTGTCAACAATTTAAGCTAGAAACAAAGGTTTCGTTTCGGTTCTACTTCAGAAACTACAGCACCTTTGAACACTTTGGCAATCTCATTAAAATTAGATAGTATTTCATTTCCACTATGTTACACATATACCATCCGACAACTCCCAACGATACTCGCTGACAGGTCGACCTTGAACCTCAATTCATACCAACCAATCAGCGATTTCGCCCGGTATTCTCGGGTTGCAGCTTACCGTAAATTTGCTTTGACATGATTGATCTTCAGTACTCGGAAAACGAATATTTCCGAGTGTTTTCCAGTTTGTTTGAGACTTTCCGATTGCCGATTACAAATGAGTCTGCTCGATTTGTCACATATTTTAGATGCCGGTACAACACGGTCCGTGGATTAATAACCAAGTGTGATGACATGAATTTTGTGTCTATTATTCTTGATTGGTTTGCAAACTTTGCCTTCATTGATTGGTAATGTATCCTGCTAATGGCCTTTTTTCTATTAAGCTTAAATTCACCCTTGAACCTCAAAGACAAGTGTATTGAATGCATAATACCTGCTTTGTATGTGCAATATACACTTTGTTGACCACTTATTTTTCTTTTGTAATTTCGGTTTAATGTGTACCAGTTTTACAGAGCCATTCGCTACAGTCAAGATAATATCGGAAAACTGGGTTGTCATACCACCAATCTCCTCTTGAGAAACATTTAAAGAGGGTTTCATAATCAAGCAATCAGCATGTATCCATCATGTATTTTCTCCTATACTCATTAAATATATTTGTGATAAATATGTTCGAAATCGAAACTTTTACTCGAAAATTGATTCAATTTGATTTTTCAAAATTTGACCCCTTCTGTCTATTCATTGATGCCGGAGTTCGAAAACATGTACCACTGATGTGACTATCACGTGGTTAGATTAAGAATGATTACTGTACACATACCAATTTAATGATTCATTTTCATTAGATGTAATTTTATTGACGTTACAATAACACGAATTTACATGATATTTGCACTAAAATACACAAGTAGGTGATTTTCGGACTGTGTGTCTGCAGCAGTCCAGTTGTCGGAACTATAGAGATTGTCAAAGACTGGGTTGTCATTCCATCAATCTCCTCTTGAGAAACATTTAAAGAGGGTTTCATAATCAAGCAATCAGCAAGGGTTTTACACTGAGAAGATAGAAGGTAGTTTATATAATTCAGATTCTCTTGACCATAGATATTCTTTTGATTTTGTTGGTCGTTTGATTGTTTGATCTCTTTTTCCTTGTCTTCAGCTGACCTTCACATGTAATAGATGCCTGGATTGCACAGTGGTCAGACATGTGGGTGAGAGGTAGTACTTTTACAGAATTAAAGGTGCATCCATTGTGTTTCATACAATTTTATATGGCTTTAATACCTTCCAACTTACCACATGTGATGTCTGCAATACACATAAATTCACTCAGCTTTGCGTATTTATCCCCAATCGCCAAATATATCATATCATAATTACTAGTTTCCAATTAAAATTGAGAAACATCATTATGCATGTGCAGAAACCGAAACTGCACGTCCCATTTACATGCACAGTAGTTATGTGACCTATTAAATATTATCAACTCAAAATTGTCTTGTTGTCTGTTATAATAAGATTCCAAAATTATGTTTGACTCATTGGCGCGCGCCACACGCTGTGCATTGTCCGGTTTTCGATCAGAATCACTACTTTTACCTTCATATCGTCAATATACTAAGTCCACTATCATCAAAATGGTAGTTTTCGGTAACAGTCCGTACTTTAAGTCGATAAAGTAACAGCATTTATAACGTTTGCAACATGTGACCCCCAACAACACAATGGATGTACATTTGTACCTTTAACTGGTTATAGGCTTCCTATTGTGTTATCACAAACTCTACTGCACTGTATCCATTATATCATTCTCTTCCCACATAGGTTACTCCTTTTAGATTTCCGATCCTAACCTCTGTTCTACATCGCTTGAAATCGTGGACTCCAGCAAATAGGGAAATGGAACCTCACATTGTATCCCAACTTTTTTTTTACCATTGAAAACTCATCTTTCAGCGGCGATGTCGACCAAGTGACTTAAGGGTCTTGCTCATTAGCATATGTCTTTCGAATATAAGTAATAGATAGAGGACGAGTAGCAGTACATTATCGGGATATTAATGTACGGGTTTGAGAGGATTGGGCGAGGCGCCAGCTGATAGGGAAATGGAACCTCACACTGTATCCCAACTTTTTTTTACCAGTGAAAACTCATCTTTCAGCGGCGATGTCGACCAAGTGACTTAAGGGTCTTGCTCATTAGCATATGTCTTTCGAATATAAGTAATAGATAGAGGACGAGTAGCAGTACATTATCGGGATATTAATGTACGGGTTTGAGAGGATTGGGCGAGGCGCCAGCTGAGCCCAACCCTCTCAAACCCGAATATTTATATCCCGATAATGTACTGCTGCGAGTTCTCTATCTATCTTAGAGCACAGTCAAATGCTTGAGTTGTGACAAAATTTCTTAAAATGAATATATTTCAAATGAATTGTCAATAAATTTGGGAAACATTCTCTCGAACACAACATGCAAAACATTGCTCATGTCCGAGGTGCATAAGGCGTACATTTTATATAAAACTTACGAGTCCAGCTAAAGCATAAGCGTCGTGCTTGAATCACGAGCATGCACGATAAGCACTGAAAATATAACAACCTATTATATTTTCAAACAGTGGTAACATAAGTTGATGCGTGTCACTGTTTCTCTTACTTTCGAGATATGAATTAAATACACTTGAAAACTTTCAATTGACCTCACATTACTTGCTTTATTTACATGCTTATATTCTTCTTTTAGGAATCTCAAGCTCCTGAACATAGAAGACCAAGCGACCTTTTCCTTTCGGAAAGGGAACACAGCAATTCAGTTGTCATTGTAATAAGTGTTTAATTGTGTATTATCCACATAAATAAAACAATCAGTTGGCATTGTTTGTTTTTAATAAAAGTCTGTGAACCAGTTTTATGAGCATGATACCCGAACGCAACCAGACAGTACAGTGTACATCTATCGGGATATAATTGTACTCCACGTGACCACAATACAATCATATGAGTGGACGAAAGCATTTGACTGTGCTCTAACTGATATAAATAACACAAATGAACTTTTTGGGTATTTGTCTCTGATTTGGTCTTCGTATTTATAAGCATGTATATGATCAATAGTAATACAGTAAACGAGAAAACATTTATCTTACGTTTATTTTATCATTATGACGTGTCATTGGCAAAAGTCACTTTTACAATGGCGTCGCTGATTGCACAACTATATTCAATTGCAACCAATCAGGACACTCCATTTCAAGCGATGTAGAACAGAGGTTAGGAACTGTCATCTAAAGTGAGTAACCTCTGTGGATAGAGAATGCCATCATATTGATAGCACCATAAATTCTCATATAAATCTCTCATAGTTTTCCATTTATGATGCAAGTATTTGTACACGGTTCTCGCAGTTCCTTGTCGAATCAGTGACAGGGATATATGATGGTGGTTCCTCGGTGTGGGGTACTGGTGATTGATTACTGTTTCTGGTAAGTCTACTAGGTTTACAATCGAAGTGTTGAAGTCACCTCCAAAGACAAGCATTAAATAATAATAATAATAAGTCCATTTGTATGGCGCCAACTCCATACACCAAGTGTATGCTCATAGCGCTAAAAAGTCTGCAGTTACTCTGACAATTGGAAATAACACATGGTGGCACATAAGTCCAGGTATGACTCTCGGAAGAGATGTGTTTTTAGATGAGATTTGAAGATGGCGAGTGTTTAGAGTTCCTTGAGTTCATTTGGGAGTTTGTTCCAGAGAATTGCTGCATTGTAATTGAAAGATCTTTGGCCAAATCGTTTTAAGTTCATTTTCGGAACGTGGAACAAATGCTGGTTTGCTGAACGAAGGGCTCTTGACGGTTGATAGACTTCAGTCAGCTCGGCGAGGTAGGATGGGGCTGATCCATGGGAGCATTGATAGGCAAATACCAGAACCTTGAATTGTATCCGTGCATGTACCGGGAGCCAATGCAAGTTAATAAGCACTGGTGTTATGTGTGCCGACTTTCTTGTCCTGGACACGATCCTAGCCGCAGCATTCTGAATCCTTTGTAGTCTTGACAATTGCTCTTGCGTGATGTTGATTAGCAGACTATTACAGTAGTCCAATTTCGTCAAGATCAGGCTTCTGATTAGCATGTGAGTTGCGTTGGTTGACAGAAGGTGTCTGATATTGCCTATATTTCTCAGATGGAAATGGCATGCTTTGCAGATCATGCTGATATGGTGTTCCATAGAGAGATCACAGTCGAGAATGACACCCAGGTTCTTGACAGAGTTTGATAGCGGAACTTCAGACTCTCCAACATTTATTGTTGTGAGGTTTGATAACTCTCTGTTCTTGCGAGTCCAAACTAACATGGCTTCTGTCTTGTCGGTGTTTAGTTTAAGCATGTTAGCATCCATCCAGGATTGGATCTTTTTTGTACAACTTTTCATCTGATCAACTGCTGGCTGGGAATTCTTTGGAAAGAATGCTTTCATCAACTGAGTGTCGTCAGCGTAACTGTGGTGACCAACATTCGTGGTAGAGATTAAGTTTCCGAGGACAGATGTGTATAAGGTAAATAAGATAGGCCCGAGAACAGATCCTTGTGGCACTCCGAACTGTAAAACTACCTTGCTTGAGCTTGAATTCCTAACGACTACAGTTTGACATCGGTTGGATAGATATGATGAAAACCATAGCAGGGCATTTCCATCAATCCCAATAACTACCTTCAGAGTATCAATTAGCTTTTCATGGTCTAAAGTGTTAAAGGCAGCTGACAAATCTAACAGCACAATCAACCCAACTTGCCCATTGTCACATGATGTTGTCAAATCGCTCAAAACACGCAGCAAGACTGTTTCGGTGCTATAGCCTGTTCTGTAAGCTGACTGGAACTTGTCAAGCAAATCATGATCGGAAAGATGTATTGATAGTCTTGTCATCACAGCCCTTTCAATGAGTTTTGACAAGAAACTCAGATTCGAGACTGGTCTGTAATTGCTCAGAACAGAGTCGTCAAGGCCACGTTTCTTAATGAGGGGCATCACAATGGCCTCCTTTAAGATTCCTGGAAACTCTCCTGACTGCAGACTCTTGTTTATTATTCTGAAGCTTAAAGTGAACTCTTTTTTTTTCAAGGTCTATAAAGGCATGCTGTTTTTCTTCTTCAAGATTCCTGAGTTTTCTGTAGGAGTATATATTATTCCGATTATAAAATATTTTGAGATCTTCAGCGAGCTGCTGTTAAGTTTGACCAACAAGGAGTCACCATCCCTTTATCTAGCACTTAAATATCAGCAGTTCCGAGGTCCTTCTTATAAAATAAATCTGTCTCTAACATTGTTAGTTATACTGCTTAAACTAGCATGTCTGGGGTTGTATATGATATTGTAATTCGCATATTTTTCTTTAAAAATATTATTCTTAGCATCTGCTTGGTTATTTCAACATTCATCATCATCATCATTATCATACAAATACTTGTTTAGCTCCAATATCCGTAGACTGTTCAAAGGAGCTCAGCGTCTAAGATGGTAAGTTCATTACATATTTTTAAAGGTCTCAGAGAATAGACAGGTCTTTAGATCTGATTTAAAATCAGATGGATCAGGTGGTGTTCTGATTTGATATGAAAGATTGTTCCAGAAATGTGGGTCAGCAGTTTCAAGATATCTACAAAATGTATCACCATATGTTATTATCCTAGTCACATGCGTTATTAACAGACACTGATCATTTGATCGGAGGGAACATGCAGGAGTATAGGGCTGGAACAGGTCAGTGAGGAACTGTGGAGCTAGACCATGGATACTCTTGAACACAGAAGAATAATGTTGTACTTAATCTGGAAGTGTACAGGAAGCCAGTGAAGAGAATAAATAATGTTGCGAATGTGAAAGTAAGGCTTTTTCTGCAAATGTTATTGATGTGTAGCTCCATTGGCGATGAGGAATCCAAGATAACCCCCAAGTTTTGTGCTTGTTACTTTGTGACACTGACCGGTGCTAAATTTTGGGAGAAAAATACAGGTTTGGAGAAACTGAGGATGGAAGACTATAAGTTGATCCTCATTCAGTTTGAGATAGTGTGATGACATCCAGTGTTTAATACAGCTTACACACTGTTCGATGGCGAGAAACGAGGACTAAGCTGATGAATGACATGTAGATCTGAGTATCGTCAGCGTATAATTGCAGACCGAGGTTGAATGATCTGTCAATATCACTAGGGGAGATGTGTAAATGGTGAACAGTAGAGGTCCAAGAACTGATCCTTGAGGCACTCCGTAAGCGAGATCTCTAGGATTTGACATATGACCATCAATAAGCACTGATTGATGCCTACCTGATATGTAGGAGTGAAACCACTGGAGAACAGTGCCTGTGATACCCATCCTCACCTCAAGTGTGGAGATCAGAATAGTATGGTCAATGGTATCTCAGGTCGAGTAGCACCAGTACTGCAGCACCATCATAGTCGACTCCGGATGTCACTGTGAACTTTGGCAAGTGCAGTTTCAGTGGAGTGGAAACGTCTGTATGCTGATTGACTCTCTTCAAAACACCCATTTATGGTAATGCGACCACACACTCTATCAGCTTTGAGGTGAAAGGTACATTACTAATAGGCCTTTAATTTGTTCTTGATATAATATATTTGTTCTTAATATAAACCTTTCTTCTTCAAAAGTAGAGTTACAACTCCATTTTTCAATACATCTGGCATTTATTGACATCATGTGAAGGGTCAAACCCTTCGGTCAAACATTCGGTCAAACCAATTAAATCTGGAAATTCCAAATTACGAAGAATGTCAATTGGGTGTGTGATGCTAGCAATAGCTTGAGCATATTTAATTTTTGACATATTTCAATGACCTCAATGAATCTAGTGATACCTTTCAACATTTTTAAAGAGAAAACTTCGCATTCGGATTGGTGAAAACATTGTATTAAGTACTTCAACTTGAAGAGAAAACATATGGCTAAGATCATTATTATATATCATTATATAATATATTATTTTAATAGAGGGATACATTTAAATCAATCTGTTTAAAATAGACCGTTTTCCGAGGAATGAAATTTGCAAAATAGTACATTTATTAGGATTCCTCTCAAAACCTTCTGATGACTTAAAATCAGTACATAAACACGCAAAAATTTTCATAACTATAATAATGCAAAATATCATTTCAAACAGTTATGTACAGTTACAATACAATGTATGTTCCTATTTTCCTAATTCTGAAAGTTTAAATCGTTCATTTTAAAGAATAATAGCTATTTTGTCAGTATTTTTCAAGGAATCTGTGATATATGTTATCAAATCTTTATAAATAATGCACATATTTCGGTCTTATGTTAGGAAATGTTGCTTGAACATCTTGATCATACACCAATTTAAAGGTAGATAGAAAGTAAAAATTTTTTACCTTGAATTCAAATGTTTTTCTCCGAAAGCATGTCCTTAGCCTACCCAGGTTACATGTAAGTCATACCCATTAAAAAAACGTTCTGTCGACGCTCATCCATTACAGCGTGAACTTGAAGTGATTTTTAAAAAAGGAAATGCTGATCTGAATATCGCTAAACATTTTGAAAACTAAATTCCTTTCCAAAATACGAAATATTAATCTAACAATTTGACATGAAATGAAAATATGGAAATGTTAGCCATTTGAAGATATCTGTATGGGTTTTAAAGTTAGTGCAGTGTAGGATCCGTGAGAATTGATGATTATACCGATCCTCTTCGAACATTCCTTACATTGCTGAGAACTATCGTACGAAATCACAGCTGTGGCTCCAGGACAGTTTGTAGTAAGTAATACGTGTCGGTCGGTGTAAGTGTTGTTGGTTCAGTTTTGGATTTGAGGTAACATCCAAGTTTAATGGAAACATTTTAAAAATCTATTTAAGCTTATGAAGGCATTTTTAAAACCTGTGATTTAAGATTGTGGAATGTGGGTTATGTCACCTATTGTTTATATCGAGTCTTGTGTATTAAACTAATAAGAGATTATATACTTTAGATTATAAACGATACATTCGGCAAGAAGGTCAGTTTTGCAACATAAATCATGAACTATAATGTCAACAACGTGAATGAAATGTCAAACAAACACAGTTTAGGTTATTAAGAGTCATTAAGAAGGACATTCAAGACCAAGATTATTGTTGGTAGTTTCTTCTTTATTGTTCAATATACTACAGCTACATCCCGAAAGTTTCTGTTCGAATATCAAATATACATACTATGGCTTTGAAGCATTGAATCAACGCTAAAACTAGACCAGTTTGCATGTTCCCTTAAAAGAAGACAGAGGCATGTTCCATCTAATCTAATTGTATATCTTATGAGAAATAAGCCAGTAAGCCAGTAACTAACATTTGTATTTTCTTTTGCAAAATATCCAGTAAGCGATCAATTGAGTCAAATATTCATCATGTATTTTCTCCTATACTCATTCAAATGTATTTGTGATAAATATGTTCGATATGGAAACTTTTATTCGAAAATAAATTCAATTTGAGTTTTCAAAATTCGACCCCTTCTCTCTATTCCTTGATGCCAGAGTTTAAGAACATGTACGACTGATGTGACTATCACGTAGTCATTTTGAGAAGGATTATTGAACACATGGAAAAAGTATGATTCATTTTCATTGTATTTTATGTAATTTTATTGACGTTACAATTAAAACCAATTTACATGATATTTGCACTTAAATTCACAAGTAGGTGATTTTCGGGCTGTGTGTCTGCAGGAGTCCAGTTATCGGAATGATAGAGATTGTCACAGAATAGAAACTTAAACAATACAGAAAGAGGTTGCCTTCCACACACTCCCCCTCCCTCTCTCTCATCTCTACATATTAGATTCTGAAAATGGCAGTGACAACCATGACCTTAAAGGGGCAGTAGCACGTTTTTTTGCTCATAAGTTGATGAAATGTATTGGAAAAATAATATCACTAATTGTAAAACACCTTTCTCTCTTCGGAAAATCAAGTTTAAAATGAGTGTACATGGTTCAGTAAAGCTATGGGAATAGTTTTTGTAATTCGAAATAATGAAATGTGTTCACATTAAAATGGCCGCCATGCAATTTTTGCTTTATACGCAACACCATTATTACCACTACGGATAATTGGTTTGTGTAATAAGATGTTTTATCCTCTAAAGTAAATATAAAGGACATAAACTATCATTATAAATGGGAAATTTGAAAAAATAAAATTTGCAAAAAACGTGCTTCTGCCCCCTTAAGGAGTTATTTTATTTGTCCAAATACCATATGTATTGCTTTCAGTTCAAACAACTCAACTTTCATATTCATATTCAATCGCCAAATGATGATGATGATAATTACCTGTTTCCTATGAAAATTGAGAAACAACCTTACATATGTGCAGATACCGAAACTACACGTCCTGTTTACATGCACAGTAGTTATATGACCTATTAAACAATACCAAATCAAAATCTCCGTCTGTTATAGATAAGTTTCGTTCACTAGTCGCGGTACATTATCACCTTTATAAAGTCGACTTGCATTAAAAGGGCAATTTTCAGCAAGAATCATTTCTTCTCGATAAAATAACACAATGTGTCATGTTGGGCATATGTGACTCCAACAACGCACTTGATGTCTCTTATATATATATACAAATATGCATGTTGACTGTTGATTACCGTTACTTAACTTCTGTCATAAAAGCCGCTCTTGAAACTTACCTCTTCTTAGTATCTTCCTCTGTCTATCATTAAGCTTGAGAGGAGTTAACTGATTGCATTGATTGTGTTATGTGTGACTGGAGTCATGGTAAATTACCCTTTGGGTAAACAGCTCAACAACAAGTAGGTCAGTGCAAACTTCATGATATCAAATGATATTCAAATTCTTCAGTCAGCTGCAAACCCAACCATCACTTAATACAAATCTCGCAAGCAGCCTTTCATTCCTTAAACAGTCTTTGTTCCATTTTATGCTTGGAAAGTTTGACTTGTATGACATTAGTGTTGGTGACTGTTCAAGTATTTTGATTGAATTTCATATACATGTATCTATCTATAAAATGGAAAGACTGTTCGAAAGGAAGAAACAATAAATTTTAGTGTAGAAAAAAAATACTATCTTAAATAAAAACGGCTAGTGTTTTTACAAACGACAAACTCTGATATTCCAAACAACAATATTGCGATTTGCCAAAAACATAAGAAAAACTATAGCAATTATTATGGTTTAATCAACACAGCCCCCGCAGACATGGTGGGGCCTAGAAGCTGAACCTGAACGTATCCAGACATTGTCCCCTTTATTTAGACAGAAGCTAGTTGTTGCACTGGCCGTTCCATAGAGCTCACTTGCGTACCCATATGCACGGCCGAAGACTGTTTCCTTCGTTCTAATATAAAAAAAAATAGGAGATGTATCACTTCTGTATACGACGTTTGTCCAAAATAGATACGTCCCTGACATTGAAGCCGTGAAATGTCCGGTAGTTTTGTTGTATCTGTTTCCTTCGTTGTGGTTGACCATGTCAAATATAATTGTACCTGACTTCAAGACGGTGCTCGCATTGGCCAAGTAAGCTTCAAATCCAATTTCCTTATGTAGCCATGCTGAAATAGAAATGAGGTTTAACTTAAACAACACATTCAAACCATTGGTCCTTGATATAGAATCCCTAACTTATCTTTTTAAACTAAGAGGAGTCTTATTTACTAGTCATTACTTTATAATAATATATAACAATTTATAGATTATGTTAAATTAAGACAAACTATATTTACTTAAATAAGAACAAGTTCTATGGATAGTCAACTTCTTTATTGATATGAGTGCGACGTTTCGATGCAGATACTAGCACCGTTATCAAGCAAGTGGTACATTATCATGACAACCAGGAGAATATATACAATTATGGTAATTATGTTTTTACATGTGATTGGATTGATGTACATAGTTGTAACAACATTGTTAAGGAGAGAATGGGTATACACAAGATATTAGGTTGATGTGAAGATGGACAATGAATATACTGAGGAAGCCAGATGAGCAGATTGAGGATTACTGGTGATTGGATTTAATTAGATCATGATAGGCTAGGGGTACATAATAGCCTTGATCTCTATTCAGAACAGGATTAAAGCGCTTAATGCTGATTGCTTCCAAAATCTTCCTCTCTGCAAGTGAAACCAGTACCCCGGCCTGTGTCGAGTTCAACTGTGAGAGTCCATGCATCCCACTACTGTTTCCCAGGTCCTGTTGAAGTGATTTGAGTCTTAACCATCTCCAGCTCGATAAGAGATTGATTGTGTGAATGTTTCAACTCTGTAAACTCATCCATGGCTTTAGTGTAGTCCATTACAGTATTGCTGTGTGATTGTTTAAACTCGACCAACTCGTTCATGGCTGCAGTGTAGTCCAGGAGAGTATTGTTGTTAGTTTCCTTCAGGTTCTTCACTTCCGTCTTCATGTTCTTGACTTCCTCCTTCATGTTCTTGACCTCCTGCTGAAGCTCCTTTGTGGCGTTTTCACTTGTTTTCAGTTCCTCGGTAGTCTGTATAAGTTGAGAGAGAACACTGGTCAAGCTTGTCGAGTATTTCTGTTCCTGAAGTCGGGATTGAGACTGGATATCATGAAGTAAAGCATCAATTTCCTTCACGTGATCGTTCAAGCTCTTGATATCAGTATCTTTACCAGTGGGCTGAGTCGCACACACCACAACTATGAAAATTAATGTTGTAAGGCTTTTCACGAAGAACGCAACACAAACCATGATCCACACTACCTCTGTCCTATATTGCAACTGATAAAGTTTTTAAAGATTTAAAAGCAACTGATATATTGCAAGTGATAAACTTAAATTTTAAAAGCTAGGTAACAGAAAACCAGCATCTGGTGTTAGATAACAGCTTGGAGAATAAGTCGTATATTATAATGAAACTTGAAAAGGTTTTATAATAATTGAAATGTTGAAGATTGAAATTTAAAAAAAAAAATTCGTTTAATAACTACCAAACTACTATCAGTGGGAATAGGGATTATGTTACCTTTTGTTTACAGTGAGTTTCGTCTAGTATCTAGCAATACGAGGTTATATACTTTAGATAGTAAACGATATATTGGGCAAGAAAGGTCAGTGTTGTAGAAAAAAACATTAACTATAATGTCAACAACGTGGGCGAAATGTCAAAACAAAGTTAAGATTATTAAGTAGGAGACTTTCATGATCGATTGTGTCGAATGCTGAGCTTAAATCCAAAAGAATTAATATGCCAGCGCTGTTGTTGTCCACACCTACTCAAAGATCATTGATGACCCTGGCAAGTGCAGTCTCGGTACTGTGATTTCTGCGGTATGCTGATTGAAAAGCATACGATAGATAGTGTCTGGAAAGATGTTCACATAGTCGTTCACTAACTGCATGCTCTATGAGCTTGGAGACAAACGACAGATCGGTAGTTCTGGAACGCATCATGGTCGAGATTGGGCTTGACAATGGCCGACTTAAATGCTGCAGGCATTTGGCCTGATGTAAGACTGGTGTTTATGATGTTTGTGAGGACTGGCAATAGAACACTGAGATTATCCAAGACAATCGAGGATGGCACAGGGTCTAATAAGCATGTTGTAGGCTTAGAATGTCTGATCAATTTCAACACTTCTTCATTGGTGAATTCCTTGAAGGTAGTGAGAAGCTCTTGATTCAGCGATGACGAATGTGCCTGAATGGTGGTTTCAGAATCCAGACTAGCTTGGAGCATAGGGGCACGTATCTTGGTTATCTTGTCCATGAAGAACCGATTAAACAATTCTGCCAAGTCCTGATGATTCTTGCTAGTTATAGGGACTGAGATGAATCCTTCCCAAGGAGACGAAACATGAGTTTGAATAGTGACTTAGGGTTGGATGTGCTGTCATTTAATAATAGGTCATTTAACTACTGTGCATGTTAATGAATCTGTCTCTGCACAATATAATGATGTTGCTTGATTTTACTTGGAAACTAGTTATTATGATATATTTGGCGATTGGGGATGCATATGCAAGTCCAGTAAAATTATTTGAACTTAACTCAGCACATCCCTTGCGGGATTCGAACCCATAGACGGCAATTAACGAAGGGAAACATATCTCTAAAGGTAATGATGACTTTTGTTTGAACATTTCAATCATATGACCAAACAATAAATAATATAGTTATATTATAGTTACATATATAGTTAGCTATATCATCGAACAAATTTGACATTCTGAAAAGAGTGGACCGAAGCTGTAGTCATCACAAATCGAAAACTTGGAAAAGAAACACCATCAAATCGAACAATAGTAAAATATTCAATATGTGTAATATTATGAATAGGTTTGTGAATCACAAACCAAGTTATCACATTGATCCAACTCATTCACCGTTAAACAGCATCTTCCCATATCTCGCGTCAGTCTCCAACTGACCAATTTCAGTTGGCCAGTTGGAGACTGGTGCGAGTTATGCCTTGCGTGGGAAGATGGTAAAAAGAGGTACATAAGGATATAGACAATAGTAGTATATAGCTAGTCGTCAGACGGTTTGCCAGATTAAGGGAGATTAAGGGACCTTAATTTATGCAGCGTAGCTCATTAACAGGCTAATGTATGCATGACGTCACAGGTCAGAAAGGTCGACCAATCAGTTGACAATTAAATGCGAGGATGCTCATTAAGCCATTCATTATCATTACTGCAAAACAAAGCTTTCTTTCAACCGACCCTAGCCCATACAAGAGCGTCAGTCCAATCAGAAACCGGTTTTGAATTTTGGCGCCAGAGCTATCTTTAGCGACACGTGACATGAGTCAGAGGCGAGAGAGTTGGGTACGGCGCTGTTTGCTTTTACTGTAAAGATTTTATTGAAAATGAATGTCATGTTTTATTACACTGTTCTTTATATGCCAATGAGCGATCACAACTTTTATTAAAATGTACAAGTATTTTAGATATATTTTTAAGTTTAGATGATGGTGCTAAACTTAGTTTTATACTCGGCTGTCCAGATGTGATGTTTTTATCTGCCAAAACCTGTCTTAATATTCTTAACAAGCGTACCGAAAATGTGTATATATCGTCTTAATGTATATTTCCCCTTTTATTTGAATTTGCAATATCTAGGGTTCTCTCTTTTTTTTTTTTTTTGTTTATTCAAATGACATTATTGTCTCTCATAATTCCGAAGGGAATGGCTCAACGTTTTACTATGTAATTTTATGTTTTATGTATTATATCTATGTATCATGTTGAGGCGAGACTTGAATAAAAATGTGTCTGTCTGTCTGTCTGCTTACAGCTTGACCTACTGAAGGACAAAAGGTCTTTATTCATATCGGTACATCATATCCCGTAGAAACGTTTCTTTAATATCCATATATTATATAGGTCAAATGTTTATTTCTAGTTGTATTCCGAGTCCTATCTCTAAGTGAACCAGTGAAATAGTACACGAAATTGACGGATAAAATATTCTTGAAAATATGTTTCATACAGTGAGTGAGTGGGTGATTTCATTTACACAAATCTTACAGCTGTTTTTTCTAGAATGATACCATACGTTTAAAGGCGTTTTATCACAGCTATATAACTTCATTTAAACGTGTTCAGAATCGTATTGGCTATTTTATAACACGATCTATCACGTGACTGACTGTGACGTATCATCCGATTTATAGGCGAGGGGTACAAAGTCTCCTGTCCACTAGAAGCAATACATTAAAGGTTGGATATCATGGGTCGAAAGAAGCTGAAAACGGTTGAGATGCATCGAGACAGAAAGGTGTATACCTTCGAAGGTGTAAAGTTTTTGAAACGCTCAAATGGTTGGGGGTCTTATGGTCATTCCGAAAAATTATCAAATGGACGTTATTACGTTTCCTTGAAAAACTATGAAACAGGGAGCACTCCTTATTTGTGGACACAGCTTACACGACATGCCCGTTGGTTTGCTTCAAAGACTATACGAAATCTCAAGCACTGGAAGTGTGTGGTTCGTTAAGCTCAGCATCGTGAAAGACTAAATCAACTTATCATCTCTCTAAGACTTCACGGCTGTGGAAAGAGATTGAAGCAATCAGAACTCTATCAAAACGCAAGGGAAACTATGAGGAAAAGACGTACTTGTCCTACTTGTCAAGTTGAGGGTATGGTTGAGAGGTTTGAAAGCCGTTCATGTGAATGCAGCACTTGTGAAAATTGGTTTGGATGTGGTCGAGAACCTTCTAAAATACCTATCTTTCAGTGTTTAAAGTGTGGTGATACAAGCTGGAGACGTACGGTGAGCAGATACCATCCCTATTATCGATACAAGCACGACAAGGTCAACTGAGATCTATATAAATTGTGTGTGACATCTACTTTGAGTTCATTTCCAGCATAGTTCAACAACGGATCAGTTATCACTAGGCGCTCGCAGTTCTCAACTTATCATGGAGAGGAAACCGTATATTGCAGATCCCCAAAAGTTTATAAAGTTTTTTGAGCGTCAACGAGAGGAACAGAAAGGAGGCAAAGCTCAACCTGGTTCCCGTATCATCACCATAACTTCCCCAACAAAAGTTGACGAGAACTCTCATGAAGGCCAAAAGACTAAGAGATCTCCAAAGCGAAGCAAGATGATAAAACGCAAAGGCGAAGACAGACCATCTCCAGAAGGGCAAAATTCGGCTAAACGATCTTTTGTGGATAACCCATCCAATCATCCCAGAGATTTCTTTCTAGAGTAAACAAGGCTGTGTTCAACTGAGCATGCGTCCAACTATCTACACGACGCATGCGCTTCATTTTAAACTATAACTATCCCGCCATAGGGGGAGAGAATCTGTGTGTTTGTGTGATTCAAGATGTCCTTCCCATGTACTGTCTGTCTCAGCTTGTTACCCGTTGATGTTCAAGGGGAAGATGTGAGTGGATGTTTTACCTGTGTGTACTGCCGGACAAAGTTGAAATATACATACCACCGTTTCTTGGTTCACAGCGATAAATGTACCGTGAAAAGAACACTATCAAGTCACATTCCCTCGTGTATTTGTAACAACCCTAAGACAACATAAAACGCGGTCACAACAGGCTATAGGTGTTCATTTCTCTCTAACCAGAAGACAGATCACACCTATGAAAATGAAGAGAACGTCAGTGGTGAGACCCAAGGACTTTTTCAGTATCCATGATAAGGTCATAAAACCCAGGAAACCAAAGAGTACTTTGAAGAGACAAATCAAAACGAAACAGGCTACCTCTAAAGTAAGGAGTAATCAAAGCAAACTGACTGGACTTCACATAAAACACATCTCGACCACACAAGGCGTTGTAAACAGGGTTATAGCTGCCTTGAAACGACAGTGGATCCGGCAAGGGTATAAAAGGAAGCTTGAGAAACACTAACTCCATATACATTCTAGGTCGCCATGGAGTTGGTGGCTACCTGTCCGGATTGTGGGAAGTCCTTTTCGAGAAAAGATGTTATGTATCGACATAGGAGGAATATACACTCGAACACAGCTACGCCGCCGCCGCAGCCGCCGCCACCGCCGCCGCCACCCTCAGTGCAGTACACTACGCCGCCGCCACCGCCGCCGCCCTCAGAGGAGTTCACGACATCCCCGGTGACTTCATCACTACCGCATCCGCACACCTCTTCTCTAGAACGACCCTTCCGATTTGGGATCCCCTCAAACGGCCTGTTGGTCGGTCCGAGTGGCTCTTCATGTTCAACGTACTACAACAGGGACTGATCAAGCCCCAGCCCGACCATATCACCTGGTGTTATAATGTATGGCAACCTCTCTACGATCGTATTCTTCAAGTCTTACCCTATGTGCAGTTTGTGAAAGGACTCCCTTACAATCTCGAGGATGAACATTACTTCGATGCTCATAAGCAGAACGTGTTGATCCTGGACGACTTCCTGGCTGAAGCCAAGAATGACAAGCGAATCTCTCGTCTGTTCACTCAAAAATGTACTGATCTTTTTACTCCTGCAAAACCTGTTCCCCAGGGGTAAGGAATCTCGTGACATTGCTCTCAATTCTCATTATGTGACTTTATTTAATTCACCCGTGGACAGACAGCAGATTAAGGTATTTGCGAGAAGAATATTCCCCGAGGATATATCTAAATTTATGAGTCTTTACGAAACAGCGGTGGAAACACCTTATGGAAACTTAACAGTGGATCTTAAACCTGGTACGAGCGAGAAGAACAGGCTACATGTGAATATCTCGGCATCTCATCCAGCCACCACCGCAACAACAGGTCTTCAGCAGGGTGGGACGTTAGTTCAAGACCACCACCAACGAGTGATAAAAGCGATCCCACCAGGCTTAGACGACCAGTCAGGTCGAGACCTTCTTGCTGAACAGACGTTTCTCGACGACCCCATCGAAACAGCTTCCCCTACGAGCAGTGAAGAATCGGGGCCTTTCACTATGGCTACAGCTTGCGCTGATTGTGGTGTACTCATAGACAACATGCATGATTTACAACGTCACATCAAGTCCTGGTGTCCAGCTGTTAATGACAAGGCATTGAGTTTACTCAATAATTTAAAGAAGCTCCCCCGTTTGTACCCATCCTCACCTGTCTGGATGAGATAGATCCGTCCTCAGAACAGAGCATGGTGAAGGGGAAAATCAAACGCTTTATCAATCCTAAATTGAAAGACATTCTCACTCGACTGGATAGGCCTGAATTGGACACTGACACGGAATCAGACGTGGCTACAGATGGCAGTGCTGCTGGTGATGAGGAGAGTGATCAGGACTGATTTATTACAGAAGGCGTAGACTCATCCACTGTTAGTTCAGTCTTTACCTCTGCTGAGACAGGATGTATAAACGAAGCTTGCTTCATGTGGTGAAATCACCAAACCCACTCCTAAGACAGAACCACAAGAACGATAAGAAAAAACCTGTTTCTCTCTATGTCAAAGGGGTGATCGAGCGAGGACCGCCTGGGCGACGGACATTGGATGGGATAGAGACCAAAGGATAGATATGCATCCAAAAGAGACAATATTTCCTCTATCTGTGTAAACCTCTATATCCGGAAATAGGTGTAGTCAAACGCGTTCCTGACATGTATGGACTGATTAACTTAATTGTATCATGATTTAATTACTTAATGACTTAATATTATATCATGACTTGTGCCTAGATTGAATAAATATGTTAGAAGAATGTATGTGTTTGTTCTCAATGTGGATGATATTCAAACTCGAAACAGACAGGGAGTTATAGAACATATGTAAAACCTAGTGAAGCAAATACTACCCGTGCTTTATAGACTTACCTATTATAATTCGTATACAATCATTTCAACAGCAAACCTATGGTTGTATAAAACACAAACATAGTTGTCTGCACATAGATGTCAGTTTTCAGCTTCTTTCGACTCATGGTATCAAACCCTTAATGTATTGGTATCAAACTCGACAGGAGACTGTGTACACCCCCGCCTCGTGTCACGTGGTATAGGACGTGGTGTCATAATGTATGGAGAGGGGTATATACCCCGATATAGTGCATAGATCAAGGTTAGGTCGAATACACCTATCCTATGAAAGCGAAGCGGTATATTGAAGGCGAAATGGAAGTGCCTAGACTTACTCATGAATGCTTTACAATTAATTCATACCGTCTTGCTTAAAGGTAAGCTACGTCAATAAAAAGCAGAACAGCGACCTGACGACAGTCCTTCACTGAATAAATGAAATACCTCTCGGAGTGGCAAACAGACAGCCATGAATGAAACTGGTCAAGCAAACATTAAATTGACAAGCCGAGATGTAGTTACTTGGTTAAATTAATAAACCCCTCTCTTCTAACTGCTAAACTTTCAGTCTTCAACAAATACGTTTTAGATATAAACTTGACAATCAGTTTACATAGATAGTCATGCTATAAATTATGTTTAAGCTTTTCGTAATTAACTTACGGTTTCTTCACCATGGTTATGTTTATATTTAGGGATTACTGTTCCCACTCAAGTCTAGATTATTCAGGGATGAAGTACACGACTTATTTTCTCTAAGATATATACTTCTTTCCAAGTTCTTGTTATAAAATAGCCAATACGATTCTGAACACGTTTAAATGAAGTTATAAAGCTATGATAAAACGCCTTTAAACGTATAGTATCATTCTAGAAAAAACAGCTGTAAGATTTGTGTAAATGTAATCACCCACTCACTCACTGTATGAAACATATTTTCAAGAATATTTTATCCGTCAATTTCGTGTACTATTTCACTGGTTCACTTAGAGATACAATAATACTAGAAAACTAGAAATAAACATTTGACCTATATAATATATGGATATTAAAGAAACGTTTCTACGGGATATGATGTACCGATATCAATAAAGACCTTTTGTCCTTCAGTAGGTCAAGCTGTAAGCAAACAGCGCTGTACCCAACTCTCTCGCCTCTGACTCATGACACGTGTCGCTAAAGATAGCTCTGGCGCCAAAATTCAAAACCGGTTTCTGATTGGACTGACACCCTTGTATGGGTTAGGGTCGGCTTAAAGAAAGCATTGTTTTGCAGTAATGACGATGAATCGCTTAATGAGCATCCTCGCATTTAACTCTCAACTGATTGGTCGACCTTTCTGACCTGTGATGTCATGCATATATTAGCCTATTAATGAGCTACGCTGCATAAATTAAGGTCCCTTAATCTCCCTTAATCTAGCAAACCGTCTGACGACTAGCTATATACTACTGACAATAACAAAATGTATGATATATTTATTCCTAGATATCTAGAAAGCTTGTGATATTATTTGGAGACAAAGACCCTGTTTAAAATACAAAGCCTTTGCATTCAATTATGATCAAAATCAATGAGCGTGAGATTTTAGCAGTTTACTTTCATATGAAACTAACATGGGCTTGTAATTTCACCTACTTGCCAGGAAAATGTTCAAAGGGTTCAACGTACCATTTTACCAAACTTGATCGAGTGGAATCACAAAATTTAAGAATAATTTCAGGGACCTTCCCTCTTACACCAACAGCTGTTATGCAAGGTGACTGTTGAAAACCTCTTTTAATGAAATGCCGCTGAAAGCCGCCCCATTATAACTTATCTCTCTTTAGCATCTTCCGCTGACTATCATTCGGCTCGAGACGTTTTAACTGATTGCATTGATTGCATCAATGCAACGAAGAGAAGATAGAAGCTATGATCATCGGTCCTAAAGTCTGCTTACAGAAGTTGGTTTTAACCACATCCATGTATGTGACGCAACTATTCTAGTATCACGATCTGTGAAGAATTTGGGTTTCCTTTTGAAGGCAGATCTATCCATTGAGAGACAAGTTTACAAGTTTTGTAAAGTGTAATTTTAGTCTGCGGAACATAGGCAAAATTCGTCATTTTCTGACTACTCTTACAGCTGCTGCACTTTTAAGATCTTTTATACTGTTCAGACTGGTCTGTTGTAATGCCTTGCATGCAAATACAACACAGGAAATCATCAAAAGCTTAAAACATTCTAAGTGGACGATCATCTCAAGTCACTACCACTGCTTACTGAACGAACTTTCTGAATCACTCAACACCAGTCAAACTCTTTGCAGTCTTCAAATCCAAAAACCTATTTCGCAAATAACTCTCTTTCTGAGTGCTTTGAGCGTACAAATGTGTGTGATGTTAAGCACAGTAAGAATGGACCTACTATTATTATTATTATCATCATCATTATTAAATATGTGCTGTTTGACCGGAGCCGTTGTTAATTATCATTTGGGTTCACAGTTATTAACAACTATTACACCAGTGCAAAATTCATGATTTCAAACGATGTTAAATTCTTCATTCAGCGTTCCGAAGTCAGCTGCCTGAGGCCAACTCAATAATCACTTTATACAGATTTGGCCTCATTAAACAAAAGCAAAATATGTTATCGACACAAAGTACTTTGCAAACTTGAATATTTCATCTTAAGATATAGAGAAAATGTCCCTTGTTGCAGAAGAATTAAATGCATTTCTTAAAACATTATTTCTGGTGAAAAACCATCAGCATGTTTTTATTTTATAGACGCTTTATTCTGGTTTATTCATGGTTGAACCCTCCATTCCCCATACAAACTTTGTTCTACTCTATGCTTGAAGTGGGATTTGTATGATGTGGTGGTGACCTAAATGTTAGGTTCAAGCATTTTGGTTGTATTTCATTTGTTTTTCTCAAGTAAACTGACTGATCCAGAGGAGTAGCACTAATTTTAATCTTGAAATAAATTTAATTATTTAAAACACGAACGACTACAAAAAAACAAACTCTGATATCCTAAACAATTTCAATTTGCGAAAAACAAGAAAAACCAAAGTAATTAGTATTGTTTAATCAACACAGCTCCTGCAGATGTGTAGAAAGGCTGAAGATGAATCTCCGTAGGGGAACTTATCCAAACATGTTCACCTTTCTTCAAATAGAAGCTAGTTGTTGCGCTTGCCGTTCCATAGAGCTCATTGGCACGACCATATGCGCGGCCTAAGATTGTTTCTGCCTTTGTAATAAAAAACACAACAGCAGATTTATCACTTTTATATACGATGTTAGTCCAAAAAAGATACATCCCTGACTCTGGAGCAGCGAAACATCCGGAAGTTTTGTTGTATCCATTTCCTTCATTGTGGTTGACCATGTCAAACAGAATTCTACCAGACTTGAAGATGGTTCTCGCACTGGCCAGGTTAGCTTCAAATCCAATAGCCTTATATAGCCATGCTGAAATAAAGAAATATAAATTTTAACTACAACATCAAAATCAAACCGTTGGTCCTTAGCAAAGTTCAATCAAATCTAAACATATTTGAAATCTTTCAAACGTACATTTGTCAATTTAAAAGGTTTTCTTAATTATTGTCACCGTTCCTCTGTTTCCCCTTTTAACTATTTCTCCTGTCCATCTTGTATAAAGAATGTAAATAATATATATATGTAAATACTCAGGAGAGGGTGTTCTAAGTTGTATAACGTGTACCCAATCAGTTTCTTATGAATACAATATGTTTGAAACGAGCATCCCATTTCATCTCAAGTTTTAAAGTATTCTTTTGAATATAGAACGAGGTTTATTTACTAGTTTTTATGTATGTTGAATTTACACAAAGTTTTATTACTTACGCCGTTCAGAACCAGCAAGATGTATGTAGCCAGTCGCATTCATCTTCCCAAACATCTCTGCAAGTGAAACCAGTACTTCGGCCTGTGTCGAGTTCAACTGTGAGAGTCCATGCATATCTGAATCTGGTTTTAAGAAGCTACCACTACAGTTTCTCAGGTCCTGTTGAAGTGATTTGACTTCACTTTTAACCATCTCCAACTCGATAAGAGATTGATTGTGTGATTGTTTCACTTCAGCCAACTCGTCCATGGCTGCAATGTAGTCCAGTTGAGTATTGTTGTTAGTTTCCTTCAGGTTCCTGACTTCCTCCGTCATGTTCCTGACTCCCTGCTTCATGTTCTCGACTTCCTGCTTCATGTTCTCGACTTCCCCCTGAAGCTCCTTTGTGGCGTTTTTACTTGTTTTCAGTTCCTCGGTAGTCTGTATAAGTTGAGAGAGAACACTGGTCAAGCTTGTCGAGTATTTCTGTTCCTGAAGTCGGGATTGAGACTGGACATCATGAAGTAAAGCATCAATTTCCTTCACGTGATCGTTCAAGCTCTTGATATCAGCATTTTACCAGTGGGCTGAGTCGCACACACCACCACAACTATAAAAATTAATGTTGAAAGGCTTTTCACGAGGAGCGCAACACAGACCATGATCCACACTACCTCTGTCCTATATTGCAACTGATAAACCTAAATGTTAAAATATAGGTTACAGAAAACCAACATTTGGTGCTAGATAACATCTTTGCACAAGTTTTATGTAATGCTCAGAATAATTAGTCAGTCTCCACCTGATATTAATGTGTAGGTTTTCAGTCTTGAAGTGATTTAAAAAAAAGAAATTCTCAGATTAATACTAATTTCCACAGTACCAAATACCAATCAACAATTGCCTTTGCTTGGATGTATTACCATCTTATGAAAACATTGTGTTTTGTATCATTGTGAAGATCCCAAAGATAACGCCTAAAAATTCTTTTTTCGAGAACAAGTTTAAAAATAAACGTTACACAGTTGAAGAGATCTGTATAAAGGATCTGTGAGAACCTTCCTTACAATGCCTTACAGAGCTGAGAACTATCATACGAAATCACAGCTGTGACTCAAGGGCAGTAAGAGTTGTCGGGGAGGGGGTTGTTAGTTCAGTTTGGGCTTTAAGGTAACATTCAATTAAATTAGTGAAGGCATTTTCAGTGATTTCTTAGTTTTATTTACCTTTTATAGGACTTGGGAATATGTTACCTTTTTTATTTTGTTTCGTGAAAATAAAATATTATGAGGCTTTTTTTCTTCAGGTTATTAACGATACATTCAGCAAGAAAGGTCAGTATTTTAGCGTAAACCATGAACTAAAATGACAACAATGTTGGCGAAATGTCAAGGGGTCGAGGGTCATTCAGAAGCTGACATTCTAGCAAGACTCAGATTATGGACGGCAGTTTCTTCTTTCTGATCCAATATGACATCTAGAACAGTTCAGTAGTGGAAAAGATTGCAATTGCCATAAACTAATAGACCATAAACATCCATAATAACTGAGGCTCACAGATGGTTGTTTCTTTTGCTAATTCCACAGACTATCTTATGTGTTATTGAGTCTCCACAAGCGACATTCCATAAAATACAGTGAGGTACATAACATAACATGGACATGTGCATATGAAGAAATATGAGAATACAAACTCCTATTAAATGATATATATTTATGTTATTGAAAATTAGAACCCCAAAATACATTTTTAAAAGGTGCGTCTTTCAGAAGATAATAAGATAATGTTTCAAAAATGGAAAATTTAGGTTTGTTGGTTTCTGGTAACAAAGTATGTAAGTATGTTTCAGTCACATATATCATTTGTGGAATAAACTACCTGGCAATTTTGTTGATATCGTTTCTTTTGGATGCTAGTTTAGAACCACATCGAACAATTTGACAAGCAAGTTTAACACCGATTCAGAATTAAATTGTTAGATCGAGCAATACATTAATTGAACAATTCATTCATTCATTACAGGTAAAACGAAAAATCGTAAATCGTATATATAAGTGAAATGACAATTATCTTCATTCGTTATGAACTAAAGTACTCCAGAATCAACGATAGGAGCCTTGCAATGGAGGAAAGGGAGGAAAGGGGTCAAACTGCAGCAAGGTTTAAATGACGACAGTCACACAGCAAACTCACTCTAAGTATCAGGTGATACCACACTTTATTACTGTTGGAATATTCGAAAAGAACTTACAGCCAATGGTATGTGTTCTCTTTTATCTTGGCAATTGTACTCACCTGGCTGGTTTAAATATTGAACCTAGTGACATTGAAATAAGTTGCACTTTGTGGCATTTGATTTACTATATTTGGCATATTGACAGAAATTCTCTATATGTGGCACTACCGAAGACTTCTTCTGCTCTCATCCTGTCCTATTAGTCTCACGTCAGCATGGCTTCGGAATCAAATGTCGCAAGACATCAATGTTCAGATCGGTGTACTTGACCATAATACTAGACAACCTAGTCTCTTCATGTAATAAATCTGCAAACATCATTTTTCATCTTCTCTAGGCACATTCAACATGTGTTTATTCATTTTGAACGTTTATTTGTTACCCTCCTAGCCCTGCGAACTTCAGCAGCTCAATCTTAACACAATGGGTACAATCAAAGTAAAAATATTTAAGAGGCGAATTTGTGTAATCCTTTCCGATGTTAAAGGGGAAGTAGCACGTTTTTTTCGCTGAAATAAGTTGATGAAATGTATTTGAAAAATAATGTCATTAATAGTAAACCACCCTTCTCTCTTCAGATAATCAAGTTAAAAATGAGTGTACATGGTTTCGTAAAGCCGTGGGGATGCAAAAAGTGCACTGAAATAATAAATTGTGTTCACAATAAAATGGCCGCCCTTAGATTTTTGCTTTATACGCAACATCGGTATTATCACTACGGGTAATTGGTTCGTGTAATAAGATGTATTACTCTCTAAAGTAAATAAAGATAACATAAACTATTATTTTAAATGGGAAATTTGAAAAAATAAAATTTGACAAAAACGTGCTACTGCCCTTTTAACACCGGAAAGTGTAGCAATATCGATGTATTCCATATTGTACATGTGCTACAAAAATAAATATAAAACATTAAAAAGAAGAGATGTCCTTTCAACATTGTACTTAGTACTTCATTTCCACGTTCTGGTTCCATGTTTCTGATACAAAAGCTCAACCGAAACTGATAAACATTTGACTCTTGCTAGACTAGCAAATATTGGCTAATATATATATATATACGCCCTCAGCTGCTCCTCAGCAAATACTTCCTTCCGTGTATGTTGCTCTCTCAACCCTTTTGACATCGAAAGTTGGATTGAAGTTTTTTTTGCACAAATAAGTTGATGAAATGTGTTTTTTTTAAAATGTCACCAATAGTAAAAACCCTCCTCTCTTTGGAAAGTCAAGTTGAAAATGACTGTACATGGTTCGGTAAAGGAAGATATTTCATCTTTCTCAAAACTAAAATTTCTAAATAATATTAAAGATCATGTTTCTTATGAATTCTACATCAGCCATATTACGTGTAAAGCATTTCGTATTGCTGTGAGTAAATTCCGAAGTTCCAATCATATGTTGATGATTGAATGTGGTAGACGACTTGGTCTTGAACGAAGGGATCGTCTCTGTCCTTTTTGCATTTTTCCTACTATTGAAAACCAATACCATTTTTGTCTTGAATGTCCATTTTATTTAGAACTTAGAACAACTATAATCCGATCATATTAGCACACTTTTCCTTCATATGTGAAGTTATACCAATTCTTTATATCAAAGAACCTATCCACCATAAATAGTCTTGGGAAATATTTGTACCTAGCCAGAAAGAAACGTAATACTTTCTTGTGTCTGTAACACCCCTATATCCTGGTGTATATATTGCGATTTAACACATGTGTCTATGATTTTATTGGCGCTTCGTTAATGGGCACATTGTATGCTTTGTATAATGGGCCTGTGGCCTCTTTACTGAAATAAACCTCTCTTTCTCTTTCTCGGTAAAGCCATGGGAATCTTTTTTTAAAATTCGAAATAATAAAATGTGTTCACATTAAAATTGGCACCATGCATCTTTTGCTTTATACGCAACACCGTTGTAACCACTACATATATTTGGTGTGTAATAAGATCTTTTACCCTCTAAAGTTAATATAAATGACATAAACTATCATTATAAATAGGACATTTGAAAAATAAAAATTTGAAAAATATGTGCAACTGCCCCTTTAAGGTATTTTAGATTAGCATACGACAAAGAGTCCCATGTTGTCCAACCAGGTTTCATAATAGTTTTCAACAAACAGTTAAAGAAAAAGGGGCAGTAGCACGTTTTTCGCTGAAATAAGTCGATAAAATGTATTTGAAAATAAATGTCACCAATAGTACAACAACCTTCTCTCTTCAGAAAATCAAGTTAAAACATGAGTGTACATGGTTCCGTAAGGTCATGGGAATACTTTTTGTCCTTCGAAAATAATAAATTGTGTTCACAATAAAATGGCCGGTTGCAATTTTTTCTTTATACGCAGCACAGTTATTACCACTACGGATAATTTGTTTATGTAATAAGATGATTTAGCCTCCAAAGTAAATATAAATAACATAAACAATCATTATAAATGGAAAATTTTAAAAAATAAAATTTTCAAAAAATGTGCTACTGCCCCTTTAATGTAACGGTAGCTAATATTGTCCACAAGGCCACTCCTACTCCATTCATGACATATATTCTTGCATTGGTTAGATAAATTTTATGTGAGAATTCAGCCTATGTAGTAACACGACCACCCACTGTATTCTCCAGCTGTCCGCCAGGTCCAGGATCAGCTGTAGAGGCATTAAGTCTCGTTAACTTGTCCAGAATAGCTTGTGCACTGAGAGCCATAACTCCGAGCAAATTACAGGGGTTGGACATAACCATCAAACAGTATTTATAGATGTAGCAAAATGGTATGAACCTTCGCTGGTGCATTTATCGTAATGGGATTGCTTGGGTCATGTTAATTATTCTTGAAAAAATCCTGATACAGTTAACAAAATTGTTTAAATATCAGACAATTACTGCATTTGGCAAATTTATTAATATAAATTAGTGGATCAAGCTGAGATAATTAATGGATTTGTATAGCTGTTGGTACAGTCAGTTCTAGCGGTTGGTGCCTGAGGATATGGGTTCGAATCCAAGAAAGTACAAACATTTGCACTTGCATATATTGTGATGCAAATATAACATTGTTAGATTTGTGCACTTGCTAAGTAGTATATATTTCGAGATGTAATTATTATAATCCCGTGTTTTGCCCACATCATTATCACCATTTTGTACTAAAGTGAATGACGTACATCCCCATATTCTGAAGGACACATGTTTGTGTATTGAGATGAACGATTAATTTCAATTTGAGAAAAACCTGCATATGAAATGAAGTAATTATAATATGCATGCACAAATGTTCATCTTTAGTCTGTAGGTCTTAATCATTTAGTAAGCTAGTAAGGATAGCTTGTACTTGATCAGAATGCCATGCAAATAGCAAATGTCAAATATAAACAATACTACTTAAAGTCGTGTTTTCCTATAGTTATTGATCATTAACTTTTTCGCCTGGTTGGTCAAACATAATTTTAAAAACTTATATTTAGCAGATATATATATATATTGGTTGTTATTGTTCAAATGTTATTCTTGAAATGGGGCTTATGAATTAGGTTTCTGATCATGTTTTAGCTGTTGCTCGATATTCATTAAAAAAAAAAAAATTTAGGTCAAATATTTATAAATTGGGGGAAATATGCAAGTCGAGTGAGCTCATTTTAACGTTAAACAGTGATTCTCTTAGTTGTTATCTATCACCACATGTTGGTTTTCTGTAACCTAGCTGTTAATCTTTAAGTTTATCACTTGCAATATAGAACAGAGGTGGTGTGGATCATGGTCTGTCTTGCGTTCTTCATGAAAAGCCTTACAACATTAATGTTCATAGTTGCAGTGTCTGCGACTCCTCCCACTGGTAAAGATGTTGATATAACGAGCTTAAACGATCACATGAAGGAAATTGATGCTTTACTTCGTGATGTCCAGACTCAATCTCGACTTCAGGAACAGAAATACTCGACAAGCTTGACCAGTGTTCTCTCTCAACTTATACACACTACCGAGGAACTGAAAACAAGTGAAAACGTCACAAAGGAACTTCAGCAGGAAGTCAAGAACACGAAGGAGGAAGTCAGGGACTTGAAGGAGGAAGTCAGGAACCTGAAGCAAACCAACAACAAAACTCTACTGGACTACAATGCAGCCATGGACGAGTTGAACAAGTTGAAACAATCACACAATCAATCTCTTGTCTTATAATTAAATGCTTTCTATTTTTCTTTTGGCGTTTAGTGTTTCCTTAACTAGACGAGATAGAGAGTCAAAACGTTTTTTTTGCCTTGTTTTGTGAAGTCTCATGACGACTCGTAAACATATTTAAGTCCAAGCAGATTAATCATGTCAATAACATCTTTTATTTATAAATTTTCAACGCCAAGCATTCTCGTCAAAAAACAATTTGTAAAAGCGATTTCAACACCACAAGTGTACTTGAACAGACAAAAATTTATATAAAATTTGGGATACCTCTTTCTCATTTATGCCACTTTAAAATAATTGAAAATTGACTCTCCAACATTAATATTTCGTTTTTTTACACATTTTTTTGGCGGTTGAGTGTTTATCAAGGACCAATGGTTTGATTTGTTGTTGAATTTGTTTTATTTCAGCATGGCTATATAAGGATATTGGATTTGAAGCTTACCTGAACAATCCAAGCACGCTCTTGAAGGGAGGTAGAATTAAATTTGACAACGTCAACCACAGCGAAGGAAATGGGTACAACAAAACTACCGGATATTTCACGGCGCCGGTGTCAGGGAGGTATCTCGTTTGGATAAACATAGGATACATAAGTGATAAATCTACTCCTTTCTTTTATATTGAAACGAAGGATACCACCTACAGCCTTGCATGTGGAATTGGAAATGAGGGCTTTGGAATGGCGAGTACAACAAATAGCTTCTATCTGAAGAGAGGGGACCATGTGTGGATAGGTGCGGATTCGGTGGTTAAGCTGTATGGCGGCCCCTACACATCTGTAGGAGCTGTGTTGATTAAACAGTACTAATAAGTTTTGTTTTTCTTATGTTTTTTTTTTCAAATCACAATATTGTGATTTGGAATATCAGAGTTTTGTGTTAGTAAAAAATAGAATCATGTGTATTTTAAGATAATATATATTTTTCCGAGACTAAACTTAATTGTTTTTTTTCTTCTGAAACAGTTTGTCTATTTTCTGTGAGATAAATATATGAAATACAATGAAATTGCTTGAACCTAATATTTAGGTCACCACAGCACCATTTTACAAGCATAAAATTGAACAAAAACTTTTAAGGAAGGCTACGTGGAAATAAGCTTGAGGAAATAAGCTTGCAGGTATTATATCATATAAATTGTCACAGTGGTGACAGTATACCCCTGAGTGTATAGATGGGATCACCAACAAATCAACAACATTTTTAGCTTTCTAGATTTTTAGTTTTTTTATACTTGAAAAGAAGATGAATATATAGGGAGGTTCTCAACCGTTACATGCATAACAGCTTTGAAACGGAAAGTCCCTCAAACTATTCAGTGTGTTTGAGTCACATATTCTTAACTCGATGAGCTGCTGCGGGACACCCTTAATAGGTCGTGGTACATTGTAGGTCATTGATTACTTATTTGTCGCGAGAATACTCATGAGTAGTCGCATTAAACAAGTGATAAAAAAACGCAGTCGCTGTTGGTCGCACTTAAGTTTTAGAGCGCTCGCCACTGATTGCTCTATTTGATCGCCAATGACATGGATACATACATTGAATACATGGGTTGGGTACATGGATTTGAAGAGGGGGGGGGGGGGGGGGGTTGGGGGTCAGGACCCCCTGGGACCCCCCCCCCCCCCCGGATCCGCTAGTGACAACGATCGCAGAAGTTGTGCGATTTTATAAAACAGACAATCGAAATCGCAATCTCCTCTGCGACAATATGCGACCCATGGCAGATACTTTCTGCGAGCATGAGGATCTCAAAACTTCAGTGTGATGTCAGTGGGAGTGAGTGAGAGTGTGCACGACCGGGAGACCAAAATCGATCTCAGTGGGTCGTATGATCGGTGGAATGGGGGTATAAAGAAGGACCTATGCGCATTGAGATGAAAGTTGAATCTACGTATCTATTGACAAACATGACACAGGTCAGTGGTATAACACTGAATCTAAGTAATTGTAAGTGTACATGACTAAAGGTTTAACGATAGTTATTTTTCTCTAAAAACTGTAAAGCAATAACAATGTTGAAAATTATATGATTTTCTTAGTTATAATGCAATTATTCTATTATCAATAATAAAAAAAATCATCCAGAGAAATATTGACGCAGTAGATGTCAAATAATAGGCCTCTTCAAACACAAAATCAAGCACAACAAACAATTACAAATTTGAATACTAATGACGTTTATGATAAAACAAAATTCATGATCGTTTTCCACTCGATAAGGAAAAGAAAAATAGAGCCATGGGCTCTGTAGCTCATCAGGGTTTATTTTGTTTGATGATGATGATTGTCTCAATATAAAACACAATCCCCAACCCTGACACATCTTAGTCTTGAAATTGAGAGAGATCACTCAGCAAGGTCACCACACACGAGATTATGCAGTATTCTGACCCCTTAGCCAGCTGTGTTTTTTTGTGGTTTACCGCCAAATTATGTAATAGACTCTGGCTTGCACTAAACACTGGCAGCAGTGATCTAACTGTATAAGGCTTAGAGAGAACAGGGAATGTGATTAATCCCATGGTACATAGTACAATTTAGAATCCCCTTGGCTAAATAATCTCTGCACAATTTTAATGGTTCTAAGCCTTTTCATCCAAACATCTAAACATTCTGAACGCAATATTCCTTCTAGTTTGTTCTGGAGAAGAACATGAAAATAGTTTTTATGTTTTGAACTGTGAGGGCCTTTCTTTTTATAATATCCACAATTTTCAGTTCATAGGCTATTCAATAGTTCTCATTTCACATTGATTACATCAATTTGACAAACATGTCCACAATGTAGATGGTTATCTCAAGTCGACATATATTTCAAGTATATAGTGAGTGAAGTGTCATCAAATATCAGTACAAAATTCATTTTCAAAGGTTTTTTTTTAGGCTGTGGCCCATATTTGGGGTCACAGGGTCACCAAATTTACAAGTTAGAATCCCCATTGGCTAAAGAGTTTGCATATAATATTACAGCCTTCTAAGTCTTTTTGTTCCGGAGAAAACGATGAAAACAAGATTTTAGGTAATGGCCTGTGAGGTCCTTATTTGGGGCCACAGGGTTACCAAATCTACAGTTTAGAATCTCCATTGGCTAAAGACTCTTTACACAACATGACAGCCTTCTAGGTCTTTTAGTTCTGGAGAAAAAGATGAAAATAATCTTATCTTATCATTTCATAACCAGTCATATGCAGTTCACATATATCATCTAAAATAAAAGAATTCTTCACTCCTCTTCAATTTAATCATTTGTCGCTTGTCACAATTTTCAGTTCATAAGCTATTCGATAGTTCTCATTTCACATTGATTACATCAATTTGACAAACATGTCCACAATGTAGATGGTTATCTCAAGTCGACATAGTGAGTGAAGTGTCATAAAATATCAGCACAAAATTCATTTTCAAAGGTTTTTTTTAGGCTGTTGCCCATATTTGGATGAGAACTATTGAATAGCCTATGAACTGAAAATTGTGACAAGCGACAAAGGATTAAATTGAAGAGGAGTGAAGAATTCTTTTATTTTAGATGATATATGTGAACTGCATATGACTGGTTATGAAATGATAAGATAAGATTATTTTCATCTTTTTCTCCAGAACTAAAAGACCTAGAAGGCTGTCATGTTGTGTAAAGAGTCTTTAGCCAATGGAGATTCTAAACTGTAGATTTGGTAACCCTGTGGCCCCAAATAAGGACCTCACAGGCCATTACCTAAAATCCTGCATACAAATTTACAAGTTAGAATCCCCATTGACTAAAGAGTTTGCATACAATATTACAGCCTTCTAAGTCTTTTTGTCCCGGAGAAAACGATGAAAACAGGATTTTAGGTAATGGCCTGTGAGGTCCTTATTTGGGGTCACAGGGTCACCAAATTTACAAGTTAGAATCCCCATTGGCTAAAGAGTTTGCCTACAAAATTTAAGCCTTCTAAATCTTATTGTTCCGGAGAAAAAGATGAAAACAGGATTTTAGGTAATGGCCTGTGAGGTCCTTATTTGGGACCACAGGGTTACCAAATCTACAGTTTAGAATCTCCATTGACTAAAGACTCTTTACACAACAGGACAGCCTTCTAGGTCTTTTAGTTCTGGAGAAAAAGATGAAAATAATCTTATCTTATCATTTCATAACCAGTCATATGCAGTTCACATATATCATCTAAAATAAAAGAATTCTTCACTCCTCTTCAATTTAATCCTTTGTCGCTTGTCACAATTTTCAGTTCATAGGCTATTCGATAGTTCTCATTTCACATTGATTACATCAATTTGACAAACATGTCCACAATGTAGATGGTTATCGCAAGTCGACATAGTGAGTGAAGTGTCATAAAATATAAGTTCAAAATTCATTTTCAAAGGGTTTTTTAGGCTGTGGCCCATATTTGGGGTCACAGGGTCACCAAATTTACAAGTTAGAATCCCCATTGACTAATGAGTTTGCATACAATATTACAGCCTTCTAAGTCTTTTTGTTCCGGAGAAAAAGATGAAAACAGGATTTTAGGTAATGGCCTGTGAGGTCCTTATTTGGGACCACAGGGTTACCAAATCTACAGTTTAGAATCTCCATTGGCTAAAGACTCTTTACACAACATGACAGCCTTCTAGGTCTTTTAGTTCTGGAGAAAAATATGAAAATAATCTTATCTTATCATTTCATAACCAGTCATATGCAGTTCACATATATCATCTAAAATAAAAGAATTCTTCACTCCTCTTTAATTTAATCCTTTGTCGCTTGTCACAGTTTTCAGTTCACAGGCTATTCGATAGTTCTCATTTCACATTGATTACATCAATTTGACAAACATGTCCACAGTGTAGATGGTTATCGCAAGTCGACATAGTGAGTGAAGTGTCATAAAATATAAGTTCGAAATTCATTTTCAAAGGGTTTTTTAGGCTGTGGCCCATATTTGGGGTCACAGGGTCACCGAATTTACAAGTTAGAATCCCCATTGGCTAAAGAGTTTGCATACAATATTACAGCCTTCTAAGTCTTTTTGTTCCGGAGAAAACGATGAAAACAGGATTTTAGGTAATGGCCTGTGAGGTCCTTATTTGGGGTCACAGGGTCACCAAATTTACAAATTAGAATCCCCATTGGCTAAAGAGTTTGTCTACAACATTTCAGCCTTCTAAGTCTTTTTGTTCCGGAGAAAAAGATGAAAACAGGATTTTAGGTAATGGCCTGTCAGGTCCTTATTTGGGACCAAAGGGTTACCAAATCTACAGTTTAGAATCTCCATTGGCTAAAGACTCTTTACACAACATGACAGCCTTCTAAATCTTTTAGTTCTGGAGAAAAATATGAAAATAATCTTATCTTATCATTTCATAACCAGTCATATGCAGTTCACATATATCATCTAAAATAAAAGAATTCTTCACTCCTCTTTAATTTAATCCTTTGTCGCTTGTCACAATTTTAAGTTCATAGGCTATTCGATAGTTCTCATCTCACATTGATTACATCAATTTGACAAACATGTCCACAATGTAGATGGTTATCGTAAGTCGACATAGTGAGTGAAGTGTCATAAAATATAAGTTCAAAATTCATTTTCAAAGGGTTTTTAAGGCTGTGGCCCATATTTGGGGTCACAGGGTCACCAAATTTACAAGTTAGAATCCCCATTGACTAAAGAGTTTGCATACAATATTACAGCCTTCTAAGTCTTTTTGTTCCGGAGATAACGATGAAAACAGGATTTTAGGTAATGGCCTGTGAGGTCCTTATTTGGGACCACAGGGTTACCAAATCTACAGTTTAGAATCTCCATTGGCTAAAAACTCTTTACACAACATGACAGCCTTCTAGGTCTTTTAGTTCTGGAGAAAAATATGAAAATAATCTTATCTTATCATTTCATAACCAGTCATATGCAGTTCACATATATCATCTAAAATAAAAGAATTCTTCACTCCTCTTTAATTTAATCCTTTGTCGCTTGTCACAATTTTAAGTTCATAGGCTATTCGATAGTTCTCATCTCACATTGATTACATCAATTTGACAAACATGTCCACAATGTAGATGGTTATCGTAAGTCGACATAGTGAGTGAAGTGTCATAAAATATAAGTTCAAAATTCATTTTCAAAGGGTTTTTAAGGCTGTGGCCCATATTTGGGGTCACAGGGTCACCAAATTTACAAGTTAGAATCCCCATTGACTAAAGAGTTTGCATACAATATTACAGCCTTCTAAGTCTTTTTGTTCCGGAGATAACGATGAAAACAGGATTTTAGGTAATGGCCTGTGAGGTCCTTATTTGGGACCACAGGGTTACCAAATCTACAGTTTAGAATCTCCATTGGCTAAAAACTCTTTACACAACATGACAGCCTTCTAGGTCTTTTAGTTCTGGAGAAAAATATGAAAATAATCTTATCTTATCATTTCATAACCAGTCATATGCAGTTCACATATATCATCTAAAATAAAAGAATTCTTCACTCCTCTTTAATTTAATCCTTTGTCGCTTGTCACAGTTTTCAGTTCACAGGCTATTCGATAGTTCTCATTTCACATTGATTACATCAATTTGACAAACATGTCCACAGTGTAGATGGTTATCGCAAGTCGACATAGTGAGTGAAGTGTCATAAAATATAAGTTCAAAATTCATTTTCAAAGGGTTTTTTAGGCTGTGGCCCATATTTGGGGTCACAGGGTCACCAAATTTACAAGTTAGAATCCCCATTGGCTAAAGAGTTTGCATACAATATTACAGCCTTCTAGGTCTGTTTGTTCCGGAGAAAACGATGAAAACAGGATTTTAGGTAATGGCCTGTGAGGTCCTTATTTGGGGTCACAGGGTCACCTAATCTACAATTTAGAATCTCCATTGGCTAAAGAGTCTGTACACAACATTTCAGTCTTCTAGGTCTTTTCATTCTGGAGAAGAAGATGAAAATAGGTATTTAGGTTATGGCCTATGAGGCCCTTATTTGGGGTCACTTGATCACCAAATCTACAATTTAGAATCCCCATTGACCAAGGAGTCTGTACATAAAATTTCAGTTCTCTAGATTCATTGGTTCTGGAGAAGAAATCGAAAAAGTGAAAAGTTTACGGACGGACGGATGGACGGACGCCATCCCATGCCATAAGCCCATCGGGCCTTTCAGGCCTGATGAGCTAAAAATCTAAAATCATCGATTGAAAATCGAAAATGATCCAAAAACTCCGAAATTACTCCCTACAGACGCACGCATATCCATTCCATCTGAAACTTGCAAAAGGTTGTTATTATGTTTAAACCGAACAATCGAAAAAAATCACAGGATTTCCTTGTAAGCAACTCCTATGTGTGACGTCACAGCGCTAACGAACGGTATGCTGATCCGAGAGGCCGCGAAAGACTGTTTCAAGAATGAGATAATTAGCAGGCCAATTTTACTCACTTTGAACGGCAACATATTTGTAAGTAAGTGATCCATCGAAATAATCTGTTGTGTTTTGTTTACTTGAAAGTATTGTCTATATGAATAAACGAATTAACATAGAAAAACAAGAAGGATTATATTTTCTTTAATGACACAGTGAATTCAGACGACTTCTATAGTGAATTCTGCATATGAACAATTCATAAACAAACCGTAAACGTTCAACATTTGAACTTTTCATTATTCATAATTTTCATACTAAACTGAGATACAAAAGAACATTTACACCCTATTGTTTCACTCATACAATAAAAATAACAAAACAAATTGATATGATAGAACCGGGATATTATTTAATGTTCAATGTTGACTGATTCGGCAAACAATCATACTCGTTTTTTTTCAAACATGCAGAGTTAGAGTCACTGAAAGGACCAAGGGGTATAACATCATTTTAAACCAACCTGAACCCTACCATGTTAATAATGTTGTAAATGTGTGCAGAATGAGGCACATTTATTGATTTTCACTTAGCAGATGTCTTACATGTATATGTCGATGAACAGTTGTGTTTTATCCAAATTCATTTTGGAAGAATTTATGAATTTCATTTTTTTCCAAAATAATTAAAACTACATAGACTTATTCCTTGGCTGATGACTAAACGCCTGCACTTTTCAGTTTTAGAGTACGACTTCGAAAACATAAGATATTTGTAATTGAAAATCAAACATATGATAAAACCAACTGAGGTGTAAACTTTCTTTTGTACCTCAATTTAATTGTGATTTAAGTCTTTTAATTTCCTCCTGATTTTGATCGAAAAAGAGGTTATTGTTTTACATTGATTTACCTGAGCGTGCGTTGACACGATATTTGTCAGATTAATTAATGTAACAGAAAGGCAAGAAATTACTTCGTCACGAAAATGTATTAGAGACACATAACGAGAACACAGATAGCACATGGACAGCTATATAGGACACAGGTAAAGAAGAATGGTAATGACACAGGTCGTTATGAAAGTGCCATTAATTATTGTTCATTAAATTTGATTTGGTTTTGACACATAGGTGTAACTCGCATATTCATCACCATTCGAAAATATAATGATAATTACTAATTTTAAGTTGAAATCGAGCAACGGTCTTATATATGTGCAGAAACTGTCCCATTTGCAACCACAATAGTATGACCTGTTAAACGCTACAGCTACAAGATAATATTACATGTGAGTAATTGGTGCGCCGTGGTACATTGTCAGGTTTTCGATAAAAAAAATAGCCAGTCGCGCCTTTATATTGTGAGAAATGAACTAGCTTTAAAATGGTAGTTTTCAGCAACAGTCAGTATAACTCAATAAAAACTACCATTTATAACATTTGACTTTATTTGATTCAAACAACATACTTAATGTCCCTAAATGGCAATGTCGAAGACATAGGAATGGATGATCATTGTTTTCCCCAAATTTAATGGTTTGGTAGATGATGTCTCGCTGATATTTACGATATGCCATTTAAGTCAACAATGCAGGCCGGACAACCTTAAGGTTTACATGCACACTACTCCAAAAAAACCCAAAACAAACGCTTTCAACAAATATATATAGGTTACATAATCAATCAAATTGGAAGCTAATAAAACTGGAAAACAATATCGGAGCAATAATACCATAATACTAATCAACATTTATGTATGTTCATGATTAAAAAGTAAAACACGAATTTCAGCCACAAATCCAACAATTAAATAAGTTTTTCTTGTGTCGACGTTTCGGAGTGCATGCTTATTCCTTCATCAGATGGGTGAAGAAGAGAGCAAGTATTCCGAAACAGCAGGTATCTAAAATATAAACAAGTTGTTATCCAGAAAATCTGGTTTTCCTTTGTATTCAACCTCTAAATGCCTCTAAAAGACTTTTAGATTTCCAGTTTGAATATATATATATATATATATATATATATATATATATATATATAGTTCAAGTTCATAGTTCAAGTAATATATACATAAAAAAAACAAAGGCTGGAAATGTTTCTAAATCTAAATCTAAATTTAGAAACATTTCCAGCCTTTGTTTATATATATATTTATATATATATACAAATGTTTTAGAAGATAAAGGGCACTGTCATTATCTGAAAATGACTTATCATTAACGGTAATCGTGATCAGCCTTGTTAACAAGATGATGTATCTATCAAGGGACAAATTAGCGCAGCAGGAAGGGAGGTAGATAGGTAATTACAACATCACGATATTGTAATAGATACAGCTTACGAGGAGACAACACTGGTAAATCATCGTCTCTATAAACAGTCTGGTTCGGTAGTTATGAGAAGCGAACTTGTCATGTTTGCAGTGTTTATGTCTTTACCTTACGATGGCTTCATAATCAATTGCGCTGTTGATAGACACTGTCGTTATATATGCATGTATATGACCAACCTCCCCCAGCAAGTCGTGCATTGTGTCAGTTTCAATCACTGGCAAATTTAAGCGTTGGCTATGCTTGATTCGTTTTGGCGGCGTATGCACCGGCCACGTGTCCGGCGTACGCCGTTCCTGGACCCGGCTTAGTTGAAACAAGTGTATCAGCGTACAGACAGGAAGACGTCATCATCCCTCAAACTAGCTTCAATAAACATGTCATTTATATTATAAAAGTATTTTTAAAAATTAATTCAAAACATTGAATAATATATTATAAGTTTGTAATGCATTGTTTTAAAGAACCAGCAATATTTTAAAATAAAACTGTCAACTGTCTAATTGTCAAAAGCAAATTCATATACAAAATAGTTATTGAATGTCGCAAGGATAACATTTGTCCGCCATTACACGCCGCCTTCGCCGGCCGTTCCAATCAAGTGATTCGCCGGTTTCGCCGCTTCTGGCGGCGTACGCCGGGTAGTGCGCCGGGTCGCGAAGCATAGCCTTTGCTGCATTTTCCTTGCCAGTGTATTGGCGCACTGCACTCCTTAGTGCCCACTGCTTCGAGTAACATCGGAAAGAAAATGCAGCAAGGCTTAAATTAGCCAGTGATGGTAATTTATGCGAGTTATGACTTGCGATGGCAGTTGATGATGTGATTGTTAAGTCCTATTTGGCTGCTCCATAACCCGGCAGTGGTTGGGCGATAAGAGACACAGCACAATACACAAAGTATCCTCTAGTTAATAAGATATAAAATGAGTTCGAACGTATTTAGTGTCAAAAGAGATTAGAACAAAACATGAACTCTGCCAACATACGGGACACTATGGGCCAACACGACATTAATTTGAGCCAACATACGGAACAATATGACTTTGAGCATGGGTTGTCCCAGAATTGGTGCAATCTCTAAAAACAAGCAAACAAATACACATCGTTGTCATCATCTCTGTTTACTCATCCTTAGTGAAAGTAATTAATAAAATAAGATTAATTAATACCTTTATGAGGACCCTCGGTTACGATCGGTGATTATAGGACAAACTTGTAACTGCACCAAAATCGGGTAAAAACTCATAAACAAAAAACTAATTTTTCAAATTTATTCACTCAGATTATATTGAATATATTGAAAAGGAGCCTCCAATCGTCGTTGTCTCCTTTCAATATTGATATTTTCTGAATAAATACTTATTACATTTTCTGGACTACAACTTTTCCTATTACGTATATTTGTTAGAGAACATTTTATTTCCTTTCATTTTGTCATTTAGTCGTTTCTCCATGTCCTATTTGGCTATGGTCTCTAGTTCACTACTTTAAAGATAATCGGGTATGGGGGATGGCGGGAAGGAATATCACAGTGTTTTCTCAATGAATTAAACTTTTCTAGCATCAATCATACAATTCACCATTGATTTGGACATCATGCTCACATCGTTCGTTGAGATACATGAACAAGATAGACGGTATCAGTTTGTACGTGGTAACTTGACAGAACAGCGTTTGAAGCACCCTGTCAATCCCTCAGAGACCTCATTGTCCTGGAGTGACACCAAATTGAAGATCTCGAGGCAATTCACGAACATGATTGAAAGACAATGACTGATTTTAATGTCAATACACTGACGTATTAAGATGTTGAGCATTACAACATGCTATTGTTTTTGTTCATACATACATGTAAATATGCAATCTTCCGAATGTTAACCATACTTGAAAAGACCGATATACTGGTCGAAATGAGCTCATCGTATTGTATTAAAGATTATTGATCCAGTCAAAACCATCTGATGTTTACTATTTTATAAAATCCCAACATATCTTAAGAGAGTATAAAATATAATACTGCTGTCAGAGAAAATAGATTTTAGTGTAGTTGATAGACACATGTTTTGTAAAGAACTAATCACAATTTCATACATCAGACTATGATACTTTTATTTTTTATGTATGTTAAAATACACTGCTAAAAATGGTTTTAGGCCAGATGTTTGACATTCAAGTTTTACATTTACAAAATGTAGACATTTAAATAATAAAAGATGATGTCAGCATAAATAACCTTCTTGAACTCTCGCCTATAAAGGATATTGTAAAGCGACAATTTCTTTAAACGTGTGTTTCTCAGAAATAATAATATTAAACAGATAATGTGAGGACGTCTCTTTTACAGGTAAGTTTAGTTGCTGTTTCGTGCTGAGGCAAGGGATATTGTTTTGATGTATTTCTAAAGCTCTCTTGCAAATAAATGTACGTTAGCTTACATTGTCTAATATTGTCTAATCTAATCTAATATGCAATATGAGATACATAATTTTCAAAGGGGTCATTTTATGCTTAGACATACATTCCTAGAAGGAAACTGTAAATATTATATATCACACATTTTCCTAATATGATGAGACACCCAGGTTATGAAATAGGCTGTTTCTTAGTGATATAGATATTTTGAAAAAAATTCAACTTATTCATGTGATTTGCCCGTATTACATGTATTTGAAATGAGGGCCTAGATATATCAACGGGGAAACATTTCATGGGGTGTGACTTCAAAAACTTATCATCAATACCTTCAAATTGGCTGTTTTCATAAATTCTTATTGAACACATAGGTTTGAATCGTGTAAATCATGAATCAACTGTCAAACCGTACCCAATTGTACGAAAGCCTACAAGGGCCAAATTCAGTGACAACATTTTAAAAAAAAGTTGTAGTTTCAACTTTCAAAGGTGTAATTACAAGTTCAGAAAGTTGCATATTCAAGTTTTAAAGGTGTAATTACAAGTTTAGAAAGTTGTATATTCAAGTTTTAAAGTTGTAATATGACTAAGTAGATCTGATATATGACTAAGTAGATATGATATATGACTAAGTAGATATGACATATGATAAAGTAGATTTGATATATGATAAAGTAGATCTGGTATATGATAAAGTAGACCTGATATATGACTAAGTAGATCTGATATATGACTAAGTCGATCTGATATATGACTAAGTAGATCTGATATATGATAAAGTAGACCTGATATATGATAAAGTAGACCTGATATATGACTAAGTAGACATGATATATGATAAAGTAGATCTAATATATGATAAAGTAGACCTGATATATGATAAAGTAGACCTGATATATGACTAAGTAGATCTGATATATGATAAAGTAGATCTGATATATGATAAAGTAGATCTGATATATGATAAAGTAGATCTGATATATGATAAAGTCGATCTGATATATGATTTTGAATATATAACTTTTAAAAGTTGAATATACAACTTTTAAAACTTGTAATTTCACCTTTACAAGTTGTAATTACAACTTTCAAACTTGAATATACAACTTTTTAAAGTTGTAATTACACCTTTACAAGTTGTAATTACAACTTTTAAACTTGAATATTCAATTTTTTAAAGTTGTAATTACACCTTTACAAGTTGTAATTACAACTTTCAAACTTGAATATGAAACTTTTAAAACTTGAATATATAACTTTTAAAACTTGAATATATAACTTTTAAAAGTTGAATATACAACTTTTAAAACTTGTAATTTCATCTTTACAAGTTGTAATTACAACTATAAAACTTGTAATTTCATCTTTACAAGTTGTAACTACAACTTTAAAACTTGAATATACAACTTTTTAAAGTTGAAATTACAACTTTTTAAAGTTGAAATTACAACTTTAAAAAAACAATTTTGTCACTGAGTTTGGCCCTTGTAGGCTTTCGTACAATTGCTTCCCACGCGTGTTTCTCCACTCAGTTCTTCCATCCTAACTGGGGGCGGGATAGCGCAGTGGTTAGCGCCTTCGGCTTCGGATCAAGAGGTCGAATCCCGCCAGGGGCACGGCAACTTTGTCTACAGTAAAGAACTGTTCTTCATGCAGTAAGGTTTGGGTGCAATGCTACACTGAATTTCAGCGTAGTACCACCCATGGTTCGCTAGTTCCAGCCGATGCTCGCAGGTTTAACCGCAGTGCATAACTTGTTGCTTGTTGCGGGCTTTCTCCCTGCCATAATACTAGCAGCTCCGATATAAGTGAAATTCTCTTTAAAACGGCGTTAACCCCAACTCACTCACTCCATCCTAACTACCAACATACAATTTAGAGTATCCACGAACTTCCGTAACGTCACCTGCCCGAGGCCAAGTTGGTTATTATAATACTTTCCAGGAATGTTTCTTTCATCATCGTGACACAGAAAATGTGTCTTTGAAGTCTTTGACATTTGAAGAATGTCGTCACTATTCATGTTGCTGACCCAGCCGTTTCTTGAAGCTAATATTCATGCTGATTATTATCAAATGTTTATGAGTTAATTAATTCAAAATGTTACCTACATATTATTCTTTGAGATCAATTCTAGAATTATATGTAACGTCCTCACCATTCATTTTGCTAACCACGTTGTTCCTTGATATTAATCAATTGTTCATAAAAATGCGTATTTCTTTGCAGTCAAATATTAGAATTGTATGTATGTTATCATGCATAGGTAAATACGTGGGTGCGGACGGGTTTTCTTAAGCAAATTCCCTTGTGTGACCTCCATATTGATACCGCTGTTCGCTAACATGTGAATGTTAGCGCCAAATGAGTTTCGCAAAGAAGCAGTGATCAGCTTTATGCCCATAGTAACTTCATCTATGTTGCACAACCCATTTTGTGCTCAAATGCAACTGTACAAAGTGACTGTGATATGTTTTGTTTGTTAGAAACTAACCTGAAGTGAATGAAAAGTGAAGCTTAATACGAAATGTTTTTTTCTGTTAAAAGAATTAACAGTAGGCGAATGATAACTAAACTGGCGAAGGTTGCTAAAATGCCATAACAATTGACTTTACTTTGAACTATATATTTTTGTATACTCGATTCTGATTAGCTGGCGTTCAAACTATCGGTCATAATTTGTCAGAACTTCAAATCGAGTGTCAGAAGTTGAATTAGTGTGAACATTCTAAATTATTTCTATCCTTGCACCAAGATGAAATTTTTTGTTCATTTCAAGTAGTGATCCAGGTAAGAAATGTGAATTTCAAAAATGTGAATTTGTCAACTTTTCCCCCATTACCGTTTTCTTATTTGAAAAATTTCCTTCACATTTAGAAATAGGAAATGGTAACTAAGACAAATTTGCTAACTTCAGATGTTGTACCTTCTGTACCGATGTTTTTGAAAATGAACTAAAAGAAAATAGAAAGAAACTATCTGCTAAGCTAATGCAAAATTAAAATGTCAATAATTTATAATTATGTTTTGATTATTTTGAAGAAGTTGATATGCATGTATTACGTTCTTGACTATTGTAAATGATATGATTATATTTCATAAGCCTGTAAAATGATATGTGTATTGCACCATACCTGTTCATTGTTGTGTATGTTGTACATGACCCCGTGTCCTTTATACTGAATAAACTATTTGATAGTCTTACATTGTCTGACGTCTTTACAGAAACTTCAATGTTAATGAAAACCATAATACATTATGTCTAGACAAATCAAGAATCTCTAATGCAATTAAAACTTAAAGAGATATCTGAAAGTTCTTTATATATGGTTACATTATTTTCTGCGGAGAACAGTGCGTTCTGCCGACTGTCACAAATAACATATAGAAGCATTTACATGAATCTCTATATTATATAAATCTTGTAAATTATTTTATTAAATTTCAAAGTTAAACCATATGCTTTTCATGCCTCGTGCTAGTGACTTCACTGGCTTTCACATTCTGTGTTTTTATAAATTCTAATTAATCAGTTTGAACTGTTTAACTGTACCTGGTAAATTCACTGAAATATTGGAATAAACATAAACCTTTGTCTGTAATGTCACCTGCCCAAGGCCACGTCCTTTATAATAATACCTTTCAAGGAGGTTTTTTCTTCATCGTGAACTGGAAGGTCATCACACAGAAACTAGGTCTTTGAAGTCAGCACAGCGAGAGAAGCTTTAATCAGTTAACTTTTGACATTTGAAGAACGTCGTCACTATTCATGCCGCTAACCCAGCCGTTTCTTGAAGCTAATATTCATGCTGATTATTATCGAAGATTATCAGTTAATTAATGTAAAATGTTACCTACATATTATTCTTTGAGGTCAGTTTTAGAACTATACGTACTTGGTGCTGTCACGCATAAACAAGTTTGCGAGGACGGACTTTCTAGAACCTATTACCCTCCATATCAATACCGGTGCGCAAAATGGATTGCCCAACAGAGATGAAGAGATAAGTTTTTCGCAACTTTGCCACTGTTGCACAACTCATTTTGGACAAGAGTCATCAGAAGATGACATATCCCAACGGTCCAACATAGTTTGTAAAACACAGCTTTGATAGATACTTGTATATCAATTACTTCAGTTAGGTAATACACATGCTGAGTTTGAGGCATTATACAGGGTTTTGGATTTCTACTACAGAAGCAGACCTATCACTGAACAAAGTCCAAATCCAACGTGTATCGATGGTAACAAAAGAATTTTTTTTTTTAGCAAAAAACGTGCTACTGCCCCTTTAAATGAAACCGCAGACAAAAAAAAAACGTCAGTAACTTGAATTTAGTAATGCATCATTGATAGAATCTGTCATCCCAGCTTTCCTAAAATAAAACGCTGGCATTCTAACACCTCAAACACCTCTGGTTCAATTCCAGTTGGGTTATATTCGAGGCTGGGTTAACGGGTAATAACAAATTTAGTACTCCTTTACCCCCTGATTGTATCAAACCATTTGTTGCATTCGAGGTCAGCATTATAGTTGTAATCGTGCTCCATCAGGATATACGCATGTAGAAGATTACCTTTAAAGGGGCAGTAGCAGTTTTGTTGCAAAATTTATTTTTTCAAATTTCCTATTTATAATGATAGTTTGTGCCATTTAAATTTATTTTAGAAGGTTTAACATCATTACAAACATCAATTATCCGTAATAGTAATAACGCTGTTGCGTATAGAGCAAAAATTGCATGGCGGCCATTTTTATCGTGAACACATTTGATTATTTCGAATGTCAAAAACGATTCCCATGGCTTTAATGAGCCATGTAACTCATTTTTAGCTTGATTATCTAAAGAGAGAAGGGTGTTTTACGATTGGTGAATTTATTTTTCAAATACATTTCATCGACTTATTTGAGCGAAAAAAACGTGATACTGCCTCTTTAATCCCGAGCTTGTCTACGTAGCTTTTGCCTAGCTGAAGTTTGGTTGCTCTATATACAGCATGTGTTTTGTCAGCCAATGAAATGTGAATTTAAATGTGATGTTCGCTCATCGGTCTTCTTACCGGGCACTGCCGATAGTGTTTAAGTTAAAGTATTTTATTGGCTGGTTTACAGCGATATAAAAGTCAGCTTAGAATTGCTGATACAAATACCATGATGGGACAAATTTTGTATTTGAGGAAATACGGTTTTCCATCGTCTGCATGCCTGTCAGCATTATCTCCTGAAAGGTGTACGCATAATTGAAGAGATGATATTCATATCAGGAACATATTCCTTACACGAATAGTGTTCTAGAATAGAATAGGGGGTTTAACACCACTTTCTAGATGATGAACTTACTTATAACACGCACAAATGGGATTTCATGATGAGGTCACAGAATAAGACAGTGACACATTAAATGTGCATCCATTGTGTTGTTGATGGTCACATATGCCGAACGTTTTATTTTATCGACAAATACTGATTGTTGCCGAATATTATCATTTTGATGATAGTCGATTCGGTATAGTGAGGATATAAAGGTATAAGTAGTGATTTATGATCGAAAACCGGACAATGCACCTCGTCAATTAGTCAAACGCAATTTTGGAAACTTATTTTCAACAGATAAAAAGACACATTTGGGTTGATAATCTTCATTAGGTCATACAACTACTGTTCATGTAAAAAGAACGGGTAGTTTCGGTTTCTGTACATGTATTATGATGTTGCTATATATTCATTTAAACCTAGTAACTATGATACATTGGGGATGAATATTCAAGTTGAGTGAAATTATTTGAACTGAAATCATCTTATATAATATTTTGACACATATTAAAGCCAAATAAAACAGAATGGATCCATCCACTTAGCTTTCTTGTGCAATGTCATTAACCATATGGTGCCCGTCCTCATACCAGGTCAGACATTGGACAGGGAGACCCGGGAGTCACTTGATACTCTTAATGTCCTTGGTCTGACATGCATACGACTCTAGTGTTGGATATTCTTCACTACTTCACTATCTCGATTTGTTTAAATTTAGTATACTTGCTATTGTTCCACTTTACTGTAAGGTTCCGGACGACAGAGCAAGTAAGTGAAGAATATCCTTCCTTGGGGTAGTATGCATGTCAGTCCAAGGATATTAAGGCTATTAACGGACTCCCGGGTCTCCCTGCCCGGTGTCTGACCCGGGATCAGTGCGGGCACCATATGGTTAATGACATTTCACGGGAAAACATCCAATTTCTTACAAGTTAATGTGTCACCGTCTTATCTCCTGATTTGTGCGTGTTATCAATTTGTTGCATAACAACATTAGATATTGTAATTAAATTACCCTTAAAAGACATTGTCTGGGCCTTTGAGACCCACATAAGTGTTTTCAAGCATTTTGAAAAATTAATAATGGAAAGAAAATTAATTGGTTAGGGTTTTCCTTTAATATTAAGCAAAGGACCTCATCATTAACATCTGATTTATGGGCAGATAAACTTCACTTTCAATATTTGATAAAATACGTTCTTCCCTTTTGTAAATTAAAAATATATATTTCACAAGTCTGTATTTTTTTTTATGTTTATTGCATCAAACCTGTTCTTTGTTTTGTTTGTTGTACATGACCCAGTGTCCTTTAAACTGAATAAACTATATGATAGCCCATCGTACATTATGTCTAGACAAATCAAGAAACTCTAATGCAAATGAAAATAAAACATTATCTGAAATTTCTTTATATTTCAATTTAATCTAATTAATTTTAGTTTTTACAACATTTTACTATCAGAGAAAATATGCTTGTAGATCATACAGTTACACATTTAAAAGTTGATTTCAGTTCGTTTTCTGTTTAGATTTTGTGATAGTTCATGTGAAGCAGAAATAAGAACATCTTGATAATAGACAAGGACAGCTGCAAGTGGAGGTAAATTGAATAGGATATTATATATCAATTATGAATACAAAATCGACCCGTTTTAATACCCTGAATTCGTAATTATAATCAAAAGTAAATTATTACACCATTAAAATCAATTTTACTGTAAGAAAACCAAATTTGCTCAGAAACCTCGTTTATCCAGACACATTATCAACATTTTGGCCTTTCGGTTTTTTCAACAAAAAAAGTGAAAAAAGTGTACTGCCTTAATTTTATTTCAATTTTGTGAACACTAATATATAATTACTTGATCTGTCTGGATAACTGAAATCACGAGTGTACCCTATCTAATTAAAACATTAATTATTTAAAATGCTCAATGATGACAAAGTGTCATCATTCAGTTTCCTATAGTATATACCCATATTGTTCACCAGGAACAAAACTATTTTCTATAAACGCACTTTCCCGGTCACAAGGGCTGGCTGCCGGACTATAATCACAATGGAAGCTGCACTTTGTCTTGGTATTGGAGTCAAGAGAGTGAAATGACTATGGAGATGAAGGTTTAAGTCAATGACGTTTTGTTCTGTGTGTCTGTCCAACTGCTGCCTACAAGGTAAGACAACACACTGGAATGACCAAGACTGTAAAGGTTATTTCCGCCGTGGTCAGGTGATTTAGCTTAAAATGGGTATATTACCTTTTGTTTGCATTGGATTTCTTGTTCTTAAAATAATATAGGCTGTATACGTAATGTAATAAACGACACATTCGGCAAGAAAGGTTTCCATTTTGAAGTATAAATTTAAAATCATGAACTGTAATGTCACCAACGTGGGCGATATATTAAACCAAAATTGATTTTGATTTTAGAAGTTGACATTCAAGCAAGACACAGATTCTTGGTGTCAGTTTCTTCTTTCTGGCCCAATAACCAGTCTGAAGTAATCCAGTCATGGAAAGAATGGGGATTGTCAGAGGCGAATAGCCCAAAGACTACCGGTCTACAAACCAAAGTACAAACCATAATGACAGTTACTCTCTTGTTGTCGTCTAACACTTATACTCCGAATAGGTATGTTATTAAATACTGAAAATAAGCCCATCAGCATCTTTTCAATATCAAAAGATATTTTATCAAATAAATAGTTTGAGAGTAAGACTTACAAATGTATCTTGTTGCTCTTTTGACATTTCCACTGACTGTCTTCTAATACTGTTTGGTGTTTTATTGCGACTCCATAAGCAATCCGAGTTAAGGACATAAATATTTGATGTTTCAGAAATAATAAAACCTTTTTTTGTTGTTTAAATATGTTACACTACATATTTTTTCACTCAAGGGAGACGTTATTTGCTCTAGTGGAGTGAAAAAACCCCGTGTCCTACAGTTGCAGTTGATGAAATGTTAAATGAAAAAGAGAGCAACTTTTAACACTGATTTATCTTAGAATTCTTAGCTTTCTTAGTTTTCCACAACAATTTAAAATGAAATTACCGAAAACGTAACAAAGATCAAAATAACAAAGCTGGCTAAATTGCCTTAAGAAGCGCTGCAATGAAGCCAAATCCAAATTGCAACTAGGTGCAACTAGTTGCAATGGAGACGTTTATACATGCTCAGTTTTCGTCATGCATGAAAGTTGTCTTAAGAGTTGTTTTCATAATTGTAGGGGAAAAAAATAGGCGATTATAGAACTGTGTTGAGAGAAATATCTCATGAACTGTACTGAACCCGCTAAATCTTCGTGTATTGATATTTGAAAGCCAACTCATGTTAGTCTCTGGTAAGGACATGTACGTCAGGAAAGCAATTCTTGTAGCAAATTACCATCATCTTAATTATTGACTGCATCAAAGCTGAAGAATAGCCATTATAAGATTCGGCACCTGATTTCATAAAATTTTGAGACCAAAAGTCGGAGAATCCTTATTTAACTTAGAAATTAAGGTACTTTAGATGAAGAAAATGCACACAAGATGTGTGTTGTTCAACCAGGTTTTATTACATTATTCAAAGGTAAGATGAACGACCTGTAAACAACAATACCACTCCTACACCATCCATATAAAGTATGCTTGTTAGAAATAAACAATATGTCTTTGAAAATCGCCTTTTTACCTAGTAACACGACCACCCACTGTATTCTCCAGCTGTCCGCCATGTCCACGATCAGCTGTAGAGGCATTAAGTCTCGTTAACTTGTCCAAAATAGCTTGTTTACTGTAAGCCAGGACCTCCGAGCAAATTACAGAGATTAGACATAACAATCAGACAGTATTTATATATGTAGAAGATTGGTTTGAACTTTCGCTGGTGGAAGCATTCACGGTAATCGGATCCTTACAGGAACTTGACTGATGGCTTGGTTCATGTTAATTATTCTTGAGAAACTCCTGATACCAAAATCAGAATTGTTAAAAAACTGACATTAACTTTATTTGGCAATTTTTGTGGTTAACTTGATTAAGTATCGTCACACACATATTTGAATTACTAAAACCCTAACATTCGCTGCATTTGACAACTTTATATTAGTGAATAAAAATTAGATGAGTATTGGAAGGATACGCTGTTGGTACAGATCAGTGTCAGCGATCGGATCCTGACTCTGAGGCTTTTGGACCCGCAACCGAAAGAAAAGAAATTGTACTATTGCATAAAGTTTGATTCCAATTTTACATTTGTTCACTATGTAAATGGTTCGATTTCTAGATACAAATTTATAATAATCGGTACCCTTTCATTTTTGTAAACGAGGCGACTTAATATACCCAAACGCATTTCACACGTATGTGATATCTTCAATATTCTTCATACATATGTAAAATCGCTGATATGGCCTAAAATATCCACATTGAAAGAAAGACCCATGTGTGCACAGCGAAATGAAAGTTTAAGCTACATACAGGCCATGAGGATTTGCTTAGGACCCGTTGTATTTAGAAGTGACACGAGGGGTCGAATCCTGCATATGAACATTATATTGAACGTTATATTTTTTTGATAAAGCTTTATGAATAAGAAGACTATTTTGACAGTTTTCTTTTCTGTTTTAATTTTTCACAATTCTCTAACTTTTTCTTAATTTGATCTTTTTAATTTCTCCCGGTTTACATTCCGGATACACCCTTCCGGTTTTCGATCGTTACAATAATCATGTATAGATGTGTCTTTTGGGATTTAAAGGGGCAGTAGCACGATTTTCGCTCGAATAAGTTGATGAAATGTATTTGGAAAATAATGTCACCAATAGTAAAACAGTCTTCTCTCTTCGGAAAATCAAGTTAAAAAATTAGTTACATGGTTTTGTAATCCCGTGGGAATCGTTTTTGTAATTCGAAATAATAAATTGTGTTCACAATAAAATGGCCGCCATGCAATTTTTGCTTTATACGCAACATCGTTATTACCACTACGGATAATTGGTTTGTGTAATAAGATGTTTTACCCTCTAAAGTTAATTTAAATGACATAAACTATCATTATAAATGGGAAATTTGAGAAAATAAAGTTTGCAAAAAACGTGCTCCTGCCCCTTTAAACTACTTTGGAATTATGTTTTTAGGTGTTTCCATTTAAACATAGCTTAACATTATATTTCTTAACCAGAACTTGACAACTGTACGACCCGATTCAATGAAACATGGTATGTGTAACCATCATCATGTGGAGATGTGTTTTGGTTCTTTTCACATGTTCAGACTATTATTTTAGCCATATCCATGGAAAACGTCTTCTTCATCTTGACGAGGGGGAAAACTAAAAAGGTTGCTTACAATTTCTTCAATAATTTTTTTCTTTGTTTGATCACTCGTAAACACCCTTTGACATGGCTCATGCTCATAGTTTACATCAAACATCAAATCAGATTAAACAGCACTAAAAGGAAAAAACGTGTTATACAATGCAACTCACATCGACTACTTTTCGACCGGAACAGACCTTGAAACACGGTATATACATGTATGTATATTATTGTTTGAAACATCTTATCTTTCACCTTTGCCCACCGACTTCCGACCAAACACATCTTGGCGCCATGCACTCATGATGTTCGTGCATCACGAAATGAAATGAACAACGTCCGTGCATCGCGAGATGAAATGAACAACGTCCGTGCATCACGAGATGAAATGAACAACGCCCGTTACCAGAGCGTGTGTCGACATGATATTTGTCAGATTAATGAAAGGGACAGGAAGGCATGCAGTTATTGCATCACAACAGGGTACTATATAGAGACACATAACGAGAGCACTGATAGCACGTAGACAAATTTTCAACTATGTGAGACACAGGTAGAGAGGAATACCATTGACTCACATTGTCGTTACTATAACAATGTTGATGGAGCAAATCATTGATTGTTTTGTTTTCCCTCAGTTTAATATATAGTATACTAATTAGGTGTCTCGGCATTGTTTTATGTATTTATGTCAAGGCAACAATGCATTCTCTTCCACCATAAACGGATTTCATTTCACAAAAATAAAATGTTGCGAACAATCCAATAGGTTTTTGTGAATACGGCTCTAAAAACGATTGCAACCAATAGATACAGATAAAATCAATCAAAATAGAAGCTAATAAAACTGAAAAACGGGACAATACTTACACAATGTAGGTTTACTTATTTGTGTTAATGGTTAAACCTAGTAAGGAAGCGTTGCTACAAGTCGAATGATTTTTAGCTTGAAATTTATTTAAGCACTAGAAAAATCATACTCATCGATTTAGTCTGGGTAAGTCAAGATATTCTAACAATTGTATCGAACATTAATACAATTTCGTGTCATAAATGTGCGTTAGTTTTTCGCTTTATGTTTTCGAATTTGTTAACAAATGTTTTAGAGTGAGTGAGTGAGTTATTGTTTAACGCCGCTTCGGCAGTATTGCAGAAATGTGTTAGAAGATAAAGGGTACTGTATTATCTGAAAATAACATCTCATTAACCTAAATAGTGATTAGCCTTCTTGACAAGATTTGTATACATCAAATGACAAATTAGCGCCGCAGGAAGGTAGGTAGATAAGTAATTACTTCATCACGATATTGTAATAGATACAGATAACGAGGAGACAACACTTATAAGTGCCTTCCTTCACTATTTCTGCAAAAGATTTTGAAGATGATGGTGCCCGCACTTATCCCGGGTCGGACACCGGGCAGGAAGACCCGGGAATCCCGTAATAGTCTGATTATCCTTGATCTGACATGAATTCATCCTCGGTTACCCAGGGTTTTATATATGCTCCGTTACTCTCTACTATATCACGAGCATATATAAAACCCTGGGTAACCGAGGATGACATGAATTCGACTCGAGGCATGGATATTCTTTACTATTTACATGGTATGTCGTCAAGAAGCTCTTTGTAAAGGAAAAACCAAATCAAGTACGTTATTTATTTAGACAAATGGAGAGACCCTAAAACAAATGAAAATTAAAATATTTGGAGACTTCTTTATATTTCAATTCAGTTTTATAAATGTTTGATCTAACATGAATACGACTCGAGACCTGGATATTCATCACTGTTTACTTGCTGTTGAAATAACTCTAGAAAATTAAGATTTTGTCATTTCTGATCCAATGTTTCAGAGGATGAACTACATGTTATGATTTTAGGGCCCTTCGTCTTACACACAGAATCTGAACAAATATTTAGTAATAAAATATCACCATTTCATTAAATATTGAAAATGAGAAATGGGATGAAAGATATTCGTGAAAATGTACATATGGATATATATTCAAAAGTTAAAAAGGACAGAGGCATTTACTCCAATATGTTGATATATATAATATGTCTTATGTTTGTCTTTGTACACTGCCCAAATGAGTGGTTTCTGTTCAAGTAATCTAATCTTTTTAGGGTTATTTACTTACAATATCTAAAGTAATTATGTAACAAATTTATAATACGCACAAATTGGATTTCATGATGAGGTCACTGATTAAGACGGTGACACATTAACCGGTAAGAAACTGGATGTTGTTCCCGTCCAATGTCATAGACCATATGGTGCCCGCACTGATCCCGGGTCAGACACAGGGCAGGGAGACCCGGGAGTCCGTTAATAGTCTTAACACCCTTTGTCTGACATGCATACGACTCCAGGGATGGATATAATTCACTTTGTACATGGTATGTCGTCAGGAACCTTACTGTAAAGGAAAACCAAAGCATACGTTTAGACAAAACGCCTACGGCCTAATAAGATATATATGAAACTTCTTTATATTTCAATTTAGTTTAATTAAATCCTTGATTTGACAGGCAAAACTATTTGGATAGATGTCATTCAATATTTACATGCTCTTGAAAAATATCCTTAGAGAGTTCAGATTTTGCCCTTTCTGTACCAATGTTTTACAAGATAATCTACGGCCTAGTAATTGAAGGGTCCGAATGACAGGGGCTCCATCATGACTTTTAGATACAGCTGCGCGCGTGCAGTAAGAGAAAGTGTCCATACACAGTGTTCAAAATAACCGAGAGGATTGCCATGACATATCATATGCCACATCTAAAAATGTTGTTGCAGGAGAGAAATGTACCTGACAACTCGTAATTAGCGAATTTGGTTGCAGTCCCGTATAAAAATATTCAACCAAATGTTTTTACAGCAATTATTCATCATTATTTCTACCTTGGCAAACAAATATTTGTTTGCAGAAAATAACATATGATAGTTGGTTGACAACCACAGTGGATTAGTCTGGTTGCACAGGTTTTTAAATGAGGCTGGATATTAGGGCAAAATTCATTTTGCGATATATTGCGATATACAGCACACATATTGCAATAATACTGCGATATTTTAAATGACTTCTACATTGAGCTTTTATACATCGTTACACGATTTAAACATAAAATATTTGATCAATTGCCTTTCAGATCTTACAAACTATATACGACAATTTATTAAGGTAAATTTGTTAACAAATTCTTATGATGTTTACATAAAAAATGTCTCCCATCATTTGTCCCACACATGAAAAAATGTCTCCCATCATTTGTCCCACACATATTCCTGCGCATCAATTTTTTTTTGAGAATTAAACCATGTGTATGGGCTTAAAAGCAACGTAATTTTGCTTGAAAAGCGATATATTGCGATATCAAAAATCATATTGCAAATATTGCAATACACACTTCGTACCGATATATACTGGTATATCAATAATATTGCACATCCCTATTTTTAAATGTACTAAATTTGGCAAAAAACATGATTAAATAAACATATACATTATGGTAAGTGCCGGATGTAATGGAACAAATGTATGTAAACGTGCCCTCCCATTGGCTCACTCCGTACAATCATTTCTAAATAAGCTATCAAAATCATATTTTACTTTAATTTACGTGTATAGATAGAAATTATTCATTAAAGGTACATCCATTGTGTTTCATAAAGTTATATTTGGCTTTAATACATGTCAACACACAATATGTGCTGATATCAATTAAACTAATTTCATTCAACTTGCATATTCATCCGTATTGGTCAAATATATAATAATTACCAGTTTCCAATTAAAATCGAGTTACATCATTATACTTGTGCAGAAACCGAAAATACACGTTCCATTTACATGCACCATAGTTATAAGACCATTAAACATTATAAATCTAAAGTTTTCTTTTAGTTTGTTTTAAAAAGAAAAATACTTTTAACTTATTAAAGCGCCCCACACGCGGTGCATCAAAATAATTTTGCAATTAAAGATATCTGTGACAGCCAATGAAACTTTTGATGAGATTTGACAACAATTCGAAATCACTTCAAGGCCATAACGTAAACAAAAATGTAAATTTAGGCATAAGTTTTGACCAAGCGTGTCAAAGGTACCCACAAAGACATGCCTAATCATATGGTAGAAACTGTTAAATTAAACAAGGTTAGTGAGTTGTTTCTATCTGTAGCATTAGAAATGATAGCAACATCATACATGATAATAAGCGTTCGAAAATCGAAAAGCGGACTCTATAGCGAGGTAGAATATTATGGCCTATGTAAAACGAATTAAGAAGGAATTATATATATGTTATACTTTGAATGTAAAATAGAAAATCTCAAGCTACAAATGAAAAGTAAAAACTCAATTGTTTATATATGATTTCAACTATTTTAAAGAAGATTATTTGTTATGTTGTTCAATTCACTAATTATATCTACATTTGTCGTACGTCTGTAAGTAAATGTTATTTTAATTTATTTATTGCACAAAACCTGTTTATTTCGTCATATTTTGTTTTGTTTATTGTAGATGGGCCTGTGGCCTTTATTGTCAGGGACCTCACAGGGACCATCAATGAGATATCACATTTCAAGTACTTTATGTAATGATAAGAAGATGAACATAGCTTTTTAGGTCATGACCCCCGTGACCCATATTTGGGGTCAAAATGTCACTAAATCTACAACGAATCTCCATTGGCCAATGGGTCTGTTAAAGAATTCAACTTTCTGGAGTCACTGTTTTGGGAGAAGAAAAGGCGAAACGTTTACGAACGGACAGACGGACAGACAGACGGAAAATTCTTTATGTTTCAATTGACATTTAATTACATCTGGATTTTTGCGATATTTTACTTTCAGAGAAAATACGCTTGTGAATCCTTACATATAATTACGCATTAATAAAAGTCGAGTTTGGTTCGTGTTTATTCTCCAGATATTGAGATAGTTCACGGGAAGCGAAAATGAGGTTATTATTGCATTAGCAGCGCTTTAATCTCTGCAAAACTACAGAGACAACTAGTCGCAACATATTTGGCCTGTGATCTTGGTAAAGACAGAAGTGGACAATCGCGAAGGTGAATAGGTATGTAAATGCCATCACACCACGATCCCGTTCCTTATTTGGTTGAGATCAGTTCTAGATCCAAGGTTATCCCCTTTGTTACCAGGCACGTGACCAGCATAACTGAAGCCCAGTTCCCATCGATGGTCATCAGAAAGATGTTCTAAATGTCGTCATGGAAACATAAACATTGCCTTGAATTATCGCATTCTTAGTCAAGAAAAATATATAAATTCAGTTGATCGGTTAGATAGGTACACACCAAAGATGTCAGATTATGTAACAAATCTTCTTTGTAAATTCATTACGGAAAAAGATAATTTTACATTTGGTCAATTTCTCTTCAATCATGTGTTCAGTGTGTCTTTAAAGAATTTTCGTTTAATTGAAATCTTTAAATTGGCATGTCATCGAATAGGGTATTATATATCGATTTGAATATAACTCGATCAGCTGAAATACCCTGAATTACAATTTGAGAAAAGAATTTGTACATCTGTAAATCAAAATCAAATGTCCTCCTTATCGCATTGCAACATGCACTAAATAGAGGTTAAGGACAATGCTTGCAACAACAAATACTGGATACATACAGAGTCGTGCAAAAAGTATTCGGATGGTGACGTCATTTTCATAGACTTACATGTTAATTTAGTTTGGGATAAATAATTTTCATAGATAGGATTTTGTCCGATCCTATTCACATTTATCACGTTTGTGAGGAATCATCTTGGCTACAGCCTCATAATTAATGTTTAATTTCATCAACATATATACATAGTTGTGAAAATGTTTACCTCCGCGATCTATGGGACCCGTTTTTATTTAATGAACACATGTAGGTAAATCGGATGACATTTGTAAAGTTGTCGTCAAAAAATTTAATCCAAATTATGTACTTCAAGCTGAGATGTTTTCCAATCAAGCTGGAAAATTTGACAGTGATCCAATCAGAATTTATTTTATGGAAGTTATAGATCCAAGACTAAATGAACATACTTTTTGCATCACTCTGTACATTGACAGTCAATCACTTACCCTTCATTCTCTTCCGACAGAAGTTACACCCTTCAGATTTCAGATCCCAACTTCTGTTCTAGATGGCCTGAATTTCTAGGCTCCAGCAAAATTTCATAGTGGGGGAAATTGCAACTTCATACTGCATCCTTGCTTCTTAACCAATGAAAACTCATCTTTCAGCGGCCATGTCGACTGAATGGCTTCAAAGATCTAGGCATTTGACTCTTAGGGTCCTGCTAATTAGCACATGTCTTTCGAATATGTCTGATGTAAATGAACTAACAAATGAACTATGAACTTTTTGTCCCTCATTTGGTATTTATCCGCATGTTTATGATCAATTGCTTTCACAAAATCAAATAGCGAGGAAAATACATTAAATGAGAACAAGTTCATCTTACGTTTATTTATCATTTTGACATGTCATTGATAAAAGTCACTTTTACAACAGCGTCGCTGATTGCACAACTAGATTCAACAAGCAGATAGAGTCGGCCGTATCCCCCGCCATGTGGGAATTTTGAATATATTTATGCATTTTGAATATATTTATGCATTTTGAATATATAATGCATTTACTTTCTATATAGCAAAAGGCACATCTAGACTACTTGGTTGATACCTGTACAAAGTTTCAGCAAATATATATTGAATAGTTTTGAAGTTTGAGGCCGGAATATAGTTTTCCCTCTTTTGGTTCTTAGTCCAAACTGTTTTCATTCGTAAAAAAAAAAATCATCTCAAATTTCTATATAGCAAAAGGCACATCTATACTACTTGGTTGATACCTGTACAAAGTTTCAGCAAAATATATTGAATAGTTTTTAAGTTAAGGCCGGAATGGTAAAGCCCGGACGCACAGACGGACAGACAGACGGACAGACAGACGGACAGACAGACGGACAGACAGACGGAGCTCATTTCTATATCCCCCGCCAACTTCGTTGTGGCGGGGGATAATTACAACCAATCAGGATACTTCATTTTTGACGGCGCATTCAGGACATCTAGAATAGAGGTTAGAATCGGTAATCTGAAGGGAGTAACCTCTGTGGGAAGAGAATGCTTTACCTTCCGTACTAAAAGAAAATAACAACGAGATCTATATCACTGTTCCTGCAACTCGCGCCAGATGGAACCGTCATTTTCCACATGTTATTTAGACAATAACTAGCGAGTGACGGGGATTGAAAGATTATCCTTCCCTGGTTATATTTATTATGTAATTCTCGAGCAACACAATTACTTTAACGAGGGAAAGATAATCTGTTGTTCCCTGTCACGAGTGGATTATTGGTTGAATTACCAATAAACCAATTTAAAGTAAAAACGTCAATATCTAGCCTACACTTTCTCTAAAAGGATCGGACAAGCAGGTGAATCTTCATATCCATACCTGTGTCATATATTCAATACTCATGTACGTGCGACTAAAGTATCCCATGCATAAAAGTGTTTCAAAATAAAAGATAATTGTTGTTGTTATTGAAAGTCTGGTATTTCCCCCAGTTTCTATTGATAACACATTGCTTATCAAGAGGTTGGCGAGGCTCAAAAGCAAGTCCACTGGAATCGAAAACCTCTGTAACACCCTGTCTGTCGGTAATCCGTAATCAAACGGATATATTTGTTCCTGGAACAGAACTCAACAATCTTTCAGAATACCTTCTGAAACTTGCCACGTGTACTACCCACCTACGAGCATGCTTATGTCAGGTATTATAAGAAATAGATGGACAACACACAGAGGCGGAGAGGAAGCCGTGCTGGATTAGATCTACCGAAATAGTCTTGCCCTGAAGCTATATGCATCAAGGTCGCTGTAGGAAGAGGAATAATGCTGAGGTAATCAGAATGTTTTGTTGAATAACAATGGTGAATTCAGGAGATCCTGATGGTGGTTTATAACCTGGACATCATGTAATGAGTGAGTGGGATAAAAGAGAAAGAGATCGGATACATTATGAACAGGAACGAGGCACTGTCCATTCTTCTTCATTTGCGAATATAGATAGAATGATCATGTTAAAGGGGCAGTAGCACGTTTTTTTCGCCCAAATAAGTCGATGAAATATATTTGAAAAATAATTTCACCAATAGTGGAACACCCTTCTCTCTTCGGAAAATCAAGTTAAAAATGAGTGTACATTGTTCAGTAAAGCCATGGGAATTGTTTTGGCATTTGAAATAATAAAACGTGTTCACAATAAAATGGCCGCCATGCAATTTTTGCTTTATACCCAAACCGTTATTAACACTACAGAAAATTAGTTTGTGTAATAAGATGTTTTACCCTCTGAAGTAAATATGAATGACATAAATTATCATTTAGAATGGGAAATTTGAAAAAATAAAATTTGCAAAAAACGTGCTACTGCCCCTTTAAGGTCTGTGCGTGCATGCCTTGAATATTGCTGGGTTTAAACCCTCTTTGGAAAAAAATAATCGCCTTGAATAAATGCTAAAACGTTAATTTTGCAAATCTTAAAAAAACCCAAAACTATTAGAAAACTATCGGTGCAATGATTACACAATGAAGGTTTATTGAGTGATTTTTAACTTGAAATTTATTTTAGCACTTGAAAAGTCGTGGTCATCTGGGTACGTAAATACATTCTAATAATTGTATCGAACATTAGTACAATTTTGTGTTATAAATGCGAGTAAGTATTAAAAAACAATCGTTTCACTTTATATTTTCGAATTTGTTTACAAATGTTTTAGAATATAATCTGAAAAATTACATTAATGTCATTAACCGTAATGGTGATCAGCCTTGTTGCCAAGATGTCGTATCCATCAAGGGACAAATTAGCGCAGCAGGAAGGTAGGTAGATAAGTAATTACTTCATCACGATATTGTAATAGATACAGATAACGAGGAGACAACACTGGGTGGTAAATCATCTTCTCTATAAACAGTCTGGTTCAGCAGTTATGAGAAGCGGACGTTTACAGTGTTTATGTCTTTACCTTTATGATGACTTCATTATCCATTGTGCTGTTGATAAGCATTATTTACTTAGACAAATCGAGACACCCTTAAGCAAATGAAAATTAAGATATATTTGAAACTTCTCTATATTTTAATTTGTTTTAATCACTTCCTTGATCTGACATACATACCACTTGAGGGAAGGATATTCTTCCATATTTACATGCTCTTGAAATATCTCTAGAAAGTTCTAAGATGTTGCCCTGTCTGTACCAGTGTATTAGAAGATGATCTACCGCCTAAGAGAAATTGAAGGGTCCGAATGTCAGGGCCTCCTTAATGACTTTTAAATACATCTGCGCATGCAGTAAGAGTAAGAGAACCTGTTCATACAAAGTCTAAATAACAAAGATGATTGTCGACAATATGATACATCTAATTTAGGCCCCTTAGTCCTACACATTCTAAGCAAATATATCAATGCCACGGATTTATAACATGCACAAATCGGATTTAATATTGTGGTCCTCTGTTCACCGGAAAAGACGAATACACTTGTTTAACCTTTTAAAGTAAAACCAAAAATCATTTAATTCTCATACCATTATTTATGTTTGTATATGCTTAGAAACACAAAGGTGGACCTCACAGGCCCAGACAATGCCTTTTAGGGTTATTTACTTACAATATCTATTGTAATTATGTAACGAATTTATAACACACACAAATTGGATCTTATGATCAGGTCAGGGGATAAGACGATGACACCTTAACTAGTAAGAAATTGGATGTTTTCCCCGTATAATATCATTAACCATATGGTGCCCGCACTGATCCCGGGTCAGACACAGGGCAGGGAGACCCGGGAGTCTCTTAAGAGTCTTAACATGCTTAGTCTGACATGCATACAACTCCAGGGATGGATATAATTCACGTTCTACATGGTATGTCGTGAAGCAAGTATATTATATTTAGAAAAAAAACCCCAAGGCAAATGAAAAATAAGATACAGAGGACAAAAAGTGGTGGAATCCACTTCAAGGTCCTTACGGATTGCTAGGGATCCGGCAATTTTTGGTAGGATCCGGAAATCGTATTCCATCACTTTTTGTCCTGTGATATATTGGAAATTGCTTTATATTTCAATTTAGTTTAATCACATCCCTGATCTGACATACATACCACTCGAAGGAAGGATATTCTTTACTATTTACTTGGTCTTGAAAAATCCCTAGAGAGTTTTAAGAAGTTGACCTTTCTGTACCAATGTATTAGAAGATGATCTACTGCCTAAGAGTAACTGTATAATTGTGGAAACACATTGTTTAATGAATTGTTTCATTGAATCAAAATACTTTGAGATAGTATCCTACATATGTGCTGTTATTTAATTTCAACTGTTTAATAATGGAATAGATACACGTGAGACATAGTTTTTGATTGAAACATATTTGTCCAGTCAAGCAACCATCCCATACCTCACAAGCATACTCAAAATGTGGTCTTATAAACACAGTATATATTGTTGATAATGTCGTTTTACTAAGTAGAAACTTTAGTTTCCGAAATGCACCGATCATTTAAGAGGTCTTTTTGACAATGTTTTCAATATGATGTTGCCAACTCCCATTCGATGAAAAAGTTAAACCCAAATGTTTATGATTATCAACTGTTTTAATATGGCAACCGTCAAAATTCAAGTTAATATCTTGATGGCCAAACTTTACGTGTAAAAAACATGGCTTCTGTCTTCTCAGGATTATAAGAAATCAACCACTCGATAGCCCAGTTACTTAATAGTTCTAAATTGTCATTCATTATACTTTCCATCAATTGTTTTTCCTTCGAAAGACATAGTAACGAGATATGTATCCCGATCATTTGGTACACTCGCTTGTTCTTCATTCAAATCTTTGTTATCGCTTGACTTACGTTGTTCAAAGCAAGATCTCATTGCTAGAATAAGAGTCTGACATAACGGAAATGGTCATTGATGGACATTCACGCAAAATGACACAAAGAAAAGACAATGGCAGTAGATTTACGCTGAAATATCCACTCGGCATTTTTGGAGACTAAAGAATCTAAACACATGTGTACAACAACCAAAGTAAATTAACGACTGAACAGAATATGCCGACATTGTTTCTAATAGATTTGATCACGTTTAGGCTGTTTTGACAAGTGAGATCAGTGAAAAATAAGTGACGGCTATACGAGTGTATAATGTAAACAATAACATAAGCCAGCTACTCGTTGAGCAGGACTCCTGAGTAACACGTCACACCTCTGCTAGCAGATGATTGGCTAATGAAACGTTTGGCGGCTGTAAAAATGATATATTTTTAAAAAACGTTTTTTCTACTATTTTGGGGTGGATTTGTAATCCAATACTTTGGTGGCGTTATTCTTTACTGTTGTCAGAATCATTTCCGCGAAGCCTACCCCCTGAGGTTTGAATATCTTTAACATTCTTGGTGTGACATGCGTACCACACTAGGGATGGATAACCTTCACAACTTAGATGGTATGTCATCAGGAACTTTAGTCTGACATGCATACGATCCCAGGGATGGCTATAATTCACCATGGGCATAGTATGTCGCCAAAAAACTCTTTGTAAAGGAAAACCATAGCAAGTACAGAGACCTTAAGCAAGTACATTATTTACTTAGACAAATCGAGACACCCTTAAGCAAATGAAAATTAAGATATATTTGAGACTTCTCCATATTTCAATTTATTTCAATCATTTCCTTCATCTGACATGCGTGTGGTGTGGTGTGGTGTGGTGTGACATGCATACCCCTCGAGGGATGGATATTCTTTCTTTTTCTTTTTTCTTTAAATATCCCTAGAAAGTTAAGATTTTGTCCTTTCTGTGGCAATGTTTTGGAAGATGAAGTACATGTTTTGTAATTTAGGGCCCTTAGTCTTACGCACAGATTCTGAGAAATTATTTATTCATAAAATATCACTATTTATTAAATATTGAAAATGAGAAATTGTATTTTCAAAATTGTTTTCTCATGAAAGATATATTGATATATATATATATGTCTTTTGTTTGTCTTTGTACAGTGTTCTATGTGCAAATTATCTATCTATCTATCTATCTATCTATCTATCTATCTATCTATCTATCTTTCTATCTATCTATCTATCTATCTATCTGTCCATCTGTCCATCTGTCTATCAATGCACAGATTTGAAACACCGGAAAAGACGATTACACATGTTTAACCTTTTAAAGCAAAACCAAAAATCATTTAATTCTCTTACCATTATTTATGTTTGAATATTCTTAGAAATACAAAGGTGGACCTCAAAGGCCCAGACAATGCCTTTTAGGGTTATTTACTAACAATATCTATTGTAATTATGTAACGAATTTATAACACACGCAAATAGGATCTTATGATCAGGTCAGGGGATAAGACGATGACACCTTAACTAGTAAGAAACTGGATGTTTTCCCCGTATAATATCATTAACCATATGGTGCCCGTACTGATCCCGGGTCAGACACAGGGGAGGGAGTCCCGTAATAGTGTTAATATTCTTGGTCTGACATGCAAACTACTCCTGGGATGGGTATTCTTTACTATTTACATGGTATGTCGCCAAGAGTCTTACTGTAACGTAAACCAAAAAGCAAGTATATTATATTTAGAAGGCAAATGGAATATAAAATATATTGGAAACTGTTTTATATTTCAATTTAGTTTAATTACATCCTTGATCTGACATGCATACCACTCTAGGGAAGGATATTCTTCCCTACTTACATCTTCTTGAAATATCCCTAGAGAGTCAACATATTGCCCTTTCTGTACCAATGTATTAGAAGATGATCTACCGCCTAAGAGTAATAGAAGAGTCCGAATGTCAAGGGCTCCTTAATGACTTTTAATTACAACTGTGCGTGCAGTAAGAGTAAGAGAAACTGTTCATAGAAAGGGTTCCAAATAACAGATATGATTGTCTACAATATATCATATCATATGTCACATCTAAAAATTTCGTTGCAGGAGAGAAATGTTCCTGAAACCTCATACTTAGCGAATTTGGTTGCAGTCCCCTATAGGAATCTGCAACCAATGTTTTTACAGCAATAATGCACCATTATTCCTACCTTGGCAAATACTTATTTCGTTGAGAGAATAGAACAGTGAGTTGACAACCACATTGGATTAGTTTGGTTGCACATGTTTTTAAATGTACTTAATATGACGAAAACACGATTAAATAAACATATTCATTATGACAAATTATCTTGCTACGTGCGTGATGTAACTGAACCAGTGTATGTAATGCATCTTCCAATTGGCTCATTCCGTATCAATCATTTCTGGATATGAAATGTCGGGAATTTCTTTATGTGTCAATTTATGTTTAATTACATCTGGATTTGTGCGACATTTTACATTCAGAGACTATACGCTTGTGAATACTTACATTGATAAAAGTCGACTTATGTTCGTGCAGTGCTCCAGATAAGCAGCGTATCTGAGTATTTTACGCAATTAAATCATTAAAAACGTAATTAAAGAAAAACCTGGGAGTACAGATACGCAGACATTTTCTTTCAAACGCAAAAAAAACTGGTGTTTGTAATCAATACCGTATTTGAACATAAACATCCCACGAATGAATATCAAAGTTGTACATCAGTGTTGATCCTACGAGCAATCGGAACGGGTAAGGAGCTCATAAAACTCTACAGCAGTGTTTGCTTGTGCAAAACGAAGCCTCGTCTTAAATTGTAGTTGTTTTATTAATAATATTACAGTGTAAGGAGCTTCGCTGCAACATGTTGTCAAACTGGCACTTCCAGCCTGTGGCCGTAAGTCAATGAAATCAGAGCAAAAGAGCAAGCTTCAAGCTGATGTCAAGATTTAAAAGACTAGAACTTGAAATAGCAAGTATTTTTATGGGAAGTCTAGTAGACTGTGTAAAACTATTTTGTGAAGGGACAACACTAAGTTCAAAAATTATGTTTAATTCTTCTTTCAAAATGACAGTATAAGATTCAAGAAGAACATTTATTGCTCCCAATATGTTCAATACATTAAAGATAATGCTTAATAGTAGATCACATTTAAAAAAATAAAATACTCACTTGTCAGCAATCTTAAGAGTATCATTTTACCAAAATACCCTATCAAAATTGACTTTACTCAACGGTTGCCAAAACAGGGAATATTTACCCAATAGGTTTAAAAATTATCTGGAGCACTGTTCGTGTTTATCCCCCAGATATTGAGACAGTTCATGAGATGAGGTGATTATTGCACTAGCAGCGCTTTAATCTCTGTAAAACTAGAGACAACTAGTCCAGCATGTAACTTGACACTCTGGCATGAATGAAGGTCTCTGCCGGAACACACGTTTATAGAAGATGAACTACAGTGCAATGAGAACACTGGTTTTGTATTCAGCACTTATTTAAAGTCGTATTGCAAATTTCTAAAATGTTAGTCAAAGAACACTCTTCATCTTACAAGTATGATATCTTGGCAAAAAAGTACATCTTGACACAGGTCAAGTTTAGCGCAAATATGTTGCAGAGATGAAACGACTGGCTACTTTCGCGCATAGGGAACTGGTGGTTTCATCTCTGTTGCACAACATATTTGCGCTTAACTTGGCCTGTGATCTTGGTAAAAACAGAAGTGGGAAATCGCGAAGGTGAATAGGTATGTAAGTGCTATCACACACGACACTGGTCCCTTTTAGATTGAGATCAGCTCTAGATCCCAGGTTATCCCCCTTGTTACCAGGCACGTGACCAGCATTACTGAACCCCAGTTCCCATCGATTGTCATCAGACAAATGCTCTATAATATCGTCATGGTAACATAAACATTGATTTCGCATTCCTAATCAAGACAAAATACATAATTTTCAGTTGATCTGTTAGATAGGTACACACTGAATATGCCAACAAATCTTCAATTGAACAATAGCATTTTAATCAAGGAACCAATATATAAATTCAGTTAAACAAAGAATAGATTTGAACTAAGTGTCAATTTAAAGAATTTACAGTTTTGTACATTCATTACTGGAAAACATTATTTTACCTCTGGTAAATTTCTTGTCAATTATACGTTCAATGTCATTTAAAGCAATTTGTTATTGTGTTAGCTAGATTGGATATTATTTCATTGGAATACTTAAATTTGTATGTCATTGAATTGGGTTTTACATATCAATTACGAATACAAAATCGATCTGTTGAAATCTGAGTGAGTGAGTGAGTTATTGTTTATTGAGTTATTGATATTTAATTTATTTGCCTTGAAATCTGAAGAGCACCGGATACGTATTGTAAAATATTGGAAAAATTTGTACACAAAAAGTTTCTCAAACATGTCTTGGTGTGGTAGTCAAGAGAGGAAATGACGATGGAGATGAAGGTTGGGGTTAATTACGTTTATTCTGTGTTTCCATCCCACGACTACATGCAAGGTAAGACAACACACTGATCGAGGAGGACCGTAAGGGTTGATTCTGCAGTGGTCAGGTGATTTGTCTTTAAATGGGTATATTACCTTTTGTTATATTGAAATGCGTGTACTTAATAATATGAGGCTCTATACTTTAGTTAATAAACAACACATTCGGCAAGAAAGGTTTCAATTTTGAAGCATAAATATAAAACCATGAACTATAATGCCAACAACGTGGGCGAAATGTCAAAACAAAATTGATTTTAGAAGTTGACATTCAAGCACGACACATATTATGGATAACAGTTTCTTCTTTCTGACCAATAAGCTGTCTGTAGCAGTCGAGTCGTGGAAAGAATGGGGATTGTCATAGACGTACCGGTACACAAAACAAACAAAGTTCAAACCATAATGACAGTTATTCTCTTGATGTAGTCTAACAGTTATACTCTCAATAAGTATATATGTTATTAAATACTGAAAATTGGCCCATCACATTTGTTCAATATTAGATAATCTGAAAGTAGGATTTATCTTGGTGCTCTGTTGGCATTTCCACTGACTGTCTTCTGGTACCAGTCTGACTGACTGACTGACAGTTTTATGCGACTCCATAAGCCACCCCTGTTAAAGACTTAAAGGGACACTCCGAATGTTCTTGTACTAACATAGGTCAAAAGTTATCAAGCGTGTTATTTTATTGAGAGGTTGATTGTTGTCGAAAATTACTCTTTTAGTTCCAATCTGTTCAGTATAATTACATTATCAAGATTTTTGGTCGCGATTATGGTCGAAAACCGGACAATGTTCCACTGCTGTCGCGCATCAATTGTTCAAACATAATTTTGAAAACTTATATGTAGCTGACAAATAGACAAATATTGGTTGGTTCTGTACAATGGAATATATAATTGTAAATGGGACGCATAATTTCGGCTTCTCGTAGTGTATTAAGCTGCTGCTCGAGTTTAATTGAAAACAAGTTATTGTCAAATATTTGGCTTTAGGGGATACATATTTCGAGTGAGATGATTTGGCCGTAAATCTTGACATTTGATATTTTTCTTGCAGTTCGATGTTGTGAAATGTAGTTCTAATGAAAAATATAGCAGCTTTTAACAATAACTTTTCTTAGAATGCTAAACTTTCTTAATTTTCAAGAACAGTTTGAAATGAAAATACCGAAAATGTAACAAAGAGCATAATAACAAAACTGACTAAAACCCTAAGAAGCACTGCAATGAAGCCAAAACCAAATTGCAAATAGGTGCAACTAATTGCAATGGAGCCAGTAATACAACAAGCTCAGTTTTAGTCATGCACGGAAGTAGTTTCAAGAGTTGTTTTCACAATTTTATGAACAAAAAAAGGTGATGATACAACTTTATTGAAAAGAATGATCCAATGAACTTAACCCGCATATACATGTATCGATCTTTGAAAGCCAACGCATAGAAGTCTATTGTAAGGTCGTGCACTCAGGAAAACAACTCTTGTAGCAAGTGATCATCATCTTGATTATTGATTGCATTAAAGCTGAACATAACACTATTAAGAGTCTGCACCTGATGTCATAAAATATTTATACCAAAAGTCAAAGAATTCTTATTTAACTAATAAATTAAGGTACTTTCGATGAAAAATATACACAAAAGATTTGTGTTGTTTAACCAGGTGTCATTACAGTTTTTAAAGGAAAGATGAACAACCTTACATGTATGTAACTGTAGGTAAACAAACAAAACCAATCCAACACCATTCAGGTAAAGTATTCTTGCACCAGGTAGAAATAGACAAATGTCTATGAAATTCGCCTTTGTAGGTACGACCACCGTACATATTCTCCAGCTGTCTGCCTTGTCCATATCAACTGTAGAGGTATTAGGTCTCGTTAACTTATCCAGAATAACTCTTGAACTCTTGAAACCACGACCTCCATGCAAATAACAGTGATTAGACATAACAATTAAACAGTAGCTAGAGATGCAGCAGAATTTTCTCAAGTGGAAGCATTCTCGTTAATCAGATCCTTACAGGAAGTTGACTAATAGCTTGTTTAACGTTAATTATTCTTGAGAAAATCGTCACACAAATAACAGAATTGCTAAAACATGTCTTTGCACTTGAAAAATTTATATTAGTGAATCAAAATGAGATAATCATTGAAATTGTAAGCTGTTGGTACAGTCAGTGCCAGCAGTCGGTGTCTTACTTTGAGGGTGTTGGTCCGAATGCCGCGACTGAAAGAAAACGTTTTGTAATATTGCATAAAGTGTAGTCTCAAGTATAACAATATTACATTTGCTCACTTTTTAAATGGGATGTGTTTCTGTAGATAATAATCGTAAACCTTTCATTTCTTAGTGAATACCAACATTTTCAAGAAGAAAGTCCGCAACAGACTCATAATGTAGCATTGCACAATTTAGTTACATCCAAGTAAAACACTGAAACACAGATGCGTTTACTTCTTCAGAAAATAGTCACACATTCTCTCAAAGCAAAATATAGGTCACTCACCTGATAATAAGAAGGTCTTATGTTCATGGATGATTGTTCTTCGAAACATACGTTAAATCGCCGATATTGTGTAAAATAAGCACATCTTGAAGAAGGAGTGGATATTAGCGCATTGAGATGAAAGTTTTATCTGTGGTTTTACTGACATACATTAGATGAGGGTCTGTTTATTGACACCGTGAATTTAGTAGTGACACGACTTGTATGGCAGAATCCAGCATATAAACAGTTTATAGGTAAACCGTGAAAATTCATGGTTCGTCAACATTATAGTTATTTTTTGTTAAAACTTTATGAACAGAATATTATCTTGAGAGTAAAAAGAGTTTTAGGTAGTTATTGCATCACGACCAGGTATTATATAGAGACACATAACGAGAGCACAGACAACACATGAATAGACTGTCAACTATGTGGGGAACTGGTAGATAGGAGTGGGATTAACTCACTTTGTCGTTACTATATACGATGTTGATGAAGACATGTCATAGATTATTATATAATAGTTTCTCTTTTATTTTAAAATGTTTACAATTTAAATTTTTTCTTCTTAATTTAATGTTTTATATTCGTCCTCAGTTACATCCTCTTCCTTCGGAGGTTACTCCCTTCAGGTTTTCTATCGTTACAATACACCTGAGCATGTGTCGACATGATATTTGTCAGATTAATTAAAGGGACAGGAAGGCAGGTAGTTATTGCGTCACGACCAGGTATTATATAGAGACACATAACGGAAGCACAGACAACACATGGACAGACTGTCAACTATGTGGGGAACTGGTAGATAGGAGTGGGATTTACTCACTTTGTCGTTATATTTACGATGTTGATGAAGACATGGCATTGAGTGTTTTGTTTTCCCTCGGTTTTATAGTATACTAATGCGGTGTCTCGGTTTTGTTTTATGTATTCATGTCGAGGCAACAAATTATTTGCTTCCACCATATAAACAGATTTGTTGCAAACAAGTCATAAGGTTTATGTGAACACGGCTGCAGAAACGATTACAATAATTAGATATAGATTAAATCAATCAAAATAGAAGCTAATACAATATTATCGAAGCAATGCTTACATAATGAAGGTTTATTTATTTTTGTTAATAGTTAAACCATGTAATGAAGTGAGCTGTTGCTACAAATCCAGGTGATTTTTTAACTTGAAATGTCTTTAAGCACTGGAAAAATCACATTCATTGGTTTAATCTTGGTACTAGTATGTCAAGACATTCTAACAATTGTATCGAACAGTAGTAAAAAAACAATATATTCACTTTATATTTTCGAATTGGTTTACAATTTTTTTAGAAGATAAAGGGTACTGTCATTATCTGAAAATAACATATCATTAACCGTAATCGTGATCAGTCTTGTTGAAAAGATGTCATATCCATCAAGGGACAAATTAGCGCAGCAGGAAGGTAGGTAGATAGGTAATTACTTCATCACGATATTGTAATAGATACAGATAACGAGGAGACAACACTGGGTGGTAAATCATCTTCTCTATAAACAGTCTGGTTCAGCAGTTATGAGAAGTGGACTTGTCATGTTTGCAGTGTTCATGTCTTTACCTTTATGATGACTACATTATCCATTGCGCTGTTGATGAACACTATCTTTAGATATTCTACCAATAGAATTTAACCCCAAGGCCGCAATAGGAGCAATTAGGAACATACATACATTTGAACCTCAAGAACCTCTTTTAAAGAAAAACTATAGCAAGTATTTATATAAACTCACGTGCAAAAGAATCCCCAAACCACGGGGGATAAATACGAGTGAAACAGGATTGGATCATGTCTTCAGAACACATCTGAACTAAATATGAATTGTCAAAACATTATTTGTTCATTTTTCTGAGATGCACACTTTTAAAGAAATCGTCGTTTAAGAATCTCCTTAACTAGAAGAGATAGAATCGCCAAAAAGCGAAAACATATTTTGGGCTTGTTTTGTGACCTTCTACAGTAATGATGCGTCAACAAATTTAAACAAACAGGTCCAAACAAACCAAACTTTCATTGATTAAATTTGCTTTAATTTGTTAGCACACAAGTGTTTTTGAACAGACATAAAAATAAAAGTATCATACTCTGAAATTGTAAGTACTTCTTCACAAAACATCTGTCCATCAAATACATTCAAAATCTACTATATCCGACAGCAATATTCATTTTATACTCTCTTAAATATGTGGGGACATTGCTTTTGCACGTGAGTATATTTAGACAAACCGAGACAAAACCTGTTCATTATTTTCTACGTTGTACATGACCCTTTAAACTGAATAAACTATGTGATAGTTCTACGTTGTCTGATGTCTGAAAACCTATATTACATTATGTCTAGACAAATCTAGAAACTAATGCAAATGAAACTTTAAGATATATCAGAAACTTCTTTATATTTCAGTTGAGTTTAATTACACCCTTGATCTGACATGCATACCAGTCCAGGGAAGGATATTCTTCACTATTTACATGCCCTTGAAATATTTCTAGAAAGTTAAGATTTTATCCTTTTTTGTACCGATGTTTTAGAAGATGAACTACATGAGTTAAGGCCCTTAGTCTTACAGACTCAGAAAAAACATTTATTCGTAAAATATCACCATTTTATTAAATATTGAAAATGAGAAATGAATCTATCTATCTCTCTATTCAACAAATTTACATCATGCACAAATCGGATTTCACGATGAGGTCCTTTGATCCCCGGAAAAGACGAATTGAAGTGTTTAACCTTTAGAGGAAAACCCAAAACCATTCAATTCTTTTAATATTATTTATGTTTGTATATGCTATAATTAACAAAGGTTGGCCTCAAAGGCCCAGACAATGCCTTTAAGAGTTATTTACTAACAATATCTATTGTAATTATGTAACAAATTTATAACACACGCAAATAGGATTTTATGATGAGGTCAGGGGATAAGACGATGACACCTTAACTAGTAAGAAATTGGATGTTTTCCCGTAAAATGTCATTAACCATATGGTGCCCGCACTGATCCCGGGTCAGACACAGGGCAGGGAATCCCATAATAGTATTGATATCCTTGGTCTGACATGCAAACTACTCTTGGGATGGATATAATTCACTTTGTACATGGATTAAAAAAGCCCAAGGCAAATGAAAAATAAGATACACAGGACAAAAAGTGGTGGAATCCACTTGCCGGATTCTTCCGGATTGCTAGGGATCCGGCAATTTTTGGTAGGATCCGGAAATTGTATTCCATCTCTTTTTGTCCTGTGATATATTGGAAATTGCTTTATATTTCAATTTAGTTTAATCACATCCTCGATCTGACATGCATACCACTCGAGGGAAGGATATTCTTTACTATTTACATGTTCTTGAAATATCCCTAGAGAGTTTTAAGAAGTTGCCCTTTCTGTACCAATGTATTAGAAGATGATCTACTGCCTAAGAGTAACTGACAATATCTGATGTAATCATGTAACAAATTGATAATACGCACAAATCGGATTTCATGATGAAGTTACTTGAGAAGACGGTGAAACAATAACTAATAAAAAATTGGATGTTTCCCTCGTGCAATGTCATAAACCATATGGTGCCCGCACTGATCCCGGGTCAGACACCGGGCAGGGAGTCCTGTAATAGTCTTAATATCCTTGGTCTGGCATGCATAGGACTCAAGAGATGGATATAATTCACTTTATACATGGTATGTCGCCAAGAGTCTTACTGTAACGTAAACCAAAAAGCAAGTATATTATATTTAAAAAAAAACGCCAAAGGCAAATGAAAAATAAGATATATTGGAAACTCCTTTTATTTCAAATAAGTTTAATATTAGCCTTGATCTGACATGCATACCACTCTAGGGAAGGATATTCTTCCCTACTTCCATGTTCTTGTAATATCTCTAGAGAGTTAAGATGTTGCCCTTTCTGTACCAATATATTAGAAGATGATCTACCGCCTAAGAGAAATTGAAGGGTCCGAATGTCAGGGCCTCTATAATGACCTTTAAATACATCTGCGTATGCTGTAAGAGTAAGAGAACCTGTTCATACAAAGTGTAAATAACAAAGATGATTGTCGACAATATGACACATCTAAATATTTCGTTGAGGAGAGAAATGTACCTTAAACCACGTATTTAGCGAATTTGGTTGCAGTCCCATACAGAGATCTGCAACCAATTTTGCACCATTATTCCTATCTTGGCAAATAATAATTTTGTTGCAGAGAATAAAATAGTCAGTTGACAACGACATTGGATTAGTTTGGCTGAACACGTTTTTAAATTTGACGAAAATACGAGTAAATAAACATTTTCATCATGACAAATTCTCTCTCGCTAAGTGAGCGACATAATGGAACCAGTGTATGTGCATCCTCCCATTGCCTCATTCAGTATCAACCATTTCTGGAAAAGAGATGTTGGAAACTTCTTTATGTTTCAATTAACGTTTAATTACATCTGGATTTTTGCGACAGTTTGCTCTAGAGACTATGCTTGTAAATACTTACACCTACTTACACATTGATAAAAGTCGCGTTCGGTTCGTGTTTATTCTCCAGATATTGAGACAGTTCACGAGAAGCGGAAATGAGGTGATTATTGCATTAGCAGCGCTTTTATCTCTGTTTAAATACAGAGACAACTAGTCCAGCACATAACTATATTATTTGCCATGAATGAAGTTCTCTGTCGGATACGGGTTTATCTAAGATGAATTACAGAAATCACATGCAATGAAAATACTGGTTTTGTATTCATTTTTCGTGTAATTCGTATTGCATACTTCTAAAATGTTACTCAAAGAACACTTGTCATAGTCGCCAAGAAGCCTATGATGTCTCGGTCCAAAATAGACATCTTGACACAAGTTTGAAGCAAATGTGTTGCAGAGAAGAAACAAACAGTTACGTTCGCACATAGGGAAAACTGGTAGTGCAACATATTTGTGCTAAATTGACCTGTGATTTTTGTAAATACAGCAGTGCCCAATCGCGAAGGTGAATAGGTATGTAAATGCTTTCACACCTCGACACTGGTCCCTATTTGGTTGAGATCAGTTCTAGATCCCAGGTTATCCCCCTTGTTACCAGGCACGTGATCAGCATAACTGAAGCCCAGTTCCCATCGATGGTCATCAGAGAGATGCTCTATAATGTAGTCATGGAAACAAAATCATTGCCTTGAATAATCGAAGTCTTAGTCAAGGAAAAACTAATTCAGTTGATCTGTTAGATAGGTACACAAATGTACGTATACACACCGAGGATGTCAAATTATATAAAAAATCTTCTTTGTAAAATCCTAACAGAAAATATAATTTTATAATTGGTCAATTTCTCGTCAATCATATGTTAAGTGTATCTTTAAGCAATTTGCGTTAGCTAAATCGAATTCATGAAAATAGTCAAAATGCATGTCATCAAATAGGGTATTAAATATCGATTTGAATATAACTGGATTGAGCTAAAATTACAAATTCGAAAAAATAGATTCATAAAAAATAATTAAATCAATGCAAATGTTCTTCTAATCGCAATGCACGATGTACTAAGTAGGCGTTGAAGACAATGCTTGCAACAACGAGTGCTGGATACATACATACATACATACATACATACATACATACATACATACATACATACATACATACATACATGCATTCATGCATGCATGCATGCATGCATGCATACATACATACATACATACATACATACATCCATACATACATACATATATACATACATACATACATACATACATGCATGCATACATACATACATACATATATACATTCATCCATACATACATATACACAGTCAATCACTTAACCTACATTCTCTTCCAACAGAGGTTACTACATTCATATTTCCCATCCTAACCGGTTTTCTAGATGGCCAAAATTCCCTAGCGGGGCACATTGAAACACCATACTGCATCCCTGTTTCTTAACCAATGAAAATTCATCTTTCAGCGGCCATGTCGACCAAGTGACTTCAAGGATCTAGGAATTTGACTCTTAAGGGTCCTGCTAATAAGCATATGTTCTTCGAATATATCTGATTTAAATAACATAAATGAACTTTTTTTAATTGTCTCTGATTTGGTCATCTTTTTCTTATAATGACTGACATAAACATACTTTGAGAGGGTGGTAAATGTATTTCATATCAATTTGTTTGTATTTTCCACAATACCAAAAGGCCGACCCAGAGAGGAGGTTCAGGTGTTCGAAAGACTCGCCTTATGCGCCTCTTGGGTGTACCCAAACCCATTTCATTAGATGTACCGAAATAGTCTTATCCTAAAGCTATATGCATCAAGGTCGCTGCAGGAAGAGGAATAATGCTGAGGTAATCAGAATGTTTTGTTGAATAACAATGGTGAATACAGGAGAGCCTGACGGTGCTTTATAACCTGGACATCATGTAATGTGTGAGTGGGATAACAGAGAAAGAACTCGGATACAGCATGGAGGAGCGAGCACAAGTGACTGTCCATTCTTATTCATTTACGTATATAGATAGAATGACCATGTCACGGTCTGTGCTTGCATGCCTTGAAAATGGTGGGTCTGAACTCACGTTGAAAAAATAATCGCCTTGAAGAATCGCCAACTTAAAGTTTAAAAAATAATGCCGGCATTTTGCGTATTCTAATTACACATTTTCGTTTTCATTAACATACGGCAACAATGTTTTTGCTCAAATTTCAATAATTGCAAAAAATTTATCACGGGTCCGACAACAACAATTAACACCGGGTCAAAACAATGTTTTAACTTTATAATCGCTAGGCGATTTTTCAAGGATTTACGGTATGCTTGAAGGAAGATTTTAGCTGAAGGAAGATTTTAGCTGAAGGAAGATTTTAGCGTATCTTACCAGCATATATCAGTATCATGACTTAATATGATAATATAAGTAGAGCATTACATTTCCGTTTTTGTCATTTATGTTTACGACACTCGTATTTGAATATCGTTACCCCTCGCTCTTGCTCGGACTATACTGATATTTAGGCACATAGACACTCATTTAATATCTTCTATTCACTCTCTTTTTGGGTAATACAAAAAATCACTCACGCTTTGGGAAAGCCTTTGAGACACTTTCTTTTGGTAATATATCAAATCAAAGGGTTGTAAACAATTTGAACTTCTTAAGTTTATATTGAAGTAGAGACATGAACATGAAACAAACTCACAAAGGTTAACTTCAAAGGAAATCAAGAGAGTTCCAAGTACAGAGAGCATTGAGAGCAAGTCTGGTACCGTTTCTTTCCCCCTGAGTGTATATGTGGTAGTAAATTGAATTGCCCTTTTGTAGGGAAATTCGAATCGTATTAAATGAAATCTAAGTTACTTGATATTAGCAGCAGAGTACGACGTGAAAAAAACTTTTGGGACAATTAAAACCGATTGTAGATGTAATTCTGTACACGTGGTAACCTTTCAAACTTGGTAGAAAAAACCTTTGACATTTACTGAGAACATATCATGATCATTGGTTTGTTTTAGTGATCGTTCATCTGGTTTCAAGACTACATAAAATTGCTTTATACAACTAAATATGATATCATATGAAATATTAGAATTCAAATGGTTCTCATAAGCATTATTCGTTCCCAGATGTCCATCACAGTAGTTATAGTCGGTGTAGAGCAAGTTCTTATCTAAAGAATCATGTCAACATATTATATAACATATTCCTTTCTATCTTGAAATAGAACCACAACCAAATGGATGATGGCGATTGGTGACTGATTGACGGTTTGGGTTCGAATCCCATAAGGGACTTAACCCGTAAAAAGTACAAGAATTAGTACTAAATTTGATCCCAAATGTAACATCTAAATTTTACAAATGTTCACTATCTATGGCATAATCCAAGATGGCGGACAGTGTCTCACCTTCTTTATATGCGATATAGGTAGGTAGCTATATGTATATTAAGGGTCTGGCGCCTGTGGTCTTGGCAAACTACCCGAACGTCGTGCTGGTTCACGATAAAGGAGTTCATATAAGATTCTTGTTTTATATGTGTTCCTCTTCCGATTTACACACGTGGTTATAATGTAAAATAAACTGTTTGAATTATGACCGTTTCCTGTCGTCATTTATACATTCTTCGTTTCAAACAAGAAATGACAAAAGGACGCATGTGCCTCGTGAATCACAAATCGTTTTATTTAGTTGTGTATGTATTAATTGAAACCGTAAAAACTGTAAAAATTAGGCGACGCCACCGAAGTATCGCCTATATTACACGAGTAAGTGTTGAATATAGAAAATATGTCAACTCAAGGAGCGAAAGCGAGTGATTAAATCACAACATTTAAAAGTATTGAGTTGGAATATTTTGGAGTTTTAGAATTTTGTAATCTATTTATTACATACGAAACTCGATATTCATTTGAGACAAGCATCAAACTATGCGCGATATTACCGCGTGATAATACAAATACTGTTAATTCTAGGCGGAGTCAAGCCGTAATGCAGTAAAAATATAGTCCCGTTTTCCGTTACGCTCTCGTTCGCATCTACATAAAATAGCAAATGTAGACAATTATCACAATGTTTTTCGCCATCAATGCCCTAAATCAAGATATTAGGAAGCATTTTAACAGTAAACACTGACGCTGACAGAGGGCGTCATTCCTTGACCGTCCTTGCTGAACATTTCTACATGCAAGCTTCTTATTTTGAACGGGTATCTGGACGTTGATCATATCAAAAACTGATTATGCATGGCGATTCTCAACACAATCATGTATATACTATTTGCTTCTACCCCTAAGACACGGAATTCGAGTTGACAAAAACATGGCCGTTGTAAACAAAAGGGACATAACTCTTCTTAATTTAAATTTAAGTAAAATATTATTGTGATTTAAATATATAATTATTAAAAATTCGAGATCGGAACACGAATTATCTATTTTTAATTTTGCACATCTATTTTTGATATGATGCAAGCTTATTAGTAGCAAAAAATACGTACAGGCAAAATATATGATGAATTGAAAAACTGAAGGAGCGAGAGGATTCGGCTGTACTCAGCTGATGGCGAAGGTACATGTACATGCAGTACGGCATGATGATGTCACTATCGTTGAATAACTTGTTTCGGTTACACAACACTCGTTGAATAACTTTCAACTGGTTACACAACACTTGTTTCAAATAACCAAAATTATCTCCAAAGATATTCAGAACACGTATGTAATAAGATGTATTATTCAATGCAGGTGTATGGAATATACAAACATTCTTTGAAGGATGAATGATCGTTGCCCATTTGATTAAAAGAAACATGCTTTGCGTTTTTGACTCGGTATCGGTATCATGATGACAAACTTACTGTATGCATAACATCACCTCTTGTTTTACAGTGCTTAGTGCTACATTTGATAACCGTGATTTTACCACTAAGATTTATTAAACGCGAAAAAAGAAATGGATACATTTGAAGATGAATCATTCGACATAAACTAAACCTTAGAAATGTGTGTCAACAACATTCTTATTATGCAACATGGTTTCGTAAAATAAAATGTGACATTTGCTGTTGTAGCATCTTTATATAATGTAGTTTTGGACAATAAGGACGATTCCCTACTAGTTTTCTTGTCAGTAGGTCACGTTTACCTTCTTATTCACTGTTAACTTCTGTTACAAAAGTAGAGGGAATTACGAGATGAAAAGACAACAAGGAACAGAGGAAAGCGGAAGCTATGCTGTATTAGAAATCCCAAAGAATTATTTCCAGCAGCTAGTTACATCAAGGTAGCAATAGGGGATGAAAGACTGCTGAGGTAATCAATTACATTTGTCAAGACATGATTATCAAGAAAGGACCCCAAGCTAGGTTTTATAATAACAGAAAAACTCTGTGACAGACATCTTGCATTTGTAAGGATTTACAAATGAAATCAGAAAGACATTTCATAACAGATGTTCAAGGTTATGGTTAAGAAGTTACTACCCCTCGACCAGCTTAATGAACGTGATAAAGAAATTTCACAGTTCACAGGCCAACTAACACGAATATGTTCCGCAACTGAGATGAACGAACAGTTTTCCCTATGCGGAAAGTGAGTTCGCGCATAGGAAAAACTGGTCGTTCATATCAGTTGCGAGACATAAACTGACGGGCAAAAGAAAGTAAAACACTCACTTGTTTTCGATTAATTCAATAATTTAAAGGAATGAGATGCATTTGATTATGGAACGATACAATAATACCTTTCGGCAGTAGTTTGAATGTCTTAATTTGTGACTGTTTTATTTTTTAACTAAAATATAATTTCCTAAAGTAGACAGGGGTAGGAAATCAACCACACCAACATGACCCCTACCATGTTCAAAATGTTGTAAATGTGTGCAGGACGAAACACATTTATTGATTTTCACACAGAGTATGTGTATTTCAAACTAGTACTTTCTTTTGCCCGTTAGTTTAGTTGCGCCAAACGTGTCCGGTGCACATACAAGTCACCGATGGCCGAATCATGTGATAAACCAGCGTCCGAAAGAAACACTATCCAATATTCAAGTCACAAACAGGACACTGCTGTCGGGTAGTTAATTTTGAATTTCTTTGATAAGCTTGTTTTATATGAGGACATGTAAAGACTTTAAACTTATAAAAGATGTTGATCGTTGATCCATGATTGTGCGTTTTCAAGCACGTTTCGGGTATAGATCATTATACCGTTATCAAGCACGTTTCGGTATAGATCCCAATATCGTTTTCAAGCACGTTTCGGTATAGATCATTATACCGTTATCAAGCACGTTTCGGTATAGATCCCAATATCGTTTTCAAGCACGTTTCGGGTATAGATCATTATACCGTTATCAAGCATATGCTTGAAAACAGTATAAGGATCTATACCGAAACGTAGCCATTGTTAAATAAGAAGTTGAACATCCATACATCCATAAATATAGCTGCCTTCGTGATGTGAAATATATATTTAAAATAGGGCGTTTGTTCAAGTGTACAGTCAGTATCAATCAATCAATATAGTCATTTCTAGAGCGCTAATATCCAGTTCTGGAGAGGACTGCTCAAAAGCGCTATTGACAGTAGGCTATCTCAAAGAGGTGGGTTTTCAGTTGAGACTTGAAAGTCAGTACATATTCAATTGGTAGTTAAAAGAATAACTAACGCCGGTTTCCTCCTACATGTTTTAACTTTATCCCCAGGGAGGTTTACATTACTACCATTTGAATATATACTGACTGTACACTTGAAACAAAACCTATTTTAAATAAATATATTTAATGGGTTCAGGGATACAGCATGTTGCATTATAGGTGCAGTAGCACATTTTTTCGCTCAAATAAGTCGATGAAATGTATTTGAAAACTAATGTTACGAATAGTAAAACACCCTCCTCTCTTAGGAAAATCAAGTTAAAAAGGAGTGTACATGGTTCGGTAAAGCCTTGAGAATCGTTTTTGTAATTCGAAATAATAAAATGTGTTCACAATAAAATGACCGCCATGCAATTTTTTTCTTTATATGCAGCATCGTCATTACCACTACGGATAATTGGTTTGTGTAATAAGATGTTTTACTCTCTTAAGTAAATATAAATGACATACATATAAATGACATAAACTATGATTATAAATGAGAAATTAGAACAAATAAAATTTGCAAAAAAAGTGCTCCTGCCCCTTTAAAACAAACATTTATCATGTACTTTAACATTTGTTATTTTTGGTAAACAGCCAGTACATCATATCAATCATTATTCACATGAATGATTTGTTAGTTAGAAATGGAAGTCTAAATCTTAAATAGAAACTTGTCAGGAATGATTCATTCGGTCAATTTGACGTGACATTCCCACATCAACAGATTTTATATTTTTGAAATTGACATTTCCCCGATCTGAACAGAAGTAAATTTATCAGAAGTTTATCACGTAGCCAATGTAGCTGTTCACAATCACAATCAGTTACCTGTTGTCCGCTGTTCTATCTCTGCATGGTCCATCGACCAAGACGTAGTCTAATATCGATCCAGCTCTGAGATAGTATCGGTAATATGCAGGGTAGTGTTTGTTCCTTGGCATGTTCTATTCAACATTCAAGTCCTTTCTGAGAGGATATATGTTTTTCTTCATTGAACGAATTTTAAAAACTTTTACATGTACATTTTAAAAATATTTTCGTGTGCATTTTATCATTATTAACTTCTTTCTCTCACTTGTAAATTTCAATTAGCAAAAATTTGCAGTTCCCCTTTTATTTTAGCTGATAAGGTTTTAAGAACTCCTATACATATATGTAACTTCATACTAATACCCCTGGGAACTTTTTTGATATGTTCACATTCAAGGTCAAAGGTAAAAGTCACGAGTTCACGAAATCACAACAGAAGAAAATCCTTGAAAACACGATAACTTGAACGTTTTTGTGCTTCGAGACTCTTATTTGGTATATGTCAAATATGTAGAATTGCCAAGATTTGAAAAAGCTTTGGGCTAAATTCGGTCAAAGGTCAAGGTACATGTAAACAACGAGGTCAAGACTTTCGCTTTTGCGAATATGCCTTATTTTGAACTATTAACACTTAGAATCATTACATGATTGTTATAGATAATGAAGTGATCATGGATTGTGTGACCTTTAAAGTCAAAGGTCATGGTCACAATACATGGGTTAATAAGGCCATGAT